>CM046877.1:320542061-321782061 GCA_025667525.1 Glebionis coronaria | reverse complement strand
ACGATACTGGCATTTTTCTTTCTACTGCATTACATATTAAATTTTAATGCACAGTAATGCAGTAGGTTACTTGCATTGTTCTTTCTACTGCATTACAACTTAATTTTAATACATTGTAATACAGTAGGTTACTTCCATTGTTCATATGCATGATTTACTGCATTAAAACTTTATTTCTACTACACTAAGGTTTAAATCTTAATGCATCGTAATGCAATATGTTACATGGGTTGTTCATATGCATGATTTACTGCATTACAGTCTTATTTCTACTACATTATAGTTTAAATTTTAATGCATTGTAATGCAATAGGTTACTTGAAATGTTCTTTCTACTGCATTACAGTTTAGTTTTAATGCATTGTAATGGAGTATACTTACATTTTTCATATGCATGATTTACTGCATTAAAACTTTATTTCTACTACATTAAGGTTTAAATTCTAATGCATTTAATGTAGTAGGTTACTCGTGTTGTTCATATGCATGATTTACTACATTGCAGCTTTATTTCTACTACATTACAACTTTTTTTCAACTGCATGCTAGTTTTAAATTCTAATGCATCACATAATATATATTGATACTTTCATATATAATTCTTGAACTATTCTACAGGTAAAAGGCACAGGAGAAAAACCTAGGGGACAAAGGAAGATGCATTTAACAAGCTGCAAACAGTATATTGCTTACTCTAATACCAAATGATATACTCTAATTGAAAGATGAAATGGTACAAGGATGCATTAGGCGCGCAACAAGATTCTTAGAAGATACTTGTGCATCATTTAAAATAATGTTTAAATTCTATTAGATGTAATACTTTGGAATATTGAATGTCCAATACGATGTAGTGTATATTTTAATGATGTAATCGTTTGTTTGTAATCATATTTTATATTCTACTACATTATTGTCGTTTATTTTACTGCATTACCATATTTCATTCTACTACATTATAGTTATATTCTAAGACATTACAATTATATTTTACCTCATTGTAGTCTTATAATTTACATGTAACTGAGATGCAATATAATATAAATTGAATGAGTAAAAATAAACACTAATGTAGTAGGGTATAATCCTATAATGCAGTAAAATAAAATTTGCTTATTTAATGCATTATAGTTATATGCTACTGCATTGCTGTTATTTTATATTCTACTATATTACATTTACTTGTTACTGTTAGTTTATTATAGAAAAGGAATGATACACTAAAAAATAACTGATGTATGATATAAAATAACAAAAATGCATTAGAACATAAGTGTAATGAGACAAAATCCTGGAATGCAATAGATTTAACATTGTGATGCACTAAAACACATTCAAATCAAAATCTATAACGTACTCATGTTCACATTGAAGCTGTAACATAAAATCATAATTTTATTTGTAAAAAATGACAAAAAAAAAATTGAAAAACTATTCATTTTTTATGTATAGATTCTCTTAAACTTGCCATCTTCGACATATCTTTTGTCTTTGCTTTCTTCGATACAAACAATAATTTATACAACTCGTAGAACTGGAATTGTGACCTCATTTATGTCCATATGCCGAACAACCCAGTTTATCTTCTATTGAATTATATCTTTTATAGTTTATCTTCTATTGAATTATATCTTTTATAACGTTCATCTAAAACTTATAAAAGATATAATTCAATAGAAGATAAACTATAATTCAGTAGAAGATAAACTATAATTCGATAGAACATAAACTATAATTCAGTCGAACATAAACTATTATTCAGTAGAAGATAAATTATAATTCGGTAGAACATAAACTATAATTCAGTAGAACATAAATATAATTCGGTATAAGATAAACTATAATTCAGTAGAAGATAAACTATGGCTCTGTAGAACATAAACTATAATTCACTAGAAAATAAACTATAATTCCGTCAAAGATAAACTATAATTCGGTAAAACATAAACTACAATTCAGTAGAACATAAACTATAATTCAGTAAAAAAGTTATGAAACTGATCTTCAATAAAACATAATACTGTAACAACCATCTAACTTAATACCGCATCACTGTTTTATATCTAGCGCATTACAGTTATAAACTATCATGTAGTAATTTTATCAAATCACTTGCATATGAACAGTAGCAAAGATCCTACAACATCATAGTGCAAGTTCTACCAAATTACATGCATACTTTATCACTTTTACTCAATTTTAGAAACATGTCAAACAAAATTATGGCCTAACTCATGCATGTGAACACCAACATACATCCTACAACATCATAGATCAACTTCTACCAAATCACATGCATACTCAATCACTTTATTCATTTTTTGACAAACAACAAACACTAATAAAGAGGCTTATGCATATGAACATCACCAAAAGACCCTAGAGCATCACAATACAACTTTTACCAAATCACATGCATATTCAATCACTTTTACTCAGTTTCAAAAAAACATTAAACATTAATAAAGCCTAACTCATGAATATGAAAATCAAAAAATATCTTAGAGCATCACAGTTCAACATTTACCAAATTACATGAAAAATCAATCACTTTTACTTATTTCTGAACAAAAGGCAAATACTAATATATCATAAATCATGCATATAAACATCAACAAAGATCATTAAGCATCACGGTTCAACTTCTACCATAGCACATGCATATAATCACTTTTATTCATTGATAGAAAACAAAATACACTAATAAAGCCTAACTCATGCATATGAACATCAACAAAGATCCTACAACATCACAGTGCAATTTCTACAGCATCAGTTGCAATTTCTAAAGTTATAATGTTTAAATGAGACATTTTATCAAACACTTTGTATGCATATAAACAGTAGCAAAGACCCTACAACATCATAGTCCAACTTCTACCAAATCACATATATATTTAGTCACTTTTACTCAGTTTTGATAAAATAAAAAACACTAATAAATCGTAACTCATGCGTATGAACAGTAGCAAATATCCTACCACATCATAATCCAATTTCTACCAAATCACATGCATACTTTATCACTTTTAGTCAATTTTAGAAACATGTCAAACACAATTATAGCCTAACTCATGCCTGTGAACATCAACATACATCCTACGACATCATAAATCAAGTTCTACCAAATCACATGCATACTCATTCACTTTTATTCATTTTTTGACAAACAACAAACACTAAAAAAGCAACTTATGCATATGAACATCACCAAAAGAACCTAGAGCATCACAATACAACTTCTACCAAATCACTTTTACCAAATCACAATACATCCTACAACATCATAAATCAAATTCTACCAAATCACATGTAGACATTACAACAAACACCTTGTGTGCATGTTTTATATACACTTTCATTTGCCTTTTTTCTCAAACACACACTGAATCACCATATTAAATCAACTAATTACACTAACAATCTTTAAGAACATACTAACATAAAATATAAAATTACAATTCAAACAAGTTATAGGAAAAAAAATACAAGATCAAGATCTTACTATGATTATTCGTAAAGGATGAACTATTTGTTGATGATGAAATCTAGTTATTAGTAGATGACGAACACTTGTAATTCGTTGATGATGAAAAATCAAGTGATATATCAAAAATCGATCTATAGTATCAATGGAATTAGAGGATAATAAGGTCGATAATGGTGGAGAGTAAGGTGGAGAAGATGGTGGTGACGGTGGTTATGGTTATGGTGGTGACAGTGGTTACGTTATGGGGGTGACGGTGCATGTAGTTATGGTGGTTAGAATTAGGGTCAATAACGACTGGTTATTGTTTACGAGAGAAAAAAAATAGTATTTTTAGTTTCCAATAAAGTTTATAAAACTGCCCCTGAAGTTTCTAAAATTACAAACACACACCATTTGTTTTTTTTAGAAAAAAGGGGGGGGGGGGACACATGACAGCTGTGGTTCCACCTCATTTGTTTTATTATAAAAATTGTTTTATTTTACCCCAACTCTCTCTCTCTCTCTCTCTCTTTATATATATATATATATATATATATATATATATATATATATATATATATATATATATATATATATATATATATATATATATATATATATATATATATATATATATATATATATATATATATATATATATATATATATATATATATATATATATATATATATATATATATATATCAGTTGGGTATGAGACTGACGTTGGGCTTCAACGACAAGTTATCTAGACAAATTTTGTCTCTTAATGACAATTCATTCATAATTTGTTCTAGTTAACGACATTCACCGACACAAACACCAAAGCAAACAAACACACTAACGCTAAAACGATCCGATATAAGATTCACTTAAACGACAACGACTAGTTTTGATTCTTCAAAGACAAGTGATCATGGAGTGGATTTGGTATTCCTTATTTGAAGTTGAAGTACGATTTCACCAAGGCGTCTACTTATTTCATCATCAAGCCTTCCTTCTATTTTCTACCCCTTTTCTTTAAACCAGTCTATTGATTGATGATTTGCTTGGGCGATAAAATTTATGACTGAGACTTGAATTATCTAGTTTCTACTGTCAAGGGGTGGATGGTCGACGACATGGATAACTATCATTTTGGGAGCTTTGTTGCAGTTCTCAATGTCACACGCAGTTGCTCATGTGGATAACTTCAAGAGGTGTTTAGAGACTTGTTTCTACATCGTTCGTCAATCAACAAAAGTGCAAGCTTAAGTAACAAATTTGGGGGCTTGTACTTCAGTCTCAAGTTTTGGATATCGGGTTTACTTCACTAGTGGTCACTACAGATAGCCGATAGAATACGAGGTTGGTAAGTTAGACAGAGAGATGTAATCAACAATCAATTCTCACGGGATATTTATGAGCTTCATAACGAGAATGGTACTTCATATTCTAAGAAAAACAATTCAAAGTTTCTCAATGACTTTCAAAACTTTTCAAGACATTTGCTTAAGACTAAGAACTTCTCGAGTACATGGATGTCCATGATAATGATGCTTCAGAGAGTTCAAAATCACCATGGGGGAAGATCGTGTACTTTGAAGTAACCGGATCAAATTCCAGGGGGAAGTTGTGTACATGGAATGGTATCTACTTCACGTTGTATAATTTTTATGAAGTATTTTGCAGGCGTGAGAAGAATTGTTGCTGATTTCTTGCATGTTACCCCAAGCGGATTATCACCAAAAACTAAATGACATGAAACAGTATAGAAGCAGTATTATTTGATGTGGTTCTTCTACAAATTTCTGCTGTGCACTTAACCGATGAGCTAGAAGATTGTTCAAACTACATCAAAGTGTTAGAATCTGCTTAAGATATAGATATTGGTTTGGCGGGAAGCTGATTCAGAAACTTCGTAAAAAAGAAGTCTATGAAGAAAGTTTTTAAGACATGCTGCATGAATTAGGGGGAAGTTAATCCAAATCATGCATATTACAATTGTTCCACAACAAGCAAAGACAAAGAGGATTCAAGCTAAGGTACAAGTTATTAAAACAAGAAGATTAATAAGTGTGAAAACACTTATCCTTTTACCACTTATTTCCAATAATAACAAGACCAAAACGTATATTTTATGTCGTAAAAGTCGGAATTATGCGTGGTTTGTGTTTTTATTGTGTTTTAGGACCAAAAGATGAAAAAGGAAGAAAACACGGGCTTTCACAGGCTTTTATCGAAGAAAAACGAGAAAAGACGAAGTCAAAAGATCAAGAGTGCAAAAAGAAAGGAAGTCCAAGGCCTATTCTGAAGATTTATCGAAGAAAAAGTCTAAAGACGGAAGTTTAATGAAGTCGAAGAACTCAAGTCTAATAGAAGAAGAAAATTACAAGACAAGTTCAATTCACATCGAGAAATCCCGAGACGACGTCGAGAAAGACAAAGAATTTAAATCGAGTCGTGAAGAAAGAAAAAAGGAAACACATGCACCTTCCCACCTATAAATACCCTCCTAAACACATTAGGAGGGTGGTTAGCAAGTTATTTTCTTTCTTTAGTTTTCATTTTAGAGAGAGAAAGTGTTTAACTTTCTGTCACTAAAACTTCATCTTTTCTTTCTTTCATGTTTAAGCTTTAATTCACTTTTTTAAAATTTTGAATCTTTAATCTACAAGTTCAAGTTTAATCTTTTAATCTTAATCTTCTTCTACCTTTCTTGATTTTAAATTATCCTTGATCTGAAGTTTTAATACAAGGTGCTTGATTTAGATGTTTTTGTGATTAAAAAATTATCTTTTTATTCTTTTCTAAGTCTTTCACGAATTGAGCTTTAAGCTATTCATGCTTATTTTCTTATTTAGTGTTTAGCTTATTGTTTTCTAGTTTTCTCAAAAAGTTTAGTCTTTTTAAAGTGTCTTTTATAAAGTTTGCGAATTTAGTATTTCAAAAGTTGTCAAATTTATGCTTATTTAGTTGGTTAAGTTTCGGTTTAGTGTTCTTATTTGGAAGTGCTTATTGAGTTCTTATCTTATTCCACCTTTTCGGATTACTTGGTGTTTCATCGCAATCATAGGGGTTTCATGTATTGCGACGGTTATTCAGACAGAGTCATTGTGATCGCAATAACCCTAGGGGTTCTACTTTGCGATCAAGAGATTTCCCCCCTTATTCCGATCATGATTGCGATCGCTCATTGCGATCGCACATTGCGACGGGTCTTAAGGTTACATTAAGACGGAACTCTGCCTAATTTTTGTTAGCAATATTCCGACAGCTTACACATTCCGATGGGATTCCGATGATTTATTCCGATGGCTTCATTTGTTCTATATTCCGATGCTTTCATGTTATTTCGATAGATTTGTCTTAATACATCCCGATAGACTTACATTCTGACAGGACTGCATTCCGATAGAGTCAATTTACTTTGATATTCCGATGGTTATTCAGACAGCATTATTCCAACAACTTTCATTTTCTATTATTCCGATGGTTTTTTTTGCAACATTCTGACAGAATTCACTTGTTATATTCCGATGGTTTAAGTTTTTAGTTTTATTAAGTTTTAATTTCCAAAAATTTCACGCTTCTCGAAATCTCTTTTTTTACCAAGTGTTTTTCTAGTAATTTTTTAGTTTAATTTTTAAAGCTTTATTTTTACTCAACGACATGTTCATATTTGCTTTTAGTTTAAAAGAGATAATCAACCAAACCATTTTATTTTCCACCAAGAACGACTGAGTCGCACTTTCTACTAGTAATCAATTCAAAAAGACTTGGAACAAAATTATTTCATACTTGGCTAAAAACCTTGTATTAAATGGCGCCGCTGCCGGCTCTTTTCGTTAACATTAACAGTTTTAAGTGAGAGACGCGTTGGATTTTGGGATCCGTTCATCTTTGAACATTATTTTTCTTGCTTAAAATTTTCAAAAATCCTAAAATAAAATACAAAATTTTCAAAAATACAAAAAAATAGAAAAACATAAAACAAAATAAAAAATATTTCTTGTCTATCTTTCTTTTCTTTTTGTAGGTGTGTATGCGTACTCGTGCTCGCAAGAAGAAAGTAGCTCAAGCCAAAGTCATTACTCCACCTATTGTCACCATGGACAATCAACCAATGATCGAGCTTTTGCAATCGCACGTAGAGGGCAACACCGATGCTATTGTCATACCCGAGATTGGAGCCAACAACTTTGAGCTCAAATCCGGTTTCATTCAAATGGTCTCTGCTCAACCTTTCTTGGGCGTACACTTGATGATCCTCATGACCATATAAAAAGGTTCCTTCAACTCACTAATACGGTCGAGTATAATGGGGTTTCACAAGAGGTAATTCGCTTAAAACTTTTTCCTTTCTCCTTAGAGGGACAAGCCCGGAATTGGCTTGATAAGGAACCGCCACAAAGTATTCTTACGTGGACGGATTTAGAGACCAAATTCATCAACTACTTTTTCCCACCCTCACGTACTACCGCTTTGCGGAATGAAATCATTACCTTTGAACAAAAGTAGGGTGAGACATTTAGTGAATCTTGGGACCGTTTTAAGGAACTTTTAAGAAAGTGTCCACAACATGGTTTCACAAAAGTACATCAAATTAATACTTTTTACAATGGTTTAAGCATGAATGACCAAGATTCACTAAATAGTGCCTCGGGGGGTAATATTTTGGTTAAGTCTTCTAATGCTGCTTGGGATATTATTGAGAATAAGTCTAGAGTGCAAACCAAGAGTGTTCGGACTAATGTGGCTAGTGCTAGCACTAATGAGAGCGACAAGAGATTTGATAAACTTACTTCGCTTGTTGAAACACTTGCTCTCCAAACCGCTAACAACACCAAAGCTATCAATGCACAAGTTAATGCTTTGAGTCAATCATGTGAAATATACGGGGGATCTCATTCATACACCGATTGTCCTTCGACTCATGACAATCCGGAAAATGTGTATGCCGCCAACGGTAACTTTTCTACGGGAGGCTATCAAGCACGGCCGCAAGGTGACCGCAATTTGCTCAGCTATCGCTCAAACAACTTTCTTTTACCACCCGGTTTTCCCACACAAAACCCAAACAACCTCAATCGCAACAATCAAAACCCACCTCGAGCTCCAAATAAATATCAAACCCAAAGAAACTCATATCCACCCCAAAGAAACAATCAAGTTCACCAACCAACCGCTTATCAACCACCTGCCTACCATGCTCTTCCTCCCACCCAACCCAACATATTTAATCAAGAGGTTGACACTTACATGAGGACTAATGATGTGATAGTACAAAATCTTCAGCGGGAAATGGCCAAATTAAAAGCAGATATGGTGAAACAAGGGAATGATCTTCGAGCCGATATGCGAAACTCTTTGGAAAGTCAAACGAATGACTTAAGGAACATGATGGCTAGTTTCTTCCCAAGTAATCAAGCCTCTGGTTCGGGTTCTCTTCCGAGTAACACCGTTGCTAATCAAAGAGGGGAGATGAAAGCAATCACCACTCGAAGTGGAAAAGGTTTAAAGGAACCCGAGCTTCCTATACCTACACCGGTGATTGTGACAAAGGAAAACGAGTCCCCTTCTCCAATTCCTCCAACTTCTACTTCTCCAATTCCTCCACCTTCTATTTCTCCAACTCCTCCACCTTCTACTTCCACCCCTCCACCACCCAAGGATGTGAGTGAGAATTCCATTCCAAAGCCTTTATCTCAACCCAATATACCTTATCCTCAAGGTTGAGGAAAGAGAAATTGAAGAACAAGGATGATATTCAGGTTTCTAACTTACTTAAAATATTTAAACAACTGAATTTCAATATCTCCTTTGTTGAGGCTCTCGCTCACATGCCGAAATATGCTAAAATGTTTAAAGATCTTCTAAGTGACAAGGAGAAACTTCTTGATATCGCTCAGACCCAACTTAATGAGAATTGCTTCGCAGTGCTCTTAAGGAAATTACCCACCAAACTTGGTGATCCGGGTCGCTTTCTCATTCTTTGTAACTTCCCCGGGGTATAGAATTGTGTGGCCCTAGCCGATCTAGGTGCTAGTATAAACTTAATGCCATTAAGTGTTTGGAAACAAATATCTCTACCCGAGCTAGTCCCCACACGAATGACTTTGGAATTAGCTAACAGTATGGTTGCTTATCCAGTAGGGATAGCCGAAGATGTCTTCGTCGGTGTCGACAAATTCACCTTTCCGGCGGATTTTGTTGTTGTTGACTACGAGATGGATCCCCGTGTTCCATTAATTGTTGGACGTCCATTCTTGAGGACCGGTCGCACTCTCATTGATGTAGCCGCCGGTGAATTAATCATGAGAGTTGGTGACGATAAAATCGTCTTCAACATGGGTAAACTTTCTAAGCAGCCTTCTGAAAACGAGAGTGTTAATTTCATTGACGTTCTTGATGAGGCTTGTGAAGAACATTTCAAAGACGCTTGTAAAAGTGGTTCTTCTTCTCTTTCCATTGTTGAGACCGTTGCCTCTATTGCTCCATCACTAACTCCATTTGGAGAAAGTGATCTCATTTTGAAAGAATTTGAAGCAACTTTGGGAGATGTGGACTTACAATATGACGATTCTCCCTCCAATTGGGATGAAGACATTCGTACCATTGAGAAACTTCTCAATGAGGACCATATTTCTCCACCATCTCCTAAGGATATTTCTATCGATGATCCGAATTTGACTACGCCTTCCATCCAAAATCCTCCGGATTTAGAGCTTAAGGATCTGTCGTCTCACCTCGAGTACGTTTTCCTTGAAGACAATAACAAGTCACCCGTCATCATCGCAAAGGATTTGAAAGAAGACGAAAAATCCCGACTTATCGCCGTGCTGAAGAATCATAAGAAAGCGATTGCGTGGAAAATCTCCGATATTCGTGGAATTGATCCTCACTTTTGCACACATAAAATTCTCATGGAGGACGACTTTAAGCCCATTATTCAAAACCAAAGAAGGGTGAATCCCGAGATCCATGACGTTATCAAAAAAGAGGTTATCAAACTTCTTGATGCGGGAATGATCTATCCTATCTCGGATTCACCATGGGTTAGTCCGGTCCATTGTGTGCCTAAGAAAGGCGGAATCACCGTTGTGCCCAATGAAAACAACGAGTTGATTCCTACTCGTCTCTTTACACGGTGGAGAGTTTGTATAGACTATCGCAAACTCAATGATGCTACGAGAAAGGATCATTTTCCCCTTCCTTTTATGGACCAAATGCTTGAACGTCTAGCGGGTAATGACTATTATTGCTTCTTAGACAGTTTCTCCGGGTATTTTCAAATTCCCATCGATCCTAAAGACCAAGAGAAAACCACATTCACTTGTCCTTATGGAACATTTGCTTACAAAAGAATGCCTTTCAGCTTATGTAATGCTCCTGGGACTTTCGAAAGGTGTATGATGGATATCTTCCATGACATGGTTGAAGAAACTATGGAAGTCTTCATGGATGATTTCTCGGTCTATGGTGATTCTTTCTCTCATTGCCTTGCCAATTTGGAACGCATGCTTAAGCGGTGTGAAGACACTCGCCTTGTTCTAAATTGGGAAAAATGCCATTTCATGGTAAAAGAAGGCATTGTGCTTGGACATAAAATCTCAAAAGCCGGTCTTGAAGTGGATCGTGCTAAAGTGGATGTCATAGCCAAATTACCTCCACCTTCAACCGTGAAGGGTGTGAGAAGTTTCCTTGGTCATGCGGGCTTCTATCTTCGATTCATTCAAGATTTTTCTAAAATCGCTCGCCCGATGACCCACCTCTTGGAAAAAGATACTCCTTTTATCTTTTCTAAAGAGTGTCTCGAATCCTTCAATCTTCTTAAGGACAAGCTAACCAAGGCACCGGTCTTGGTTACCCCTAATTGGGAGCTACCTTTTGAATTGATGTGTGATGCTAGCGATTTTTCTATTGGAGCGGTTTTGGGCCAAAGAGTAAACAAACACTTCCAACCAATCCATTATGATAGCAAGACAATGACGGGGGCTCAATTGCATTATGCCACTACCGAAAAAGAGCTTTTAGCTGTAGTGTATGCTTCTGAGAAATTCCGCCCCTATGTTGTCCTTTCCACCACCATTGTCTATACCGACCATTCCGCGTTGAAGTACTTGTTAACTAAACAAGATTCCAAGCCAAGACTTCTTCGTTGGGTTTTGCTCCTTCAAGAATTTAAAATCGAAATTCGTGACAAAAAGGGAGCCGAAAACCTAGCCGCGGATAATCTAAGTAGACTTGAGGTTCCTTATCAAGGGGATCATCCGAATCAAGAGATCAATGACTCTTTTCCCCTTGAGGCCTTAATGTCTATCAATTCCAATCTTGATGACACCCCGTGGTTTGCGGACATTGCAAACTACTTAGCGGGTGGTATTCTCATCGAAGGGTTAACATCCCAACAAAAGAAGAAGTTCTTTAAAGATGTTAAGACTTACTTTTGGGATGACCCTTATCTCTTCAAACAATGTGCTGATCTGATTATTCGTCGATGTGTTGATGGACCCGCAGCTTTAGACATTCTCGAAGCTTACCATAAAGGACCCACCTGTGGTCACTTTGGTCCCAATTACACCGCGAAGAAAGTTTTCGACTCTGGATTCTATTGGCCCACCATTTATCATGACGCTCACGAGATGGTTAAAAATTGTGATGCTTGCCAACTCCAAGGCAAGATCACACATAAAGATGAGATGCCTCAAACTTTCATACAAGAATGTGAAATCTTTGATGTATGGGGCATCGACTTTATGGGGCCATTTCCATCATCTAAAGGGAACAAGTACATCCTCGTAGCCGTTGACTACGTTTCAAAATGGGTTGAAGAAAAAGCTCTCCCTACGAACGATGCGAGGGTGGTTGTGAACTTTCTGAAGCAACTTTTTGCTCGATTCGGTGTTCCTCGTGCTATAATCAGTGACCGCGGGACTCATTTTTGCAATGATCAATTTGCTAGAGTCATGGCTAAGTACAGTGTCAATCACCGTCTTTCCACCGCTTATAATCCCCAAACAAATGATCAAGCCAAGATATCTAACCGTGGATTGAAGCGAATTCTTAAGCGTACTGTGGGAGAGCATCGTGCCTCGTAGGCCGATAAGTTAGACGATGCTTTGTGGGCTTTCCGTACCGCTTATAAGACCCTGATTGGTTGTACACCTTATCGTCTTGTGTACGGGAAAGCATGCCACCTCCCTATTGAGCTAGAACATAAGGCGTACTGGGCCTTGAAGTGGGTTAATTTCGACATCAACAAAGCCGGCGATCTTCGAAAGATTCAACTCAATGAGCTAAATGAAATAAGGAATGAAGCTTATGAGAACTCATTGATCTACAAGGAGAAGACCAAGATCATCCATGATGCAAGGATTAAGAACCGAGAGTTCCACGTTGGTGATCAAGTTTTACTCTTTAACTCTCGGTTGAAGATCTTCTCGGGCAAGCTGAAGAGCCGTTGGTCTAGTCCATTCACCGTCGCCAAAGTCTTCCCATATGGCACCATTGAGCTTTCTCAGCCAAATGGGCCTAATTTTAAAGTGAATGGCCAGCGAGTGAAGTTGTACTTTGGTGAGGACATCTCTCATGAGATGATTCCATCCTTCACCATGTTTCCCTTGAATTAAGTTCTGGGTCGAGTCAGGATCGTGACTCGGTTAACAAAAACAAGCGCTTCTTAGGAGGCAAACCGTTGATCTATCCTTTACCGTTTTCATAATAAGTGTAGGGGGAGCCCCGTATGTGTTTGTTGTCTTGTTTCTTTTGATGTGCAGGGATTAAAAGCTTCAAAGATCCATTCTCGATGACTTTTGAAGAACCGTGATCCCGTGTACCCATTTTCCCGGTTCTATCCTAAACTTTGTGATTCAATATTTCATATCTTATATGTTCACATTGTAATCACCATAGTTGTCCTTTTCTTAGCAAGATTTAAACAAAGTGCACAATGTCCTAAGTGTAGAGGAGTTTCCTCCCACATGCTTAAACATTGAGGATAATGTTTACATCAAGTGTAGGGGGGACTTCTATCGAAGTAAGTGGGCTTTTCCATTAATTTGTCCTCATTTTAACCAGAAAATTGGATTTTTCGACATTTTTCAAAATTTTTAATCTATTTTGGCCTAGTTGTATAGTAGTATTTTCCTTTGTTATCGTTATTTACTTTCCTTGCTAAAATAAAGTTTAATAAAGTGGTTTTAAATTTTTCAAGTCGTGAATATTTTGACTCAACCCGAGTTTACTTATCTAAGTTTACTCTAGCTAGTATCATTAACGTGTTTAAGTCAAGTTTTGCTAGGCTTTTATATAGGGAGCTTTAAAACGCGAAAGTCTTAACTCTCACGGGTTAAGAACAAGAACTTTTCGCAAGTTCCTATAATTGATCTTAGAGAGTCGTTTATCAAGGGAACTTTAAAACGCAAATTCTAAACTTGAAAGAGTCTAAGAGTTTGCAAGATCCTATAGATGGCTTAAAAACCCAACACTGTGATTTAATTGGCTAAGCATCCACGAGTCTCATTCCTTGAGATTTTAAATTGTGGAGAACGAGAGATGATAGAGTCAATTATAAGTTTGGTATTCTTTCGTGAATTTATGTGAGTTGATTTTAAGCCTATTCTCCCATCGCTTGTTAATAAATTTAAATGCAATAAATAAGGTTGTACGATTTGAAAAGTTACTTACCTTCTAGCACAAGATCGTTTAAAAGTTGCTCGGTATTAATTATAGTTCATAGCCAAGGCATAACTTATTGAAGCGGGATGTGAAGATTGGTGAGTCCAAAAAGGCCCTAACAAGGCATGAGGGCTACATTTTGTTGCTAAAGATCCAAAAGTGATGTGAAGAATCATTTATCGAAAATCAATATAAAGGATCGAGACACATGATGAAAAGCAAAAACTCCCCAATAGATCATGGAGAAGTCTATCCGAAAAGACCCTAGCAAGGTATGAGGATAAATAGATCCAAGTCCTAAAAGGAGGCGGATCGTTGTATATCAAAGTCTAAAATAAAGATTGGAGAAAAATGAAGAAGTCGTGGTCCAAAGATGAAGAATCTCTCAAGACTTCAAGTGAAGAAATTCCTATTATGAAAAGAAGACCATAACTTCAAGAACGTCTCTCAAAGATTCGAAGTATGAAGTCGCTGCCAAATATCGGTCCGAGATAGGTCTCAAATCGTGAAGCGAGCTATGCCAAGATATGAACTTTAAGAGGTCCCGAGAAGCAGTTTTAGAAGATTTTTTCCTTTAGATAACTATTGTTAAATCGTCCCACTTTATTTTCGGCCTAAATAAACTATCGAAATAATTCAAACAATGTATCCTCGCGATCACTCAAGACAAAATTAAAATATAATAGATACACCTTGGAATAAGGGAGTCTAAGTGAATAATTGGCCCACATGAGTTTGTGTTAGTTTGCTGACTTATAATAACAATGATCTCGTTTTTAAGCTTGGTATGAGGAACGTGAAACTTGAGGATGATGAACATTCATGACAGCCAAAACCCCAATGTAAGTCTTTGATTTCTTTACTTGTTTTGTACATATTTCTATCTTTTTAGTTTCCTTAAAGTTTAGTATTTAACAAAGGCCAAGGTGGGTTATTTATGATGGAAAATGTAAACCGTGCTTTAAAATTAATGCATTGCATGAGGGCATTGCAATGGTCAAGTGTAGGGGATTTAATAAGTGTGAAAACACTTATCCTTTTACCAATTATTTCCAATAATAACAAGACCAAAACGTATATTTTATGTCGTAAAAGTCGGAATTATGCGTGGTTTGTGTTTTTATTATGTTTTAGGAACAAAAGATGAAAAAGGAAGAAAACACGGGCTTTCATGGGCTTTTATCGAAGAAAAACGAGAAGAGACGAAGTCAAAAGATCAAGAGTGCAAAAAGAACGGAAGTCCAAGGCCTATTCTGAAGATTTATCGAAGAAAAAGTCTAAAGACGGAAGTTTAATGAAGTCGAAGAACTCAAGTCTAATAGAAGAAGAAAATTACAAGACAAGTTCAATTCACATCGACAAATCCCGAGACGACGTCGAGAAAGACAAAGAATTTAAATCGAGTCGTGAAGAAAGAAAGAAGGAAACACATGCACCTTCCCGTCTCCTATAAATACCCTCCTAAACACATTAGGAGGGTGGTTAGCTAGTTGTTTTTCTTTCTTTAGTTTTCATTTTTGAGAGAGAAAGTGTTTAACTTTCTCTCACTAAAACTTCATCTTTTCTTTCTTTCATGTTTAAGCTTTAATTCACTTTTGTAATTTTGAATCTTTAATCTACAAGTTCAAAGTTTAATCTTTTAATCTTAATCTTCTTCTACCTTTCTTGATTTTAAATTGTCCTTGATCCGAAATTTTAATACAAGGTGCTTGATTTAGATGTTTTTGTGATTAAAAAGTTATCTTTTTATTCTTTTCTAAGTCTTACACGGATTGAGCTTTAAGCTATTCATGCTTATTGGCTTATTTAGTGTTTAGCTTATTGTTTTCTAGTTTTCTCAAAAAGTTTAGTCTTTTTAAAGTGTCTTTTATAAAGTTTGCGAATTTAGTATTTCAAAAGTTGTCAAATTTATGCTTATTTAGTTGGTTAAGTTTCGGTTTAGTGTTCTTATTTGGAAGTGCTTATTGAGTTCTTAGCTTATTGATGTAGTATATTTACAACTCTTTAGGAAAAGAGAGCAAAAGTGGCATTTATTAAGTTATGACTTAAACTGGGGATCGTTCTCAAGGAGGCTAGTGTGTTGTGTAGAGAGATGGTTAACTTTGTGATTATATGATTATGAGAAAAGAAAATAGAAATGAGGTAAGAAGAGAATGACGGTTATGATGACGAATTAAACTAAGACGAAAAGGTCGTACACGTAAAACCGTAAAAAGTGACAAAATTAAAATTTACCCTAAAAATTCCTAAAAAAATTGTAATAAATCCTAAATAATGTAATTAGAGTTTACAAAAAATATAAAATCACTCAAACCTTTTATTTAATTAAATAATGATTTTTAATGCTAATTAAAGCCCTAAAAATCAATTTAATTAACAAAAAGCCCAAAATGAGATTTTTTCAATTGTAAACCTCAAAAATGCCCTAACTTAATTTAAAACTATTTTTGAAAATTTTAAAATTAATTAAAACTATTTAAAAACAATTAAAAACTATTAAAACTTAAAATAATTATAAAAATTAATCTAAGGACAATAAAAATATTCTAAAAGTTGTAAAATTCCTAACCTAATGTATTTAACCTAAGAAAAATATAAAAACTTGAAAAATCTAAACTTTAATTTTTAATAATAAAATAATATTAAAAATCCAAAATTTATAAAAAATTCTAAAAACTTGCAAACTAGCTTAATTTAACCTAAATAAACAGAAAATGAACTTGAAAGTATAAAAATGCCCCTATTGGGCCTTCAAATGGGCCAAATACCCAAACAGATCCTTAATGGGCTTAATATTGGGCCCAATAAGAAAAGTCCTCAGAATTGGCCCAAAAGCTCCAGTCAAGCTTAAAATTTGATTTTGAACACAATTTTCCAAAGGTCCAAAAGCTGAAAATGAGCTTAAGCTAGCTTATTTCAAAACAGCTTATTCTTAATGGGCTTTTTGGCCCATTAAGCTATAAGCTGATGCCATAAGCTAAGATTTAACCCATGTCCTTCTCTTGACCTAATTAAGCTATTTTCAAAAAGACACATGAAATAAGCTCAAGGAATAAGCCTGAAATAAGCCAAAGCCCTCTTCTTAAAACGACAAAATAGTCGTTTTTGAGTTCTAGACTATTTCAAGAGCTGATTCAAGTTGCAATAAGTCACAAATGGCTTAACTAAGCTTAATCAACAAAAAGATTTTCAATAAGCACACTCAATAAGCCGAAATAAGCAATAAGCTAATTTTGAAAAAGACAAAATAGTCGTTTTCTAACAAAAACTTAAAACCAAAAGCTGTAAACTTCCAGATTCACTTATAAGCTCAAAAGATTAAGACCTATTACAAAAAATAAGTTGTTGCACATTGGAATAAGCTAAAATGAATTATTAATAAGCTGAACACAAAATATAACTAGCAGTGGCTAGGAGCAGGGGAAAGGAGTTCCCACTGCTTCAACTTTTTGACTTGGCTTTTTAGAGAGTTTCACTTGGTATTTTTGGACAAACAAGGCACCCTTGTGATCATTGAATCACAAGGAGTCAATAACAAGCAAATAATCACAAAATCACCCAGCCAATCAGTGCAGTTAATTCAATCCTTGCCCAGATGTGTTCCAGACAAGTAATAAGCAGGTCTGATGACAATAAGCTGCTTTTAAGCTAGTAAAAGCTAACCACAAGCCACCAAATGCATACAAAAGCTCAAAACAACTTATAGTAACCCATATTAACACATTTCATGCAACAAATCCAACAAATGAAGAAGATCTAAGCTCATGCAGTTACTGATGAACAATGAAGAACACAAGAACAAAGTTTGCTGATCTACTTGACACAAAATCCAAATTCAAGGCCTCAGATCTATCACATATGTTGCATTAACAATGATTAAACACTTGTTAGCCCTAGGTTAACATAAAAACTAGGTGTGCACAAGATTTCAGAGCAAAACAACAGATTTTCAAGATTTTATGGCCACTTGTTTGTTTTAGTGATTCAAAGCACAAAACTTGCTTATATCAGAACACAATAGCCTTAATATCAGATAACAACTCAAATAACACCACAATACCAACTCAAAATCACACAAACATGAACAACAGTCAATCCCAAACACCCTTTTTAACTTTTTAAACTCAATTTTAAACAAGTAAAAGTCTTCTCAAGATTGATTTAAGACCAGTTTAGCATCATAACATACTACATATGATTCAAGAACCAATTTGCAGGCACAAAAACACACTTATACCAACAAAATCACAAAATCACATAAATACCAAAGATTAATCAGAAAGATGAAATTTGAGAATACAAACCTCCAAGATGTACATCCACACCTTGGAATCAAAGAGCTGAGGTGCTAGCAAGTAAAAGCACCAGCTTCCCCCTGCTAAGAACAACAAACAGGCCTAGCCAAAGGCTTGTGCCTAGATTAGCACAAAATAAGGTAAAATAGGTGACAAAAGGCCAAGTCTTTGCAACACTTAGGTTCTCACAAGCCTTGTACCTTTCCTTAAGGCCTCACCACCCCTTAATCAACCAAGATTAGGAGGCTATGATCACCTTTAAATTCAATCTACAAGCTGTTGAACCAAAAGTACTTAGCAAACTACTTGACTGATTTTTGAAATAAAAACATATAACCAAAATCCAATATTGTTCAACCTAGTTGATTTGTGACTTATGTCACTTAAAGAAACACCTCAATGAACAATCCTCACCAAAGCACATGCCAAATTCTTGAACTCAGTCAAGAACAAAGGGACTCAAAGGCTTATAGGCTATCTTGGACTTGTTCAAGGTTTTGCTTAAGTACAAAAACGTGACAATACAACTACTTAACACAATAATAATCAATGGAACTCAGTTTCAATCACAACACAATACCACAATTCTATTAATTTCAGAAAAATGGCTTTACAAGGCTTGACAAAGTAAAACTGAGAACAAGAACTAAACTATGAATAAGGGTGCCTTATACAGGGCTACAAAGATTCTAGAAACATAAAGGAAAGCTGAAAACCCTAGCTAATGAAGTTCCACAAATGCCCTTGATGATTTTGAATTATCTTGAACATGTGACTGATTTTTGGCCGTTTGTATGAGTTGGCAGGTTGTAAGTGTATCCAAAGGCTTAAAAGAAGCTTAAAATGTAAGCTTCAATCTTGAGTGTTGATTTTCTGGCAAGTCTTGGCAGTATCCAAAAAACGTGTGCAGGGGAATCTTGTGTGGGGTTGTGAGGTGATGAGGTGTCCATTTTCAAGGTTAGGATGTGTTAACTAAACCCTTAATCATAAATATGGACAAGATTAGGGTTTAATTCAAAGTGTTTAAGGAATACCCAATTTATGTATGAACATGAAGAACAAGGGGTTTTGATCTTTTTAGTTATTTAAACATGTGTTAAGGCGCGAGTTTTAACTTAATTAATTATTAAGTTTAAATCGGTGGTGAGTGGGAAGTGAGGTGTTAAAAGGGTGGGTTCTGATTGGTTAAGGGGATTTGGTGGGTGAGGTGGCAGCACATGGTTGGTTAAGGTAAGTTTGGCTGTCTGCCAAGAATAACCCCTCACTTCTCTTTTCTTTGTCACTTCAGTCAAAACATGCTATCAACGCCCACTCCTTTGTTATCAACTTTTGTTTTTCATACTTTTGCCCCAAAAAGTTTTGCAAAATATTTTCAGGGGTATTTCTTGCCAATTCTTGATTCTTGAAGGGTTGTTTTGGCATTTTCTTCATAGTTAATGGTCTTGACTTGTGTTGTTGACTTCTTGGAGGACTGAAACGGACAAGTCATAATTGTTGAGGGACCATTATTGCCAATTCTTCAAAGTGGAGGGCCCTTTTTTGTAAATTTGACAAACTTTAAGCACCAATCTTGTAATTATGAATAAACAAGGGTTTTAAAGTGTCAATTCTTCAATATTGCAGGACCCTTTTTGTATAATCTTTAAATCTTCAAGGTTTATTCTTGGAAAATCATCACTTGGGTCCGGTTCATTGTGCGGCTTCGTTTCCCGTGTTCGTTTTTGTATGTTCCTTGTGATCTTTTTGTCATTTCCTCAATATCCGTACCTAAAATACACAAGTAACAAACACAAGCATATATTTGGGTATTTTGATGATATTTAATGCATTTTAAGCCCAATTTAGACGATGAGACTATGTATAATTGTAGTCTCATCACTACCCCATACTAAACCATTGTCGTGCCCTCTCGCAATGCTAGAATAAAGTATCTTAGCATCTCCAAAATTTATTGTTATTCACTTTTATTGAATGATAAACTAGCTACACTACTACTATTGCTACTACTTGCGTTTTAGACATAATGTATGATTTTCATCGCAAAATGGGACGTTTAGGTTCATAGAATAAGAACACGTGAATGCTTCGTTTGAAATAATTTCATCGTCCTCGATTTTCACCCCAATTCCATGCCAAGCGTGTAACGAGATCATTGTCATTATAAGTTAGTAATGCTAACACTACTCATATGCCCTAATCACGTACTTATCCTCCCATTATCCTAAGTTGTATCTCTTATATTTTATTATGTCTTGAATGTTTCACGAGGATACATTGTTTGACTTATGCGATAATAGAGATTTAGGTCTAAAAATAGAGTCCTAACGGTGTAACCAAGACCATCAAATTAATAACCCCCCCTAATAGACAACGATGTCAAAAAATTAAGTCAACAAGAAGGATCGATAAACACGGTTTTATAACGATTTTGAACATGAGACTTATTACCAAGACTTTTATACGCCCCCTAACGGAAGGGCCTTATTATCATAGGTTTACCTCCATCTTTTATTCAATTTCGCCATGAAGCTTTTATTATGACTTCGGTCTTGCCTTGCCTTTTATTATCCACCTCATCGGTGGTTTTATTAGCCAAAGACGTATATCCTCACGCTAAGGCGAATTTTGGATCTTTAAAGCTTCAAAGATTTAGGCTTGATTCACTTTCAATTTTGCATAGATTTTTCGGCCTTGTGGGGCTTCAAATTGTTTGCTTGATTTAGGTGAGCACTTGAAATCTTATTATTGGGTGAAGCTTTTGATTATTCGGGTGCCAATACTTCAAAATCGTGACGCTGGCGATACCTTAATGTCTTCCCAGTTTAATTACACGGAATCTACTAGAAAAGACTAGAAACCCAACAATCAAGATTAGACCGCTAAGTCAATATTTATTAAGCAAAAAATATTCACAAGCGAAGGGAGAATAAACAAACAACGAGAACACATGAATTTTTGAAAGAATACGAGTACTCTACGTTTAGCATAGTAACTTATTATTGACTCTATCATTTCTCGTCCTCGTTTAAGAGACTTAGCCTAATGTGAAGTTAAGGAATCAAAGCTAAGTGCTCAACACGCACGGTCGAGTAAAAAATTACTCTTATTCTCGCCATCGGAAAACCTACATTCGTGTCTTCAAACACTTATAAAACATGAGAAAATTTTTAAAATTTGGCCATTTTTAGCCTTATTTTGCAACAAAACGATAAACAAAAAGATAAACTTTGGAAAGCGAGAAGGTTTGGCAAGGCAAGTATCTATTCACCCCCATACTAAAGTTAAAACACTGTCCTCAATGTTTCGAGTCTAGGGGTGCAAACACCCCCATACTAGAGACGTAGTCGAATGCTTAATCTAGCATGGAAAGGGTGTAACCGTTAAATTTAAAGCCGTTTATGAAGTGTGCTATAAACCTAAGGTTAGAACATCAAAGGATATATCATAAATATTGAGAAAGTCTTCAAAGCAAACGATCGAGTGCTCCCATAAAACGAACACGAGAGGCTCCAATCGTGAAGATAAGGATCTAAAAATCACAACTCACAAACAACCACGGAACAAAGGTTGGAAGGGCACAAATCCCCTCACGTTAAACTAATTAGAAAACAATAATATGTACATGGATAAGCATGGATCTCCCCCACGAGGCACCTTGTTTTGATAACCGAGTCAAAAGCTCGACTCGAATCCCCCAAAAATGTGATCATTTAGGGATAATCATGGTATGGTCAATTTTTGGTGTGGCTTACATGATAAACAAGGCCCAAAAACAACCGGTATTAAGGACTAAGTCCTTTGATGGTGTAAAATACCGGGATCGAAGATGGCGTTCTCGTTTTCATTGGAAAAACAAATCAACGCCACTTCATCATGTGTCAACACAAATCCAAAGGGTTTAAAGAAAATTGATGAGAAGAAATAGAAGGGTGGGACAATGGGTAAGTCATAAAAACCATGAGCTACTCAAGGTAGACTCGCACCAATCAAATAGAAAGATTTTCCATTTATTGCATCGGTGGAAGACCGAGATTTCCCTTTATAAGCAATTCCGGGATCAAATATCTCGTCCTCGGTGGAGAAAGGGAAGGGAACATAAGGGGCTTCCCCCACACTAAGTCCACACAAAGCATCGTCAAAAGGAGAAGACGAGCTTGTAGCACTCAAAACACGAGGTGATGACGGAGTTAGCATTGTAGAAAAATCTTTTAAATCCAATTTAAAATCTTTTCCTTTTTCATCTTTTAAACTCTCCTTATGAAAACCCGACTTGATTATGTCAAAAATATTTGGTGTTTCTAAAGCAATGTTAGTCACACTAAAAATTCTCACATTTGAAAACCGTTTTGGTTTTGGTGGTGGTAAGTTCTCAAAACGTTTGTCAACAAAGAAAACTTCCCCATCGGGGTCAACATATTCATCATCCGAAGAATCATTCGTGATTGGAAACGTAGGCTTAACACTCTTAACCTCCACCGGCGGAGGGGACGGAAAATAATTTTTATCATCAACTCCTAAAACTCTTTTTGAAATCCTTTTGCAAATGTTTTTGATGGGATTAACATTGTTCAAAGACGTGATAGAATACACATGAGAAAGCGTAGAGTTTTGAGTTGCATTTATGATGAGTTCTTCCTCATTGAAACGAACAGAGATTTTCCTAGCATGCACATCGATAAGTGATCTCGAGGTATCCAAAAATGATCGACCTAAAATTAGAGGAACTTTAGGATCGATGGGAATGTCAACAACGATAAAGTCCACGGGATAGTAGAACTTTCCAACTTTCACGATGACGTCCTCGGCTACTCCACAAGCTAGAATCGTAGAATGATCAGCCATCTCGATTGACATTCTTGAAGGAGTGAGATTAGGAAGATTGAGCGTCTTAAAAATCTCAAAAGGCATCAAATTTATACTAGCACCAAGATCGGCCAAGGCGTAGCATTCCTCCATATCTTGTATTGCACATGGGATTAAAAATTTACCGGGATCACCGACTTTTTGAGGTATGCGGCTAAGAAAAATCGAAGAACAACTAGACGATTTTTGAAATTTCTCTTTGTTATTCAACATAATTTTAAAGTTTGCGGCAAATCGAGGCATCATGACCAAGGCGTCGACAAAACTTATCTTAAAATGCAAGTCACGAAACATTTTCATAAAAAGTTCAAATTGATAATTATTTTGTTCTTGTGCTTTTTCCTTGTTTCGTCTTGAAGGGTAAGGTAAGGGTGGTGTGGGTTGGGTCATAGGCAACGGCCTTGGAATCTCGGGTTCCACTATTGGTATTGGTTCAACCGTAGGTGTGGTTTGAGCGGTACTTCGTGGGCTTGGAATTTGCTCCTTTTCTACCACCACCTCGGGTTCTTTCTCTTTTTCCTTCTCTGTAGAAGTACTTGGACGAGAAATGGGTTCTTTGAAAGTTTTACCACTATGAGTAGTAATAACCTTCAATTCTCCTTTCGGGTTTACGATGGTATCACTAGGAAGACCACCCGAAGAAGAAGGTTTACACATGATAGCTTCAAACATTTTTCCCATTTGATCTTTAAACTTAGATTGCCTAGCATCCGCTTTTAACAATTCTTAATCTCATGTTGACCTTGCTCCATTTATTTTTGATTTTGTTGGAGACGTTGAACATTTCCTTCCATTTTATTAGCATGAGTCTTAAGTTCATTAGCAAGTTCGTTTTTAAGCTCGTTTTTCAACTCGGATCTTAAGCTAACCATCTCACGTTGCATATTATCAAACTTAGCATCGTTTGCTTTAGCATAATTCAAAATTCTCCTTGAAGATTTTTGGTGTGATCATTTTGAAAACCTTGTGTGGTAGTTTGAAAATCACGGTTTTGGTTTTGGTTTGAAATTTGCCCATTTCCACTTTGATAATTACCCTTATTGAAGTTACGTTGATTTCCTTGGTAAGCACCATTTTGATTGTTTCGATAGTTGTTAGCATTTTGATTTTGTGGAGCTTGATTTTGGCGAGAACCTTGACCGTTTTGGTTATAAGTTCCCGTGGCTACATAAGCATTCGAAGTGTTACCATCCGTGGTAATGCACTCGGAAAAATCATGAGCTCCACCATACGAAATACAACTCTTGGCAACCGCCTTAACCGATGCGGAATGCAAAGCATCTTGTGCTTTCCAATGAGTCATAAGAGTCGAAAACCTATCGAAAAACCGATTCTTGATTATAGTAAAATACGACCTTTAGGAAAAGGAAGTAAAAGTGGTAAGCGTTAAGTGTCGGTTTAGGAAAACCGAGCACTAATGACCAAATAAGTCCAAGTTCGTGTCCCAAGGAGGCTAGTGTGTTGTGTAATGAGTTGATTAATGTTTGATTTTATTGTTAAGAAAAGAGAAAATAAGAAAGAAGAAAGAAAAGACGGTTACGAAGACGGATTTAACTAAGACGAAAAAGGCGTGAACGTAAAACCGTAAATAGTGCCAAAATTAAAAATTAAACCTAAAAATTACTAAAAATACACAATAATATTCTAAGAGTTTACAAAAAAATCCAAACTTGCTAAAACCTTTTAATTAATTAGATAATGACTTTTTAATGCTAATTAAAGCCCTAAAAATCACAATTAATTATTAAAAAGCCCTAAACAAGATCTCAAAGTTTGTAAACCTCAAAAATAACCTAATTAAGCTAAAAACTATTTTTAAAAGTTTTAAAACCAAATTAAACTATTTTTAAATACTTAAAAACTATTAAAATCTATTAAAACTTAAATTAATTCTAGAAAATAATTAAAAAGCCCTAAAAAGATTTGGAAAGTTACAAAATTCCTAATTATGTGTCTACAATCTAGGAAAAATGAAAAAAGTAGAAAAAACTAACTTTTAATTTTTAATAATAAAATAATAATAAAATAATCAAAAAAATTCAAAGTTTATAAAAAAATTCTAAAACATTACCAAAAATCTAGAATATTATAACTAAGACAAAAATGCAATTAAAAGTTTCTAAATCCTATTTAATAATTTTATATTCAATTTTAAAGTTGGTTAAAAACCCTAAAATCCTAAAAAATAAAAAATAAGACTTTTTGAAAATTTAATTGAATGTAAACCTCAAAAATATAAATCAAAACCTAAAAACTATTTTTTTGGATTTTTAAAATGCTTTTTCCTATTTTTAATTTACTTTCTAAAAACGACTAATTAAAAATTAATAAAAAATAAATAAAGAAAGGGAAAAATTGAAACTTAGCACAGAAAAATCCCAAACTCAATGACAAACCTAGGAAAAATGTTTACTAGCAAATAAGCATAACCAATAAGCTCAAATGAGCTTAAATAGCTACGGCTTATATTAGATAAGCCAAAACACAAACCCTTTAAGTATAATTTGAAAAGAAACCCTAGCAGTCAAAGACCCTAGGGCGCAATGGTAAGTTGAGTGTGTTGTGAGGAGGATGGCGCAGGTTCGAGTCCTGGGGATCTGGGTTGTGGATGGAATCTGGGTTGTGGGTTTTGGTGAGGGAGAGTTAAATTGGGGATCTGGAAAAAATTAGCCAAAAACCCTTTGTATTAAAGGTAATTGAGGCTGGGAGTTTTTTAGGGTTTAAGGGTAATTAGTGCAGGTTTAATCCAAAAGGGGAAATACTTTTATTTAAAAAGTTGTTTGGTGGGAAAGGGGGGTTTGACTGGTGGGTTTGACCACGTTTAATTAAATAAACCTGGGTTGGGTTAATGGGTGGGTAGGTCGGGTAAGGGTTTGGGTGAAATGGGTAAATGGGTGGGTTATGTGACGTGTCAGGTTGTGGTTGGGTGTGTAAGTTTGGCTGTCTTGGCAGTATTGGTCCCCAAGTTTTCTTGTCTTCTTAATTTTGTAAAAACAGCATCAAAACTTCATTCCTTTGTTTTTAAGTTTGCCAAAGTGTCACTTTTGGCACAAGAACTTTATAATCTTGAAACAAGGGCCATTAATGCACATTCTTCAAACTTTCAAGGGCTGATCTTGTATAGTCTTCAAACTTTAGGGACCCTATTCATAATTTTGAATATTTGAGGGGTATAAAGTGTTAATCTTCAAAGGTTGAGGGACTAAAGTTGCCAATCTTCAATTCTTCAAGGGCATTTTTGTAAAATCCAAACTTGGGCCCGGTTCATTGTGCGGCTTCGTTTCCCGTGTTCGTTTTTGAATGATTCTTGTGATCTTTTGCCATTTCCTCAATATCCGTACCTAAAAATACACAAGTAACAAACACGAGCATATATTTGGTATATTCAATGATATTTTATGCATTTTAAGCCCGATTTGGACGACGAGACTATGTATAAAAGCAGTCTCATCACTCCCCCATACTAAACCATTGTCGTGCCCTCACGCAATGCTTGAATAAAGTATCGTAGCACCTCCAAAATTCATTTTTATTTTCTTTATTGGAATGATAAACTAGCTATACTACTACTATTACTACTACTTGTGTTTTAGACATAATGTATGATTTTCATCGCAAAATGGGACGTTTAGGTTCATAGAATAAGAACACGTGAATGCTTCGTTAGAAATAATTTCATCGTCCTTGATTTTCACCCTAATTCCATGCCAAGCGTGCAACGAGATCATTGTCATTATAAGTTAGTAATGCTAACACTACTCATATGCCCTAATCATGTACTTATTCTCCCATTATTCCTAAGTTGTATCTCTTATATTTTATAATGTCTTGAATGTTTCACGAGGATACATTGTTTGACTTATGCGATAATAGAGATTTAGGTCTAAAAATAGAGTCCTAACGGTGTAACTAAGACCATCAAATCAATAACCCCTCCTAATAGACAACGATGTTAAAAAATTAAGTTGACAAGAAGAATCGATAAACACGGTTTTATAACGGTTTTGAACATGAGACTTATTACCAAGACTTTTATACGCCCCCTAACGGAAGGGCCTTATTATCTTTGGTTTACCTCCATCTTTTATTCAACTTCGCCATGAAGCTTTTATTATGACTTCGGTCTTGCCTTGCCTTTTATTATCCGCCTCATCGGTGGTTTTATTAGCCAAAGACGTATATCCTCACGCTAAAGCGAATTTTGGATCTTTAAAGCTTCGAAAATTAAGGCTTGATTCACTTTCAATTTTGCATAGATTTTAGGCCTTGTGGGGCTTCAAATTGTTTGCTAGATTTAGGTGAGCACTTGAAATCTTATTATTAGGTGAAGCTTTCGATTATTGGGGTGCCAATACTTCAAAACCGTGACGCTGGCGATACCTTAATGTCTTCCCAATTTAATTACACGGAAGCTACTAGAAAAGACTAGAAACCCAACAATCCTAACTAAACCGCTAAGTCAATATTTATTAAGCAAATAATATTTACATGCGAAGGGAGAATAAGCAAACAACGAGAACACATGAGTTTTTGAAAGAATACGAGTACTCTACGTTTAGCATAGTAACTTATAATTAACTCTATCATTTCTCGTCCTCATTTAAGTGACTTAGCCTAATGTGTAATTAAGGAATCAAAGCTAAGTGCTCAACACGCATGGTCGAGTCAAAAAGTACTCTTATTCTCGCCATCGGAAAATCTACATTCGTGTCTTCAAACACTTATAAAATATGAGAAAACTTTTAAAATTTGGCCATTTTTAGCCTTATTTTGCAACAAAACGATAAACAAAAAGATAAACTTTGGAAAGCGTGAAGGTTTGGCAAGGAAAGTATCTATTCACCCCCCCCATACTAAAGTTAAACATTGTCCTCAATGTTTCGAGTCTAGGGGTGCAAACACCCCTATACTAGAGACGTAGTCGAATGCCTAATCTAGCATGGAAAGGGTGTAACCAATAAATTAATAGTCGTTTATGAAGTGTGCTAAAAACCTAAGGTTAGAACATCAAAAGGATATATCATGGATATTTGAGAAAGTCTTCAAAGCAAACGATCGAGTGCTCCCATAAACGAACACGAGAGGCTCTAATCGTGAAGATCATGATCTAAAAACCACAATGCACAAACAACCACGAAACAAAGGTTGGAAGGGCACAAATCCCCTCACATTAAACTAATTAGAAAGCAATAATATGTACATGGATAAGCATGGGTCTCCCCCACGAGGCACCTTGTTTTTGATAACCGAGTCAAAAGCTCGACTCGAATCCCCATAAATGTGATCATTTAGGGATATCATGGTGTGGTCAATTTTTAGTGGGGCTTACATGATAAACAAGGCCCAAAAACAACCGGTATTAAGGACTAAGTCCTTTGATGGTGCAAAATACCGGGATCGAAGATGGCGTTCTCGTTTTCGTTGGAAAAACAAATCAACGCCACTTCATCAATAGTCAACAAAAACTCAAAGAGTTTCAAGAAAATAGGTGAGAAGAAATAGAAGGGTGGGACAATGGGTAAGTCTCTAAAAACATGAGCTACTCGAGGTAGACTCGCACCAATCAAATGAAAAGATTTTCCATTTATTGCATCGGTGGAAGACCGAGATTTCCCTATATGAGCAATTCCAGGATCAAATATCTCGTCCTCGGTGGAGAAAGGGGAGGTAACATAAGGGGATTCCCCCACACTAAGTCCACACAAAGCATCGTCAAAAGGAGAAGACGAGCTTGTAGTACTCAAAACACGTGGTGATGACAGAGTTAGAGTTGTAGAAAAATCTTTTAAATTCAATTCAAAATCTTTTCCTTTTTCATCTTTTACACTCTCCTTGTGAAAACCCGATTTAATTATGTCAAAAATATTTGGTGTATCTAAAGCAATGTTAGTCACACTAAAAATTCTCACATTTTGAAACCGTTTTGGTAAAGGTGGTGGTAAGTTTTCAAATCTTTTGTCAACAAAGAAAACTCCCCCATCGGGATCAACGTATTCATCATCCGAAGAATCACTCGAGATTGGAATCGTAGGTTTAACACTCTTAACCTTCACCGGCGGAGGGGACGGAACTTCATTTTTATCAACAACTCCTAAAACTCTATTTGAAATCTTTTTGCAAATGTTTTTTATGGGATTGACATTGTACAAAGATGTGATAGAATACACATGAGAAAGAGTGGAGTTTTGGGTTGCATTAATGACGAGTTCTTCCTCATTGAAACGAAGAGTGATTTTCCTTGCATGCACATCGATGAGTGCTCTCGAGGTATCCAAAAATGATCGACCTAAAATTAACGGAACTTTAGGATCGATGGGAATGTCAACAACAATAAAGTCTATAGGATAGTAGAATTTTCCAACTTTCACAAAGACGTCCTCGGCAACTCCACAAGCTAGAATCGTAGAATGATCGGCCATTTCGATTGACATTCTTGAAGGAGTGAGATTGGGAAGATTGAGCGATTTAAAAATCTCAAGAGGCATCAAATTAATACTAGCACCAAGATCGGCCAAGGCGTAGCATTCTTCCATGTCTTGTATAGCACATGGGATTAAAAACTTTCCAGGATCACCGACTTTTTGAGGTATGCGGCTAAGAAAAACCGATGAACAACTAGACGATTTTTGCAATTTCTCTTTGTTATTCAACATACTTTTGAAGTTCGCGGCAAATCGAGGCATCATGACTAAGGCGTCGGCAAAACTTATATTAAAATGCAAGTCACGAAACATTTTCATAAAAAGTTCAAATTGATAATTATTTCGTTCTTGTGCCTTTTCCTTGTCTCGTCTTGAAGGGTATGGTAAAGGTGGTGTGGGTTGGGGCATAGTAGGCATAGGCAACGGCCTTGGAATCTCGGGTTCCATGATTGGTATTGGTTCGACCGTAGGTGTGGTTTGAGCGGTACTTCGTGGGCTTGTAATGTGCTCCTTTTCAACCACAACCTCGGGTTCTTTCTCTTTTTCCTTCTCCATAGAAGTACTTGGACGAGAAATGGGTTCTTTGAAAGTTTTACCACTACGAGTAGTAATAACCTTCAAATCTCCTTTCGGGTTCACGATGGTATCACTAGGAAGACCACCCGCAGAAGAGGGCTTACACATGATAGCTTCAAACATTTTTCCCATTCGGTCTTCAAACTTAGATTGCCTAGCATCCGCTTTTAACAATTCTTGCTTAATCTCATGTTGACCTTGCTCCATTTTTTGTTGATTTTGTTGGAGTCTTTGGACATTTCCTTCCATTTTATTAGCATGAGTTTTAAGTTCATTAGCAAGTTCGTTTTTAAGCTCGTTTTTCAACTCGGACCTTAAGCTAACCATTTCACGTTGCATATTATCAAACTTAGCATCATTAGCCTTAGCATAATTCAAAAATTCTCCTTGAAGATTTTTGGTGTGATCATTTTGAAAACCTTGAGTAGAAGTTTGAAAATCACGGTTTTGGTTTTGATTAGAAATTTGCCCATTTCCACTTTGATAATTACACTTGTTATAACCTTTGATTTCCTTGGTAATTTCCACCTTGGTTGTTGTTGCGATAATTATTAGCATTTTGATTTGGTGGAGCTTGATTTTGGCGGGAACCTTGACCGATTTGGTTATAAGTTCCCGTGGCTACATAAGCACTCGAAGTGTTACCATCCGCGGTAATGCACTCGGAAAGATCATGAGCTCCACCACACGACAAACAACTCTTAGAAACCGCTTTAACCGAAGCGGGATTCGAAGCTTCTTGAGCTTTCCAATGGGACATAAGGCTAGCAAATCTATCAAAAAATCGATTTTCTTCATTTTGCCTCATCATGTAAAGCATTAATGCTACGAGACGATGACGAGCCCAATTTGGCAACACTCGGTGTGTTACGAGGGCTATAAACCTTAGATCTATTCTCAATCATGACCAAAGCTTCTTCAACCGTTTTACACAAAAAATTACCACCCGCGGCGGCATTTAAATAATCTCTTTCATGATCATTAAGTCCATTGTAAAACGTGTCAATTTGGTGCAAGTCGGAAAAACCGTGATGAGGACATTCATGTAACATCTCCTTAAACCTATTCCAAGCCGTTGAAAAACTTTCATTTGATTCTTGTGAAAATTTAGAAATTTCATTTTTCAAATGCGTAGTCTTAGAGGGCGGAAAAAATTGGTTCACAAATTTCGAAACGAGATCCTTCCACGTCAATATAGAATTGGGTGGCTCTTTCTCTAACCAAATTTTAGCGGGCCCCACTAAGGAATACGGAAAAAGCATCATCTTAATCGAGTCATTCGAGACATCCTTGAAATTGCAAGTGGCGGTAAGACGATTAAATTGGCGGATATGGTTGTGGGGATTGTCCTTCTCATCACCACGGAATTTGTTGTTTTGGATCATCGACAACAAACCCGTTTTCACCTCAAAATTCTCCGCAAGGATTGCGGGAATCACAATAGCTTCTCCATAACCCTCGGTGGGTGCTTGAAGTAACTCCATCATAGTTCGATTCGCCATGGTTGGTGCTTCTCGTACAATGGGTTCGTCAATAGGAGACTCCTCACTAGAATGAGTTGGAGTGGGAGTTTTGTTCTTTCGTCTACGTGCACGTTTTGCTTGATTACGAGTTAGCATAAACGTCACGTACAACGAGGAGACGAGCAAAGAAGATTCTTTTTGGTATTTTGTGTTTTTTAATTTTTTTGTGGTTTTTGATGGTATTAACTTTTTTTGGAAATTGGTGAAATGTATTAGGTAGATAAAAATATACAAATCTCCTCCTTAATCAAATCTCTCGATTAAAGAAGCCTCAAGGAATGAAAACGATCACGTGAAGTGAACGCCTTCGATGACTTTAGAACGATGGTGGAACACCAAATCGTTCAAGAGGGTTTAATCAAATGAAACCAAGAAAATATATATGATATGTAGTAATACTTTGGGCGGCAAAACCCTCGATTCACTCTCAAAATCAAATACGCACAAGCAAGCTGAGGAAACGAGGCGGCGCGAAGCACTTAAAAGCCTTTTTCCTTTAGGTCATGAAATACAACCGCCTTATACCCACCTTATAGTTTGTATTCTTCAAAATCGAGCTTCACGAAAGTATTTATCTATTTTTGCCTTTTTTCTTTGGTTTGAGATTCGAATACAATGATTGGGTAATGACCTCCCAAGTCAAGGTTGTGATTTCTCACGTATTTGGAGTACTTGTGAATTTATTGTTCTACGTATACAATATAGTAATAATATTCACACAAAAACCGAAAAACGATAATACGTATTAGTAGAGTGCTACTAATACAAACACTAATTATGGCTAATATAAAAAACAACAATTGTTCAATCAAAACACAACACGCCTCCCCGGCAGCGGCGCCAAAATGATTGTAGTAAAATACGACCTTTAGGAAAAGGAAGTAAAAGTGGTAAGCGTTAAGTGTCGGTTTAGGAAAACCGAGCACTAATGACCAAATAAGTCCAAGTTCGTGTCCCAAGAAGGCTAGTGTGTTGTGTAATGAGTTGATTAATGTTTGATTTTATTGTTAAGAAAAGAGAAAATAAGAAAGAAGAAAGAAAAGACGGTTACGAAGACGGATTTAACTAAGACGAAAAAGGCGTGAACGTAAAACCATAAATAGTGCCAAAATTAAAAATTAAACCTAAAAATTCCTAAAAATTCCTAAAAATCCACAATAATATTCTAAGAGTTTACAAAAAATCTAAACTTGCTAAAACCTTTTAATTAATTAGATAATGACTTTTTAATGCTAATTAAAGCCCTAAAAATCACAATTAATTATTAAAAAGCCCTAAACAAGATCTCAAAGTTTGTAAACCTCAAAAATAACCTAATTAAGCTAAAAACTATTTTTAAAAATTTTAAAACCAAATTAAACTATTTTTAAATACTTAAAAACTATTAAAATCTATTAAAACTTAAATTAATTCTAGAAAATAATTAAAAAGCCCTAAAAAGATTTGGAAAGTTACAAAATTCCTAATTATGTGTCTACAATCTAGGAAAAATGAAAAAAGTAGAAAAAACTAACTTTTAATTTTTAATAATAAAATAATAATAAAATAATCAAAAAAATTCAAAGTTTATAAAAAAATTCTAAAACATTACCAAAAATCTAGAATATTATAACTAAGACAAAAATGCAATTAAAAGTTTCTAAATCCTATTTAATAATTTTATATTCAATTTTAAAGTTGGTTAAAAACCCTAAAATCCTAAAAAATCAAAAATAAGACTTTTTGAAAACTTAATTGAATGTAAACCTCAAAAATATAAATCAAAACCTAAAAACTATTTTTTTGGATTTTTAAAATGCTTTTTCCTATTTTTAATTTACTTTCTAAAAACGGCTAATTAAAAATTAATAAAAAATAAATAAAGAAAGGGAAAAATTGAAACTTAGCACAGAAAAATCCCAAACTCAATGACAAACCTAGGAAAAATGTTTACTAGCAAATAAGCATAACCAATAAGCTCAAATGAGCTTAAATAGCTACGGCTTATATTAGATAAGCCAAAACACAAACCCTTTAAGTATAATTTGAAAAGAAACCCTAGCAGTCAAAGACCCTAGGGCGCAATGGTAAGTTGAGTGTGTTGTGAGGAGGATGGCGCAGGTTCGAGTCCTGGCCAGTCCTTTTTGAACTTTTTTTTTTCTTTTTAAACTTTAAAAACACAAACCTGATACTTCTTAGATCACAAAAACACGAACACAAATCCAAATTAAACAAGATTAAGCCAAAAGAATTACAAAAACGTGCTCAGATACAACTTGATGAACACAAAGAAGACAGTTATCTTCACTTGTGAAGACTGAAACAAGAGGACTTGTTTCTATGATTTTGATGCTGTTTTGTTGGACAATAGGGGCACTCCCACAACCAGTAGGGTTGTGGGAAGTCAAGAACAACAAGAAACACACAAAACAAGCAAGTATGCACAAAAATCAACCACAAATGTCACCAAATAGTTTCTGATAAAGCCTTATGAGTTTCTGATGAACAAATGACCAAATCACATGCACAAATATGAAATTCAAAGGCTTGAAACTTGCATACAATCCAATAACAAGGCACAAAAGCAGAACACAACCCTGAAATAGCCAATAACCTAGCAACTAACAAGATTTCATGGCAAAATTCTCACAAAATAAGCAGAACAAGGCAGTTGACTGTTTTAAGCTATGTTTTCAATATTTAGCATACAATCTTGTTTAAAAACTCACCCAAATTGAAAACTAAGCACATAAAATACCTAACAACTAACCAATGAGTGGAAATAACAAGTTTACAAGCAAGATTAATAACAATAATCCAAGTATCACCCTTATCCCAAACACCCCTTAAAAAACTAAAAATCAATATTTTCAAAGCAAATCCATGCAAAACCTATCCATACTGACTGTAATCAATCCTAACATGCATATAAGACTTAAAATAAGCAATGTCCAACACTTAAACAACAAATGAAAAACTTTCATGCAAAATCATACAAATCACACAAAATTTTCAGAAAACTTAAAACTGAAATGGGAAGGAACTACCTTAAGGGACCTACATCCAGGTCCCTTAGTGGCTGCTTAGCCACCTCCAAATAGGCTGGGGCCTATGCAGAACCTTGGTCAATCAAATAAACTTCAATGAACCTGTCAAAAACAACAAACAAGCAACACAATATACTTTCTGATTTCTCAAACCTTATCAAACCTTTTTAAAAACCTTTTTCAAATGTTTTTTTCAAAAACACTTAACCATTTAACTTTAATTCCTGAAAAACAAAACCTTGGAACAAGATTTTCACCTCAAATTTCCCAAATTCAGAAACTATGTTTCTGAAAAATTCAAACACAAATTGTTTGAATAAAGTGTTAAATGGAACTCAGTCTAGATTCTCAATCACACACCAACTTTTTAAAAACAAATAAAAGGAATTACAGTTTTAAGAAAAATACCAACTTTATATATTTTGTAAAAAAGGAATTACAAGAGTTGAGTGCTAAAAACAGGAACAAGAATAAAGGGACACATGCGTCTCCTTTATATACTAAACTATAGAACTATCTAGAAAAGCAGAAACCCTAATCTAAACTTCCTATTCTGCCCTTGGACGATTTTGAAAAGTTGGTCAAAATTTTGCCTTCATGTGATCTTTGTACTTGGCCAGCTGTTGGAATGATCTTGGGACGTTTATTTTGAACTTGGGGGCCAAGGAGTAACATGGGACGTTGGTTTGGCCGGGTGTAGGGTTTTGAGGGAAAGGGACGGGTGCAGGGGAGGGTCCCACAACCACATGGGTGTGTTGTGGATGGAATCTGGGTTGTGGGTTTTGGTGAGGAAGAGTTAAATTGGGGATCTGGACAAAATTAGCCAAAAACCCTTTGTATTAAAGGTAATTGAGGCTGGGAGTTTTTTAGGGTTTAAGGGTAATTAGTGCAGGTTTAATCCAAAAGGGGAAATACTTTTATTTAAAAAGTTGTTTGGTGGGAAAGGGGGTTTGACTGGTGGGTTTGATCACGTTTAATTAAATAAACATGTGTTGGGTTAATGGGTGGGTAGGTCGGGTAAGGGTTTGGGTGAAATGGGTAAATGGGTGGGTTATGTGACGTGTCAGGTTGTGGTTGGGTGTGTAAGTTTGGCTGTCTTGGCAGTATTGGTCCCCAAGTTTTCTTGTCTTCTTCATTTTGTAAAAACAGCATCAAAACTTCATTTCTTTGTTTTTAAGTTTGCCAAAGTGTCACTTTTGGCACAAAAACTTTATAATCTTGAAACAAGGGCCATTAATGCACATTCTTCATACTTTCAAGGGCTGATCTTGTATAGTCTTCAAACTTTAGGGACCCTATTCATAATTTTGAATATTTGAGGGGTATAAAGTGTTAATCTTCAAAAGTTGAGGGACTAAAGTTGCCAATCTTCAATTCTTCAAGGGCATTTTTGTAAAATCCAAACTTGGGCCCGGTTCATTGTGCGGCTTCGTTTCCCGTGTTCGTTTTTGAATGATTCTTGTGATCTTTTGCCATTTCCTCAATATCCGTACCTAAAAATACACAAGTAACAAACATGAGCATATATTTGGTATATTCAATGATATTTTATGCATTTTAAGCCCGATTTGGACGATGAGACTATATATAAAAGTAGTCTCATCAATTCTCCTCATTTGCTTCATCTTGCAAGGCACTCATGTTACGAGACGACGATGAACCCATAGTGGAAACACTCGGTGTGTTACAAGGGCTATAAACCTTAGACCTATTCTCAATGATTTTCAAAGCCTCATCGGTCGTTTTGCACAAAAAATTACCGCCCGCGGCGGCATTTAAATATTCTCGTTCATGATCATTAAGCCCATTATAAAAAGTGTCAATTTGATGCAATTCGGAAAAATCATGGTGTGGACATTCATGTAACATTTCTTTAAACCTTTCCCAAGCCATTAAAAAACTTTCATTAGACCTTTGAGTAAATCGTGAAATCTCGTTTTTCAAATGTGTTGTTTTAGATGGTGGAAAAAATTCATTCACAAACTTAGAAACGAGATCACCCCACGTCAAAATCGAATTTGGGGGTTCTTTCTCGAGCCATATCTTGGCGGGTCCATCTAACGAGTATGGAAACAACATCATCTTAATGGCATCGTGGGGTACATCCTTAAACTTGCTTGTCGCGGTGAGACGATTGAATTTCCTGATGTGATAATGTGGGTTGTCTTTTTCGTGTCCGCGAAACTTGTTGGCTTGAAGCATAGACATTAAACCCGTCTTGATCGCGAAGTTCTCCGCAAGGATGGCGGGAATCACAATGGCCTCTCCAAAACCCTCGGTGGGTGCTTGAAGCAACTCCATCATAGTATGATTAGCCATGATAGCTTCTTGTTCTACAATAGGTTCCTCACTTGGAGTCTCTTCACTAGAAAGATTAGGAGTAGGTGTTGCCTCCTTTCGGTTTCTACATTTACGTGCACGTCTTGCTTGATTACGAGTTTGCATAAACGTCACGTACAACGTGGGGATGAGCAAAGAAGATTCTTTTTGGTGTTTTTAACTTTTTTAAATTTTTTTGGATTTTTGATTGTTTTTACTTTTTTTTGGATTTTGGAATTGTAGTAAGTAGACAAAAATCTACAAATCTCCTCCTTAATCAAATTTCTTGATTAAAGAAGCCTCAAGGAATGAAAACGATCACGTGAAGTGAACGCCTTCGATGACTTTAAAACGTTGGTGGAACACCAAAACGTTCAAGAAGGTTTAATCAATGAAAGCAAGAAAATATATATATGATACTTAATAATACTTTGGGCGGCAAAACCCTCGATTAGCTCTCAAAATCAAATACTCACAAGCAAGCGGGGAAACGAGGTGGCGTGAAGCACTTAAGAGCCTTTTTCCTTAGGGTATATTTTATAATACCCGCCTTATACCCACCTTATAGTTTGTATTTTTCAAAATCGAGCTTCACAAAAGTATTTATCTATTTTTGCCTTTTTCTTTTGGTTTGAGATTCGAATACAATGATTGGGTAATGACCTCCCAAGTCAAGGTTGTGTTTTCACACTTTTGGAGTACTTGTGAATTTATTGTTCTACGTATACAATATATTAATAATATTAACACAAAAAACGAAAAACCGATAATACGTATTAGTAGAGTGCTACTAATACAAATACTATTTATGGTTAGTATATAAAAATAACAATTGCCAAATCAAAACACAACACGCCTCCTCGGCAGCGGCGCCAAAAAAATGATGTAGTATTTTTACCACTCTTTAGGAAAAGAGAGCAAAAGTGGCAAGTATTAAGTTATGACTTAAAGTGGGGATCGTTCTCAAGGAGGCTAGTGTGTTGTGTAGAGAGATGATTAACTTTGTGATTATATGATTATGAGAAAAGAAAATAGAAATGAGGTAAGAAGAGAATGACGGTTACGATGACGAATTAAACTAAGACGAAAAGGTCGTACACGTAAAACCGTAAAAAGTGACAAAATTAAAAATTTACCCTAAAAATTCCTTAAAAAATTGCAATAAATCCTAAATAATGTAATTAGAGTTTACAAAAATCAAAAATCAGTCAAACCCTTTATTTAATTAAATAATTATTTTTTAATGCTAATTAAAGCCCTAAAAATCAATTTAATTAACAAAAAGCCCAAAATGAGATTTTTTTTCAATTGTAAACCTCTAAAATGCCCTAACTTAGTTTAAAACTATTTTTGAAAATTTTAAAATTAATTAAAACTATTTAAAAACAATTAAAAACTATTAAAACTTAAAGTAATTATAAAAATTAATCCAAGGACAATAAAAATATTCTAAAAGTTGTAAATTTCCTAACTTAATGTATTTAACCTAAGAAAAATATAAAAACTTGAAAAATCTAAACTTTAATTTTTAATAATAAAATAATATTAAAAATCCAAAATTTATAAAAAATTCTATAAACTTGCAAACTAGCTTAATTTAACCTAAATAAAAAGAAAATGAACTTGAAATTACAAAAATGCCCCTATTGGGCCTTCAAATGGGCCAAATACCCAAACAGATCCTTAATGGGCTTAATATTGGGCCCAATAAGAAAAATTCCTCAGAAATGACCCAAAAGCTCCAGTCAAGCTTAAAATTTGATTTTAAACACAATTTTCCAAAGGCCCAAAAGCTAAAAATGAGCTTAAGCTAGCTTATTTCAAAACAGCTTATTCTTAATAGGCTTTTTGGCCCATTAAGCTATAAGCTGATGCGATAAGCTAAGATTTAACCCGCATCCTTCTCTTGACCTAGTTAAGCTATTTTCAAAAACAAACTTGAAATAAGCTCAAGGAATAAGCCTGAAATAAGCCAAAGCCCTCTTCACAAAACGACAAAATAGTCGTTTTTTAGTTCTAGACTATTTCAAGAGCTGATTCAAGTTGCAATAAGTCACAAATGGCTTAACTAAGCTTAATCAACAAAAAGATTTTCAATAAGCACACTCAATAAGCTGAAATAAGCAATAAGCTAATTTTGAAAAAGACAAAATAGTCGTTTTCTAACAAAAACTTAAAACCAAAAGCTGTAAACTTCCAGATTCACTTATAAGCTCAAAATATTAAGACCTATTACAAAAAATAAGTTGTTGCACATTGGAATAAGCTAAAATGACTTATTAATAAGCTGAACACAAAATATAACTAGCAGCGGCTAGGAGCAGGTGAAAGGAGTTCCCACTGCCTCGACTTTTTGACTTGGCTTTTTAGAGAGTTTCACTTGGTATTTTTGGACAAACAAGGCACCCTTGTGATTAGTGAATCACAAGGAGTCAATAACAAGCAAATAATCACAAAATCACCCAGCCAATAAGTGCAGTTAATTCAATCCTTGCCCAGATGTGTTCCAGACAAGTAATAAGCAGGTCTGATGACAATAAGCTGCTTTTAAGCTAGTAAAAGCTAACCACAAGTCACCAAATGCATACAAAAGCTCAAAACAACTTATAGTAACACAGATTAACACATTTCATGCAACAAATCCAACAAATGAACAAGATCTAAGAACATGCAGTTACTGATGAACAATGAAGAACACAAGAACAAAGTTTGCTGATCTACTTGACACAAAATCCAAATTCAAGGCCTCAGATCTATCACATATGTTGCATTAACAATGATTAAACACTTGTTAGACCTAGGTTAACATAAAAACTAGGTGTGCACAAGATTTCAGAGCAAAACAACATATTTTCAAGATTTTATGGCCACTTGTTTGATTTAGTGATTCAAAGCACAAAACTTGCTTATATCAGAACACAATAGCCTCAATATCAGATAACAACTCAAATAACACCACAATACCAACTCAAAATCACACAAACATGAACAACAGTCAATCCCAAACACCCTTTTAACTTTTTAAACACAATTTTAAACAAGTAAAAGTCTTCTCAAGATTGATTTAAGCCCAGTTTAGCATCATAACATACCACATATGATTCAAGAACTAATTTGCAGGCACAAAAACACACTTATACCAACAAAATCACAAAATCACATAAATACCAAAGATTAATCAGAAAGATGAAATTTGAGAATACAAACCTCCAAGAAGTACATCCACACCTTGGAATCAAAGAGCTGAGGTGCTAGCAAGAACAAGCACCAGCTTCCCCCTGCTAAGAACAACAAACAGGCCTAGCCAAAGGCTTGAGCCTAGATTAGCACAAAATAAGGTAAAATAGGTGACAAAAGGCCAAGTCTTTCTAACACTTAGGTTCTCACAAGCCTTGTACCTTTCCTTAAGGCCTCACCACCCCTTAATCAACCAAGATTAGGAGGCTATGATCACCCTTAAGTTCAATCTACAAGCTGTTGAACCAAAAGTACTTAGCAAACTACTTGACTGATTTTTGAAATAAAAACGTATAACTAAACTCCATTATTGTTCAAGCTAGTTGATTTGTGACTTATGTCACTTAAAGAAACACCTCAATGAATAATCCTCACCAAAGCACATGCCAAATTCTTGAACTCAGTCAAGAACAAAGGGGCTCAAAGGCTTATAGGCTATCTTGGACTTGTTCAAGGTTTTTCTTAAGTATAAAAACGTGACAATACAACTACTTAACATAATAATAATCAATGGAACTCAGTTTCAATCACAACACAATACCACAATTCTATTAATTTCAGAAAAATGGCTTGACAAGGCTTGAAAAAGTAAAACTGAGAACAAGAACTAAACTATGAATAAGGGTGCCTTATATAGGGCTACAAAGATTCTAGAAACATAAAGGAAAGCTAAAAACCCTAGCTAATGAAGTTCCACAAATGCCCTTGATGATTTTGAATTATCTTGAACATGTGACTGATTTTTGGCCGTTTGTATGAGTTGGCAGGTTGTAAGTGTATCCAAAGGCTTAAAAGAAGCTTAAAATGTAAGCTTCAATCTTGAGTGTTGATTTTCTGGCAAGTCTTGGCAGTATCCAAAAAAACGTGTGCAGGGGAATCTTGTGTGGGGTTGTGAGGTGATGAGGTGTCTATTTTTAAGGTTGGGATGTGTTAACTAAACCCTTAATCATAAATCTGGACAATATTAGGGTTTAATTCAAAGTGTTTAAGGAATACCCAATTTATGTATAAACATGAAGAACACGCGGTTTTGATCTGTTTAGTTATTTAAACATGTGTTAAGGCGTGAGTTTTAACTTAATTAATTATTAAGTTTAAACCGGTGGTGAGTGGGAAGTGAGGTGTTAAAAGGGTGGGTTCTGATTGGTTGAGGGGATTTGGTGGTTGAGGTGGCAGCACATGGTTGGTTAAGGTAAGGTTGGCTGTCTTCCAAGAATAACCCCTCACTTCTCTTTTCTTTGTCACTTCAGTCAAAACATGCTATCAACGCCCACTCCTTTGTTATCAACTTTTGTTTTTCATACTTTTGCCCCAAAAAGTTTTGCAAAATATTTTCAGGGGTATTTCTTGCCAATTCTTGATTCTTGAAGGGTTGTTTTGTCATTTTCTTCATAGTTAATGGTCTTGACTTGTTTTGTTGACTTCTTGGAGGACTGAAATTGACAAGTCATAATTGTTGAGGGACCATTTTTGCCAATTATTTAAAGTGGAGGGCCTTTTTGTAAATTTGACCAACTTTAAGGACCAATCTTGTAATTATGAATAAACAAGGGTTTTAAAGTGTCAATTCTTCAATATTGGAGGACCCTTTTAGTATAATCTTCAAATCTTCAAGGTTTATTCTTGGAAAATCATCACTTGGGTCCGGTTCATTGTGCGGCTTCGTTTCCCGTGTTCGTTTTTGCATGTTCCTTGTGATCTTTTTGTCATTTCCTCAATATCCGTACCTAAAATACACAAGTAACAAACACAAGCATATATTTGGGTATTTTGATGATATTTAATGCATTTTAAGCCCAATTTGGACGATTAGACTATGTATAATTGTAGTCTCATCACTTATTCCACCTTTTTGGATTACTTGGTGTTTCATCGCAATCATAGGGGTTTCAAGTATTGCGACGGTTATTCAGACAGAGTCATTGTGATCGCAATAACCCTAGGGGTTCTAATTTACGATCAAGAGATTTCCCCTTATTCCGATCATGATTGCGATCGCTCATTGCGATCGCACATTGCGACGGGTCTTAAGGTTACATTAAGACGAAACTCTGCCAAATTTTTGTTAGCAATATTCCGACAACTTACACATTCCGATGGGATTCCGATGCTTTATTCCGATGGCTTCATTTGTTCTATATTCCGATGCTTTCATGTTATTCCGATAGATTTGTCTTAATACACTCCGATAGACTTACATTTCGACAGGACTGCATTCCGATAGAGTCAATTTACTTTGATATTCCGATCGTTATTCAGACAGCATTATTCCGACAGCTTTCATTTTCTATTATTTCGATGGTTTTGTTTTTGCAACATTCCGACAGAATTCACTTGTTATATTCCGATGGTTTAAGTTTTTAGTTTTATTCAGTTTTAATTTCCAAAAATTGCACGCTTCCCGAAATCTCTATTTTTACCAAGTGTTTTTCTAGTAATTTTTTAGTTTAATTTTTAAAGCTTTATTTTTACTCAACGACATGTTCATATTTGCTTTTAGTTTAAAAGATATAATCAACCAAACCATTTTATTTTCCATCAAGAACGACTGAGTCGCACTAATTAACGATAATCAATTCGAAAAGATCGACGATAACTTTTATACTTGGTAAAACCTTGTATTAAATGGCGCCGCTGCCGGCTCTTTTCGTTAAGATTAACGGTTTTAAGTGAGAGACGCGTTGGATTTTGGGATCCGTTCACTTTTGAACGTTATTTTTCTTGCTTAAAAATTTCCAAAAATCCATAAAAATTAAAAATTTTAAAAAATCCAAAAAAATAGAAAAACATAAAAAAGCCAAAATATTTCTTGTCTATTTTTCTTTTCCTTTTGTAGGTGTGTATGCGTACTCGTGCTCGTAAGAAGAAAGTAACTCGAGCAGAAGTCATTACTCCACCTATTGTCACCATGGACAATCAACCAATGATCGAGCTTTTGCAATCGCACGTAGAGGGCAACACCGATGCTATTGTCATACCCGAGATTAGAGCCAACAATTTTGAGCTCAAATCCGGCTTTATTCAAATGGTCTCTGCTCAACCTTTCTTGGGGCGTTCGCTTGATGATCCTCATGACCATATAAAAAGATTTCTTCAACTCACCAATACGGTTAAGTATAATGGGGTTTCACAAGAAGTGATTCGCTTGCAACTTTTTCCTTTCTCCTTAGAGGGACAAGCCCGAAATTGGCTTGATAAGGAACCGCCACAAAGTATTCTTACGTGGACGGATTTAGAGACCAAGTTCATTAACTACTTTTTCCCACCCTCACGTACTACCGCTTTGTGGAATGAAATCATTACCTTTGAACAAAAGTACGGTGAGACATTTAGTGAATCTTGGGACCGTTTTAAGGAACTTTTAAGAAAGTGTCCACAACATGGTTTCACGAAAGTACATCAAATAAATACTTTTTACAATGGGTTAAGCATGAATGACCAAGATTCACTAAATAGTGCCTCGGGGGGTAACATTTTGGTTAAGTCTTCTAATGCTGCTTGGGATATTATTGAAAACAAGTCTAGAGTGCAAACCAAGACTGTTCGGACTAATGTGGCTAGTGCTAGCACTAATGAGAGCGACAAGAGAATTGATAAGCTTACTTCGCTTGTTGAAACACTTGCTCTCCAAACCGCTAACAACACCAAAGCTATCAATGCTCAAGTTAATGCTATGAGTCAATCATGTGAAATATGCGGGGGATCTCATTCATACACCGATTGTCCTTCGACTCATGACAATCCGGAAAATGTGTATGCCGCCAACGGTAACTTTTCTACGGGAGGCTATCAAGCACGTCCTCAAGGTGACCGTAATTTGCTCAGTTATCGTTCAAACAACTTTCTTTCACCACCAGGTTTTCCACCTCAAAACCCAAACAATCTTAATCGCAACAATCAAAATCAACCTCGAGCTCCAAATCAATATCAAACCCAAAGAAACTCATATCCACCTCAAAGAAACAATCAAGTTCACCAACCACCCGCTTATCAACCACCTGCCTACCATGCTCTTCCTACCACCCAACCCACCACATTTAATCAAGAGGTTGACACTTACATGAAGACTAATGATGTGATAGTGCAAAATCTTCATCGGGAAATGGCCAACATGAAAGCAGATATGGTGAAACAAGGGAATGATCTTCGAGCCGATATGTGAAACACTTTGGCAAGTCAAACGAATGACTTAAGGAACATGATGGCTAGTTTCTTCCCAAGTAATCAAGCCTCTGGTTCGGGTTCTTTTCCGAGTAACACCGTTGCTAATCCAAGGGGGGAGATGAAAGCAATCACCACTCAAAGTGGAAAAGGCTTAACGGAACCCGAGCTTCCTACACCTACACCGGTGATTGTGACAAAGGAAAACGAGTCCCCTTCTCCAATTCCTCCAACTTCTACTTCTCCAATTCCTCCAACTTCTACTTCTCCAATTCCACCGCCTTCTACTTCCACCCCTCCACCACCCAAGGATGTGAGTGAGAATTCCATTCCAAAACCTTCATCTCAACCCAACATACCTTATCCTTCGAGGTTGAGGAAAGAGATATTGAAGAACAAGGATGATATTCAGGTTTCTAACTTTCTTAAAATGTTTAAACAACTGGATTTCAATATCTCCTTTGCTGAGGCTCTCGCTCACATGCCCAAATATGCTAAAATGTTTAAAGATCTTCTCAGTGATAAGGAGAAACTTCTTGATATCGCTTAGACCCAACTTAATAAGAATTGCTCCGCAGTGCTCTTAAGGAAATTAACAACCAAACTTGGTGATTCGGGTCGCTTTCTTATTCCTTGCAACTTCCCTAGGGTAGAGAATTGTATGGCCCTAGCCGATCTAGGTGCTAGTATAAACTTAATGCCATTAAGTGTTTGGAAACAATTATCTCTACCCGAGCTAGTCCCCACACTAATGACTTTGGAATTAGCCAACCGTACGGTTGCTTATCCGGTGGGGATAGCCGAAGACTTCTTCGTTAGTGTCGACAAATTCACCTTCCCGACGTATTTTGTTGTCGTTGACTACGAGATGGATCCTCGTGTTCCTTTAATCGTTGGACGTCCATTCTTGAGGACCGGTCGCACTCTCATTGATGTAGCCGCGGGCGAATTAATCATGAGAGTTGGTGACGATAAAATTGTCTTCAACATGGGTAAACTTTTTAAGCAGCCTTCTGAAAACGAGAGTGTTAATTTCATTCACGTTCTTGATGAGGCTTGTGAAGAACATTTCAAAGACGCTTGTAAAAGTGGTTCTTCTTCTCTACCCATGTTGAGACCGTTGCCTCTATTGCTCCATCACTAACTCCATTTGGAGAAAGTGATTTCATTTTGAAAGAATTTGAAGCAACTTTGGGAGATGTGGACTTGCAATATGACGATTCTCCCTCTAATTGGGATGAAGACATTCGTACCATTGAGAAACTTCTCAATGAGGACCATATTTCTCCACCATCTCCTAAGGATATTTCTATCGATGATCCGAATTTGACTACGCCTTCCATCGAAAATCCTCCGGATTTAGAGCTTAAGGATCTGCCGTCTCACCTCGAGTAAGTTTTCCTTGAAGACAATAACAAGTCACCTGTCATCATCGCAAAGGATTTGAAAGAAGACGAAAAATCCCGACATATCGCCGTGCTGAAGAATCATAAGAAAGCGATTGCGTGGAAAATCTCCGATATTCGTGGAATTGATCCTCACTTTTGCACACATAAAATTCTCATGGAGGACGACTTTAAGCCCATTATTCAAAACCAAAGAAGGGTGAATCCCAAGATCCATGACGTTATCAAAAAAGAGGTTATCAAACTTCTTGATGCGGGAATGATTTATCCTATCTCGGATTCACCATGGGTTAGTCCGGTCCATTGTGTGCCTAAGAAAGGCGGAATCACCGTTGTGCCCAGTGAAAACGAGTTGATTCCTACTCGTCTCGTTACAGGGTGGAGAGTTTGTATAGACTATCGCAAACTCAATGATGCTACGAGAAAGGATCATTTTCCCCTTCCTTTTATGGACCAAATGCTTGAACGTCTAACGGGTAATGACTATTATTGCTTCTTAGACGGTTTCTCCGGGTATTTTCAAATTCCCATCGATCCTAAAGACCAAGAGAAAACCACATTCACTTGTCCCTATGGAACATTTGCTTACAAAAGAATGCCTTTCGGCTTATGTAATGCTCCTGGGACTTTCCAAAGGTGTATGATGGCTATCTTCCATGACATGGTTGAAGAAACTATGGAAGTCTTCATGGATGATTTCTCGGTCTATGGTGATTCTTTCTCTCATTGCCTTGCCAATTTGGAACGCATGCTTAAGCGGTGTGAAGACACTCGCCTTGTTCTAAATTAGGAAAAATGCCATTTCATGGTAAAAGAAGGCATTGTGCTTGAACATAAAATCTCAAAATCCGGTCTTGAAGTGGACCGTGCTAAAGTGGATGTCATAGCCAAATTACCTCCACCTTCAACCGTGAAGGGTGTGAGAAGTTTCGTTGGTCATGCGGGCTTCTATCGTCGATTCATTCAAGATTTTTATAAAATCGCTCGCCCGATGACCCACCTCTTGGAAAAAGATACTCCTTTTATCTTTTCTAAAGAGTGTCTCGAATCCTTCAATCTTCTTAAGGACAAGCTAACTAAGGCACCGGTCTTGGTTACCCCTAATTGGGAGCTACCTTTTGAATTGATGTGTGACGCTAGCGACTTTGCTATTGGAGCGGTTTTGGGCCAAAGAGTGAACAAACACTTCCAACCAATCCATTATGCTAGCAAGACAATGACGGGGGCTCAATTGCATTATACCACTACCGAAAAAGAGCTTTTAGTTGTAGTGTATGCTTTTGAGAAATTCCGCCCCTATCTTGTCCTTTCCACCACCATTGTCTATACCGACCATTCCGCGTTGAAGTACTTGTTAACTAAACAAGATTCCAAGCCAAGACTTCTTCGTTGGGTTTTGATCCTTTAAGAATTTAAAATCAAAATTCGTGACAAAAAGGGAGCCGAAAACCTAGCCGCATATCATCTAAGTAGACTTGAGGATCCTTATCAAGGGGATCATCCGAATCAAGAGATCAATGACTCTTTTCCCCTTGAGTCCTTAATGTCTATCAATTCCAATCTTGATGACACCCGGTGGTTTGCGGACATTACAAACTACTTAGCGGGTGGTATTCTCATCGAAGGGTTAACATCCCAACAAAAGAAGAAGTTCTTTAAAGATGTTAAGACTTACTTTTGGGATGACCCTTATCTCTTCAAACAATGTGCTGATCTGATTATTCGTCGATGTGTTGATGGACCCGCAGCTTTAGACATTCTCGAAGCTTGCCATAAAGGACCCACCGGTGGTCACTTTGGTCCCAATTACACCGCGAAGAAAGTTTTCGACTCTGGATTCTATTGGCCCACCATTTATCGTGACGCTCACGAGATGGTTAAAAATTGTGATTCTTGCCAACGCCAAGGCATGATCACACATAAAGATGAGATGCCTCAAAATTTCATACAAGAATGTGAAATCTTTGATGTATGGGGCATCGACTTTATGGGGCCATTTCCATCATCTAAAGGGAACAAGTACATCCTCGTAGTCGTTGACTACGTTTCTAAAAGGGTTGAAGCAAAAGATCTCCCTACGAACGATGTGAGGGTGGTTGTGAAGTTTCTGAAGCAACTTTTTGCTCGATTCGGTGTTCCTCGTGCTATAATTAGTGACCGCGGGACTCATTTTTACAATGATCAATTTGCTAGAGTCATGGCTAAGTACGGTGTCAATCACCGTCTTTCCACCGCTTATCATCCCCAAACAAATGGTCAAGCCGAGATATCTAACCGTGGATTGAAGCAAATTCTTGAGCGTACTGTGGGAGAGCATCGTGCCACGTGGGCCGATAAGTTAGATGATGCTTTGTGTGCTTTCCGTACCGCTTATAAGACCCTGATTGGTTGTACACCTTATCGTCTTGTGTACGGGAAAGCATGCCACCTCCCTATTGAGCTGGAACATAAGGCGTACTGGGCCTTGAAGTGGGCTAACTTCGACATCAACAAAGCCGGCGATCTTCAGAAGATTCAACTCAATGAGCTAAATGAACTAAGGAATGAAGCTTATGAGAACTCACTGATCTACAAGGAGAAGACCAAGATCATCCATGATGCAAGGATTAAGAACCGAGAGTTCCACGTTGGTGATCAAGTTTTACTCTTTAACTCTCGGTTGAAGATCTTCTCGGGCAAGCTGAAGAGTCGTTGGTCTGGTCCATTCACCGTCGCCAAAGTCTTCCCATGTGGCACCATTGAGCTTTCTCAGCCAAATGGGCCTAATTTTAAAGTGAATGGCCAGCGAGTGAAGTTGTACTTTGGTGAGGACATCTCTCATGAGATGATTCCATCCCTCACCACGTTTCCCTTGAATTAAGTTCTGGGTCGAGTCAGGCTCGTGACTCGGTTAAAAAAAAAAGCGCTTCTCGGGAGGCAACCCGTTGATCTATCCTTTACCGTTTTCATAATAAGTGTTGGGGGGAGCCCCGTATGTGTTTGTTGTCTTGTTTCTTTTGATGTACAGGGATTAAAAGCTTCAAAGATCCATTCTCGATGACTTTTGACGAACCGTGATCCCGTGTACCCATCTTCCCGGTTCTATCCTAAACATTGTGATTCAATATTTCATATCTTATATGTTCACGTTGTAATCACCATAGTTGTCCTTTCTTTAGCAAGATTTAAACAAAGTGCACAATGTCCTAAGTGTAGGGGAGTTTCCTCCCACATGCTTAAACATTGAGGATAATGTTTACATCAAGTGTAGGAGGGACTTCTATCGAAGTAAGTGGGCTTTTCCATTAATTTATCCTCATTTTAACCAGAAAATTGGATTTTTCGACATTTTTCAAAATTTTTAATTTATTTTGGCCTAGCTGTATAGTAGTATTTTCCTTTGTTATCGTTATTTACTTTCCTTGCTAAAATAAAGTTTAATAAAGTGGTTTTAAATTTTTCAAGTCGTGAATATTTTGACTCAACCCGAGTTTACTTATCTAAGTTTACTCTAGCTAGTATCCTTAACGTGTTTAAGTCAAGTTTTGCTAGGCTTTTATATAGGGAGCTTTAAAACGCGAAAGTCTTAACTCTCACGAGTTAAGAACAAGAACTTTTCGCAAGTTCCTATAATTGATCCTAGAGAGTCGTTTATCAAGGGAACTTTAAAACGCAAATTCTAAACTTGAAAGAGTCTAAGAGTTTGCAAGATCCTATAGATGACTTGAAAATCCAAAACTGTGATTTAATTGGCTAAGCATCCACGAGTCTCATTCCTTGAGATTTTAAATTGTGGAGAAAGAGAGATGATAGAGTCAATTATAAGTTTGGTATTCTTTCGTGAATTTATGTGAGTTGATTATAAGCCTATTCTCCCATCGCTTGTTAATAAATTTAATTGCAATAAATAAGGTTGTACGATTTGAAAAGTTACTTAGCTTCTAGCACAAGATCGTTTAAAAGTTGCTCGATATTAATTAGAGTTCATAGCCAAGGCATAACTTACTGAAACGGGATGCGAAGATTGGCGAGTCCGAAAAGGCCCTAACAAGGCATGAGGGCTACATTTTGTTGCTAAATATCCAAAAGTGATGTGAAGAATCATTTATCGAAAATCAATATGAAGGATCGAGACACACGACGAAAAGCAAAAACTCCCCTAAAGATCATGGAGAAGTCTATCCGAAAAGACCCTAGCAAGGTATGAGGATAAATAGATCCAAGTCCTAAAAGGAGGCGGATCGTTGTATATCAAAGTCTAAAATAAAGATTGGAGAAAAATGAAGAAGTCGTGGTCCAAAGATGAAGAATCTATCAAAACTTCAAGTGAAGAAATTCCTATTATGAAGAGAAGACCATAATTTCAAGAACGTCTCTCAAAGATTCGAAGTATGAAGTCGCTGCCAAATATCGGTCCGAGAAAGGTCTCAAATCGTGAAGCGAGTTATGCCAAGATATGAACTTTAAGAGGTCCCAAGAAGCAGTTTTAAAAGATTTTGTCCTTTAGCTAACTATTGATTAAATCGTCCCACTTTATTTTCGGCCTAAATAAACTATCGAAATAAGTCAAACAATTTATCCTCGCGATCATTCAAGACAAATTAAAATATAAGAGATACACCTAGGAATAAGGGAGTCTAAGTGAATAATTGACCCACATAAGTTTGTGTTAGTTTGCTGACTTATAATAACAATGATCTCGTTTTTAAGCTTGGTATGGGGAACGTGAAACTTGAGGATGATGAACATTCATGACAGCCAAAACCCCAATGTAAGTCTTTGATTTCTTTACTTGTTTTGTACATATTTCTATCTTTTTAGTTTCCTTAAAGTTTAGTATTTAATAAAGGCCAAGGTGGGTTATTTATGATGGAAAATGTAAGCCGTGCTTTAAAATGAATGCATTGCATGAGGGCATTGTAATGGTCAAGTGTAGGGGATTTAATAAGTGTGAAAACACTTATCCTTTTACCAATTATTTCCAATAATAACAAGACCAAAACGTATATTTTATGTCGTAAAAGTCGGAATTATGCGTGGTTTGTGTTTTTATTGTGTTTTAGGACCAAAAGATGAAAAAGGAAGAAAACACGGGCTTTTACGGGATTTTATCGAAGAAAAACGAGAAAAGACGAAGTCAAAAGATCAAGAGTGAAAAAAGAACGGAAGTCCAAGGCCTATTCTGAAGATTTATCGAAGAAAAAGTCTAAAGACGGAAGTTTAATGAAGTCGAAGAACTCAAGTCTAATAGAAGAAGAAAATTACAAGACAAGTTCAATTCACATCGACAAATCCAGAGACGACATCGAGAAAGACAAAGAATTTAAATCGAGTCGTGAAGAAAGAAAGAAGGAAACACATGCACCTTCCCATCTCCTATAAATACCATCCTAAACACATTAGGAGGGTGGTTAGCTAGTTATTTTTCTTTCTTTAGTTTTCATTTTAGAGAGAGAAAGTGTTTAACTTTCTCTCACTAAAACTTCATCTTTTCTTTCTTTCATGTTTAAGCTTTAATTCACTTTTGTAATTTTGAATCTTTAATCTACAAGTTCAAGTTTAATCTTTTAATCTTAATCTTCTTCTACCTTTCTTGATTTTAAATTGTCCTTGATCCGAAATTTTAATACAAGGTGCTTGATTTAGATGTTTTTGTGATTAAAAAGTTATCTTTTTATTCTTTTCTAAGTCTTACACGGATTGAGCTTTAAGCTATTCATGCTTTTTGGCTTATTTAGTGTTTAGCTTATTGTTTTCTAGTTTTCTCAAAAAGTTTAGTCTTTTTAAAGTGTCTTTTATAAAGTTTGCGAATTTAATATTTTAAAAGTTGTCAAATTTATGCTTATTTAGTTGGTTAAGTTTCGGTTTAGTGTTCTTTTTTGGAAGTGATTATTGAGTTCTTAGCTTATTCCACCTTTTCGGATTACTTGGTGTTTCATCGCAATCATAGGGGTTTCAAGTATTGCGACGGTTATTCAGACAGAGTCATTGTGATCGCAATAACCCTAGGGGTTCTACTTTGCGATCAAGAGATTTTCCCCCTTATTCCTATCGTGATTGCGATCGCTCATTGCGATCGCACATTGCGACGGGTCTTACGGTTACATTAAGACGAAACTCTGCCAAATTTTTGTTAGCAATATTCCGACAGCTTACACATTCCGATGGGATTCCGATGCTTTATTCCGATGGCTTCATTTGTTCTATATTCCGATGCTTTCATGTTATTCCGATAGATTTGTCTTAATACATTCCGATAGACTTACATTCCGACAGGACTGCATTCCGATAGACTCAATTTACTATGATATTCCAATGGTTATTCAGACAGCATTATTCCGACAACTTTCTTTTCTATTATTCCGATGGTTTTGTTTTTGCAACATTCCGACAGAATTCACTTGTTACATTCCGATGGTTTAAGTTTTTAGTTTTATTAAGTTTTAATTTCCAAAAATTGCACGCTTCCCAAAATCTCTATTTTTACCAAGTGTTTTTCTAGTAATTTTTTAGTTTAATTTTTAAAGCTTTATTTTTACTCAAAGACATGTTCATATTTGCTTTTAGTTTAAAAGAGATAATCAACCAAACCATTTTATTTTCCACCAAGAACGAATGAGTCGCACTAATTAACGGTAATCAATTCGAAAAGATCGGACGATAACTTTTATACTTGGTAAAACCTTGTATAAGATTTAGAAGACATCCTCAGCATTGGAAGCACCTTGGAAGACTTTATTTTGTTGTATTTGTACTTGTTAGGAACATTGTAAGTAATTCCGTATGTCTCCACATTGGGGGAAGATTGTTAGCCCTAAAATGTGAGCGTCATTTACGGAATTACATTAGATTTCGATACGCAAACCACAGAGGGACTACTATTGCTAAGTTGTCAAAGTCACTCCTTGTTGAGCCTATATATACCCCTCCATACTTCCATGGAGGGGTGAGGATTCCCATTTGTTTATTTTCATTTCTCCTTCTAAAATAAACACTCTTTCTTCTTGGTACTTTATCTCTCTAAAAATGTCTAACCATCACTTTTATACTCCCCGACCTCTGGATCTATACCTTGTTAGTGTGAATCTTATATGTTAACAGATCTTAACTTGAGCTTTCTAATGATCTTAGGATATTCTTAGGACTTCAATGAGAGCTTGAAATCAGAAACTGGGTATAGATATAAGTGTGTTGGACGAATTGGAATTTTCGGGGTACTGATTGTACGTAAAATACACGTTTTAAGAAAAACGCGTATATTTGACAAGTATTAAACATTCACGATTTAGAAAAATCGTAAATGCTCGACAATGAAAGTTCGTTACTCAAGGGAGGTATTTGTGTTGTGTGCCAATATTAATAAAACCTTGTGTTGATTAGTTCGTTTTTGGGTGGAAAGAGAGAAAAGTAAAGACGGTTACGCTAAAAATTAAACTACGACATTAAAAACATAAAATCATAAAAGGCGACGAAAATAAAACTTTTTATAAAAAACTATTTAAATTGCAATTAAATCCTACATAATATAAATAAGGACGAAATTCAACAAACTTTTTGAAAACTCTTTATTAAATTATTATTTAATTTTAAATGCTAATTAAAGCCCTAAAATTAAAAATAATCAACAAAAAGTCCAAACAAAGATTTTATCAAATGTAAACCTCACTTATATTATTCTATTACTAAAAAGTATTTTTCAAAATTTTTTAAAACTAATTATCTATTTTTAAATCCTAAAAACTAATTTTAAATTAAAATATTCATAAAAAATAAAAACTGAACAGTGGAAAAATATGAAACCAATTTTTAAAAATCTAAAAAGCTATAAAATGTTAAGGAAAAATGAGAAATGCTGAAAAAGTGACAAATAAGCTTAAAAGCACACAAAATAAGCTGATGGTGCTTTAAAGCTAGCAGTGGCTAGCAGACCATGAAGTCAGTGGGAACTTTGGTTCCTACTGATAGTGTAATCTGGACAGAAACAGGAACGGGCTCTTTTGAGCTTGATTTTAGCTTCTTTAGTGAGTTTCTTGGGAAACAAAAGGCACCCCACAAGCTTTAGCTTGTGGGGAGTCAAGACAAACCCAAAAATAGTAAGAGCAAACACAATTACACCTCTCACACAACAAGACCAACATAATTAAATGTAGACAGAAAGTGATTTGCTGATATACTTTGCACTACAATGAGTTTTTACAAGCTCTAAAAGCCACAATAGGTCACCAAACTTAAAACAAACAATTTGTAAACCTAAACTAGCCTAGTTACTAACAGTCTACAAAAATTCAAGTCACAAATCACACAAACAAAGATCTTATGGTTCACTGTTTGTTTTAGCTGTTTTTAACTCACACATGTAATCTTGCAAATACAAACTTAGTGTTAATGCAAGTGATGCCTAATAACATTATTAGTGTTAACTAATCTTTCTTAGTTTTGATCACGACAAATTAAAAAGACATTTATCATCAAAGACAATCGTAAGACGAATTATTTAACAAACACTATCATCAATGTAATAATCACTTAAGTATTGCACAAACATATCTTAGTCATGTTTAGTGATCATAAAAAGTGATTAGCCGTAAACATACATTTTTTCAAATGTGACAAAAGATTTTTAATAAACTTTCTTTTTAAGAAAATATTTTATTAAAATGGAAAATGTAAATTTGAATATGGCATATCCCAAATGCCATAGGATTATCCTTTGAACGTAAAGCTTACCTCAGATATTACTTCCCCACTAAAGGACAAAAAGGAGCGGAGTCTACACCCACGGTTCCTCAAATAGCTATGCGGTTCTTTATTGATAACGAACCGCATGCACAATTAAGGAACCGCGCTCAGAGATCCGTTGGCCTTTGTCATCAAATCTACATTCTCCAAGAACCTTTTTGGACATTCTTTCTGCCATTTTTCTCTTTTCTAAATCCTAATCATTAATAAGTTAAGTATGTTTACTTATGATTATCATCTTGATCCCCTTCTTTACTGTTGGAAATACGTTTTATAGTTAGAAAGTCTCGGTCACTCCAACAATATAGTTACGGGCTCGTAGTATAGTTATTATTATAGTTTAAGAAAGCCGACCCATGAGCATGTTCATGGGCCGGAGGCCCAAGTCCATTTATGGACTTGGGTATATAAACCCCTTTCCTTCATGGAAAGGGGTGTTGGTTGTTTCATTTTTCAATATACATTTTCACATTTTCTTTCATCTTTCTTTCTCTACTTTCTCTCTCTAGAAACATCAACCTTACTTGTGATTCAAGATTATCAATATTCTACAATTGGTATCAAGAGCCATGGGATGAAATAGAGGTGTGTTTTGTATTGTTCTTGGTCTAAAATTTTTGGTTCGTGAGTTTTAAAGCAAAAACCCAAGTTTCAAAAAAAATTCGTGTTTTGGTTGATCCATTTGATTTAGATATCTCCTACATAGTTGTGGTAGGGATTTGGGTACTTTGGACCGTCCAAAATCACGAATTTTAGGCAAAAATATCGTTTTTCTTCATATTATTGCGGAATTTTCACCAATATTGCGGAATTGATACTCTATAGTTTCGCAATAATTAGGGATTAGAAAACTGGTTATCGCGGAAACTTTGGTGTTATTGCGGAAACTTGTGTCATTCGAGGTTATTGCGAGATCTTGTGGTGTCTGAATATTGCGAGATCTTTGTATACCAAGTATTGCGAGATCTTTGTACTTTCATGGATATTGCGAGATTTGTGCATAACAAGTATTGCGAGATCTTTCGTTTTAAGGATATTGCGAGATCTCTTTATTCTAGGTTATTGCGAGATCTTCATCCTTTAAGGGTTATTCCGAGATCTTCGTTTTAAGAATATTGCGAGATTGTCTTTGCTCAAGGTATTGTGAGATCTTTGAAAAACTTATTGCGAGATCTTGTCTAGTCCAAGTATTGCGACATCTTGTTGGTTTAGCACTATTCTGAGATCTTTTCATAACTTTTGCAAGACTTCACGGATTTTAGACTTTGCATTTATTTGAAGATTTCCACAACAACACACGACCAAAGGATAATCATATATTGTTTCAACAACCACAAACACTTTACCTTTATTTCATTGCTTGATCATTCGGTAATCTTTTTCAAGTGATCACAAAATGAATCCTCACTCAGTAATGCCGACAATGCAATCGCTTTGCGACGTATCCATCATATCGGGTACCGATACTCATTGCTTATCAAAGATCTATTTGACGCATAGCAAGGCCGAATGAAGTCATATATTATCGGTAGACCCAGTGGGAGACTTATGATTAAGTCAATTAAACATGGTCCACTTGATTGGGGAACCGTCACTGAAAATGATGTGACCCAACCAAGGGAATTTTCTGAATTAACGGTTGCAAATCAACTTATTGCTGATGCGGATGAAAAGGCTCTTCAGACTATTCTTCAAGCTCTTCCACCCAATATTTATCGAATGGTAAGTCAACACAAGATAGCGAAGGAATTATGGGATCGTTTGGCTGTTTTGTTACATGGAACTTCACTCACTAAGCAAAAACGTGAGTGTCAACTTTATGATCTCTTTGATAGGTTCACATACAGTCCAGGGGAAACTCTACATGATTACTATTGGCGATTTACTACATTGATGAATGAATTGCATACTAATATTTCGTTTTTAGTATCGTTTTTGTCTCGATATCGATTCGAATTGATTAACAGTATTCAAGTTTGACTTAATTGTTTTTGGTAATAGAACATAATTTGAAATTATTAACTACTTGAGCACACAAAACGTAAAGCTAATCTACTATTTATTATACTACGTAATACGTAACAGGAATATATCGAAAAATAACACGTATGAAAAACAATTATCAAACAGTTAAAAGTAATTACGAATTTGATATTATGTCTACAAAAACATAAAATAAAAAAACGTAAAATATAAAAGTGCACGGAAAACGAGGAAAAACACTATAATACTATTCTACTAACATTATACTATTTTTACTTCAATTACAAACAAATTCTACTACCAATTGCCAAATCACGTTCCAAATAGAAAACAAATGAAAAGCCCAACAAGGAAACCTTAAGCCCAATTGTATTACTACTAGGAGTGGAAACGGGCCGAGCTGCTCGTGAAAAGCTCGAGATCGGATCGATAAAAATCTCGAACGAGCCGAGCCTTAACGAGCTCGAGTCTAACTTGTAGATCGCTTATTAGACGAGCTCGAGCCCGAACATTACGTACAAAGCTCGTTTAGGCTCGCGAGCCTAAACGAGCCTAATGTTTTATATACGAGATTTTTACGAGCTTAATAACAATGTATTAATGAGCCTAATTTAGATATATTACGAGCCGAGCTCGAGCCAATTTTTATTTTAACATTGCCAAATCGTATAAACGAGCCGAGCACGAGCCGAGCCCGAGCTTGTCTACCATACCTCGAGCCCGAGCCCGAGCCCAAATAATAAGGCTCGAAACGAGCCGAGCTCGAGATCGAGCTTTGTAAAACTTAAACGAGCCGAGCTCGATCTCTGGCGAGCTCGAGCTCTGGCGAGCTCGGGCTCGGCTCGGCTCGTTTTCACCCCTAACTACCTAACAGTCTACTCCAACTAATGCAGGTATAAACTAACTGGACTAACAGCTGAGGACTATGGCTATAATGAATGCATACAAAATGGACTAATAGTGTTCAATTCCTAAACTTGTTACAACTGTATATGAAAAGCACATATTCAATATTCGAATCTTCCTAATCCCTATATTACTTTATCTATTTCTTACTTAAAAGCTCACTCATAAAATTTTAAAGTATCTAGTACACTAACTCTAATCCTTTTATCATCAAACTAAACAGCCAATCCACTAAGCAATTATCTTAACCCAAATGAATTTTATGGTTCTACCTGTTCTGACTTTAACGTGCATAAACCTTGACCTACATGATCTATGGGATACCTATGAGTTTTAACTACGCTAGAATACAAAAGTGAAACCAAATAATCTAAACTCTTCTACTGATTTTAACCTATTTCTATAATCAAAAACTTATGTCCAGCTTATCAATAGGCAGAAAACTAACTACCATATTGAAATCATCTTTTAACAGGCTAACAAAGACGGAAGTAAACCAAACTATGGTTGAATGAAATTCTCACAAAAGCATACTTTGACTACATGTAAGCTTACTTTATGTTCCACGACATGATTAAATCTAGACCAACTAAACTCTTACACCTAATTCATGATTATCTCTACTGCTTAAACTAGTACCAAACACTACTCAAGAAAAGATGCAAAACACAGTTACTATTAATGTGAAACAAAAGGAAGAATTTCAAAACTGATAACAAGAAAAGCAGGTAACCAATTCAAGCAAGCAACAACTAACAATACTCTATCAAAATAGCAGCTAGTATCAGACTTAAGAATTTGTAGAAAGAAAAACAAAGCTTGACCTTTATCCTCCAGGCCAAACCGTTGGTGTCGATGCTATTCTATCTGCTTAACTCGATCCCAAAAGAACTGTAATGCCACGGATCTGCTACAGTACCTACAAAATATCGAACAAGCAGCCTATCCTGCTACAATGGTTGAACAAAACTTTACCTTCAAAACAAAAACCTACAAAAATATGGAAACATAATACTGTGCTGGTAGGATAAGCTATAAACTAATAAAAGTAATCCAAGACTATAAAGAAGCTCGTCTAGAAAGTTGTGTAACCAAAACTCATAAGCTGTGAGATTATCAAACCATATAACAGACGTGAAAAAGCTTAAAGATAATTATTGAGTAGCTTATGAAAGCAAGCAAAAACAAACACTCCAACTGATACTCTAATACTTTGCAATCTCAATGAAAAACTAATGAAACTAGCACGTCGAACTATCTAACCTCTAAATTGATGAATAACAGGACTAAATTTTGAAAGAAAGTTAACTCATAAGCTCTAATGAGCTTATGAACTTTATACTCAGAAATCAGCTTAAACAACAAGAAACTAGAAGCTCTGAATTTGAACAAAATACTCTTGAAGTTCTGAAAACACTTTGAAAACTTTAACACAAGCTTATCGAAATTCCAAAAGCTTGAAAGAGCTTATGGAATCGTAACTAACTTTTTGCTACAGTAAGATCAAAGCAACAGTTAAAACAGAGTGAAGATTAAAGAAATGAGAAAGTATCTTTCATTAATGGAGAAAGATTGTTACAAAGTTAACTGAAATCATAACAAGAACTGTAACAGAAATCTCTTAACAAACTAAAACTATCTAACTGATTTTCTTAACTACTCCTAACTGGTTTCCTATTCTAAACTAGCTGTGTGAAAATCTACTACTAGCTAACCGTCTACAAATGAGGATGGGAGTGGGTATTTATAGGAGTGGGAGTGAGGTGAGGTAGAAGTATCGACGTGTATTCACGAATCATCTTGTGCCACGTGTCCGATCTAGGGTTCATACTTGATTCCCAGAATTGGGGGTTTCTTCATTGGTTGTTCTTGATCTAATCGAGTGACCTTCTCTTGTAGAACAGTTAATGGTGATCATCTTTCTTCTTTTAATCTTCTCTTCATTCCATCTACATCTCTTGCAAATTGCCTCTGAAATATTTGGGAGATGAACTATGAAGATGAGGAAGATGCGTCTTCTTTACTTTCTTTCTTTTTCTGTTTGTTGACCACCGATTATAAGGATAAAAGAACTTATTCCCATTTTAGTTCTTTTCCTTTATTTCTTTTATCAATTGTAACTTTGAACCTCTATTAGCCTTTAACAAGTTTCCTTTTTAATCCTTAATCTTTATGAATCTAGCAAACATGGCATCTTGAAATAACTTTCGCATTTTCTTCAGTCTTTTCTTCAGATAAATTCCCATTAAATCCCGTGTTTGTTAACTTTGTACCTGTTTTGCCTGAAAACAGAAAAACACAAAATACACGCGTAATTTTGATAATTTAAAGTATAAACGGATATAATTAGCAGTGTTTTAAGTGTTTTTGGGTTACAACTGATGAGTGTTTTCACACTTATCAACTCCCATCCACTTGACCATTGTCATGGCCTCATGCAATACAGTATTTTAAAGCTCTAGATTAAACTTTTCGCATAATTAATCCACCTTGGCCATTTTATGATTTAATATACTATATTATGCTACATGATGCATGATTTTTAATTTTTAAGAATGCAATGCAAGATATAAACTCTATTTATTTATTTTTTTGTATTTTCGTAAAATGGTTTGATGGAAATAACTCATAAAGAAATCAATTACTTTGATTAGGGCTTTTGTACCATGAATACTTATCATCCTCAAGTTTCACTTTCCCCATACCAAGCTTAAAAACGAGATCATTGTTATTCATAAGTGAAAGTGTATCAACTTATTCATAAAAAATAATTGTGTTACCATTATAGCCCCACTTATTTTGCCTCTATCTAATTTTAATTGATCAAATTGCTTTTAAGAAAATTTGTCTTTTTATTTGGCGTGAAATATAAGAAGTGTAAAATCTGAAAATAAGGAAGCACGGTTTTAATCCTAAGCAACCATCTCATCCATTACTCGAAAAACGACCACTATTGATATAAGTCCGACCCAAAATAATAAGTCATTCGCCTTATGTGTAAGATCCTTATGTCATGCATTAATAAGTAGCTACTCACTCTCTAAGAAAAGAAAAATAAAACTTACGCAATAATTTATATCCGCCGCCTTTTTGAGACCTTGGATCTTCAATCCCGCAACCCGTCAAGGTAATATTGGATTGGAGTGACTATTCAATCCCCGCAACCCTTGTGAGAGAAATATTAGAATTTAATAGGTAGTATAATTACGACTTCACTGTCCCTCTTGGGAGTCTTGTATAATTATTATTTTTTCTTCTTTTTTTTCTAGCCACTCATTTATAAGCTGCCCTTATTTTTCTTAATTCCTCACAAATAAAAGGAAAAGAATAAAAAGAAAAACACCCGCTAAGTATTAAGCATGACATAAGTCTAGTACACATAAAACGTTCTAACTTAGTTACTTAAGACGTACTTATACCAACCATGAATGATTAGTCAAAAATGCATAAGAGACTACAAACCGATTAAAACCGTTCTTGATTATTTATTAACAATATATGCATACGTTGACAAGAAAGTAAAGGTTACGAAAAGGGATATAAAAGCCACAAGTAATTAATATGAGGTTTATCTAGCCCTTTACACTTACTTCAAACTTTATCATTTCTCGTTCTCTACAATTTAAAATCTCAAATAATGAGACTCGTAGATGCTTAGCCTAATAAACCAATAAAGGTATACATGGTTAAGGATACTAGCTAGAGTAAGCTTGGTTAAGCAAACTCGAGTTGAGTCAAAATATTCATGGCGGGCGTAATATGTCAAAGATATCAAAACTTTTTAAACCATATCCTTTATTATTATTTTTTTTCATATATTTTTTAATAACAAAAGAAATAAAAGACAATGCAAATGTGTTATGCAAATGAAAACTGATTTATGCAAAAATTATGAATGCAATATTTTTGTGGCCAAAGTAGATCAAAAATTTAAAAAATGTTGAAAATTTAATTTTTCAATTATCATGAAGGCAAAGGCAATGGTCTAGGCAAGGTCACTTCGATAGAAGTTTCCTCTACACTTAAGATAAACATTGTCCTTAATGTTTAAGAGCATTGGGGTAAACTCCCCTACACTTAAGACATTGCGTATTTTGTTTAAATCGAGCTAAGGAAAAGAAAACTAAAGTGAATTCATTTTAAGCACAAGTTTGAATATCACAATAGCAAAAAGTAATCGAAGTGAACCGGATACACGTGCCTCCTCCATAAGCTCCATGAATGAAATGAGAGAGAGCAACCCTTGAAACAAACACGAAAAGACGAAGAAAGGCACACCCTCCACTTCAACTCTACTATAACACCCTCTTATTAAGCCTAACCAACCAAAATCTACTCTAGATGATCTAACCTAGTTATTCGATGCTTGATTTTTTATGCCCTAAGTCTCTAGCTCGACTCGGCCCCGAATCAGGTTGTCCTTGGGCAAACCATCATGGAGAATAAAGGATATCCACTTTGAATTACGCCTCACATGATACACTCAAACTTAGCACGGTGCCATTTACAATGATATTTACAATATCCGCCTCGATAAATAGACCGGTCCAACATGTCTCAAGTTTGTCCAACATAGAAATCTCTCATATAGAAATCACACCAGGATCAAATACATAGTTTCCATCTCTACACGTGAAAAACTCCAAAGTAGGTAGCATCAACAAAGTAAGCTCATACGAGAAGCCCATATCAATCAAAGTCACACTCGTAGGTGGAGTAGATGAAAACCAAAATTTCTCAAACATACGGATCCCAGGGTCAAAAACCTTTCCTTTCATGGGAAAATAAGAAGATGAACTCGTATCAACCATAAAAGATTCCCCCTTAGTTATCAAATCATCATGAGACAATGAGGGTGTAGGAATCAAAACATTCATAACGATTATATCCATGTTGTGCTCCTCATCATCATCATCAAAAGGTGGGGAATCCTTCATAGAAGGCATAGTGAAAGGAGGATCAAGAGTAATAGTGTCTTGTGGAGGAGGTGTAGGTTCTATGTTCCCAAAAAGCATGTTCTCAATAAGACGAATATCCTCTTCCCAATTAGAAACACTATCATTAACCTCTAAATCGGTATTTGCAAGAGTTGCCTCGATGATGGCATCAATACCCATAAGAGAGTCCATATCAAAGGTTTTTGGTTCTAGAGGTGCCTTAGGGGAAATGTTATCAATCTCTAAGGGGATAAGATCTTCATCAATAACCAACTCTATGGGTGAAAAAGTGGGACTAGAAGGTTCAAAAGTAGGTATATCAATGAGAGAATCACTTTTAGGGATGATATGATTATGAAAAGCAATAGGTGTTGTAACACCCCCAAATTACCACGCAGCGGAATACCACTTTAGGGCGCTACTCATGGCACATCACACACAATTATAGAAAATGACCTCAAAAGAGACGTTGAAATATTATACAATATTGTCTAAAAAGTTTCCCATCCCAATCTATAAAATCAGAGTAGCGTTTAGTCCCAAAAACCGTTATCAATCACAATTAAATGCTTAAAAGCATTTTATTCATTTCAAAGGATGGAAAAGTAAATAAAGATTTAGACAAGTAAGCACCAACTTCCTCCTCGCATGCTCCGCTGCTATCTATCTTGATTACCTAAAATACATGTATAAAATCATCAACACAAAGGTTGAGCAAGTCTATAGGTTTTACAAATCATTTTGAACACGAGCAAAGATTATAAGTTTGTGGCATACTTGAAGGCAACAAGCATCGAATAAAAATTTGCATCAACAATAATAATTGTATATAGCATAAATTGCATTAAGCTTATGGAACCGAGACCTTAGACACTCCCATATCAGTCTAATAAGACGAGAGATTTATCAATTGTCGTTACCTCCAGATTATTGGTACATTGCTGTATACCTGACTTCTCAATACAATATGCTCAAACAGTGTGGAGGTCGGGCCTAAGCTTCTGTGACAAGTCCACACAAACTGAACCGGGGCGGCTTCCCCCATAGATCTATTAATTGTACTAGCGGTTAACCCACCATAGGTTAATTAACGGTCCATAAATGAGGCTTTAACAAAGGCAATCACTTAATGCAATTTAAAGGCAACCACGGGTCCATTCATAGAGGGACAAGCATACTATAAAAGACTTGTGTTCTAAGTTTATAAAAACATGTATTTCCCCTCACGGGTTTAAAAACCATTTACAAAATAGTGTAAAAGCGAGGCTATAGATTTACCTTAAATAATACACAAAGCTGGTAGTAGTAGTGATCGCCGAAGTGAAGATGCCTCCCAAATATATATACACATCAAAAGCCCCCACCTAACAAATAAGGTGCGCGCTTAGCCACATACTTAAGTATTTGAAAACATACTTAATATAATAAAACCAATGACTCAAAATAGTATGTACATAGACATGACCAATCAATGCAAGTGATTCCGTCTAACTCCACGACAAGTACTAGCTTTCCAAGACTAGCACCTTCGATAGTGATCCATCTCAAGATGCCAAATCAATATGGTTCAAGTACCCTAAATGGGTCTCCAATCTCAGAATATACACCCACACATAAGACTTATATCCTTTTAGAACTTTGAGAAGCTAATAGTTTAGCCTCTCGCCTCAAACTATGACGCGAGGTTAAGTACCTCCCAAAAAGTACTCAGCCGGTACTTACCAAAAGTACACGCTGTTTTCCCCTACCTAAACAACTCCGTTTTCGATGAAACTTGGTGACAAACTCACTTATAATTTGTAAAAGACTCAGTTTAAATTTCATTCAATGATTCTGTTGTCCCTTATATTATGTGATGATTAAAGAAGAAAGAAAGGTAGATATGAGATGAATTCAAGAGAGAGAAACTAGAGAAAGAAAAGAGAGAGAAGTATGTAAACTTGTTTTATATAGCCTTGCCTACATGTGACATGATGGGCTATATGATAATGGACCGGGCTTTCCTTTTGGGCTTTGGTTACTTATGAATGAACCTTAGCTTAAAGTTAAGCCCGTAATCCACGACTAACCAACTACCTATTACAACGTTCTAATGTACGATACATAATAAACATATGACCGAGCATTCTTGTTTGACTCAATATTTTGATGCTAACAATCTCCCCCAATGTGAGGTCACTATCCTTTATGAGAGGTCATTACCCTTTGTCATTTGGAGATTCATAGAAATTACTAATCTCGCCAAATATGAGTCTTGAACGTGTAATAGTAGTCTTTTTCATTCATGCTGTGATCTTTGAGCCTTTGTCTTTGTCCTTCGACTTTGTCTTTTGATCTCGAGATCTTGAAATTATCCTTGATTTGTCATTTCCATCTTGCGATCTTGTGTCTTCATCCACATGCTCACACTATTAATTGTCGAATATGTCTTTAGGCATGAGTATGTGGTTTTGAATCTTTGACTTTGCTGAGTACACCGTGACACCACCTTCTCGAGACAAAACATAGACACGGACTGAATGGCTTTGACATTCGTCCTAAATCGGTAGCGTTTTACCTCCAGTCGGTGACGACCGTTATACGATATTAAATATCGTACATGTGATAGGTAGATTCAGTTAAAAATCTCCTTGACAAGGTTTCGCGGCTGTACTAGCCGTTCTCTTTACTCGACCGTCTCAAAGCAAGACTGCGAACATAAAGAGTGAATCAATTGGATAAATATCCGCTTGATTAAAGTCGTCAATTCAAATTCCTAGAACAAGTGTGATTCATAAAGAATCTTACCATTGTTGCTTTCCAGTTGACACAAGCTTGATTCATAAGAATCTCACAAGTCACCTACCGTAGCGCTGTTTGATGTTGACGCTAGAAGGATTTCCATTCGTCGCTGTTAATATTAATGAATATCACTCTGAATGTTCTAGCAAGATCATAAAGATATTGCGTAGGAACCTGAAATAAGTTTGAATCAATTTAGAATCAAACCACTGTTGCTTTTCAGTTTTACACATGTTCAATTCATAAAGAATCTTGCATATGACCTACCGCAGTGCTGTTTGATGTTAACACTGGAAGGATTTCCACTCATCATTGTGCATACTAAGTAGTATCACTCTGAGAGTTCTAGCAATATCACAAGGATATAGCGTAGGACTCTCTTGATCTTCATCCGTGTGTCCTAACGAGATTTGTGCACTTTTAGTGGTCGGAGGCTGGAGCAGATGCCACCAATTCAATATCAACTATCTCGAATGAGAAAGTATAACACCCCTAATTTACATTGCGCAACGGAAAATACACAATTGGGTGTTATTCACAAACTTCATTTCACAACTCCTTAAATGACCCAAAAACAATATATTTAGGAATAAATATGGAAATAATTTGAATCAATGTCTAAAACCTTCAATCCCAAGTAAATCAGTTTAAAATATATCATAGTAGCGTAAAGGTTCCCCTAGGATCTTTATCAAAACGACAAACCTTTTACCAAAATACTTGACCATTTACTATATGTTTATGACAAAGGGAAAGAAATCTGTTTTAGACCAAACTACTACAAAAGCAATCCCGCAATCCTTCTCCAGCAAGCTCCAGCAGCAATCCACTTCAATACCTGAAATACATGCTTAAAATCATCAACACAACGGTTGAGCGAGTCCATAGGTTTTCCAAATCAACATTTGAACACAAGAGAAAAATCAATCAAGATCATTTAATAGAATTGCTACGTATACAATCTATTGTTCTGGCAATCTGGCATATAGCAATAGCTATAGATATGTATTAAGCTCATGACACCGACCCCTTAACTTAGTCACCCACGCCTAAAGCCGGCATGACTAGATGAAATTCCAGTGCCCCTACTAGGGTTTCAATTGCAAGAATACCTGTCACACCCCACCATGGCAGAATATGGGGCGCGACGTATGGATATCATCATAACAAACGGTGTCTCTATAGAGAAAACTAAAATGCAAATATAATGTCATAAATGGCTACACAAATGTCATGACAATATCTCAACATAGCAGGAGTCTAGGTAAGTAGGTAACAGTCCTACCTCTTACCCAAGACAAACAAATAACACTAACAATCAACATATAGGTTCATATAGTATCACTATTGAAACAATCAGAAAGAAAATAAACTAAGAAGGAACGGGGATCTCCTTCTAAATGCATTCCTACTCGACTCCAATCCTAGCCACATATGTTCTCACGCTTAACCACGTTATCACCTGAAAGAGACACTAAAACACGTCAACATGATGTTGGTGAGAGTCATAGGTTTAGACTCAAATGCCAAAATCATACCAAAATCTATGAGTAACAACCAAAAGTTAAAAACATATGGACAATGTGATACTATATGCATTAACAAACTAACTTTCAAGATTTAACTAATCAAACCAAAACCTAGGATCCCAGCCATACCAAACACCATACTCCCATAGGCATCCAAACACCTATGAACCAAATCCCAAGGCCCCGCCTTGTCAATACCCTTTTGGTACCAAGTCAAAACATAAACAATCAAGAATCAACTAGCAGTTAATCACATAAGTATGCACACATAAGTCCATTACCAACGCCAAACATTCACAGCATAATTTATAAATAACATTACAGTGTCTCTTCCATCCCATCTGGAAGTCATAAACATTAGTAAACATGGGACTATGAAACTCACCTGAATGAGCTTCTCCAAAAGTCCTCGCACTAGCAAAAAGTTAACAAACCAAAAACACATAGTCAAAACATGAACCAATCACTAAGATGGCTCATCAACCTATGATGGACATCTAGCCTACTCCCATATATGACCCTCATTAATATGCTCTAAACACCCCATTACCCTTCCCTAACAAGCCCTTAACTTGTTTAAGTTAGATAACCATCCCGTTCATATTTTACACAAAATAGTCCCAACTTTTAGGTCTCTAAACTATAAGTCAAACGCCCACCTAAACATACCCATGCTCTCTGTAAGGGAATATTTATTCCCTTACATATGTTAGCTAACACCTCCCATTTGCCCCAACCTTAAAGCTACTGTTAAGGCCCCGATATATATATATATATATATATATATATATATATATATATATATATATATATATATATATATATATATATATATATATATATATATATATATACTTTTGTCATTCCAAATTTACTGATTTTAAACATACAAAAAGTTTGTTATGATTAGGGGGTCTTACCCTAAACCACAACCTTAGCCCCAATGCAGATACTTACTATAATATATAAACCATCTCTCATGTTCGTTAGAAGATCCCAATGCAACCCTAAGTACCCCAAACAACCCAAAACTTAAAAAGAAAACAGGCTGACTTCAAAACTGTTTTGACCTCCGACTGTTGTAACCTGTTTTTGACCCACTTCCCACCTCCAATTTAGTTCTCGTTTCTTGCATTGGAAACCCACTTCAATTACCTTTTCAGGGATACTTGGATCGCAAAATAAGAGTTTATAGAACTCCCGATATGATCAAAACAATTGACTCAAAATTCTGCCCAGTTTTTAAAAACGGGTTTAATTAAATTAACCTCATTAATTACCCCTAACCCCACTAATTACAAGCCCTAATTTATGTAATCATCATATTATCATTAATATAACATTAATATACTGTTTTTAAATTAAACCCTAACCTAATTTCATCATAAGATGATTAAAGAAAACATTAAAACAACTTAATTGAAAAGGGTTATGAAGGTTTTACCTTTAGATTAATGGAAGATGAAAAAACCCCAATTTTATAAAGAACCCTAATTCTTCTCTACAAACCGTCGACCCTTTTTTTATTATCTCCATGGATTTATGATTTTTTATAGTGAATAATATAATATATAGAGTGTGGGTGAGTCCTAGTCCAACCCAAACCCAACCTTCCTTTTTTTAATTTTTTTTCCTTTTTCTCCTCCTTTTCTTGCGTCCAAAACCGACCTACCCTCCCCTAAATTCGTTTTTTTTTCTTTTTATTATTAATATATGTATTAATAATATTACCTTAATTTTCCTTAATTTATTTCAGCTCCTAAAGCCTCCAAAACCTCAAAACCGTAAAACTAGTCAGTTTTTACGCGAATACCGTAAAAGACGTAAAATATACAGTTTTAAAAAAAATCTCAAATTTTGAAATAAACTTTATAACTAAGTCCTAAATGACTTAAAACCATCCCGAAAAATACTCCCGTGACTAAATACCTCTTCCGGGACCCCTAAATGCAAAACCCTAAACCGTAAAAATACGATTTTCTATAATGCATATACGTATACGTAAAACCACCAAATAACACCATCTCATTTCATAGTCACTACATTGTGAGCTCATGAACATGAAATAACCATTCCTCGATTTACTTATGAGTACTTTATACCCATATACGATGTCCACACCAACCTCGTTCACGCAAAATAAACATGTAAACACGAAATCAAATAGTCACACATAAAATAACCAAAAAAAGACCGAGTGACGAACCTCAAAACCAGGTTGTCACATCACTCCCTCCTAATAGAAATCTCGTCCCGAGATTTACTCCTTAGGATCAAACACACAACCAACAAATCACATGAATACTTGTTCTAAATGAACTCTTTCCCGTTCCCACGTGAACTCTAGTCCATGTTCCAAATTCCATCTACCCATAACTACGGTATATTACCCTTTTATCCAACGTCCTAGCTTCACGACCCGAAATCTCTACCGGCTCTTCGATAAAACGAAGACTCGTATCCATACTAATATCATCTAACGGCACTTTCAAGTCAGTTCTTGCTAAGCATTTCCTCAAGTTTGATACATGAATACGTCATGCACACTACTCAATTCCTCCAGTAATCTCAACCTATACGCCATTAGCCCAATCCTTTCAAGGATTTCATTTGGACCCACATATCTAGGTGCTAACTTCCCCTTTCTTTCCAACCCGCACCACCCTTTTCCATGGTGAAATCTTTAGCATAACTTATCTCAAATCTCAACGGCTTACGCCTCTTGTCCGCATAGCTCTCTTGTCGGTTCTTTGCTATTTTTAACCTCTACTTAAGCACTGCTACCACCTCCATAGTTTTCCGATCCACCTCCGGTCCAATACGTTGGCCGCTTCTAACTTCATCCCACCGTAACGGTGATCCACCCCATCTCTTGTGAATCAACTCCAGCAGTTTCTACTACAATTCCTATCACCAGACCTAACGGATTCTATCCTCTACGGATTTTCCATCATTCAGAAGTTCTTCCAACCTTAATCACATCCAATGGTATATGTAGGATTGCATAACCAAAAGCTTCCCATAATATTCACATGAAACATGTCATAACCACCACCTCATCCTTGCTTTCCCATGCTCGACACCAAGTAACTAACCATCCTTCACACTAACATATGTTACACCTTTTATCTCGGTGAACGATCCATTGTTCGTGACTACCAACCTCTTTCTCTAACGGATTTCCCTTCCTTATCACTTCACTATCTTGACAACCTCTTGCTCCCTCTAATCATTCTTCCTCCATACTACTTTTCGCTTGTCTTTCCACAATCTTAATTTCCATACCATCTTATATCCCGTCTTCAGCCTATAATTTAGGCGTTTCCTCCTTTATTCCCTACATCCTCATCAGTGGGGAATATGCCCCTCTCACCGGTGACTCTCTCTTTGTAGGAAAATTCTTCCTAATATAATGCGTTCTCCAACTATTTCCAAATCTCGCGCCAATGCTCTAGACGTCTTTCTCAACTACCCCTATAGTATACTCATAACAACCATTAGTCTATCAATGGTATACTATGCTTACTTCCCTTCGTTTATTCCCTTGCCATAATCCTTCATAAGGCATTCCGTACATATTAAGCTAACTTTTACACACAAACCTCCTATTCCATCGCATCTGTACGTAATCCTTCCAACTTCTCAACTATGTGACTTCTCCTTCCTCTTGAAATATGTGATGAATTAGTCAGTCTATCGACTATCACCCAACTCTCATCGTACATAATCCTCCACCGCATTATGTATCCCTTCCACCAACTTCGTCCTTACATCGCCCTTTCTAAGCTACTCCTATCTATGTAGGAAGTATAGTCTACGTCCCTTTTCTCCATATGATTGTCCAAGCCACGCAACATACATGTTGACGCGTTCTCTGCTTTAGACAACTCAACTCGTGCAACCTACATCCTTCATCCAAACCACCCTAATACGTCATCCATATAGTTCAAGTTCGTCTTAGCTTCACTTCATTCTTCTTATTCCATGTTTCATCAACCATGCTTGCCTTTCCCAGATGGTACTTAGCCTTGCAATTGTCTTTCATCACTTAACTCTACCCATCACCTTTTCCAAATGTTCAATCAAAATGATTGAATATGTGTTAGAGACATTCATGATCCGTATAGATCATTCTCTACGTCTAGTACCCCAAATGCCTCTAGCATTCTAGGAAGATATAACAGTCCAACTCCACTGACTAAGTCTGTTGGAAATACGTTTTTACGTATTTAGAAAGGATCGGTCACTCCAACGATATTGGGCTCGTGATCCAATATAGCCCATATAGCCCACATGTAGGGTGGGCTATATAAACCCCCCTCCTAGCATGTTAGGAGGGGTTGTTGGTTCACTTCCACATTCATTAATCACATTTCCATCTTTCTTAACTCTCTCCTTTCTCTCTCTTCTTTCTCTCTCTAAAGTTCTTCCATTTATCCATTCATTCAATAGATAATCCATACTTGCTAAATCCTTAGATAAATACGATCCTACAATTGGTATCAAGAGCATGGTTGATTCTTTGGATTAGCACGTTTTATTTATTGATTTGGTGGTAATTTTTTCTTCTTCTATAATATTTCTTTCCTTCGTCTATTTTCTCTTAAAAATTTTATCCATTTTCAAATTTTAATCCATTTTTTTATATATTTTTCAGTTTTGTCTCTGTTTTGCCAACTTCATTTTTAAATTTACAGATATTTCATCCTTTTTATTATCCTATCTTAACCTTTTTTTTTAAGTAGTTGTTTACGGTTTTCAATTTTTTTTTTTTTGTTCTTTCTGTTTTGTTTTTTTTTTTCAAACATTTTGTGTCTCAAAAGGGTTTAACATTCCGATGCATCACTTTCTCATATTCCGATAGAAAGTCGCCTTATTCCGATCATAATATCACCAGGTTTGTACTTTGACATCTCGATCGCAATAACCGAAAGGTTCTACTTTGCGATCAAGGATTCCGATACCCTAATCCGACGTGTATTCCGATCGTACTTTGCGATCGTGAATGCGACGGGTTTAAGGTACAGTGGGAAACGAAACTCTGCCCAAAATTTTTCTACACATTACGATGGATGTTTGTTGATATTGCGATAAAAATGATCAATATTGCGATGGTGGGTATTATGGATATTGCGATGGAATTCCTTTTAAACATTGCGATGGTTTGACAGTTGCCACAAAACAAAAGGACTTGTATTTTTTTTATCAAAAATTGTAACTAGTCTCGACCACAAACAAACACACCCACGGACCCGACTCGACTCCCAACCACACCCTCACCCTTGACTTGAACACAACCCCAAATATTCCCTCGTCTAGACCCTCACCCTCAAAATCTAAAAACATTAAACATTTCGACTCAAACCAAAACCATCAACATACCCTCGACTCAACCCAACAACACAACAAAATCAAAAACTCAACCCTCGACTTACCATCAGACTACTCCATCAGACTTGACCCGACACACCTACATTCAAACCAAATACAAACGAACCAGACTCCAATAGACTCGACGGTTTGACTCGACTCCACAACCAACTTCATCACCAACTGACCTCACCCTTATAACTAGGACGACACCAACACCTTCGACTCCACACCTAGACTCACACAAAACTCGACCCACACTCAGCAAACCACATCGACTCGACCTCAACAAATAGACTCAAATACACTTTGTCTCCAACAAAAACAGACCCATCTATCAAGATCTCAGATTCGCTGTATATCACGCACTCAGCATATACATGAACCATCATCGATCAAGATCAAGGACTCACACATAAAACATAAAAAGTCAATAACCTACCTGATAACATTAAAAAAAATTTTCTTGAAACCGTGTGTTCTTTCATCCTTCGAGGTCTCGAATCAAAAGACTCTTGAAGCTAACCGAGTTGTTTTCGCCATGTTCGTGATTTACTGATATGGTTTTATCTCTCTATGGCTTGGATGTGAGACTCGATTTATGTTTATAGATTACGATTTAAGATAAGATTAGGTTTGAGAGAGGCGGAGTAAACAAGAGAGAAGCGGAGAGTTTGAGAGAGTGAATTAGGTTTTGTGATTTAGTCAAATAAGAAAGAGTAAATAGTGGTCAAGGCGGAGGTTTCTATGATATGTGTGGTGAAGCCACGTGTGTGGTGAATTCTCAACTGGTGATTTGTGTTGTTTTTGGTCAATAGCCACGTTTTTAGGATATGGGGTTACACGTGGGTGACTATTTTATATATCTGATTTATTTATTTTTTTCTTTCTTTTCTAAAAATACATTATTGATTTATTTTTAAGTTAATTTTAATTAAGTAAAATTTCTTTTAAGTTTAGTTATTTTTTATTTTTTTAAAAAAGTTAATTTCATCATTTGGTAAAATTTACAAAATCGTATTGAGGCGGGTTTTCCGAAAGAACTAAAATTAGTAAAATATTTGACGGCCCGATCATTATTTTTACCGTTGCTTGACGCACTTTATTTTTAAAGTGAACTAAGTTTGAATTGGTCTCTGGTTTATTTTTTCAACGTTTGACCCGACAGCAATTTTTGAGCCGAGAAAAGTGTGATCTCATCTATCGTGGATTTTTTAAAAAAAGTTATTTACGGATCTTTCGAAATTTATTCACGAATTATAAGATTCCGAATACAACTACAATCACGATCATTTTTCATCATAATTCAATGGAGTCTTTGCATTCGAAATTTCAAGAGGGAGACTTGCATCACATGCAAGACACAGCTAGAGAAAGTAGTATAATGTCATGTCGACTACTTCAGTCACATCTTAGGACTATTGCATGGGTTCAAGGAGGAAGCGAATTTGTGACACTCTTTGGTCAACATCATTATACATTCAACAATTCACTATGTCTCAACTTGGACCACCTAGCTGAGCAACTTCACAAAGAAGACTTTAATCACTCTGCCTCAGAAACTGCATATCAGGCTCTTGTGACACAACTCACGCCTTTCCTCCAATTCAATATCATCAAGTATGACAATTCAGGGATATGCCGGTCATTTTTTCAATACACACAGAACGATGTTAAAGATTTCCGTGATAAACTGTTGAAATATATGACATCAGTTTCGTCTTCGATTTATGAAAGATCTAGACTTCACCAAGTGTATGATAATGGAGTGCAAGAATCTATGATGCAAATACAAGAGGAGAATGGTCATACGGTTGACAACTTGGAGCCTAACGATGGCAAGAGCACGGAATCAGGAGGACAACATGATACCAGTGGCACGTCAGGCAATGTTCACGAGATCTCATTTGATGACACCTTACCCGTTAATGACGAAGAGCCTGCGGACATGGTACAATGTAATGTTGATGATGTATATGCTGATGAAATACCGCATATTGAGCATTCTGAACCTAACTATGACAAACATGGGATGAAAAAGAGTGATAGAAATACCACTTCTGATTCATCCGATGTAAGTCATAATGGGGGAGAAAGTGTTCAAAATGCTAGACATCATGATAATTGTCTTATAACTGCTTCATTAACTGCTTCTGATTCCAAGATTAGAGAGCTCGAAACGATTTTAGCTCAGCAATCCAAAGAGCTTGAGGATGCCAAAATTGAATTTTCGAAGAAAACGGAGAAATTTGAAACATATTTTGAAAAACTTGAAAAGTCAAACGTTGTTCTTGAACGAAAATTGGATCAAACTGTTCTAGACTCTCAAGCTGAAAAGGATAATCTTTTGAAACAAATTAAGTTGCTTGAATCTAAGTTGGCATCCCAAGATGAATTGTTCAAAGAAAATGAGACATTAAAGGCTCAAGTACAGGAAAAGGTCTTTGCTATAGCTGCGTTGAAAAATGATTTGCGGAAAACTAAAGGACCTAGTGTGGACAATAAGCTTGAAAAACCATCAATCTTGGGGAAACCGCCTACAAATCAGTTCGTCAGACAACCGACTGTCAGACAACCTACTGCATTTAGATCCGAGCGATCACAATCCTCGAGACCGCGGTTTGCCTCCCAGGTTGATATGGTTCATCTTTCTAGAACAGTCACTCCACCATCTAGGCCCAATGTGACTAAAACAGCTTTTGCAAGACCTAATCACATGATTGCCTCTAATTTCCCTAGACATAGTCCAAAGAATACGTCTGGAACTAGTTCAAATGACGTTCGCCATACTTTTGGTCTAAGGGAAGCTAAGCAAAAGACACAAGTAAGAGATAGGAATTTCAAACCTAGTCAGATGCCTTCTAGTTTACCCAACATTGCTAACCGTAGCATGTCACATCCTAGGAGCATCAATCAATCATCTAGGAATTCTAGATCTTACTCGGACATTAAATATGCTACTTGTAAAACATGTAGAAAATGTGTCTTTACGGCAAATCATGATTCTTGTATCAAGAAACTACTTAATGAGGTGAACTCCCGTGCTAGACTTAAATCCCAGTGGGTTGCCAAAATCAAACCCATTGGTAAAGTGTGGCGCCCCACTGGTAGAACTTTCACCCTTGTAGAAAACGAGTGCCCTTTAACTAGGATAGTCTCCGATTCTATTAAGACTACTAGGGAGGAAATTGAAAAGGACGATGCATCACCTAAGCCTGAACTTAAGGTTTTCTATAAAAGGAAACGTTTACCAGCTAAGACAAGTGAATCATCTCCTCAGAACACCTCTGGCACAAGTAAGGCCAATTGTGAACCCCCACTTGCTTCTAAGATAGATATCACTAACCCCTATCCAAGCATGCAAATTCCTAATGAAAATGCAGGTACCAAAGAGGATGTTCCAAAAGAACGAAGCGGTCCAATCATTGTATATCATTCAATTAAGGACACTCTTAGAGTTTGGTTGCTAAAGAAGCTGATATCTAAGAAACAAGTGTCTCAGGGGATTTCCAGTTAAGCTTACAGTGTAAAGGACTTACAGTCACATAACAGACTGTAACTCGCTCTCAAAAGACAGGAAAGTTCATCCCGATGATGACTTATCCTCAAAACGAGAAATTAAATTTTCTCGGACACGAGCTTACATTTTAAACTATTCAAGGGTTTTAAGCTCGTGTAAAGGACTTATAGTCACATCACAGACTATAACTCGATCTTCAAAGAAAGGAAAGTTTATCGCCGATGGTAAACTTATCCTAACAACGAGAAATTAATTTTTCTCGGGCATGAGCTTATATAAAAAACATTCCAAGTTTTTAAGCTCATGCATGATGGCTCCTCGTTAAATGACAGACGATGACCCGGACTTCAGAGACAGGGAAGTTTATCCACGCAACGATAACTTACCCTCAAAACGAGAAATTAAGTTTTCTCGGACACGAGCTTATCCTAAAACCATTCAAAGGTTTTAAGCTCGTGTATAAGGCTCATCATTAAATGTCAGATGATGACCCGATCTTCAAATTAAGGAAAGTTTATCGCCGATGATAAACTTATCCTCACAACGAGAAATTAATTTTTCTCGGGCATGAGCTTATATTAAAAACATTCGAAGTTTTTAAGCTCATGCACAATGACTTACAGTTAAATGTCAGACTGTAACTCGAACTTAAAATAAAGGAAAGATTATCTTTTATGATAACTTATCCTCTTAACGAGAAATTCATCTTTCTCGGTCATGAGCTTGTATTAAAACATTCCAGGTTTTAAGCTCAGAAGGGAAAGTGAATCTTTTAAATAAGAGAACTTTTCCTCATAACGAGAAATTCACCTTTCTCGGTCATGAGCTTTTCGTTAAAACATTCAAAGTTTTTCAAGCTCATGAAAACGACTTCTAAGTAAATGTCAGCTTAGAACTCGTTCTTCAACTAAAAGGAAAGTTTATCGCCGATGGTAACTTATCCTTAACAACGGGAAGTTTACAACTTCTCGGACTTGAGCTCGTTTTGTAAGATATTCAACATCTTAAGCTCAAGTAATTGGTTTTCAAAACGTTGAACACAATTTTTCGAGAATTTCTCAAAAAGGTTTTTCTAAATCTTTCAAAATTGTGTGTTCAAAAAATGTTTTGATAAAAAGAGCATGTCTTCTGGAATCGATAATATTTACGATACTAGAAATGTCATTCAATAATGACACGGGGTTGTAAATAAAGTTCGAGCAGAAGTTCAAATGTTTTAAAACATGCTCAAAATGGTTTGCTATTATTTCAGATAGTAACCCGTTTTTCATACTCAAGTCAAGCATTTCACCGGAAAGCTTTGACTCAACAACGGGAATTAATTTTCTCGGGCATGGTTTACTTTATAACCATGTAAGGGATTGTGTTTACGTAATAACACAATCTAACACGAATATATGTACGTGTCAGTGCATTTATTTGTTAAAACAAGAGAAATCTTGTTTTTATGAAGTTATCATCTCCACCAACCGTAGCAATTTACAATTGATATCTACATACTCGACGAGGCGACTACTCAAACGGTGACTACAGCTCTTTCAATAGAACACGGGTCAACAATTGAGGGGGAGAAATTGTCCAACATTCAGAATCTTTGACGCCGAAAGTGCCAAGTTCACATGTTGGTGTCAAGACAACGATATCAATCAAATGGAGCCAAAAGATAACTTCAGACGTAATGAGGAGACCAACATTCGTGAACAAGAACCATGTGCTTCTTTCATATGATGTTCTTCATCATTCAGGTCCAACCTCATAAATTGCTAATCTTGTGAATTCATTATCATATATGATCTTTGCACGTAATAAATACCTTACACTTGTGTTTAAAAGGTATTTAATTTACGTTTCAAGTACACCCTCATTAATTTGAGGGGGAGCTTATGTAATTCATGAAGATAATTGGATTTACATTTTTCTTCCCAAATTTTCTTAAAATGCTATTAAATCAATTGATATTAAAAACATCGATTGGGTTAATATTTTTAATATGGGGGAGAAAATGTGATTTAATATGGGAAATGATTAATCACAAATGGTTTGACTTAATGTGCTAGCTCATCCCGACATGTGCGAAATGTTTTCGGATATCGTGGCATATGTTAAGGGGGAGCAAAATGGATTTGCACTATCAAAATGGATTTCATGGTGACATACACTTACCCAAAACATCTCTATTCACGACGGTGAAGATTGTGGTGACATAAGGATGGTAGGATAGGTTAAAGTCCAATGAATCCTCTAGAACCGGAGGAATCTTCCCAAGGACATTCCATAGCTAGAAATAGTAGTCCTTAGGAAAGATGGAGAAAGATTGTGAACGTAGCTGAATGCCGACCAAGTACTTAAGTTAGCACTGGAACAATCACAACAAGGTGCTAGTGATGACGTATTGGTAAGCATTGAAGGGGTTGAAGAATGAAAAAGAATTGTAAAGATAAAGGGTGTAAAGAAAGAAGCCCTCCTTACAACTTAGGCAGAAACCGGGTCAATACATATGCTATTAAGATCATTGTTTAATGATTCTTGATATTGAAGACAGACATCATGGACCCAGTGATGCAAGGCACAACCCATCCCAGCTAACTCAGATATCTCTTAAAAGATATTTGTTTTAATCACACGGAGACAACGCATTATCTATTGATTTATTCACTCCGAATAAATTGGTATTGAAAAGGTGGCACTCCTCTCCAGCCTCCGATCACTAAAATCCAAAGTGCACAATCGAGTCTAGAGCCATTTGAGATCATTAAATATCTCATTAGGACACACTTTCATAATTCCTTGCTTCTTCATACACTGTGAAAAGTAAGAAAGATCTTAAGAGTCCTACGCAAAATCTTCATGATCTTGCCTGAACATCCGAGTAATACGAAAGTATTTACAATGAAGATGGAAATCCTTCTTGAGCGAATATCAAAAAGCTCATGGTAGGTGACTTGTGCGATTCTTTATGAATCAAACTTGTGATAACTGGAAAGCAACGGCTGTTTAATTCTTAACTGAATTTAAACACGTTCCAGGCCTCTACGCAATATCTCAGTGATCTTGCCAGAACACTCAGAGTGATACCTTTGTGTTCACGGTGATGAGTGGAAATCCTTCTAGTGTTAACCTCAAACAGCACTTGGTAGGTAACTTGCAAGATTCTATACGAATCAAGCTCGTGACAACTGGAAAGCAACGATGGTGCGGTTCTTAATTGAATTTCACTTGTTCCAGGAACATGAATTGACGGCTTCAAATCATGCGGATATTATTATCCAAATGATTCACTCTTTATGTTCGCAGTCAGGTTTGGATGGTCGAATAAAGAGAACGGGTTTACCCGCGAAATCCTGTCAGGAAGTTACTTAATTGAAACTATCCGTCACGGGTACGATATCTAATATCGTCCAACGGTCTTCATCGACCGGAGGTAAAATGCTACCGATTTAGAATGAAATGTTCAAAGCCATTTCTTTCGTGTCTACTTATGTTGCGGCATTTGAAGACGGTGGCGTTGCGGAATCCAAGAAGAAGTCGTCCCCACATGCTTATACTGCATACACTCAGTACTTCAACGAATTCAAGAAAGTCTGAAGGTCAAGTCTTCCGCTGTATCAAACTCTGAAGCTTTCAAGAATTATAAAGGTTTAAGTGTGTGGAACATGAAGTCACGAAGAGGCGAATATCACAAGTGATGAATGCACAAGGTCAAGGCAAGAGAACATGCTCAAGACTAAAGTCAAAGATCTCATCAGCATATTCACAAGAACAAGATCGAAGACTCAAGCATAGTATGCTAGGTTTAAGATTTTGTAAAATGGTGTGACCTTCCTTTGGGGGAGATTGTTGGAAATACGTTTTTCCAAGGAAAGTCTCGGTCACATCATTATTAGCATAGATCACGAGCTTTAGACTATTTAGGACATTGTAACTTGGAGTGACCTCCCTTTGGGGGAGATTGTTGGAAATACGTTTTTACGTATTTAGAAAGGATCGTCACTCCAACGATATTGGGCTCGTGATCCAATATAGCCCATATAGCCCACATGTAGGGTGGGCTATATAAACCCCCCTCCTAGCATGTTAGGAGGGGTTGTTGGTTCACTTCCACATTCATTAATCACATTTCCATCTTTCTTAACTCTCTCCTTTCTCTCTCTTCTTTCTCTCTCTAAAGTTCTTCCATTTATCCATTCATTCAATAGATAATCCATACTTGCTAAATCCTTAGATAAATACGATCCTACAAAGTCTTATCTAGTTCTTCCAAATCTTCAGTTTCTGCGTCGTATAAGCAATCGCCTTTCTTTGTCATTCTCGTACACCTCCCAATCCTTGCTCCACGTATCGTCATGCTTCGCGAATTCATCCAGTCCTTCTGATAATGCCAAGATCGGCTCATTATCCCATCCACCTCTTCAGCCTCCAAAGCGCTTCTTCATCCTTTCTTTACTTCGCCCCTTGCTGGTTCCACGATATGCCATCATCTCTGACTACTCGTCCTGGCCAACTTAATCCTACAACTCACACATGAAAATCTCACGTATAATTCCCTTTCCTAACAACTCCAAAACCAACTCATAATTCGCCTCACTCTCCTTCTAAGATTTGAGTAGATCAAGATGTCGTCGATGCTCCCGATGACAACTCGTTTATATACGTTCATGCACAATCGGTTCATTGACTCCATGAAAACCACTAGTGCTTTGGCGAAGCCAAATGCATAACCGTAAACCCAAAGCGTTCATACAACATCCTTAGCAGTTTCAACTATGTCCTCCTTGCATCCTCTATTAGCAGCAATACGAATAAATTCCTACCTCGTTCTACTTGCGAAATTCTACACGCATTTTAACAGACCAATACTTCCTCTCATCAGACCACTCAACCTCTTTCCACATCCAATCTACTACTAAGCAAATCAACTTTTATCTTGCATTCCTTGTAAATTTCTAACAACTCTTGTTTTTAAATCATTCCATCAACAATTGCCTTGGAAAGGCACTAACTACAACTCCTCTCACTTCTCCTACTTGCTCTATTCATGGTTCTACCTCAAAGTAATAGGCAAACCTATTAAATCTCAGGAAATTTTCGGAAAACTTACATGCCTTACGAACAATCATAAATACCTTTGAGGTATTATACCCCCTTCCAACACTCTCTATGGCGCGTTACTTGTGCTAGTATCCCACAAATCTCTATTCATCTCCTTGGTACTCCAAAGAGACCTCATGAACACATTAGTTCGTCTACGAACCTTTTACTCTTTCATCCCCACTAAGGGCATTCCGACCGTTCTCTCCTGGCCACCTACTTAATCGTGTAGGCGCGACCAAGTTTTCATATGGCTACCTCAACGCTCCCAAACAATACGAACCCAAAACTACATCCTGAATCCACTAGATACAATCAACGAATCAAACCCACGGATAACTAACGACATTTCACGTGCACCAGTTAAAACAAGTCAAAAACCACGAGACTCAAAAGAAAACTCAAACCCAAAGCGTGTATCAATTCAAAATGACCCATGACAACGAAAAATAATCCAAGAACACCCAATGGAAACCAAAACATATTACGCCCCGCGACATATTATTTAAACCGTGCAAAATATCGACTTTTCCAAAAGAATATATATATATATATATATATATATATATATATATATATATATATATATATATATATATATATATATATATATATATATATATATTTTCTTTTTTAACTCCCCACATCTATGTGACTCAAACAATCTACAAACAACCCTCTTGACGAACTCAAAAATCAACTCAAAGACTAGGTATCCCGTGCATCCCAAATCATAAAAATAAACTACCATTCAAAACTCAACCTTTAACCCGACACTTGTACAATAATTTCGGCCAGTCCACTGACCTCCCATGACTATACATTCTGAATATTTTAAAAGTACGTTCCGAGTAAATAATTTTTGGCTTTTGAATCACTCAAAAAGCTCTAAAAACGAATAAGTTATGACCAAAACAGTTTTATATTAATGAAAGATAAAATTGTATGTGAAATCTTCATAAACTCAATTTAACCTTGTATTAATAATTATAAGTGACGTGAATCGGTTAAACCCACTTATATAAACTATGTAAGTAGAAGGAAATTATACTTCGCTTTATTTTAAAGAAAATCTTTTAGAATTTGAAATAAATAAGTGTTGATTAAAAAGAAATCTTATGTTACATCTCGTTTCAAACAAGACTCCAACACCTTACCCTTATTTTACCGAATACAACCAACTATCTAACCCTATAATAGATTTCCAAGTCCCCCTTTTTCTCAATATATACCGACCAAAAGAAATGTAAGACCCAACACAAAAGATTTCATTATCTCAAAAGGAATCCCAAGTTATTTCAATAGACTTAAAACCAAGAACACCATTTTAAAACGTACACGTGAAATACGAAACTCAAAGAATACGCTACAAGACACACTTCAAAAGATTCAAAACGTCGTTGAAACTCCACCAAACTCGAGCACTAATAAATTGTTTAAACACAAGAGAGCACTAGGTACGTTCAAGTTATAATAACTACTGAACGACCATAAATCATAACATAACATCTATTAGTATATATACATCCGCATATGTATACCTATTGAATCTCCCAAACATACTCGTTATCATACACGTCAATCAATCGCTTTCAATGCTCGTTTTTTCATACGAGTAATCACCATCTCACCGTGCCACAACAAGGCATAAAGCCCACCTCCAAACCCAAACCATATCGTGTGACCCCATAATCACACAACACCACTATAATCCCAAAACATATAACACAAAAAGAACAATAGCCATATCATAGGCAGCCATTACATAAACCCATATATATACGTATACCTAAATTCTACATCTCATCATATACAAGCATGTACTAACCCTCTTTCATACAATCATACTTGAGAACCCATTGAAGTTGTGGTACTTGTATAACTATGTTGGCCACCATACTTATACAATTACCCTTCCCCCAATGCACTCCATCCTATGATGACACTTATAAGAATCAATACAACATATAACACATAAATCTATCTACTCACATAAGCTCATAACCACATAAACAATAAAGTTCAAAACTCCATCTATTAAAATAACATAGTAATACTCTTGGAATACAGAAATCCATAGTCTAGCTAAAACAACATAGACTAAATCCAAAACGAAAACATAATCAGTTATAAGTCATGTCGCCCGTAAGAGTAGAAACAACTTAAAACCCTTCATATCCACCTACTCCTAATAACTCGAATCACCACATGATTCTTAGGGAACATGACTTAAACCTCCAAAGAAAAATATCATACCTCAGGTACATAAAATAACCCAACAAAAGATAGAAACTACCATATACCAAATTATGTACTATAATGTACAATTTAGGCAAAATACAACAATGACTAGCGTGGATGATTATGGTTCAACCTTCACTAGTCGCAACCCGAAAAGAAAATAACATGTGGCTAAGTATGAACTTACTATGATTCAATTCATACTAGTCAAAACATCACAATAAATAACATCCAAACACATCAATTATTATAAAATGCACACATACTCCTATGACGCCTATATACAGGGACCCTTAAGCTATAGACTAGGCTACGCGACTAGGCAACCGAATTCTCTATAACCATTGTCTCTGATACCATTCTGTCACACCCCACCATGGCGGAATATGGGGCGCGACGTATGGATGTCATCACAACAAACGGTGTCTCTATAGAGAAAACTAAAATGCAAATATAATGTCATAAATGGCGACACAAATGTCATGACAATATCTCAACATAGCAGGAGTCTAGGTAAGTAGGTAACAGTCCTACCTCTTACCCAAGACAACCAAATAACACTAACAATCAACATATAGGTTCATAGTATCACTATTGAAACAATCAGAAAGAAAATAAACTAAGAAGGAACGGGGATCTCCTTCTAAATGCATTCCTACTCGACTCCAATCCTAGCCACATATGTTCTCACGCTTAACCACATTATCACCTGAAAGAGACACTAAAACACGTCAACATGATGTTGGTGAGAGTCATAGGTTTAGACTCAAATGCCAAAATCATACCAAAAGCTGTGTGTAACAACCAAAAGTTAAAAACATATGGACAATGTGATACTATATGCATTAACAAACTAACATTCAAGATTTAACTAATCAAACCAAAACCCAGGCTCGCAGCCATACCAAACACCATACTCCCATAGGCATCCAAACACATATGAACCAAATCCCAAGGCCGCGCCTTGTCAACACCCCCTTGGTACCAAGTCAAAACATAAACAATCAAGAATCAACTAGCAGTTAATCCCATAAGTATGCACACATAAGTCCATTACCAACGCCAAACATTCACAACATAATTTATAAATAACATAACAGTGTCTCTTCCATCCCATCTGGAAGTCATAAACATTAGTAAACATGGGACTATGAAACTCACCTGATTGAGCTTCTCCAAAAGTCCTCGCACTAGTAAAAAGCTAACAAACCAAAAACACATAATCAAAACATGAACCAATCACTAAGATGGCTCAGCAACATTCGGGTCCAAACAATCAATCATGACTTGTGTTCATTTTACTTTCAAATAGCATGTATCCCCCTCGCGGGTTTTAAAATCATTCGAAACAATTACAAAAGCGAGGCTATAGACTCATCTGGAGTAATAGCAGTAGTAAGACGATCTTCGACGATAGTTGATGCCCAATAAACACAAAAACCGCAACCTATCAAATAAGGCGCGTTCATCAATAATAATCTCGAGTAAAATCCATACTTAGTAACATCAAATTCAAAATCATAAAATCACAACCAACCCAAAATGAAAACAATACAATTGACCTTTTACTCCATTCTATATGTTTATTCTATTAGTTAATTCCTACGATAAAAATCTGCCGGTACACACCAAATGTACAAGCTCATTTACCCCACTTAAACACGTCAAATTTTTATGATACTAATCAGAAACTTCACTTACTATATATAGAAAGGCCTGTTAAAAACTCATCAAAAGATTTTACATTTAAAGTTCCCTGCACGACACATCTTTGAACTACAAAAACCGGACAGTTTTACGTCAAGAATTCATATAGTCTTTTAACACATTTATTTTTCTCCGTTTATAAAACCGACACTCAACTTTGAAATAACTCAACATCTTCATACTTTTCATTCAAAATCAGTACTTGACACATTTCAAAATTCCTATTTATAGTCCCCGAGATTCGATCCAAATATCGACAACAATTATATATTGTGACGATACTCGTCTCCCGGTACACGAATAATCAAACTAACGTAACTTTTCGCTCGTTTGGAGCTAGAAGTCCTACCTTATACCAAAACGAAGCTAAAAACATTCTCTACAATAATATCTAAATAGTGCATCTCAAACTCAAACTCATATTTTCAGAAAATTAACTTTAATAATCTGTTATATAATATATATTTAAAAATCACTCAAAATCAATTTTTCACCACATTTTAACCCCAATTTTACCACTATAATCATCCTACTATTACTATTTTCAATCATAACACTCAAAATCATACTAGATGATCAAATCATAAAAACCCAACTCAAAAATTTCAACATGCAATCAACAAAAATGATATATAAACATATAAACACCTACATACAACAAGAATTTAAGATCAAATCATAAGATTTTCATCCAAAAATGGGTTTTTAAAAAATGTCAATGCATGTATGAAATTTTCATACCAAAAGATGGAGAATCAAAAGATAGGAATGGGACTTCAATTGGTTTTTAAAGATTCAAGCTAAATTTTTGTGAAATGGTGGTTTTGGTGGTGGTGTGGTTGACGGAAACAAGGGGAGGGGAGAGAAGAGAGAGAGTTCGTGGTGATGTTGTGTTTGTAGGTGTGTTTTTGTCTAAATTTTTCCATTTTATATGGGGAAAGTTTAGGGTAGTTTTTGCCAATTGTGATTCTTGTGGATCAAAATGCAATTACTTTGTTAAAAAGCGGGAAATGACTATTAGTCACTTTTGAAAATATTTACGGGTCTCGGGTTTCATAAAAAATGCTTCTCAAAACTTAAAACGCACACAAAATATGATATTATATAGTCCCGGCACGACTTAATACGACATTGAAATAAAAACGTCAAGATATTAAACATCGACATGTTTAAAATAAAACGTAAAATTTCTCGGGCATCCGTCGATATCGTCATCACTAATTATCCTCGCAACTCGTCAAAACGAAAAATATGACTTTCAAACATCATCCAAATCAAATCATCAATCGTCATAATAATCAACCTCGTCAAAAATTTCAAAAATATACGTAAAAATATAATTAAATAATGACCACGGTTTTAGGTTGTTACATCCTACCCTCCTAAAAGAGAGCGAAGTCCCGGCGCTCAACCCGCCTCACATTCGCACTTCCTCACTTCTAGAGTCAACGTGACCTCTTATCCTCAAGAGATACTCACGTCTTTCACACCAGTCCAACTCAATTCTTATGATATCACCATATCTACAACTATTACTACACTTCAACTTTCAATTCCATTTTCCATTATGCCAATATTCCTTCATCATTCATACTCCTTCTGCATCACTTTCTCAGTTTCATTCCTGTCCCAATACCCTGACAACTTGATCCACGACTAGGTAAATTCTTAATTTACACCTCTTAACTACTGATATGACGATTTTCATCGCATAAAGATTTCATCTTCACTAGTTTCCATTAGTCCTCATAGTGATACATTAAGATATCATCATCCCAAGTTTCAATTTCCATCGTTCAATTCATCCTTTCACACTGTCCATTGCTTTCCAAATATACAATATTCCTCCTTAACTCAATTCTTCACACTTTCTGTAAAAACCTCTAATATTCAAAAGTCAATCTCAATCTCTGGGTTACATATAATATGTTCAAACCTTAATCAATACTCATACTTTATTACAGCGATTTCCAGTATTCAAAATTTACTCTGCCTCTATGTCCCGATGTTACACTCAAACTAAACACAAATGAGATTATCCATAATTCTTACCAGTCACTTATATACTTTCCATACTCATTTTCCACTTTCCTTCATTCTAACAATCTCTATGTCCCAAGTGTAGTGCTTGCTAGATCACTGAATTACTGTACCTTTCATAGTACATTATTACATCTTCCTCATATCATATACTGTTTAAATAACTCCGTTAGCCTCATATATTCAAATCTAAAATGTATAATGGTTAGATCACTTCTTGATATCGTAATTCATTTTATTCCAACCATACTGTATTAATACTTCAACTTGTGAAATTCCTTCAATATTACACGCGACACTCTCATCACTCTAAGAATAATTAAATTCTCTTTTATCTGAACATTCACCACTGGTCCTTGCATTCTTAACACACTCTCTGATATAATAGGAGAAAAAAAGAATTAAATAATCATAATAACCGTTTTTGTCCCACAAAAACATACATCTCAACTCTCTCATTTCTATTACCATTCTATTTTAAAATTTACAACAATCTATTGATCTTCTTTCTTTGATATTCCTTTTTATTAGTTTATTACCTTGATTCTAACTTTCTTTCCATTCTATCCATTCTGCTTGTTGCTACCAATATTCCAATTATCTCCAAACTCAAGAGTCAATTCTAAATTACTTCAGAAATATTGTAAACTCTTTTTCCTTCTACTCCTTACTAAATACTTACTAGTTGATAGTGAAAGTATCCACACTCATCCTTCATAATCTGAAACATATTTCATAAGACAGAACTATAACATAACCCATCTAAAATTTACCGATTATTATTTCTCAGTCATCATTAAATAATCCTTAACTCCTTCCTTTAAAATCCCCGAATGGCATTTATACACAAGTCCTTCTTATTCTTATTTTCTTCATACTTCATTCCATACAAGTAATACTTTTCAATCCCAAAACAAGTACCACAATGTCCAATCTCATGATCATATAAACCCCGTTACACTTCTTTATTCAAGTCAACGCACTACTATTGCTTTCCTTTCCACTTGATATTATCCAAATACCATCATCGCAGCTCTCTAATTCCTTCAGATTTCTCCAATACTAACTATACAACATAGAACTTCAATCTATCCTTAGCGTTCATAAACAACTTCCTCAACTACAAAATCAGATCTCACAACCATAAATTAAATATATGAATAGGTTTCACACATTTAGTTCTTCTTTGTCAGCTTTATCATTGGTTCAACAATCAGTGAAAACCTCCTGATAAACCTCCGATAATACTCAAATTACACAAAGGAATTGACAAGCTTCAGTCGGTTTCGTCGGTATCGACAAAGCCTCAATCGTTTCAATCTAGTCAGATTTTCACGATCACTTCAGCCATAGATTGCACATTCTAAAACATTTATATTACTTCAACCAAAATTCTTATCCAAAGAATTTCTCACACCATTCCTCCTTTTAATAACAACGAGGTGAGGCACCCGCGCGTTGCTACGGTTTTTTAATTATAGTTTTTAAGTCGTAGTTGTTCATTGTATTTGTCTTACTTAAATTGCAATGCAACAGTCTCGCAAGCGTAAGCCTACTACGCATTAGATATCGAATATCACTATATTTACACAAAAGTTGCCATTACATTGTATCAATTTACACTGCTATATTTATATTTTTTTAATCTACGAAACATAAAACAATATTTGAGAGTACTTGGCTATTAACACATATTATTTAAGAAAATAGTCTGAAATTCAAGTTAAAAAGATAAGTTTATGTTTTGAATTATTGAAATATTTATAAGCATCAAATTATTCAAAAATATATAATTACTAATCATTGCACACAATGTAAAATCAAACATAAAAAGCTTTTTTTCATTTAAGGATTTGAAGTAACAATTTGTAAACATATTACACGTTTATATAGTTAAAACTAAATAATATGAAAAAAATGTACAACATAAAACGTGCAGTGGTCTAGATGCAAATGATACAAAGTTTTTATCATCAACCAAATAAATCATACCCCATGTTCACCTCGTTCGCTCCTAGTGGGAATGCACTTATAAATTGTCATTGATTCCCGTTCACTCTTGATGGGTATGTACCTTTAAATTGTCATCGATTCTTTTAAAGGGTATGAACTCAAAAGGTTTGAATGTAATTTATTCTATGTTTGGAAAAACAAAAGGGTTCTCACATGCATATAAATCTACACGGGAATGTTGTTGCTAAGGTAAATCCGTCCGCTTCTAGAGTATATTGTTAGGCGTAAGGAAGAAAAAAAGAGAAGGTTGAATGCATAATTTTTTACCACAGTTAATTAGGCTCGCAAGGTGTTGAGATCAAGTCTTGAGCGAGTGAATGACGATGATTTCGCAGTGTTGAGATGGAGAGTTGATGAAAGAGAGGCAAATGATAGTAAAGGAGCGTGTGAATGTTAGGTTGATCAATTTCATAGCCAATCGGCCCTGGACCGAAATCGGTCGTCATCTGCGTATCAATCCACCCCTCGACCTTCGTAAAAAAAGCTTTTCGGTCTTTTTCTCTTTTTAGCCGTTGCAAATTTAAAGAAAAACTTTTAAAAAGAATTCAGAATTTAAACACTTTAACCTTTTAAATGCCTAACTCTTTAAACCATTTATCTCACATTTTTCAAACTTTATTTTACATTAAATTATTTTTATATCATCTATAAATGGGTTCAAACTAACTATGAACTCCCGATGAGGAGGTAGGTTTGTGTAAAGTTTAGGTACCAGTATAAAATCAAAAGATGACAACGTTTTGGTCAAAGGAAATAGAGCACTTTCATCACAAAATGGGTGTTTTTATTATGTTTTGAAAAGTATTTATTTTAATGTAATATTTTTTTTAATTTATTTATGTAATGTTTTTATTTAATAAAAAAAATTGAACTTGATAATTTTGTTATGGAAACAAATCGTCTGTAAGTCGTCTGAGAGAGAAAGTTAATGTGATAGAAAAATCGTAGTCATATTTGATCATTGTGGGGTAGGGGTGTCGAAAAAGTCGATCTGACCCAAACCCAAATAAGCCTATTCGGGTCCAAAATTTATTCGGGTCAATTCGGGTTGACCCGAACTGACCCGAGTTCTAATTATACTTGGGTTCGGGTTTATGTTTTTTAGCCTTGACTTGACCCGATCCCGACCAACCCGACTTGACCCGATTCGAGTAACACATTTTACGTTGTATTATTACTCAAATAAACTAATTTTCATACTTTTTCTTTATATCAGGGTTGATCTGAACCCGAATTGACCCGAACCCGAGTGACCCGAGTTTTAATTAGGCTCGAGTTCAAGTAACATTTTTTGAGTTTTGACCCGACTTAACCCAACCCGAATTGATCCGAACCCAATTACCACCTCGGTAGCTTAAGAGGTCTGGTGTTATTTTTTACTTTTTGGCTAGTAAAAAAGATTCTTTAGCAATTAAAAAGATAAATGTGTGGGTCAGGGTTCAGGTTTTAGAAACGACAAACAAATTTTTTCTAAGAGAATTGCTTTTGGTTTTGGTCGCTTCCAATACGACACCAGGTTAAACGTAAAACGACACATTACAACCTTATACGACGTCGTTTCCTTCGGGGAATAATATATATATTAATTTCCAATTGTTAGGGAATACTTTTCTTTCCTTCAATCATCTATTCATCACACTTAAACATTCACAATCAAGAATGGACATCTATTTCTGGTGCTCAGTTTGTTCAACCTCACATCCATCATCTTATTCACAAAACATCCAGCTTCTTTACTTACTTACATTATTACTTCTCTGATGACTTACCCTTCCAGTCAAATTAGATTATCCTTATTGTCTCATCTGCCAATCCTTACAATCAATCGTATTACCATCCTCAATTTCTTGATAATGCCATATAACAAAATATACAATCAGATTGCATAACTCCTATCACTAAGCTAACACAATGCTTCCTTTTTCCCAAGACGACAGTGAACTCTACAATTCCGCAGAACAATCACATAGTACCCTCAAGTACTAACTCATCTTCTCATTCTTTTTCGACTACTACTAGTAAAGCGCACAGAAAATTCGACTTATTGTAGTTTCCTACTACATACCTTCTCATCATTGACCAATAAAATCGTCAAATAGAAATTCCACTGATTACACCCTGAAATCAGTACTCAATGCTCAACAACATTCCAATTTAGTTCTTTCCACCTTTATTTATCATATCCTATGATATTCATCCTTATCCTGGTTAACTTTTCACAACCCTAGTTCAGTTAATCACGCAATACCTCTTAATTCCATAAGCTCAGAAAATATTTCCTTAATATATATATAATTATTCTTCTGTCAGTGAATTTCTCATTTCAACCAATCGCAAATTCTCGTTGATTTCTCGTCCTCATGTCAGCTAAAATCTAACATCTTCAAATCTCAATATATCCTCAATAACACTTTCAGAATTTAAATACACCATCAATAACACTTTCAGAACTTCATTATACCATTAATAACATCTTCAGAATTCCAATATACCAACAATAATACCTTCAGGATTCCAATGGAATTCTAACTCAATGATTACCAGATAAGAATATACAAATTACTACATCTAAATCTCAAATCTTATCAGCATTTCCAAAATATAGGCTGTAATAGCAACAACATTCCCTTTATATTGATTTTCCATTATTTGAATAATTCCTTTATTCAATCTCCTTTACCAAAATGAAAACATTTCATTACCACAGAAATACCAATTTTTATACCACATTCCTTGTTATTCCTTCAGCAGCTCGACCTCCAGTTAGTCCGTACTTACATCAAGTAAATAGATAATTACTTAAGTGGTATAATATACATGTGATCTACACATCATACTTCCTCCTGTTTACCCGATTTGTAGTAACTGCTTGAATACCGTCTCTTCTTATCTTAGACTATTAAATTCCAAGTTTACCTTCTATTAGAGGAAATAAATTCCTATTCCTTATTGTCATTCGCAACAATACCGTTCCTTTACCCTTTTCTACCACACTGAATTTCGAATCAGGATCAATCTTTAATTTACTATCTCTTTTCGTCTAGTTGAACATTCCCAAATGACTATCGATATATCAAACATCCATCAGTTACTCGGACTTATCCATATAGTTGCACCTTTCCAATTACTATTAATATCCATACGACACTCTTCACCGCATATCGTCTCATAACTGGGAATCTAACACACAAACATCCTTTTAAAATCTTGCAGAATGACAGCAGCATCTCCAACTGGAACAACAACATCTTCAGTCTCAGCAGCATCTTTAGTTTCAGCAACATCTTCAGTCTCAACAACATCTTTAACTAAAACAATAGGATTTTCAATCTCAGCAGCATCTCGTCTCCTCTCAGCACTATCAGCTTCAAACAACCTAACAACTATTCCTACAATCATATAATCTACCCTAATGTTTGGCAACCTTTGGAGACATATTTCAAGATACTCAATCACACAGGAATCCATGCTAATGACAGAAACATATCTCACTCAACTCTTTCTATGCGATAACAGTAGAAAGAAACTTAATAAGTATACACATCAAGATAGAAAGAATAGGATCTTTCCATCAAGATATAACATGAATACTGCATGCGCCAACAACACAATACTACCTAAATTCCACAATCATCTTACAAAAGAGAGAAAACAAAGACACATCAAAATACTAAAGGGTAATAGTAGATTTTATCCATAAATCCAAGAAAATCGCAACAAAACCTTGTCACTAATGTCACTTACCCTTATCATCCTAAACAACAACAACAATAATAATAATCCATCACTACATCACTCCATAGGATGTGGTCCATCACTTTCTCCAACTTGGCTCGTTCCTGCTTCATCTTCATCTGGTCCTAACTTGCAGCACCTCCCTTGTGGATCTAAACACGGTGGATTTCTAAATCCATACCTCAAAATCCCTCCTTGACACGGCGGATCTATCATATAATGAGAATCAACATACACCTCACTATCCTAAAACTTACAATGTGGTTCAAGATACGACCCAAGATGAGCTACATATTCACTTAACCTACGAAGCCTCAAAATCAATCCCATAACTTCTCACTTCTGCTCTAACCTCAGTTCTTCCAACTTCACTCTCAGTCATATAATTATCACTATCAGATTCTACAACATTTTTATTATCATTCGTATCATCCTCATAATCTAACCATCCACCTAAAATCTTATGATCACCTACTTGTTGATTCTGCAAATTCCATTGACCTACAGCAAGTCCCCCATTCTTGACGTAATATGGTATGTCAGACATTTTCTGAAATCACAGAAAATTCAAAAGTACATAAGGTCATTATTCAAAAATATATATGCAATGCATAGTCATGCAAATGCAAATGAATTACGTATGCCAAATATATATGTATGCGATACGATGCAATGCAATGCAATGCAAATGATAATTATATAATATTCATAACAATGAAATTATGATGAAAGCACTCCACGTCCTTTCATTAATACCAATACCTCATCGCAGTATTTACTTAATAAATACTCAAGAATTCACAACAATTTTAAGGGATACATCTATAATAACAGAGCATAACAAAAATAAATAATCTTACCGAAGCCTTGTAGAGAAGTTGCGTTGCTTTTATAAAATACTTTTGACACCAAAGTTATAGTTTAGGGCATTTTCAAAAATCGACCTAATTCGCTATAACTAAAAAGCTCTGGTTACCAATCTATAACACCCCCAATTTACATTGCGCAGCGGAAAATACACAATTAGGTGTTATTCACAAACTTCATTTCACAACTCCTTAAATGACCCAAAAACAGTATATTTAGGAATAAATATGGAAATAATTTAAATCAATGTCTAAAACCTTCAATCCCAAGTAAATCAGTTTAAAATATATCAGAGTAGCGTACAGGTTCCCCTAGGATCTTAATCAAAACGACAAACCTTTTACCAAAATACTTGACCATTTACTATATGTTTATGACAATAGGGAAAGAAATCTGTTTTAGACCAAACTACTACAAAAGCAATCCCGCAATCCTTCTCCAGCAAGCTCCAGCAGCAATCCAATTCAATACCTGAAATACATGCTAAAAATCATCAACACAACGGTTGAGAGAGTTCATAGGTTTTCCAAATCAACATTTGAACACAAGATAAAAATCAATCAAGATCATTTAATAGAATTGCTACGTATACAATCTATTGTTCTGGCAATCTGGCATAGAGCAATAGCTATAGAATTATATTAAGCTCATGACACCGACCCCTTAACTTAGTCACCCACGCCTAAAGCCGGCATGACTAGATGGAATTCCAGTGCCCCTACTAGGGTATCAATTGCAAGAATACCAATTCTCATTCTCGTAAAATTATCCTTCCCAGCGGGTTACTCAGCGTAAAGCCCTGGTCTCAGATAGGGTCGTCAGCCCAATAGTACTATTATTAGAATAAGCGGCTATTCCCAACTCACAAAATCAAGTCAGAAGATAGTTAACGGCTCATGAAATTAGGGACTTTTGCAATTTAGGTACTTATACATTTCAAACAACAAAGGCAACAAAGGCAACATTCGGGTCCAAACAATCAATCATGACTTGTGTTCATTTTACTTTCAAATAGCATGTATCCCCCTCACGAGTTTTAAAATCATTCAAAACAATTACAAAAGCGAGGCTATAGACTCACCTGGAGTAATAGCAGTAGTAAGACGATCTTCGACGATAGTTGATGCCCAATAAACACAATAACCGCAACCTATCAAATAAGGCGCGTTCATCAATAATAATCTCGAGTAAAATCCATACTTAGTAACATCAAACTCAAAATCATAAAATCACAACCAACCTAAAATGAAAACAATACAAGTGACCTTTTACTCCATTCTATATGTTTATTCTATTAGTTAATTCCTTCGATAAAAATCTTCCGGTACACACCAAATGTACAAGCTCATTTACCCCACTTAAACACGTCAAATTTTTATGATACTAATCAGAAACTTCACTTACTATATATAGAAAGGCCTGTTAAAACTCATCAAAATATTTTACATTTAAAGTTCCCTGCCCGACACATCTTTGAACTACAAAAACCGGACAGTTTTAAGTCAACAATTCATATAGTCTTTTAACACATTTATTTTTCTCTGTTTATAAAACCGACACTCAACTTTGAAAATAACTCAACATCTTCATACTTATCATTCAAAATCAGTACTTGACACATTTCAAAATTCCTTTTCATAGTCCCCGAGATTCGATCCAAATATCGACAACAATTATATATTGTGACGATACTCGTCTCTCGGTACACGAATAATCAAACTAACGTAACTTTTCGCTCGTTTGGAGCTAGAAGTCCTACCTTATACCAAAACGAAGCTAAAAACATTCTCTACAACAATATCTAATTAGTTCATCTCAAACTCAACTCATATTTTCAGAAAATTAACTTTAATAATCTGTTATAAAATATATATTTAAAAATCACTCCAAATCAATTTTTCACCATATTTTAACCCCATTTTTACCACTATAATCATCCTACTATTACTAATTTCAATCATAACACTCAAAATCATACTATATGATCAAATTATAATAACCCAACTCAAAAACTTCAACATGCAATCAACAAAAATGATATATAAACATATACACACCTACATACAACAAGAATTTAAGATCAAATCATAAGATTTTCATCCAAAAATGGGTTTTTCAAAATATTCAATGCATGTATGAAATTTTCATACCAAAAGATGGAGAATCAAAAGATAGGAATGGGACTTCAATTGGGTTTTAAAGATTCAAGCTAAATTTTTGTGAAATGGTGGTTTTGGTGGTGGTGTGGTTGAAGGAAACAAGGGGAGGGGAGAGAAGAGAGAGAGTTTGTGATGATGTTGTGTTTATATGTGTGTTTTTGTCTAAATTTTTCTATTTTATATGGGGAAAGTTTAGGGTAATTTTTGCCAATTGTGATTCTTGTCGACCAAAATGCAATTACTTTGTTAAAAAGCAGAAAATGACTATTAGTCACTTTTGAAAATATTTACGGGTCTCGGGTTTCATAAAAATGCTTCTCAAAACTTAAAACGCACACAAAATATCATATTATATAGTCCCGGCACGACTTAATACGACATTAAAATAAAAACGTCAAAATATTAAACATCGACATGTTTAAAATAAAACGTAAAATTTCTCGGGCATCCGTCGATATCGTCATCACTAATAATCCTCGCAACTCGTCAAAACGAAAAATATGACTTTCAATCATCATCCAAATCAAATCATCAATCGTCATAATAATCAACCTCGTCAAAAATTTCAAAAAATATACGTAAAAATATAATTAAATAATGACCACGGTTTTGGGTTGTTATAGAAAGTCAATAGAAGTCATGTTGTTCTCTGTGACAATAAAACAAACTTCTTTTGAGAGAAGCCTGAGTAGCTAGGAAAGGGTTGTGCATGCATCACTGGGTCCATGATGAGTTGTCTTCATGATGTGTTGACCTGGTTTCTGCCTAAGTTGTATGGAGGGCTTCTTTGTTTACACAATTTATCCTTACATTTCTTTTTCATTCTTCAACGCCTTCAATGCTTACCAAGACATCATTACTAGCACCTTGTTGTGATTGTTCCAGTGCTATCATCAGTACTTAGTCGGCATTCAGCTACGTTCACATTCTATTCCATCTTTCCTAAGGACTACTAATAATCTATTGGATTGTCCATGGGAAGATCCCTCCGGTTCTGGTTGGATCATAGGACTTAAACCTAACCACCCTTTTGACACCAATAACGTCGTGAATTAAAGATGTTGTGGGTATTTGATCGTAACCATGAAAAACCACCTCAAATGTCTAACAAGGTGTTTGAAAAACATTTAACACCTTGATAGTTTTGTCGTTTCAGAAATGATCCCTCTTTACATGTGCATCGATAATCGAAAGTGTTTCGCACATGTAGGTAAGAGTTAAAGTGCTTGAGTCTTATATAAGATCACATTTTAATCACATTTTCTCCCCTATCTCTAATATATATAATATTTTAATATTAGAGATACAAAATTTGATTAAAATATATTTTGAAAAATAGTCTTGAAAATCTCTGGGAGAAAGATGTGTTAATCTTTTGCATGAAGGTGAAATGCTCCCCCTCAAAAATTGAACCAATTGAATTGTCATTGTGAGGATTTGATCCACATTTCACTTTTTGAGGATGGGAGTTGTTGAACACATGATTTTTGAAAGATTTTGAATAATCATTGAAAAATTCTTGAAAAAATTGTGTTCAACGCTTTTTGAAAAATCCTATTTCTTTTTGGCGAAGAGGTTTTTCTAAAGCATAAATTTGAGTTCTTAGACTTTAAATGTCTTGACGAATCCACTCAAGTGTAAGAAGATTTCTCTTCTTTTACTGAGGGTAAGGGCACTAAAGCGTACACTCCCCTGTGAATATAGAACCGGGTTACAATCTGAAAGTGATTACAAGCCATTGTGTTGAGCTCAAAACGTGGAATGTTTTGTGACAAGATCAACCCGTGATAGATTGCTCTACCCGTTGTTTGGAGATATTGTCCAAAATAGACAATTTCCTTTATTATAGAAATGACATGTTTTGAAAAATATTTACAACTTTCATTCGAGCTTTATGTACATACCCGTGTCGTTATTGAGCGACATTTCTAGGTACGTCTATATTATCGATACTGAAAGACATGTCGAGAAGAATATTTTTGGATTTTCAAAGATTTTTAATTTTGTGTTTTGTTTTTATATGTTTTATATTTTTGTATTTTGCTTTTTCAAAGATATTTACAGGTAGATGTTTGATAGATGAATCAAGCAGACTTCTTTGCCAGAAACTCCAGTTCTGCTGGAGTCAAACATCTCATACCAATTTGCCTAACTAGATACGCAAACCTCTCTTTCGAAAGAGCTTTTGTAAACAAGTCAGCTAATTGGTAATCAGTTCCAACAAAGTATAGTTCAACGATACCCCTTTCAACTTGTTCCTTAATGAAGTGATATCTGACATCAATGTGCTTCGTGCGGGAATGCTGTACCGGATTGCAGGTGATGGCTATGGTGGACTTTGAGTCACAATACATAGGTACTTTATCAAAGTGGAAGCCATAATCCGTGAGTTGTGTTCTCATCCATAGAACTTGAGCACAACACGTAGATAGAGACACATACTCCGCTTCGGCTGATGACAATGATGTGCAATCCTGCTTCTTGGAAGACCATCCCACAAGCTTATCTTGACCTAGAAATTGTGCACCACCAGAAGTACTTTTACGTGTATCAAGACACCCTGCATGATCAGAATCTGAATAGGCCGTTAGAAATAAACCGGTTTCCCTCGGATACCAGAGTCCCAAATGAATGGTATTCTTGAGGTATCGAAAGATTCGTTTAACCTCCTTGAGGTGCTTTTCAGTGGGTCGGGCTTGATATCGTGCACAATAACACGCAGCATGTGATATTTCTGGTCGGCTTGCTGTTAAGTACATTTGGGAGCCGATCATGGAATGATATTTCGTTTGATCTATGACATCTCCCTCCAAATCAACATCTAGGGATGTGGTTGATAATGGTGTCCCAACGGGGTCACATAAGGTCATACCATGCTTTTTGATTATCTCTTGACAATACTTAGATTGGTTAATAAAGATACCACTTGGGGATTGGTGAACTTGAATTCCTAGAAAGAATTTTAGTTCGCCCATCATTGACATTTCAAATTTCCTGTGCATGACTTTTTCAAACCATTTTGAAAGTTTTGGGTTTGTAGACCCGAAAATAATGTCATCAACATAGATCTGCACAAGCAAAATGTCATCCACATATTTATAAGTGAACAAAGTTAGATCAATGGAACCTTTTGAGAAACCTTTGGAGACCAGAAATTTTGAGAGCTCGTCGTACCACGCCATTGGAGCTTGCTTGAGTCCATAAAGTGCTTTGTGGAGACGATTCACCTTGTTAGGATAATGAGGATTGACGAATTCTTCCGGTTGCGTGACATAGACTTCTTCCTTCAAAGGACCGTTAAGAAACGCCGTCTTTACATCCATTTGATACACGATGAATCCCTTATGTGCAGCATAAGCAAGGAAAATCCTGACCGCTTCCATTCGAGCTACTGGTGCAAATGATTCTTCAAAATCAATACCCTATTTCTGACCATACCATTTAGCTACTAGCCTAGATTTATTCTTGATGATCGTGTTCTCTTCATCCATATTGTTTTTCTAGATCCATCGAAGATTTAACGGTATTACATCGTATGGTCTGTCAACAAGTTCCCAGACTTTAAGTCTTTCAAATTGTTGAAGTTCATCCGTCATTGATTCAATCCAAGCATGATCAGCCATGGCTTCTTTGATGTTTTTCGGTTCATCTGAACTCACGGCGAGTGCGAACATACAAACATCGCCATCGGTGTTAAGTTGTCGTCTTGTACGAAAGGGCTGTTAAGGGTTTCCAATTACTTGAACCAAAGGATGATCTCGGTTCTAATGATGTGTTGAAGGATGTCATTGGTAGAACGTGTGCATATTTGACAGATCAACATGGCGAGTAGAAGACTCTCCAGTTTCGTGTACCGGTGTACCGAATGGGTTGATAAATTCGTCTTTGTCAGATAATGTATTGTCTACTTGATTTGTGTTCTCTAGAGCAATGACAGTAGTTGTTGATGTTGTAGAAGCGGTTGTTGATGTGATATTCTGAGGAGGTAAATCTGCAGCAACCCTTGTTGAAGTAGATAAAGTTGTATCCTTTTGTTGACGATGATCGGTATCATCATTCTTATCATGAGTGACAACGGAAGACTTTGATACAACATGTTTCTCCCCCGTGAAATATTCATCTTACATTGGTCCATATAACATTTCCAACTCTTCAAGTGTCGTGTCCACTGTCATATCTGCTCTAGGAACATGTTCAGGAACCAGCTTTGAACTTGACGGTTCATTGCTGTGGTCTTGAGTTCCGAGTTCCGTGTGGTTGTGCACAGAAGTCTTTTGTCGTTGTGGATCGGGACCTAAACTGCTTTGTTCAAGTGCCATTTCTTGTAATTCATCAAATTGATATGAATAGTCTGGACTATCAATTTTGTTCTTTTGTTGTACACTCTATATCCCTTAGACTGAGTTGCATATCCCACAAGAATCCTTCCTCTTTCATCTTATCCAAATTTTCACCATCTCGTATTATGTAACAAGTACATCCAAAAACGTGAAGGTGTTTGAGTGAAGGTTTTCGATCATGAATTATGTGATATGGTGTCTTTTCGTGTCTTGGGATAATTAAGGAGCGGTTTTGTGTGTAGCATGCGGTTGACATGGCTTCGGCCCAAAAATATAGTGGTAGTTTTGAGGCGGATAATAATGTTCGAGCAGCTTCAACCAAAGTACGGTTTCGTCTTTCAACAACGCCATTTTGTTCGGGTGTTCGAGCAATAGATGTTTCATGTTCGATTCCTTCAGCTTCAAAATAATTTCTCAGAGTTGAATTCAAAAATTCCGTGCCTCTGTCAGTACGAACCACTTTTACTTGAGCTTGAAGACCACGTTATATCAGTTTAAGGAAGCTGATGAGAACTTCGGGTGTTTCATCCTTGGACCTCAAGAAGTGAGTCCATGTGTACCTTGAGTAATCATCGACAACTACCATAACATATTTCTTCCCATTGATACTATGAAAACGCATGGGACCACACAAATCTATATGAAGAAGATCTAAACGTCCTTTAGAGCTTGGTGTAGTCTTTGTTTTGAAGCTACTTCGTTTAGCTTTACAAAGCTCACAAGAAGAACAAAGATGATCTTTGATGAATTTCAAACTTGGAAGGCCTCTCACAATATCTTTCTTAGAAAGCAAGTTGATGGTATCAAAATTAAGATGAGATAAACGTTGATGCCATAACCATGCCTGAGTCGTTGAACCTTTAGCCATGAAGCAAATTAGAGTTGATGAAGTTGTATCTTGAAGTGAAATAGTGTAGAGATCAGTATCCCGTGTACCGGTAAGTAAATCATTCCCATCATAATCACGAACAAAACATGTCTTCTTCCTGAAAGCAACCTCCAAATCCGCATCACAGAATTGAACAACCGAGAAAAGATTGTGATTGAGCCCTTCGACGTAGTATACCCTTTTGATCGTAATATTCCCCTGAACCAAATCTCCATATCCTAGGATCGGTGCAAATTGATCATTTCCGAATCGGACCGTACCCAGGAACTTCTCCACAAAGTTAATTAGAAGCTTGAGATTCCCCGTCATGTGCTTCGTGCATCTGGAGTCCAGTATGAAGAGAATTATTCGTATTACCTGCAGTTAGAACATGATGGAGCATTTGCTAAATTGGATAACACAGTAGTTGTGATTGTAGAATCATTAGTGTCCTTAGCAACATTTAAAGGCATACTAACACTCGTTGTCACATTTTCTGTCCTAACTTTAGGCATCCATTTATATCCCAGAGGACATTGATTAGCAAACCACCATTTCCACGACTTGCTAGCAGACTCATATAATTCCCTAATTCTGCTTCTAGTGGTCTTAGTGGTGGAGTCTAATGCAATACTTTTCTCAGGGGGGGTTACACCAGAATGGTTTTGATGAGACTGCTTTTATACATAGTCTCATCGTCCAAAAAGGGCTTTAAATGCATAAAATATCATGAAAATACCCAAATATATGCTTGTGTTTGTTGCTTGTGTATTTTAGGTACGGATATTGAGAAAATGGCAAAAGATCACAAGAATCATGCAAAAACGAACACGGGAAACGAAGCCGCACATTGAATCAAGCCCTAATGAAGAATTTTCCAAGAAAACCCTTGAAGATTTGAAGATTTATCAAGAAGGATCCCCCAATATTGAAGAATTGACACTTTACACCCTTGTATCTTCATAATTACAAGATTGGTCCCTAAAGTTTGTCAATATTGCAAAAAGGGCCCTCCACTTTGATAGCAATTTTAGTCCCTCAACAAAACTAAAATGTCAATATTTATCCTCCTCAAAGTCAAACATACCAAGAAGAACTCCAAGTTACAAGAATCACAAATTTGGTCCTTTGAAAATATGAAAATTACCAAAAGGACCCTTCACTTTGAAGACTTGGCAAAAATGGTCCCTCATTAATCATGACTTGGCAATTTTAGTCCTCCAAAATGTCAAATATACAAGTCAAGACCATTATCCTTGAAGAAAATACCAAATCAGTCCTTCAAGAATCAAGAATTGGCAAGAAATACCCCTGAATTCATTTTACAAAACTTTTTGGGGCAAAAGTATGAAGTTTGAAACTTCATTAACAAAGAAAACGGATTATGTTGTGTTTATTTACAAAATGAAAGAAAGAAAGAAGAAAAGGGACTAAACCTGGCAAACAAGGATTGTTACCTAGACCAATGTCATGGTGACACGTGCCCTACTCAACCAAACCCATCAATCACAACTCACCCTGCTGCCATGTCACACTCCACTTCATCAGATTAATATTAATTAATCTTGGCGCCATTAACACCTTTTTAAACTTAATCCAAACCAAAAACGGATTAAACATGGCACTATTCACCTCAAGAACACAATTAGGTTTTCTTAATTGTGTTGAAAATAAACCCTAAGATTGTCCAGATTAGTGATTAAGCATCCCTTAATCACATCCCAACCTTAAAAATACTTGCCACATCACTCCTTTGTCCCACACATGATTCCCCTGCTGCAACAAAGAGGAAACTGCCAAAACTTGGCCAGTCATCCAACGTGTGAGATTCTAGCTTACTTTCTAAGCTTATTACAAGCCATTGGATGCATTTTCACCATGCCAGCTCTACAACAATCCAAGAAACAGTCACATGATCTTCATATATTCAAACTACTCAAAGGGCAAAACTGTAACTTCACCAAGCATTAGGGTTTCAGTTTCAGCTTTCCTAGATAACTTGTATGCCTATATAAAGGCCTTAGGGTGCTTCATTTTTACTTTGTTCTTGAATTTTCCTTGGTTCACAAATCTGTAAATCTCATATTCATATTAATGAAATGTGTTTGAATTTGTTGAAGAAAGCTCAAGTGCCACTCTTAATTTCCGTTTATTGTTGATAATGTTTACTAGTTCTTGAATCTTAAACCTGTTTTCAAAAGGAGTGTGCAAAAGTTTGCACATTTTCCACTTTTCTTGATATTTTGCTAAGTCTAGTTCAAACCTTGGAATTCTTGGTCTATAAGGCTGATCATAGCATCCTGATATTGAGTTATCACGGTGTGGTGAAGCTTATAACTTGGGGATAATCAAGTGTGGGGAACTAAGGTTGCATTAATCAAGAATTTTCCATTTTTCTGAATTTCATATTGTGCTTCTAACTTTGTTGAATCTCAGCAGGCTTGGTTGTGGAAGCTTATACTTGTTCTTGCAAGTACATAAGCTCAAAATTTGTGGGTGTGGATGTACATCCATGAGGTTTGCATACTTAACCCCAAAATATGATAAAATATTGGATATTTGTGATATTTGTTTGTGACTTGTGTTCTTGCTGATTTTGTGGCTTAATCTTGTTCTAATCTGTTTATCTCATCTGTTGTTGTGTTAATTTGGGCTTGGGTAACCTTGGAATGCATTTTTGATTTAAAAATCTTGATTTGAAAAGTTAAAAAGGTGTTTGGGATTACCTGTCTTGAATCATATTGTGTTATTTTGTGGTTGGAAGTTTGTGTATTTTCTTTGTATCTGTTAAATACTTGGTTGAGTGCATATTGCTGCAAGTTTTTGGGTTTGAAACCTTGAATCATACATTGTGCTATATCTTGTTGAGTTTGACTGTTTTTGACCTAAGATTTTGGTAAAATCTAGAATTTATGCATGCTTAGGGTTAAAAGTTGTTAAAACATCATTTATATAACATATGTGATAGATCTGAGTGATTGAATCTGGCTTGTTGGTCAAGTGCATCAGCAAAAGTAAAAACTGCATGTTTAGTGTTCCTTAGTAACTTTAAGTGCTTTAATCTTGCTCAATACTTTGAATCAATGCATGAAACCTGTTTAGACTTTCTTATTTAAGTTTAATATTGCTTGTGTATGCATTTGGTTAAGTTTGGCTGGCTGAATTGTGCTATAAGTGCTTATTGAACTATAACTGCTTATTGTTCTAAGTCTGGTGCATATCTGGTGATTGATTGAATTAACTGTATTGGCTGTTGTTGATTGTGATTTATTTGTTGTGATTGACTCCTTATGATCCACTAATCATTTGGGTGCCTTTGTATAACTTGAATCTCCAAAAAAGTCACTAAAGACAAAAAAAGTCAAGAAGTCAAGCAATGGAAAAAGTTTCCACTGCTCAACACCCAAAACTAGCCCCTGCTAGTGCAATTTTTCAGTTAGCTTATCAATAAGCCATACTGGCTTATCCAAACCTGCAACAACTTATTTTTTGTGATAGATCTTACTCATTTGACCCATTTGTTTGAACTGGAGCTTATTAGACTTTGACTTTGACTTTTTGCTAGAAAACCAACTCATTTAACTTTTTCATAAGTGCTTATTTGCTTATTTCAGCTTATTGAGTGAACTTATTTGAAAACTTTTTGTTGATTAAGCTTAGTTAAGTCATTTAAAAGCTTTAGAAACTTGAATCAGCTCTTGGGATAGCCTAGAACTCAAAAACGACTATTTTGTCGTTTTCTATAGATTGCGTTTTGCATTTTCAGGCTTATTTCTTTGGCTTATTTCAAGTTTATTTTTACATAAGTCTTAAGCAACTCAAAAGAAGCTTGTGTGTCTAATTTGAGCTTATGGCATCAGCTTATAGCTTAATGGGCCAAAAAGCCCATTAAGAATAAGCTGTTTTGTATAAGTCAGCTTATTTCACATTATCAGCTTTTGGGCCTTTGAAAAGTTGTGTTTAAAATCAAATTTTGAGTCAGATAGGAGCTTTTGGGCTTAATTGGACAACATTTTTCTTATTGGGCCTTAATTAGCCCATTAAGGGGTCTGTTTGGACTTTTGGCCCATTTGGAGGCCCATTAGGGGTATTTTTGTAATTTCAACTTCATTTCTTTATTATTTAGGTTAAATTAAGCTAGTTTTCAAGTTTTTAGAATTTTTTATAAATTTTGGATTTTTAATATTATTTTATTATTATTTTATTATTAAAAATAAAATTTAGATTTTTCAAGTTTTTATATTTTTCTTAAGTTAAATACATAAAGTTAGGAATTTTACAACTTTTAGAATATTTTTATTGTCCTTAGATTAATTTTTATAATTATTTTAAGTTTTAAGAGTTTTTAGATGTTTTTAAATAGTTTTAATTAATTTTAAAATTTTCAAAAATAGTTTTAAATTAAGTTAGGGTATTTTAGAGGTTTACAAAGTGATAAAACTCATTTTGGGCTTTTTGTTAATTAAATTGATTTTTAGGCCTTTAATTAGCATTAAAAAATCATTATTTAATTAAATAAAAGGTTTGGGTGATTTTTGATTTTTTGTAAACTCTTAATACATTATTTAGGATTTATTGCAATTTTTTAGGAATTTTTAGGGTAAATTTTTAATTTTGGTGCTTTTACGGTTTTACGTATACGACATTGTCGTCTTAGTGTAATTCGTTGTCGTAACCGTCATTCTCTTCTTATCCCATTTCTATTTTCTTTCTCATAATCATATAAACACATAATTAATCATCTCTCTACACAACACACCAAGCCTCCTTGAGAACGATCCCACTTTAGGGTCATAACTCGTGGTTTTCCTAAATCACTTGTTAACGCTTGCCCTATTTTACCTCCTTTTCCTAAAGGTGTGTAAAAACCTCAACTATCATTTTGGCGCCGCTGCCGGGGAGGCGTGTTGTGTTTTGATTTGGCAAATGTTGTTTTTATATATAGCCATAATATCTATTGTATTAGTAGCACTCTACTAATACGTATTATCGGTTTTTCGTTTTTTGTGTGAATACTATTACTATATTGTATACGTAGAACGATAAATTCACAAGTACTCCAAAAGTGTGAAAACACAACCTTGACTTGGGAGGTCATTACCCAATCATTGTATTCTAATCTCAAACAAGAAAGAAAGGCAAAAATAGATAAATACTTTCGTGAAGCTCGATTTTGAAAAATACAAACTATAAGGTGGGTATAAGGTGGATATTATAAAATATACCCTAAGGAAAAAGGCTCTTAAGTGCTTCGCGCCGCCTCTTTTCCCCGCTTGCTTGTGCGTATTTGATTTTGAGAGCTAATCGAGGGTTTTGCCGCCCAAAGTATTATTAAGTATCATATATACTTTCTTGGTTTCATTGATTAAACCCTCTTGAACGTTTTGGTGTTCCACCAATGTTCTAAAGTCATCGAAGGCGTTCACTTCACGTGATCGTTTTCATTCCTTGAGGCTTCTTTAATCAAGAGATTTGATTAAGGAGGAGATTTGTAGATTTTGGTCTACTTAATACAATCACAAAAATCCAAAAAAAAAGTAAAAACAATCAAAAACCACAAAAAATTGGAAAAATACAAAACACCAAAAAGAATCTTTTGGTGTCACCCCCACGTTGTACGTGACGTTTATGCTTACTCGTGATCAAGCAAGACGTGCACGTAAACGAAAAAACCGAAAGGAGTCAACACCTACTCCTAATCTTTCTAGTGAGGAGTCTCCTATTGACGAACCCATTGTAAGAGAAGAACCAACCATGGCGAATCGAACTATGATGGAGTTACTTCAAGCACCCACCGAGGGTTATGGAGAGGCTATTGTGATTCCTGCTATCATTGCGGAGAATTTTAAAGTGAAAAGGGTTTGTTGTCGATGATCCAAAACAACAAATTCCGTGGTGATGAGAAGGACAATCCACACAACCATATCCGCCAATTCAATTGTCTTACCGCCACTTGCAAATTTAAGGATGTTGCTAATGACTCGATTAACATGATGCTTTTTCCGTATTCCTTAGCGGGGCCCGCTAAAATTTGGTTAGATAAAGAGCCACCCAATTCTATATTGACGTGGAAGGATCTCGTGTCTAAGTTTGTGAACCAATTTTTTCCGCCCTCTAAGACTACTCATTTGATAAACGAGATTTCAAAGTTTTCACAAGAATTTAATGAAAGTTTTTCAACGGCTTGGAATAGGTTTAAGGAAATGTTACATGAGTGTCCTCATCACGGTTTTTCCGACTTGCATCAAATTGACACGTTTTACAATGGACTTAATGATCATGAAAGGGATTATCTAAATGCCGCCGCGGGTGGTAATTTTTTTGTGTAAAACGGTTGAGGAAGCTTTGGTGATAATTGAGAATAGATCTAAGGTGTATAGTCCTCGTAGCACGTCTAGTGTTCGTAAGGTTTCGTCTTCGGCTTCACCTTCTTTGTCTACTACCATCGATGCTTGCCAAATTGAGGCGAACTTCGAAAACAAAATCTTTGATAAGCTTAAAGGACTTTTGATTGAGTTCAAGGTTGGAGAACCAAGTGCTCCCGCTACGGGTAAAGCGGTTGAGGTTTCATGTATGTATTGTGGTGGAGGTCATGATTTCTCCGAGTGCATTACCAACGGTGGTAACACTTCGAGTGCCTACGCGGCCACGGGAACTTACAACCAAAACGGTCAAGTTACCCGCTCTAATCAATTGACTCCACCGGGTTTTGGTTCAAATCAAAATGCTAACAACAACTATCACAACAATCAAGTTGGTTTCAAAAACAACTACAACAAGGGAAACTATGGTAATCAAGGGGCTAATAATCAAGTTTCAAATAAAAATCAAAATGATTTTCAAAACAACAACAAAAGTTTGCAAACGTGGAAAGATCTTCCAAATGAATTTGTTGAATACGCTAATGGGAACGATGCTAGGTTTGACAACATTCAAAGAGAAATCATTAGCCTAAGATCCGAGTTTAAGAACGACTTGAAGAAAGAGTTGAAAAATGAGTTAGCAAATGAGCTTAAAATCCATACAAACAAAATGGAAGGAAATGTAACTAGGTTACAACAAAACCAACAAAAAATGGAACAAGGGCAACATGAAATTAAGCAAGATATGATTAAAGCCGAGAAGAGGCAATCCATGTTTGAAGATAAAATTTCATCTATGTTTTAGGCAATTATGTGCAAACCGTCTTCGAGTAGTCTTCCTAGCAACACCGTATCGAACCCTAAGGGTGAGATGAAAGTGATTACCACACGTAGTGGTAAGACACTTAAGGAACCGACTCCTCAACCAATTTCTCCTACGAAGGAAGCAATTGAGGAAGAACCCGAGGTGGTGGTCCAAAAGGAGCATGTCCAAATCCCACGAAGTACCGCTCATGCCACACCTACGGTTGACCCATTACCAACATTGGAACTCGAGATTCCAAAGGCTATGCCTATGCCTCAACCCACACCACCTTTTCCCTATCCATCGAGACTTAGAAAGGAGAAACGACAAGAGCGCGGCAATTATCAATTTGAGCTTTTTATGAAAATGTTTCGTGATTTTCACTTTAATGTGAGTTTCGTCGATGCTTTGGTCATGATGCCTCGATTTGCCGCTAACTTTAAGAGTATGTTGAACAACAAGGAGAAATTGCATCAATTGTCTAGTTGTTCATCGGTTTATCTTAATCACATACCTCAAAAAGTCGGTGATCCCGGTAAATTCTTGATCCCTTGTGCAATCCAAGATATGGAAGAATGCTTTGCCTTGGCCGATCTTGGTGCTAGCATTAACTTGATGCCACTTGCAATCTTCAAGTCGCTCAATCTTCCTAATCTTACTCCTTCACTAATGTCTATCGAGTTGGCCGACCATTCCACGATTCCCGCATGTGGATTGGCGGAAGACGTTTTGTGAAAGTGGGAAAGTTCTATTAACCGGTAGACTTTATCGTTGTCGATATTCCCACGGATCCTCAAGTTCTTCTCATTTTAGGTCGTTCGTTTTTAGATAAGTCTATGGCTTTGATTGATGTTCATGCTAGAAAGATCACCTTACGTTTCAACGACGTGGAGCTTGTTATAAACAAAACTCAAAACTCTCAAATTTCTCATGTTTATTCCGTTGCAACCATAAACCTCGTTGATATGATCGACGTTGTTTGCGAGGAATTTTCACAAGAAGTTCTAGGTTTTGGTGATGATGAAAATAGTGGCAATCCCACTATGTTGGATCCCATTCTTGATAACTCGACACCAACCTTCACTCTATTTGAAGGTGGTGGTTTTACGTTGGAAGAATTCGATGTTCCACGTACTTGTAACGAAGACCTCGACAATGATGAGGACTTCTCGATTATCAAGGATTTTCTTAACGATTTCCCATTTCCTCCACCCGAGGAGGTTATGAGTATCGAGCCCAAATCTTCAATTGAGGAACCACCTATCCTCGAGTTGAAAGATTTACCTCCTCATCTCGAATATGTCTTTTTGGAGGAGGGCGACAAGTTGCCGGTTATTATAGCAAAAGAACTTTCGGATGATGAAAAAACCGCGCTTGTCGATGTTCTAAAGGATCACAAAGGGGCGATTGCGTGGAAGTTATCCGACATTAAGGGAATCGATCCCAAATTTTGTACCCATAAAATCTTAATGGAGGAGGATTACAAGCCCGCAATCCAATGTCAAAGGAGGGTGAACCCCAAAATTCACAACGTCATCAAAAAGGAAGTCCTTAAACTCCTTGACGCGGGAATGATTTACCCTATTTCCGATAGCCCTTGGGTGAGTCCTATTCATTGTGTCCCTAAGAAGGGAGGAATGACCATTGAGCCAAACGATGCCAACGAGTTAATTCCCACTAGACTCGTGACTGGATGGAGAGTGTGCATTGACTATCGAAAGTTGAATGAAGCCACTCGTAAAGACCATTTTCCCTTGCCCTTCATGGACCAAATGTTGGAGCGTCTTGCGGGAATCGATTTCTATTGCTTTTTAGATGGTTTTTCCGGTTACTTCCAAATCCCCATCGATCCTCATGATCAATAAAAAAACTACGTTTACGTGTCCATATGGAACGTTTGCCTATCGTAGAATGCCATTCGGACTTTGCAATGTACCGGGAACCTTTCAAAGGTGCATGATGGCTATTTTTCATGATATGATCGAGAAGACGATGGAAGTCTTCATGGATGACTTTTCCGTGTTTGGTAATTTGTTCACTTCGTGTTTGTCGAATCTTGAGAGAATGTTGAAGCGTTGTGAGGAAATCAACCTTGTGCTCAATTGGGAAAAATGTCATTTTATGGTTAAAAGTGGAATCGTCTTAGGGCACAAGGTCTCGAAAGCGGGGATTGAGGTAGATCAAGCTAAGGTAGACGTCATCGCCAAATTACCTCATCCCAAAACCGTTAAGGGAGTTAGGAGTTTCCTAGGCCACACGGGCTTTTATCGTCGATTCATCAAGGATTTTTCAAAGATCTCTCGACCTATTACACATCTTCTTGAAAAAGAGGCACGTTTTGTCTTTGACGAAGATTGTGTACGAGCCTTTGAAATCCTTAAGAGGAAACTTACCGAAGCTCCCATTCTTGTTGCTCCCAATTGGAACCTCCCCTTTGAGCTCATGTGTGATGCTAGTGACTACGCTATTGGGGCCGTATCGGGGCAATGTCATGAAAAGCACTTCTTGCCTATTCACTATGCTAGCAAGACGATGACCGAGGCTCAACTAAAATACACTACAACGGAGAAGGAGTTCCTTGCCGTGGTGTATGCATTTGAGAAATTCCGACCTTCTCGTCTTGACAAAATGTATAGTGTATACGGATCATTCGGCTATCAAGTATCTTATGGCTAAACAAGATGCAAAGCCGAGATTACTTCGTTGGATTCTCGTGCTTCAAGAATTTGATCTCAAAATTGTTGACAAAAAAGGAGCCGAGAATCTAGCGGCCGATCATCTTTCTCGTTTGGAAGATCCTCACCAAAGTGTTTACGAGCCCAAGGAAATCACCGAAACATTTCCGCTCGAGACACTTGGTGTAGTGAATTCTAAGCTTGATTCTTCCACCCCATGGTTTGCGGACATCGCAAATTACCATGCGGGCAACTTCATCATCAAGGGTATGACGACTCAAGAAAAACAAAAATTCTTTCGTGACGTCAAGTTCTATTTTTGGAACGACCCTTACTTGTTTCGAACTTGTGCGGATCAAATTATTCGACGTTGTGTCTTTGGTACCGAAGCTTCTAACATCCTTAGAGCTTGTCACGAGGGACCCACGGGTGGTCACCATGGTGCTAATCTCACGGATAAGAAGGTGTTTGATGCCGGCTTCTTTTGGCCTACTATTTACGAGATGCACATGAGCTTGTGAAATCGTTTGACTCATGCCAACGACAAGGAAAAGCCTCACAAAAAGATGAAATGCCACAAAATATCATCCAAGTGTGTGAGATCTTTGACGTTTGGGGCATTGACTTTATGGGGCCGTTCCCATCATCTCGTGGTAATAAGTACATCCTCGTCGCGGTTGACTACCTATCTAAGTGGGTGGAAGCTAAGGCTTTACCCACCAATGATGCTCGTGTGGTAGTCAAGTTTTTGAAAAGCTTGTTTTCTCGGTTTGGAACCCCTCGTGCGATCATAAGCGATCGTGGAACCCATTTTTGTAACGACCAATTCGAAAGGGTCCTAAGGAAATACGGGGTTACACATCGGCTTTCTACGGCTTATCACCCACAAACGAGTGGGCAAGTCGAGGTTTCAAACCGAGCTTTGAAGAGGATCTTGGAGAGATCGATTGGGGAAAACCGACAATCTTGGTCGGATAAGTTGGACGATGCTTTATGGGCTTTTAGGACCACTCATAAGACGCCCATTGGGTGCACTCCCTATAAGCTTTTGTATGGGAAAAATTGTCACTTGCCAATTGAATTGGAACACAAGGCTTATTGGGCCCTAAAGCATTGTAATGATGACATAGAGACCGCGGGAAAACACCGGAAAATGCAATTAAATGAATTGGATGAATTAAGGGATATTGCTTATGAAAAATCATTGATTTATAAAGAAAAGACTAAAAAGTTGCATGATTCTAAAATTAAAAACCAGGTTTTTAACATTGGGGATCAAGTTTTGCTTTTTAATTCTCGTTTGAAAATCTTTTCCGGTAAGTTGAAATCCCGTTGGTCCGGTCCATTCACCGTGACTCAAGTTTTTCCATATGGGACCATTGAGCTAGCTCAAAATGATGGCCCCAATTTCAAGGTGAATGGACATAGGTTGAAGCACTACTTTCGCGGGGAAGTTCCATCCTTGAACTACCTCGACCAAATCACTTTCCCCAATGATAATTAGTATTGAGTGGATCGAGTCGAGCTCATGACTCGGTAATAAAAAACGAGATGCCTCGTGGGGGAGTCCCATGCTTATCCTATGTACATATTATCACTTTCTAATGTAGTAACGTGTGGGGATTTGTGCCCTTCCAACCTTTGTTCCGTGGTTGTTTGTGAATTGTGGATTTTAGATGATCATGATCTTCACGATTGGAGCCTCTCGTGTTTGTTTTATGGGAGCACTCGATCGTTTGCTTTGAAGAGTTTCTCAATATCCATGATATATCCTTTGATGTTCTAACCTTAGGTTTATAGCACACTTCATAAAAGGCTTTAAATTTAATGGTTACACCCTTTCCATGCTAGATTAGGCATTCGACTACGTCTATAGTATGGGGATGTTTGCACCCCTAGACTCGAAACATTGAGGACAATGTTTAACTTTAGTATGGGGGAGTGAATAGATACTTGCCTTGCCAAACCTTCACGCTTTCCAAAGTTTATCTTTTTGTTTATCGTTTTGTTGAAAAATAAGGCTAAAAATAGCCAAATTTTAAAATTTTTCTCATATTTTATAAGTGTTTGAAGACACGAATGTAGGTTTTCCGATGGCGAGAATAAGAGTAATTTTTGACTCGACCGTGCGTGTTGAGCACTTAGCTTTGATTCCTTAACTTCACATTATGCTAAGTCTCTTAAATGAGGAAGAGAAATGATAGGGTTAATTATAAGTACTATGCTAAACGTAGAGTACTCGTATTCTTTCAAAAACTCATGTGTTCTAGTTGTTTGCTTATTCTCCCTTCGCTTGTAAATATTTTTTGCTTAATAAATATTGACTTAGCGGTTTAGTCTTGATTGTTGGGTTTCTAGTCTTTTCTAGTAGCTTCCGTGTAATTAAATTGGGAAGACATTAAGGTATCGCCAGCGTCACGGTTTTGAAGTATTGGCACCCGAATAATCAAAAGCTTCACCCAATAATAATATTTCAATGCTTACCTAAATCAAGCAAACAATTTGAAGCCCACAAGGCCGAAAAATCTATGCAAAATTGAAAGGGAATCAAGCCTTAATCTTTGAAGCTTTAAAGATCCAAAATTCGCCTTAGCGTGAGGATATACGTCTTTGGCTAATAAAACTACCGATGAGGTGGATAATAAAAGGCATGGCAAGACCGAAGTCATAATAAAAGCTTCATGGCGAAGTTGAATAAAAGATGGAGGTAAACCAAAGATAATAAGGCCCTTCCGTTAAGGGGCGTATAAAAGTCTTGGTAATAAGTCTCATGTTCAAAACCGTTATAAAACCGTGTTTATCGATCCTTCTTGTTGACTTAATTTTTTGACATCGTTGTCTATTAGGAGGGGTTATTGATTTGATGGTCTTGGTTACACCGTTAGGACTCTATAACCTAAATCTCTATTATCGCATAAGTCAAACAATGTATCCTCGTGAAACATTCAAGACATAATAAAATATAAGAGATACAACTTAGGAAAATGGGAGGATAAGTACATGATTAGGGCATATGAGTAGTGTTAGCATTACTAACTTATAATGACATGATCTCGTTGCACGCTTAGCATGGAATTGGGGTGAAAATCGAGGACGATGAAATTATTTCTAACGAAGCATTCACGTGTTCTTGTTCTATGAACCTAAACGTCCCATTTTGCGACGGAAATCATACATTATGTCTAAAACGCAAGTAGTATTAATAGTAGTAGTGTAACTAGTTTATCATTCAATAAAAGTGAATAAAAATGAATTTTGGAGATGCTACGATACTTTATTCTAGCATTGCGTAAGGGCACGACAATGGTTTAGTATGTGGGAGTGATGAGACTGCTTTTATACATAGTCTCATCGTCCAAAAAGGGTTTTAAATGCATAAAATATCATGAAAATACCCAAATATATGCTTGTGTTTGTTGCTTGTGTATTTTAGGTACGGATATTGAGAAAATGACAAAAGATCACAAGAATCATGCAAAAACGAACACGGGAAACGAAGCCGCACATTGAACCAAGCCCTAATGAAGATTTTTCCAAGAAAACCCTTGAAGATTTGAAGATTTATTTTTATCGTTTTATAGTAATATATTTACAAAGAAAGACGAAAACAATAATGGGATATCTACAATATAGTAAAATGATGTTGTGTGTTTAGCTTAGGAAAACTAAACGCAATTTATTTGGATACTATAATATAATAAGGAAAAATAATAAAAATGAGTATGTACGATATTCACGCTTTCCAAAATTTGAAAAGCAAAAACGCACTACTCACACAAACACGATACTAATAATGGCACACTAAAAACACCTTCCCGGCAGCGGTGCCATTTTGATAGTCGTAGAAATACGCTGTTTAGGAAAACAACGTATGATGGGCAAGTATTAAACTCTACGATTTAGGAAAACCGACGAATCGAATAGATGCGGGTTCATTCTCCAAGGAGGTGTGTGTAATAGATGCCAGTTATATAAAGTCAAGAGTTTGGGTTAGTGACGTTTTGGTTTAAGAAAGAAGAATTAAAGACGAGTTACAACTATGATTAAACTACGACGAGAGACGTAAGACGTAAGACGCGAACGTAAATACGTAAAACGTGAAGAATTTTAAAAATTAAACCTAAAAATTAATTAAAACTTAAAACTAAGTCTAAAATAATATAAATAAGGATAAAAATCCAATAAATAAATTTTAAAACCTTTTATTAATTAAATATTCAATTTTTAATGCTAATTAAAGCTCAAAAATTAAATATAATTAAGAAAAAGCCCAAAATATTATTTTATTGAATAAATGACTCACTTATATTATTTAAAAACTAAAAAGTATTTTTCCTAAATTTTAAATACTATTTTTTTATTTTTAAAACTCTAAAAACAATTTTTAAACTAAAATAATGATTAAAAATAATAAAATAATGCTCAAAATAATTTGACTATTTTAAAGATCCTAAATTATACTAACGAACAGTAGAAAAATGAAAAAGCTTGAAAAATTAAATATTTTTCACTAAAAGACAAAACAGATTTTAATTAAACCTATTTAAACTTAAATTAAATCTAAAAATGATAAAAAAGTGAACAGTAAAATATTTTTTAACTAAAAATCTTAAAATCTTTTTCTTAATCTAAGAAAATTTTCAAAATTGAAAAATATACTCTTTTGGCACTAAAAGACAAAAATAGTAATTAAAAAACTAATTAAAAATACAATTAAATCTAAAAAATAGAAAATGAACAGTAACTAGAAAATAAACTTAATAGAAAAATTAGAATTTAAATAAGAAAAATAACAAAATTAAAATCAAGTTAAAATTCCTAAATAAGTTCACAAAAGACAAAAAACCTAGAAACTGAAAGTGGCATGTGACATCTTTTTGCCTTTATGCTCAGCAGGAGGAACTTTTACCCTAGCAGTGGGAAGTTGGTTCCCACTGCTTTCAATAAAATTTGGGTCTGGGCACTTTTGTGCTTAGATCTTGCTGGTTACTTGGTTTTGTGGGCAAACAAAGGCACCTCCACAACCAGTTGGGTTGTGGGGAGTAAAGAAAAAGCTAAAAACAATAAGTCACTCACAGAAATCAAGCTCAAAAGCGCCTATACAGTCACTGTAACACCAAAGGGTGGACTGGTGGGCTTTTGCTGATGTGATGTGCACTTGGGTGTGTTTTGGTTAGCCAAAACTCACTCAATTCACTCACAAGCTCCCTCAAATCAAACACAAATCCTAACCTAACCTAAATCCTATCAAGCTCAAAGATTGAAATGGCAAATTTCACAAAATCAAGGCAGTTTTAGAGCTTACTGATTTTTCACTAGGTTTTGCTAAAAATGAACATGCAATTCCTACAAGTCGTATCTAACATCAACCAAACTATCCAAATAAACTATAAATGACCTAAGTAGTGTGTTCAATTTGATTTAAGACCCAAATCTCTTTCCCAAACTGGTTTTAAAACTAAATCCAAACACCCCCTTAAAATCAGAAAACGAATTTTTAACAAAGATTTTAAACTCCAACTTGAACCCAATCCAATCAAATCTATCCTAACAAGTTTTAACTCAAAAAATAAACAATATTATACATTTGGCTAACATCTAACATCTTAATTCACAAAATCCATGAAACTAAAAAAAAATTAATTAACTCCAAACAAGTATAGAGGGTTATTAGCTATTACCTAGTGAGCTTACATCCAAGCTTCACAAAGGCTTAGCTTAAGCCTTCTCCATCAAGCTTGGGCTTGAGCTTTTGGAATTGGAAAGAGACTATTGGTATGTTGAGAAGCTGATGAAAACATGATCTTCCAGAATCCACCATCATCCAATATGCACAACTTGACAACCTGTGAAAACTAGTCAAGGAAAAGAGAGAGTGAACTGAGTGACAAAAGCTAAAGAGTATAAGCCTCGCTTATCACTTAAGCCAGCTTATCAGCTTATAGCTTATAATAATAAATAAATTTAAAAAACCGATTTCTTTCAAATCAACCAAAACAAACTAAAGCTTGAAGCGCTTTTGATAAAAGAGTATCAAACAAGTAAACCAATTTTTATTTCCACTTTCACATTAATTCAAAATCGGTTTCAAGATTAATCAACTTTTGCCAAAAACTTCAAAACGGAGTTTTGTTGAAACACTACTTGTAAATTAAAACCTTCTTGAAACTTAACTAATTTCCAAAATATTGCATTAAACTAACAATCTATAACATTGGAACTCAGATTTTTTTGCAAAATATTAACTTTCATCTTCATTAATAATTAAACTTTACAAAAATTCTGGAACAAAAACACAACACACAAGTCGCGTTGTATTTATACAAGAAAAAAGAGACTTCTAGAAATGCTAAATCCTAAACCCTAATTCTATTGAAAGTCCCAGAATGCCCTTTGACGAATCTTCAAATTTTTGGTCAACTTGAATCATGTGATGGCCAGGGTGTTGTCCAGTTGTGAAAGAATGATCTTGATCGTTAAATCAATCCTTTGGGAACAAGAAATTGATATGGGACGTGGATTGGTATGAAGATTCGGTTTTTGCCCAAAATGGTGAAGCAGGGGAGGGTTGTGGGGGCCACTAGGGTCACGGGTGAGTGTAATTTGCAGGTGGGTTGGGTTAAGGGTAAAGTAAATTAGTAATCTGGAAAGGATTAATGGATAACCCTTTGATTAGGAAGAATTAGGTTTTTAGGGTTTATTCATGAGTGTGTGTGTTTAAAGTGTATGTTTAATCGGATTAGAAATTTAAAAAGGTGTTTAGTTGGAAACTTAGGGGGGGTTGACTGGTTTGACCAGGTTTAGTAATAAAAACGGGTTTAGGTTTAAGGGTATGGTAAATGGGTGGGTAAGGGTGACGTGGGGTTATGGGATTGGTGGGTTGGTTAAAATGGGTTGGTGGGTGGGTTTTGTTGGGTAGTTAATGATTTTTTTGGTTAAATATGTTTGGTTTATTGGCATAATCAGTCCCTCCTGTTAACTATCCCCTTTTAACAGCTTGCAAGTTAAGTCCATTTAATTTGCACCATCCGTTCCTATGCCATTACATCCACAGTCCTTATGTTTAACAATCTCATAATGAGGACTAATGTTATAGATTTTTCACAATAAGAGGGCTACTCTTGGAATTTCTTCAAACTTTAGAGACCCCATTGTGATATATGAGGGGTATAAAGTGGCAATCTTCACAAGTTGAGGGGCCATTTTTGACATTCTTCAATTCTTCAAGGGTCTTTTTGGAAAATCTATGATTTGGGTCTGGTTCTTTGTGCGGCTTCGTTCCCCGTGTTCGTTTTTGCTCCATTCTTGTGTTCTTTTGTTGATTACACGATATCCGTACCTAAAATACACAAGACACAAATACAAGCATATATAGGGGTATTTTGATGATATTTTAAGTGTTTTAAGACCGATTTGGACGATGAGACTATGTATAATTGCAGTCTCATCACTCCCCCATACTAAACCATTGCCATGTCCCCACGCAATGCTAGAATTAAGTATCTTAGCACTTCCAAAATTCATTTTATGAAGACATTTATTGAAAACGTAAACTTAAATAAACTACTACACACGTTTTAGACATAATGTAATGTTTTCATCACGATTAAGTGACTTTTGGGATCATAGAACAAGAACACGTGAATGCTTCGTTAGAAATAATTTCGTCGTCCTCGATTTTCACCCAATTCCATGCTAAGCGTGTAACGAGATCATTGCTATTATAAGTTAGCAACACGATCATATCTCATGAGTGTTAATTACGAACCTAAACTCCCTTATTCCTACTTGGTATCTCTTATATTTTATTTTTGTCTTAATGATCACGAGGATACATCATCGACTTATGCGTGAATAGAGATTAAGTCTACAAATAGAGTCTTAACGGTGTAACCAAAAGCATTAAATTAATAATTCATCCTAATAAACAACGATGTCAAAAAATTAAGTCAACAAGAAGGATCGATAAACACGGTTTTATAACGGTTTTGAACATGAGACTTATTACCATGACTTTTTTTATCCGCCTCATCATCGGTGGTTTTATTATCATGGTTTACCTCCATCTTTTATTCAACTTCGCCATGAAGCTTTTATTATGACTTCGGTCTTGCCTTGCCTTTTATTATCCGCCTCATCATCGGTGGTTTTATTGGCCAAAGACGTATATCCTCACGCTAAGGCGAATTTTGGATCTATAAAGCTTCAAAGATTAAGGCTTGATTCACTTTCAATTTTGCATAGATTTTTCGGCCTTGTGAGCTTCAAATTTTTGCTTAATTTAGGTGAGCACTTGAAATCTTATTATTAGGTGATACAATGATTTTGCTAGGTTCAATTGTTGTTCTCGGTATCTTAACGAATTGATTTCCGGCTTAAAGTATGACTCTATTGTTTTTGGTGAAAAAGAATATTTTGGTTGTTTTTAAATTAAAAGTGACAAACTTTAAAGTAAAAGTGCAATTAAAGTAAATATAAGTCTAATTAAAGTAAAGGTGGAGGTGTTTAAAAGCGTGACTGAAATTAAAAGGGCACTAAAGTAAATGACGCAAACTTAAATCTAACTAAGGCCAACTTAAAACGCGACTAGAACTTAAACTAAGGCAAAACTAAAATAAAGCTGAGGCAAATAATCTTAAAGTGCAATTAAATAAAAGGCAAGAAAAATAAAGCTTGAAAATAAAAATCAAAGACAAAAGCTAATAAGAACCTGAATACAGCTCATTCGGAATTATCCTTCGTTTGGAACAATCACTCGTCCGGAATGTCACCTTCGGTTGGAATGATTCTTCTTCGCTCGGAATATTACCAAAATCCTTGATCCGGAACAAATTGATCTGAATATGTCACTTATCCAAAACAATCCTTCGTTCAGAACTTTACTGATTCGGAACTTCTAAAATTTGCCTTGATTCGGAACTTTTGATTAACCCTTGATTCGGAAGATTCCGAATGAAGCCTCCTTGATTCGGAAGTTTAAAACTTCCGAATGAACACTCCCTGAATCGGAGCTTACCCTTGATCCAGAAGTTGGTTCGGAACTTTTAAGAAGTTCTGAATGAAGCCCCTTGATTCGGAACTTTTGAGTTCCGAATGAATCTCCTTGATCCGGAACTTTTTGAGTTCCGAATGAAGTGAATTGATCCGGAACTTTCAAGTTCCGAATGAACTAATGCTTGAGTCGGACTTTCGTTCGGAAGTATTTGATTCGGAACTTTTGGAGTTCCGAATGAACACTCTTGATCCGGAACTTTGAAGTTCCGGATGAAACCCCTTGGCTCGGAACTTTGGACTTCCGAATGAACACTCCTCTCCTTGCCTTGGCTCGGAACTTTTCCTGGAAACAAAGAAACATAAACAAACTTTCTGAAGAACAGGGGATCAAAAATAAACACGATCTAACACAAATTCAACCAAAATAAACACAAACGATTTAATAAAACTATCCACGAATCAACAGTAAACATAAACGAACAATTTAATACAAGAAATCAAACAACTTTTACCACAATAATCAAAAACCAATTGGATCAAAATAAAAGCATGAACATGAACATAAACATAAACACAAAGATCAAAGATTAAGAAAGGTAGATAAGAGATTGACAAGATAAAGTAAAGATTGACAATAATTAAATGAAAACTTACTTGAAATTAAATGAATTTAAGGTGCAAGACAAGGTATTTAAATTTGACAAGAAAAGTAAATGACAAGGTAAGTAAATGGTGGAAGAGCTAATTGTCACACTTAGCCAACAACATGAAAAGATTACAACTAATGACTATATATAGGGGAGGATTAAGGAAGCTTCCTCCCCTCTTTCCTTTTCTCTTAATTGCGTCATTAAGTCCCTCCTTCTTTTAATCTTCATTAATTGCATACTTAGTCCTTTTCTTCTAATCTTCTTTAAACTTGGACTTAAGGGACTTTTGGCTTCGGGATTTCTTTGAACTCGTCTTTAAATTCTTCAATAATATAGACTTGAATTCTTCGGCTTTTGATAAACTTCCTTCTTTTGACTTTTTCTTCGATAAATCTTCAGAAGTGGTCGTGGACTTCCGTTCTTTTTGCACTCTTGACTTCTTGACTTCGTCTTTCATCTTTTTCTTCAATAAAAGTCCGTAAATGCCCGTGAACTCCCGTGTTTTCTCCACTTTTCACCTTTTCGTCCTAAATCACAACAAAAACACAAACCACGCATAATTCCGACATAAAAGACATAAAATACACGTTTTGGTCCGGTTATTATTGTAATTAAGTGGTAGAAAAGATGGGTGTTTACACACCTATCAAATCCCCTACACTTGACCATTGCAATGTCCTCATGCAATGCATTAGTTACAAAGCAAGATTACACTTTTCATCATAATTAATCCATAGTGGCCTTTATTAAAGAAATAGAAAATTAAAAATGAAGAAATCAAAAGCATACCTTGGGTTTTGGAAATGTAATGAATAATCATCATCCTCAAGTTTTCACTTTCTCCAAACCAAGCTTAAAAACGAGATCATTGTTATTATAAGTTAGTAGACTAACACGAACTCATGTGGGCCAATTACTCACGTAGACTCCCTTATTCCTAGGGGTATCTCTTATATTTTATTATTGTCTTGAATGATCACGAGGATGCATTTTTGACTTATTTTGATAGTTATTAAGTCTGAAAATAAAGTGAACGATTTAATCAATAGTTAGCTAAATGACAAAATCTTTTAAAACTGCTTCTCGGGACCTCATAAAGTTCATATCTTGGCATAACTCGCTTCGCGATTTGAGACCTTTCTCGGACCGATATTTGGCAGCGACTTCATAATTCAAATCTTGAGAGACGTTTATGAAATTATGGTCTTCTCTTCATAATAGAATTTCTTCACTTGAAGTTTTGAGAGATTCATACTTGGACCACGACTTCTTCATTTTTCTCCAATCTTTATTTTGGACTTTGATATACAACGATCCGCCTCCTTTTATGACTTGGATCTATTTATCCTCATACCTTGTTAGGGTCTTTTCGGATACACTTCTCCATGACTTTTGGGGAGTTTTGCTTTACGTCGTGTGTCTCGATCCTTCATATTGATTTTCGATAAATGATTCTTCACATCACTTGGGATCTTTAGCAACAAAATATAGCCCTCATGCCTTGTTAGGGCCTTTTCGGACTCGCCAATCTTCGCGTCCCGCTTCAATAAGTTATGCCTTGGCTATGAACTCTAATCCATACCGAGAAACTTTTAAACGATCTTGGGCTAGAAGCTAAGTAACTTTTCAAATCGTACAACCTTATTTATTAGCAGATAAATTTATTAGCAAGCGATGGGAGAATAGGCTTATAATTAACTCACATAAATTCACGAAAGAATACCGAACTTATAATTGGCTCTATCATCTCTCGTTCTCCACAGTTTAAAATCTCAAGTAATGAGACTCGTGGATACTTAGCCTATTAAATCAAAGTTTTGGGTTTTCGAGTCGCCTATAGGATCTTGCAAATTCTTAGACTTTTTCAAGTTTAGAAATCGCATCTTAAAGTTCCCTTGATAAACGACTCTCTAGGATCAATTATAGGAACTTGCGAAAAGTTCTTGTTCTTAACCCGTGAGAGTTAAGACTTTCGCGTTTTATAGCTCCCTATATAAAAGCCTAGCAAAACTTGACTTAAACACGTTAAGGATACTAGCTAGAGTAACTTAAGATAAGTAAACTCGGATTGAGTCAAAAGATTCACAACGTTTGAAAATTAAAACCACTTATTTAAACATTTATTCTAATAAGGAAAGAAAATAAACTATACAAAAGAAAAACTAGTAGGCCAAAATAGATCAAAATTTTTGAAAAATGTCGAAAAATTGATTTTCCGGTTAAAATGAGGACAAATACAAGGAAAAGACCACTTAACTTCGATAGAAGTCCCCCCTACACTTAAGATAAACATTGTCCTCAATGTTTAAGCATGTGGGAGTAAACTCCCCTACACTTAGGACATTGTGTACTTTGTTTAAATCTCGCTAAGGAAAAAAACGACTAAAGAGATTCCTATTTTAATATTGAGAAAATATAGAATAGTGAATCGACAAGAGTTTAGGATAGAACCGGGAAGAAGTAGAACACGGAATCACGGGTCGTCAAGAATCATCAAGAGTGGATCATTGAAGCTCGAATCCCTGATTAAGAAGTGAGGAGAGGGAATAGCAAACCAAAGGGTCTCCCCCTACACTTATGATAAAGAAAGCGAAAAGATAGATGCATGGGTTGCCTCCCAAGAAGCGCTTGATTTTTGTTAACCGAGTCATGAGCCTGACTCGACCTTGATCATCAACGGAAGAAGCATGAAACATATCCACCAGGATCAAAGACATAGTTTTCGTCCATCAAATAGCACAAGCTTAAGGCGAACAAGGCAAGCCAAAGAAGAGTAGGCAAGGTTCCCTTAAGCAGCGATGGAGCACGGTGGAAGCAAGGTTGAAGTGGTGCAAGCATGTCTTCAATGGTTCCAAAGATTTTTCCTTTTATTTCATCAGGTGGATACTGAGATGGCTTAAAGACGTCAATACCGGGGTCGAACACCTTTTCCTTCAGGGGAAAATAGCACTCAGGCTCAGCCGAGTGTGAAGAAGATCCACAAAGAAGCACAACCTCGTCCTCAGAAGGGGGAAAAGAGGTGTCAAATCATAAGTGCAACGGATTTTGGTGTCAACCGGTTTCTTCTCCTTTGACAGAATGCTTTTCAAATCCAAAGTAGGATCAAGACAATAATCTTCAAAGTCCAAAGGAGGAGCATCACTCTCATGAGGGAAGTATGTGTTGAGAAATTCAGAGAAATCTTCCTCAAATGAATAATCGTCCAAAGTAGGATCGAGTGATGGAGGATCTTCATCATGTGAAGAATCGCTCGAGAGAGTATCAGCCTCATCGAAATCATCGAAAGTGGGCAGCTCGGGATACTCAGAAGTACAATCAAAATCATCCGAGTCTGAGCTAATATCATCATCATCATAAGCATCAAAGACCAGTGGAGAATCATAAATGGGGAAAGCGTCCAAAGTGGAGCGAGAATCATCCACATTATCTTCAAAGAGTGGATTATCGATGGAAGAATCGAATAGAGGATTGTCATAGACGGTAAAGTCATCGAGCACATTAATCATATTCACTGATTCTCGGCCTCCAAAGGATTTTCCTGTAAGCTTCCCCATTTTAAAAACTTTTGAATCATCCCCGACTCGTAAGATTAACTCACCTTCGGCCACATCAACTAAAGCTCGTCCGGTTCTCAAGAATGGCCGACCAAGTATTAAAGGAATACGAGGGTCCATTTCATAATCAACTACGACAAAATCGACCTGGAAAGTAAATGTGCCAGCTTTGATAAACATGTCTTCGGCTATACCAACGGGGTAAGCGAGAGTGAGATTTGCAAGTTCGAGAGTCATCTTTGTTGGAATGAGGTCGGGCAATGATAGTGTTTTCCAAACACTCAAAGGCATAAGGTTAATACTAGCCCCGAGATCAGCAAGGGCAGTAAATTCTTCAGTTTTGTTGAACACGCAAGGCAACACAAAACGACCAGGATCTCCAAGCTTTTCCGGAAGTTCTTTAAGAATAACTGCAGAGCAGTTTTCATTTAAGCATGTGTTGGCTTGTTCAATCAGCTTCTCCTTCTTGCTAAGCAATTCCTTGAATGCTTTGACAAATTTCGGCATGTGGCAAAGTGCTTCAACAAGGCTAATGTTGATGGTCATTTTAGATAGCATATCCACATATTTCGATACTTGACAGTCATTCTTGGTTAGGTCGTTGGTCTTGCCTATGCGAGAAGGGTATGGGATTCTAGGTTGATAGGTGGAGGGTGAAGGTTGTGATGTTGAAGGGTCCTTCCGAGATACATCGTCATGACGAGGCGGAGACGGTAATGGTGTACTAATACTAGGTGTAGGAGGAGTAGGGATACATGGTGGTGGAGGAGGTGTAGATGATGGGGGTGGGATTGGTGGTCCTACGATGGTGACTCCACTATGAGTAGTAATAGCACTCACATTGGCTCGCGGATTAGTGACGGTGTTTGAAGGTAGAGAACCCGAAGAAGAAGAAGGTTGAGCTTCGGGCAAGAAACTAGCCAACAAATTCTTTAATTCAGTTGTTTGAGTGTTGAAGGAGGATTGAATATTATCACGAACCTTGGTTCTAATGTCATTTCCTTGCTTCAAGATATCTCCTTTCAAATTGATTATTTGACTCTGTAGATTCTTGATTTTCTCACCTTGAGTTCTCATGATGGCATCAACATTGGGATTAATGGGTGGGGTTTGTTGGGTGGGTGGTTGATAAGGGTTAGAAGCTCTTGGTGGGATTTGGTTGCTTCTATTGTAGTTGTTGGCGGGGTTTTGGTTTTGAGGAGAAAAACCAGGTGAAAGGTAATTGTTGGATCGGTAACTCAGCAGATTTCTATCCCCTTGTTGTCTAGCTTGGTAATTTTCCGGTGAATAATTACCGTAAGCTGCATACACATTTTCCGGATTTCCTTGTGTCGAAGGACAATCGGTGTATGAGTGAGGACCGCCACATGTTTCACAAGGATTAGCAACCGCTTTAACTTGTTGTTGTTGTTGGTTTGAAGCGAGAAGCGTAATACTTTTGCTCATTTCGGCCATCATGCGGGTGAGTTCGGTCATCTCAGGGTTTGCTGAGGTAGAGGAAACATTGACTCTCGGGTTGTTCCTAGAAGAAGCATAGGAATCCCAGTTTTTATGATGAGTAGTCATGTTCTCAATTAACTCTCTACACTCCTCGGGTCTCCTTTTCATAAATGTGCCACCGGCGGCTGCATTAATCGTATCACGATCTCGAAAAGTCAATCCGTTGTAGAAAGTACCAATCAATGTGACGGGAAGCATGTTGTGGTTTGGACAACGTTCGATCAAGACATTATATCTCTCCCAAGCGTCAAAAAGAGATTCATCAGGGTCTTGCATGAAACCGCTGATCTGATTGCGAAGGCTCGTGACCATGGATGGTGGAAAGTAGCGCGACAAAAAGCGTTGAGTCATGTCATCCCAAGTGTGAATAGAATTCTTCGGGAGACGATCAAACCATTTCTCGGCATGATGCGATAAAGTATGTGGAAAGAGTTGTAGGCGAAGAACATCCATTGTGGCCCCAGGCAACTTCATGCTTTGGGTGATTGTAATGAACTTGTCAAGGTGTTTGTTGGCATCATCATCAGGCAATCCTCTAAATGGGTTTGTTTGTACTTGCTGAATCATGTGGTGCTTCAACGAAAACTCAGGAGCGTTGATTTGCATCGGCGCAATCGGTCCTCCTCGTCCAAACATTGTTGGTTGACAAAGTTCCTCCATGGTCCAAAGATCGGGTTGTGGGAGAACATTGTTGTTATTATTATTATTATTGAGGTGCGGTGGAATGTTGTTGTTGTTAACACCTGCCATATCTAAATCTTCTTGAGGCTCGGGCTCTTGATAATTAGAAGATCTAGTACGCATACACCTGAAAATGCAAAAGAAAACAAAACCAAACACAAAGACAATATATATACACAATAAAGCTAAAATCTTTTTGGATTTTTGAGATTTTTAATTTTTATGGTTTTTTATCAATTTTTAATTTTTATGATTTTTTTTGAATTTTTTAGACAAGAAAAATAACGCTCACAAGTGAACGGATCCCAAAAAGCAACGTGTCTCTCACAGAAAACCGTCAATCTTAACGAAAAAAGCCGGCAACGGCGCCATTTGATAACTCGATTTTACTCAGGTTAAAAAGATTCGTTGTACCAATCTCTTCGAATTGATCTAGGTTCAATTGTTGTTCTCGGTATCTTAACGAATTGATTTCCGGCTTAAAGTATGACTCTATTGTTTTTGGTGAAAAAGAATATTTTGGTTGTTTTTAAAATAAAAGTGCGAAACTTTAAAGTAAAAGTGCAATTAAAGTAAATCTAAGTCTAATTAAAGTAAAGGTGCAGGTGTTTAAAAGCGTGACTGAAATTAAAAGGGCACTAAAGTAAATGACACAAACTTAAATCTAACTAAGGCAAACTTAAAACGCGACTAAAACTTAAACTAAGGCAAAACTAAAATAAAGCTGAGGCAAATAATCTTAAAGTGCAATTAAATAAAAGGCAGGAAAAATAAAGCTTGAAAATAAAAATCAAAGACAAAAGCTAATAAGAACCTGAATACAGCTCATTCGGAATTATCCTTCATTTGGAACAATCACTCGTCCGGAATGTCACCTTCGGTTGGAATGATTCTTCTTCGCTCGGAATATTACCAAAATCCTTGATCCGGAACAAATTGATCTGAATATGTCACTTATCCAAAACAATCCTTCGTTCGGAACTTTACTGATTCGGAACTTCTAAAATTTGCCTTGATTCGGAACTTTTGATTAACCCTTGATTCGGAAGATTCCGAATGAAGCCTCCTTGATTCGGAAGTTTAAAACTTCCGAATGAACACTCCCTGAATCGGAACTTACCCTTGATCCGGAAGTTGGTTTGAAACTTTTAAGAAGTTCCGAATGAAGCCCCTTGATTCGGAACTTTTGAGTTCCGAATGAATCTCCTTGATCCGGAACTTTTTGAGTTCCGAATGAAGTGAATTGATCCGGAACTTTCAAGTTCCGAATGAACTAATGCTTGAGTCGGACTTTCGTTCGGAAGTATTTGATTCGGAACTTTTGGAGTTCCGAATGAACACTCTTGATCCGGAACTTTGAAGTTCCGGATGAAACCCCTTGGCTCGGAACTTTGGACTTCCGAATGAACACTCCTCTCCTTGCCTTGGCTCGGAACTTTTCCTGGAAACAAAGAAACAGAAACAAACTTTCCGAAGAACAGGGGATCAAAAATAAACACGATCTAACACAAATTCAACCAAAATAAACACAAACGATTTAATAAAACTATCCACGAATCAACAGTAAACATAAACGAACAATTTAATACAAGAAATCAAACAACTTTTACCACAATAATCAAAAACCAATTGGATCAAAATAAAAGCATGAACATGAACATAAACATAAACACAAAGATCAAAGATTAAGAAAGGTAGATAAGAGATTGACAAGATAAAGTAAAGATTGACAATAATTAAATGAAAACTTACTTGAAATTAAATGAATTTAAGGTGCAAGACAAGGTATTTAAATTTGACAAGAAAAGTAAATGACAAGGTAAGTAAATGGTGGAAGAGCTAATTGTCACACTTAGCCAACAACATGAAAAGATTACAACTAATGACTATATATAGGGGAGGATTAAGGAAGCTTCCTTCCCTCTTTCCTTTTCTCTTAATTGCGTCATTAAGTCCCTCCTTCTTTTAATCTTCATTAATTGCATACTTAGTCCTTTTCTTCTAATCTTCTTTAAACTTGGACTTAAGTGACTTTTGGCTTCGGGATTTCTTTGAACTCGTCTTTAAATTCTTCAATAAAATAGACTTGAATTCTTCGGCTTTTGATAAACTTCCGTCTTTTGACTTTTTCTTCGATAAATCTTCAGAATTGGTCGTGGACTTCCGTTCTTTTTGCACTCTTGACTTCTTGACTTCGTCTTTCATCTTTTTCTTCAATAAAAGTCCGTAAATGCCCGTGAATTCCCGTGTTTTCTCCACTTTTCACCTTTTCGTCCTAAATCACAACAAAAACACAAACCACGCATAATTCCGACATAAAAGACATAAAATACACGTTTTGGTCCGGTTATTATTGTAATTAAGTGGTAGAAAAGATGGGTGTTTACACACCTATCATTAGGCGAAGCTTTCGATTATTCGGGTGCCAATACTTCAAAACCGTGACGCTGGCGATACCTTAATGTTTTCCCAATTTAATTACATGGAAGCTACTAAAACAAATTAGAAACCAACAATAGTGACTAAACCGCTAAATCAATATTTATTAATAATTTATTATACAAAAGCATGGGGAGAATAAGCTAATAATTACTACATATGAGATCGTGACGATTACGAGACTTATAAATAACTCTATCATTTCTCGTCCTCATTTAAGAGACTTAGCCTAAAAAGTTAAGGAATCGAAGCTAAGTTCTCAACACGCACGGTCGAGTCAAAAATTACTCTTATTCTCACCATCGGAAAACCTACATTCGTGTCATCAAACACTTATAAAATATGAGAAAAATTTTAAAATATGGCCATTTTAACCTTATTTTGCAACAAAACGATAAACAAAAAGATAAACTTTGGAAAGCGTGAAAGTTTGGCAAGGCAAGTATCTATTCACCCCCATACTAAAGTTAAACATTGTCCTCAATGTTTCGAGTCTAGGGGTGCGAACACCCCCATACTAGAGACGTAGTCGAATGCTTAATCTTGAGCATGGAAAGGGTAAAACGAATAACCTAAAAGCCGTTTATGAATTATGCTAATAAAATAAACGTTAGAACATAAAAGGATATCATCGGATATCGGAATCTCCAAAGGCAACGATCGAAGCTCGAGTGCTACGTAAAACGAACACGAGAGGCTTCAATGATGTCGATGTACCTAATGAATCACAATCACGAACAACCACGGAAAAAAGGTTGGAAGGGCGCAAATCCCCTCATTACACTATTAGAAAACAATAATATGTACATGGATAAGCATGGGTCCCCCCCACGAGGCACCTTGTTTTTGATAACCGAGTCAAAAGCTCGACTCGAATCCCCATAAATGTGATCATTTAGGGATATCCTTGGTTCGGTCATTTTTGGTGGGACTTACATGTAATCAAGGCCCAAAAGCAACCGATAATAAAGGCAAAGCCTTCATACCGGGATCAAAGATCGTATCTTCGTTTTCGGATGATAAACGAAACAAACTTCAAATAACATCGTCCCAATGGGACACAAGAAAATAGAATGAGAAGAGAAGGATGAGACATTTGGTGGGCAAACAAATCGAGTTACTCGAGGTAAACTCATACCGTAAGTGTAGAAGGATCTTCTAGTGACTACTTCGGTAAAAGACCGAGATTTTATCTTAAACGTGATACCAGGGTCAAAAATCTCGTCCTCGATGGAGAAGTGTGAGGAAACAAATGGGGCCTCCCCCACACTAGATCCACACAAAACGTCGTCAAAAGAAGTAGACACGTTTGTAGCAAGCTCAATTAAGCGGGGTGATGACGGAGTTAACTTTGGAAAAACTTTCAAATCAATTTTAAACATTCCCTTTTTCATTTTTTAACTCACTGTTACGAATACCCAAGTTGATTAAATTGAAAATATTTGGTGTTTCCAAAATAATTCTAGGCACACTTCAAATTTTCACATTTATCTTGAAGGCGGGAGGAGGATTTGAATTTTTAAAACGTGAATCGATTAATAAAACATCCCCCTCCGGGCTAACGCAACGGTCCTCATCAAACTCAAAAATAGAAGGCGGATCATCAAGAATACGTTTGATCTCGGAAAAATCGCCATCGGGATCAAAAACGTCTTCTCTCCCTCGTGGAAGAGGTTGAGCAATAAAATTGTCGATAATCGAGTCGCTAGCTTCAACCGTCGTGAAACTAGGAAAAGAAGGCTCTTCGATTGAAGATTTTGCCTTTGTCGTTTCGACCTCAACATCGAAAAACGTTTCGATGTGAGCAAGGCCATCGGCGTACTTCTCACACGATAAATCCAAAATCTCACTCGGTGTGGGATTAGGAGTAAAAGGCTCGTCTTGTGGCGATTTTGCCTTGACGGTTTCAACTTTGTCCTTCGAAGGGATCGAACGTGGGTTTTCAAACATTTTAACAAAACTACTAACACGTCCCTTCGGAATTAATTTTCGCTCATCTTGTAAAAACGAGGGTTCAGCGATTTCCTTTAAAACCTTTTCACATTTTTCTTTTTCAAAATCATTTAATGGAATTTCTTCGTCAAAATTAAGTTTATATTGATTTAGAAAATCCTCAATAATTTCATCCTCATTAGAAAAACTAGGTTTAAAAGGTACAAGATTCAACGTTCCTAAATATCCTACGAGTTTTTCCTTTGGTTTATTCTCAAAAACATTTTTCAAAACATCGTTAGATGACGTTTTCGTTCCTCTACGTTTTTGCAAGACGACGAAGGTAGCACGACTCTAAAATTCGAGAGATATGTATCAATACGAGACGTACAAGTCTTAGGAGTCGATAAGGCTTTAACCTCTCCCCCGGAATTAGGATTGGTGTCACTTGACGAAGAATTGAATTTTTCCATTAAGCCCTCGACTATTAAAAGAATTTTATCTTTCTCATTAGCATGATTTTCCTTAATTTTGTCCACGTATCCCTTCCACATCTCTTGACTTTGGTCATACAAACGTTGTTGCTCTTCAAAAAGCGTATCATAATCGTTTTCCATTTTTTTGAAAGTTTCCCTTTGGGTTGCCATTCGTTTATTACAAGTTTCCTTAAGGCTTGTCATTTGTTCTTCTACCATCGTTAATTTCTCATTATTTTGTCTCACAAAATCATTAAAGGCATCATGAATAGACTCATAATTGCAATTAAAAGACGGATCATACGACGAATAAAACGAAGACGAAGGGTGACCTTGGTCGTAAGATTGAAAATTGTTACCATGATCACGTGGAGTGGAGTTATAGATATAACCCCCTCGACCTCCAATAGCCTCACAATAAAAACAATTGGCACCATCGGGCGGGCCTCCACAATATGGACACGAATAATATCCACCATTATTCGACATGATGCAACAAGAATGGTGTTACGAGAATTAAACACTAGAGGGTTAGAAATAGAATTAATGGATAAGGGTAAGAAGAATATTATTGATTTTTGATTGTTTTTACTTTTTTTGGATTTTTGTTGTATTACATAGACTCAAATCTAAAAATCTCTCCTCGAATCGACTTTCTTGATTAAAGGAGCCTCAAGGAATGAAAACGATCACGTGAAGTGAACGCCTTCGATGACTTTAGAATGTTGGTGGAACACCAAAACGTTCAAGAGGGTTTAATCTTGAAAACAAGCAAATATATATATGTAGATAATACTTTGGTTGGCAAACCCTCGACTAGCCTTTTTTCTTAAAACACGCACAAGCAAGCGGGGGAAACGAGGCGGCGCTAAGCACTTAAGAGCCTTTTTTCCTAAGGTCGTGAAATACAACCGCCTTATACCCACCTTATAGTTTGTGTTAATTGAAATTAATCCTCACGAAAGTATTTATCTATTTTGCCTTTACACTTTAGCTTTGGATTCGAATACAATGATCGAGTGATGAAATTCCGAATCAAGGTTGCGTTTTCACGCTTTTAGAGTACTTGTATATTTATTGTTCTACGTAAGTACAATATAGTAATATATTCACAAAGAAAAACGAAAACAATAATGGTATATCTACAATATAGTAAAATGATTGTTGTGTGTTTAGTTTAGGAAAACTAAACATAATTTATTTGGATACTATAATATAATAAGGAAAAATAACAAAAATGAGTATGTACGATATTCACGCTTTCCAAAATTTGAAAAGCAAAAACGCACTACTCACACAAACACGATACTAATAATGGCACACTGAAAACACCTCCCCGGCAGCGGCGCCATTTTGATAGTCGTAGAAATACGTGTTTGGGAAAACAACGTATAATGGGCAAGTATTAAACTCGAGGATTTAGGAAAACCGACGGATCGAATAGATGCGGGTTCGTTCTCGAAGGAGGTGTGTATATTAGATGCCAATAATATAAAATCAAGAGTTTGGGTTAGTGACGTTTTGTTTTAAGAAAGAATAATTAAAGACGAGTTACAACTATGATTAAACTACGACGAGAGACGTAAGACGCGAACGTAAATACGTAAAACGTGAAAAATTTAAAAAATTAAACCTAAAAATTAATTAAAACTTAAAACTAATCTAAAATAATATAAATAAGGATAAAAATCCAATAAATAAATTTTAAAACATTTTATTAATTAAATATTCAATTTTTAATGCTAATTAAAGCCCAAAAATTAAATATAATTAAGAAAAAGCCCAAAATATTATTTTTTGAACAAATAACTCACTTATATTATTTAAAAACTAAAAAGTATTTTTCCTAAATTTTAAATGCTATTTTTTTATTTTTAAAACTCTAAAACCAATTTTTAAACTAAAATAATGATTAAAAATAATAAAATAATGCTAAAAATAATTTTACTATTTTAAAAATCCTAAATTATACTAATGAACAGTAGAAAAATGAAAAAGTTTGAAAAATTAAATATTTTTCACTAAAAGACAAAATAGATTTTAATTAAACCTATTTAAACTCAAATTAAATCTAAAAATTGATAAAAAAGTGAACAGTAAAATATTTTTTAACTAAAAATCTTAAAATCTTTTTCTTAATCTAAGAAAATTTTCAAACTGAAAGATATACTCTTTTGCCACTAAAAGACAAAAACAGTAATTAAAAAACTAATTAAAAATGCAATTAAATCTAAAAAATAGAAATGAACAGTAACTAGAAAATAAACTTAATAGAAAAATCAGAATTTAAATAAGAAAAATAACAAAATTAAAATCAAGTTAAAATTCCTAAATAAGTTCACAAAAGACAAAAAACCTAGAAACTGAAAGTGACATGTGACATCTTTTTGTCTTTATGCTCAGCAGGGGGAACTTTTACCCTAGCAGTGGGAAGTTGGTTCCCACTGCCCCTAGCAGTGGGAAGTTGGTTCCCACTGCTTTCAATAAAATTTGGGTCTGGGCACTTTTGTGCTTAGATTTTGCTGGTTACTTGGTTTTGTGGGCAAACAAAGGCACCCCCACAACCAGTTGGGTTGTTGGGAGTCAAGAAAAAGCTAAAAACAACAAGTCACTCACAGAAATCAAGCTCAAAAGCCCCTATGCAGTCACTGTAACACCAAAGGGTGGACTGGTGGGCTTTTGCTGATGTGATGTGCACTTGGGTGAGTTTTGGTTGGCCAAAACTCACTCAATTCACTCACAAGCTCCCTCAAATCAAACACAAATCCTAACCTAACCTAAATCCTATCAAGCTCAAAGATTGAAATGGCAAATTTCAAAAAATCAAGGCAGTTTTAGAGCTTACTGACTTTTCACTAGGTTTTGCTAAAAATGAACATGCAATTCCTACAAGTCGTATCTAACATCAACCAAACTATCCAAATAAACTATAAATGACCTAAGTAGTGTGTTCAATTTGATTTAAGACCCAAATCTCTTTCACAAACTGGTTTTAAAACTAATTCCAAACACCCCCTTAAAATCAGAAAACGAATTTTTAACAAAGATTTTAAACTCTAACTTGAACCCAATCCAATAAAATCTATCCTAACAAGTTTTAACTCAACAAATAAACAAAATTATACATTTGGCTAACATCTAACAACTTAATTCACAAAATCCATGAAACTCAAAAAAAAAAATTAATTAACTCCAAACAAGTATAAAGGGTTATTAGCTATTACCTAGTGAGCTTACATCCAAGCTTCACAAAGGCTTAGCTTAAGCCTTCTCCATCAAGCTCGGGCTTGAGCTTTTGGAATTGGAAAGAGACTATTGGTATGTTGAGAAGCTGATGAAAACATGATCTTCCAGAATCCACCATCATCCAATATGCACAACTTGACAACCTGTGAAAACTAGTCAAGGAAAAGAGAGAGTGAACTGAGTGACAAAAGCTAAAGAGTATAAGCCTGGCTTATCACTTAAGCCAGCTTATCAGCTTATAGCTTATAAAAAAAAATAAATTTTAAAAAATGATTTCTTTCAAATCAACCAAAACAAACTAAAGCTTGAAGCACTTTTGATAAAAGAGTATCAAACAAGTAAACCAATTTTTAGTTTCCACTTTCACTTTAATTCAAAATCGGTTTCAAGATTAATCAACTTTTGCCAAAAACTTCAAAACGGATTTTTGTTGAAACACTACTTGTAAATTAAAACCTTCTTGAAACTTAACTAATTTCCAAAATATTGCATTAAACTAACAATCTATAACATTGGAACTCAGATTTTTTTCCCAAATATTAACTTTCATCTTCATTAATAATTAAACTTTACAAAAATTCTGGAACAAAAACACAACACACAAGTCGTGTTGTATTTATACAAGAAAAAAGAGACTTCTAGAAATGCTAAATCCTAAACCTTAATTCTATTGAAAGTCCTAGAATTCCCTTTGATGAATCTTCAAATTTTTGGTCAACTTGGATCATGTGATGGCCAGGGTGTTGTCCAGTTGTGAAAGAATGATCTTGATCGTTAAATCAATCCTTTGGGAACAAGAAATTGATATGGGACGTGGATTGGTATGAAGATTCGGTTTTTTTGCCCAAAATGGTGAAGTAGGGGAGGGTTGTGGGGGCCACTAGGGTCACGGGTGAGGGTAATTTGCAGGTGGGTTGGGTTAAGGGTAAAGTAAATTAGTAATCTGGAAAGGATTAATGGATAACCCTTTGATTAGGAAGAATTAGGATTTTAGGGTTTATTCATGAGTGTGTGTGTTTAATCGGAGTAGAAATTTAAAAAGGTGTTTAGTGGGAAATTTAGGGGGGGTTGACTGGTTTGACCAGGTTTAGTAATAAAACTGGGTTTGTGTTTAAGGGTATGGTAAATGGGTGGGTAAGGGTGATATGGGGTTATGGGATTGGTGGGTTGGTTAAAATAGGTTGGTGGGTGGGTTTTGTTGGGTAGTTAATGATTTGTTTGGTTAAATATGTTTGGTTTATTGGCATAATCAGTCCCTCCTGTTAACTATCCCCTTTTAACAGCTTGCATGTTAAGTCCATTTAATTTGCACCATCCGTTCCTATGCCATTACATCCACAGTCCTTATGTTTAACAATCTCATAATGAGGACTAATGTTGTAGATTTTTCACAATAAGAGGGCTACTCTTGGAATTTCTTCAAACTTTAGGGACCCCATTGTGATAAAAGAGGGGTATAAAGTGGCAATCTTCACAAGTTGAGGGGCCATTTTTGACATTCTTCAATTCTTTAAGGGTCTTTTTGGAAAATCCATGATTTGGGTCTGTTCTTTATGCGGCTTCGTTCCCCGTGTTCGTTTTTGCTCCATTCTTGTGATCTATTGTTGATTACACGATATCCGTACCTAAAATACATAAGACACAAATACAAGCATATATAGGGGTATTTTGATGATATTTTAAGCGTTTTAAGACCGATTTGGACGATGAGACTATATGTTATTGTAGATATCCCATTATGTATTAAACGCAAGTAGTAGCAATAGTAGTAGTGTAGCTAGTTTATCATTCAATAAAAGTGAATAAAAATGAATTTTGGAGATGCTACGATACTTTATTCTAGCATTGCGTGAGGGCACAACAATGGTTTAGTATCGGGGAGTGATGAGACTACAATTATACATAGTCTCATCGTCCAAATCGGTCTTAAAATGCTTAAAATATCATCAAAATACCCAAATATATGCTTGTGTTTGTTGCTTGTGTATTTTAGGTACGGATATTGAGAAAATGACAAAAGATCACAAGAATCATGCAAAAACGAACACGGGAAACGAAGCCACACATTGAACCAAGCCCTAATGAAGAATTTTCCAAGAAAACCCTTGAATATTTGAAGATTTATGAAGAAGAGTCCTCCAATATTGAAGAATTGACACTTTACACCCTTGTATCTTCATAATTACAAGATTGATCCCTAAAGTTTGTCAATATTGTAAAAAGGGCCCTCCACTTTGAAGAATTAGCATTTTTAGTCCCTCAACAAAATTAAAATGTCAATATTTATCCTCCTCAAAGTCAAACATACCAAGAAGAACTCCAAGTTACAAGAATCACAAATTTAGTCCTTTGAAAATATCAAAATTACCAAAAGGACCCTTGACTTTGAAGACTTGGTAAAAATGGTCCCTCATTAATCATGACTTGGCAATTTCAGTCCTCCAAAATGTCAAATATACAAGTCAAGACCATTATCCTTGAAGAAAATACCAAATCAGTCCTTTAAGAATCAAGAATTGGCAAGAAATACCCCTGAATTCATTTTACAAAACTTTTTGGGGCAAAAGTATGAAGTTTGAAACTTCATTAACAAAGAAAACGGATTATGATGTGTTTATTTATAAAATGAAAGAAAGAAAGAAGAAAAGGGACTAAAGCTGGCAGACAAGGATTGTTACCTAGACCAGTGTCACGGTGACACGTGCCCCACTCAACCAAACCCATCAATCACAACTCACCCTGCTGCCATGTCACACTCCACTTCATCAGATTAATATTAATTAATCTTGGCGCCATTAACACCTTTTTAAACTTAATCCAAACAGAAAACGGATTAAACATGACACTATTCACCTCAAGAACACAATTAGGTTTTCTTAATTGTGTTGAAATTAAACCCTAAGATTGTCCAGATTAGTGATTAAGCATCCCTTAATCACATCCCAACCTTAAAAATACTTGCCACATCACTCCTTTGTCCCACACATGATTCCCCTGCTGCAACAAAGAGGAAACTGCCAAAACTTGGCCAGTCATCCAACGTGTGAGATTCTAGCTTACTTTCTAAGCTCATTACAAGCCAATGGATGCATTTTCACCATGCCAACTCCACAACAATCCAAGAAACAGTCACATGATCTTCATATATTCAAACTACTCAAAGGGCAAAATTGGAACTTCACCAAGCATTAGGGTTTCATTTTCAACTTTCCTAGATAACTTGTATGCCTATATAAAGGCCTTAGGGTGCTTCATTTTTACTTTGCTCTTGAATTTTCCTTGGTTCACAAATCTGTAAATCCCATATTCATATTAATGAAATGTGTTTGAATTTGTTGAAGAAAGCTCAAGTGCCACTCTTAATATCTGTTTATTGTTGTTAATGTTTACTAGTTCTTGAATCTTAAACCTGTTTTCAAAAGGAGTGTGCAAAAGTTTGCACATTTTCCACTTTTCTTGATATTTTGCTAAGTCTAGTTCAAACCTTAAAATTCTTGGGCTATAAGGCTAATCATAGCATCCTGATATTGAGTTATCAAGGTGTGGTGAAGCTTATAACTTGAGGATAATCAAGTGTGGGGAACTAAGGTTGCATTAATCAAGAATTTTCCATTTTTCTGAATTTCATATTGTGCTTCTAACTTTGTTGAATCTCAGCAGGCTTGGTTGTGGAAGCTTGTACTTGTTCTTGCTAGTACATAAGCTCAAAATTCGTGGGTGTGGATGTACATCCATGGGGTTTGCATACTTAATCCCAAAATCTGATAAAATATTGGATATTTGTGATATTTGTGTGTGACTTGTGTTCTTGCTGATTTTGTGGCTTAATCTTGTTCTAATCTGTTTATCTCATCTGTTGTTGTGTTAATTTGGGCTTGGGTAACCTTGGAATGCATTTCTGATTTGAAAATCTTGATTTGAAAAGTTAAAAGGGTGTTTGGGGTTACCTGTCTTGAATCATATTGTGTTATTTTGTGGTTGGAAGTTTGTGTATTTGCTTTGTATCTGTTAAATACTTGGTTGAGTGCATTTTGCTGCAAATTTTTGGGTTTGAAACCTTGAATCATACATTGTGCTATATCTTGTTGAGTTTGATTGTTTTTGAACTAAGATTTTGGTAAAATCTAGAATTTATGCATGCTTAGGGTTAAAAGTTGTTAAAACATTATTTATATAACATATGTGATAGATCTGAGTGATTGAATCTGGCTTGTTGGTCAAGTGCATCAGCAAAAGTAAAAACTACATGTTTAGTGTTCATCAGTAACTTTAAGTGCTTGAATCTTGCTCAATACTTTGAATCAGTGCATGAAACCTGTTTAGACTTGCTTATTTAAGTTTAATATTGCTTGTGTATGCATTTGGTTAAGTTTGGCTGGCTGAATTGTGCTATAAGTGCTTATTGAACCATAACTGCTTATTGTTCTAAGTCTGGTGCATATCTGGTGATTCATTGAATTAACTGTACTAATTGGCTGTTGTTGATTGTGATTTCTTTGTTGTGATTGACTCCTTATGATCCACTGATCATTTGGGTGCCTTTGTGTAACTTGAATCTCCAAAAAAGTCACTAAAGACAAAAAAAGTCAAGAAGTCAAGCAGTGGAAAAAGTTTCCACTGCTCAACACCCAAAACTAGCCCCTGCTAGTGCAATTTTTTATAAATTTTGGATTTTTAATATTATTTTATTATTATTTTATTATTAAAAATTAAAATTTAGATTTTTCAAGTTTTTATATTTTTCTTAGGTTAAATACATAAAGTTAGGAATTTTACAACTTTTAGAATATTTTTGTTGTCCTTAGATTAATTTTTATAATTATTTTAAGTTTTAAGAGTTTTTATATGTTTTTAAATAGTTTTAATTAATTTTAAAATTTTCAAAAATAGTTTTAAATTAAGTTAGGGTATTTTAGAGGTTTACAAAGTGATAAAACTCATTTTGGGCTTTTTGTTAATTAAATTGAGTTTTAGACCTTTAATTAGCATTAAAAAATCATTATTTAATTAAATAAAAGGTTTGGGTGATTTTTTATTTTTTGTAAACGCTTAATACATTATTTAGGATTTATTGCAATTTTTTAGGAATTTTTAGTGAAAATTTTTAATTTTGGTGCTTTTACGGTTTTACGTATACGACCTTGTCGTCTTAGTGTAATTCGTTGTCTTAACCGTCATTCTCTTCTTATCCCATTTCTATTTTCTTTCTCATGTTCATATAAACACATAATTAATCATCTCTCTACACAACACACCAAGCCTCCTTGAGAACTGTAAAACCCGCATGCTTTTACCATGAATAGTGCCCTTAAGATCGTATGTTCTAGATTAAAACTTACCTCATTTAGTATTGATCACATTCACGTGCTAATAATCAAGCAAGTGCATACGTGTATGACATGACAAGTATCGATTACGTACGAACTCATGATAAACAGTTAATAAATATATCACGTGAACATAATTAAATCATGATCACCATTAAAATACGAACTAGAATAATTACGTAAATACTTATAATATAATTACGAGCGTTAAGTTTACGATAAACGACACGTTAGATTAAACAGAAACACTTTAAACACGAGCACGTTTAACCACGAACGAACACGAAACATCGGGACACGAGAAAGGTACGGGTACCCCATGTGGGGCCCCCATACCCACGGCACATATACAAGAAATGGGCTTAGCCCATGGACTTTACAAGTAAAGGGGGGTAAGAGTAAAAACATGTTTTCATTTTTCACTTTCAAGAAATAAACATAAAAACCCTAAAAGAGTTTTTCTCCTCTCCTTTTTCTCCTTTTGTGCCGCCACCTAAACACCACCATTGGAGGGTGATTGGTTGATTTTGATCTCAAAAACTATTGTATAATCAGTGTTTGTTCATCCTTTTTCCAAGCTACATAGTGGTATACCTTTCTAACCCTTCTTTTTAATTCTTTTTAATTCTTTTAATCTTTGATTATTTTCATGAACATGTTATTATTTTTCTTATTTAAACATGATAATTAATCATTGATCTAACATGTTTTGGTATTAATTAAAATCAAGGAATGATTTAAAGGGGTGTTTGTTTCTAGCCGCCTAGCAAAACAAACCCGAGGGGGGTTTGGTTTGCTATTGCCGCCACCACCAAGACCATTTTTGGTCTTGGTTGGCTCATGTGGGACCCACGGCAGCAAGGAGACACAGGTGCCCCGGGTTTGGCTCGGGGTACGGTGTCGAATTCATGCCCGATTCATGGTTCGTTGGTTAAATCATGATCTATGTTACATGTTAATTTTTTATGAATCATGAACTTAGGATATAATTAATTAATAACATGAAATATTAATTAAATCATGACTTAGGTTATTTTAATTATTAGTTTAACATGACATTAATTTAACCTAAGTATTTTATGTTATAAGTTATAATTAATTAATTATTTAAAACATGCCTATAATTAATTAATTTAGACATGACTTAGGTTATATTATTAATAGTAATAATACACATTTTAACCTAAGTATTTTATTTCATTTTAATTAATACATGTTATACTTTAATTAAAATGCTTAACCTATAGTTTAATTAAAATACATGAAATAATAATTAAACTATACACTATATCATATGACTTAAGAAACAAGCTTATAAACACTTAGACTTATATGTTAGCTTATGTAACCAGCTTAATTCTAAATATGGAAACTTCTATTTATAGAAACTTAATTAAATAAGGCAACTAATCTAATTATGGAAACCTTCTATATATGGAAATCTATCTATTTCAGGCAGCTAATCTAATCATGGAAACCTTCTATATATGGAAACTTATTTAATTAAGGCAGCTGATCTATTTTTGGAAACTTTCTATTTTTAGAAACTAATCTATTTTAAGCAGTAAATTCTATTTTAGGAAACTTTCTATTTTTGGAAACTTTCTATTTTTGGAAACTTTCTATTTTTGGAAACTTTCTATTTTTGGAAACTTTCTATTTTTTTGGTAACTTTCTATTTTTAGAAACTTTCTATTTTTGGAAACTTTCTATTTTTGGAAACTTTCTATTTTTGGAAACTTTCTATTTTTGGAAACCTGCTATTTTTGGAAAGTTACTTATTATTACACAGTAAGTATAATAATACATGAAACACCAGTAATACTTAATCAGATAAATCAGAATACAAGATAAACACAGTTTAAGGCTTTAAACAGTGAACCATGACCTAAAACATACCAAATCAGCTATAATGAGACACAAAACCCAGTACGTAATCAGTGAATCGATACTTATACACGTGTGTATTCATGTAGCGTTAGTGATCCAGAAGTAGGAGTCTTTCTTCTGTTCATTCACTGGACTTGAGGTACGGATTCCCGTCCTTTCAGTATGGACATTCTTTCCTTATTAGGATTTCCCCGTATGCAGCCAACTGTTTTCCCCAGTATTTGTTTTATTGTTTTGAACTGCTTATGTTTAATTAGCATAATCTATAGCCATATACAAGCATGACCAGTTTCACCTAGTTATGGAGGTACCATAACCATAGCATTGGAGGCACCGATGTTATGACTTCCCCACGGCGGAGTGATTGCTCGTGGCGTCCCTTTTCAGTTTGGCCATATTATTATATCAGGTGGGGCGTATGGGTGCATCCTAGTTACATGTTTTATTCAGTTTATCATGGTGAATGTGGTGTGTGCCTTGCACCCTTCACAAGGAGCTGATCCCTCCTACCCAAACCAGTATATTGATTAGAGGCATCCCCTCTAATCAGCATGATGAGGTCACCCCTCCAAGTATTCATGCACGTGACCCTTTTCATGACCTATATGGGCTATGGTATATATATGTTAAAACAGTTTTCACAAGATAAACATAAGGCTTTTCAAACTATAAAACCAGTTTTCTTGATACTCAACCAGTTTACTCAGTACTTAGTCTTCCGTTGTTCTATGTTACATGCTTATCCTATTTCATGCTATATTGTACATCCGTGCACTGAGCGTCTTGCTCAGCCGTTTTCCTTTTCATGTTCCCAAAACGGCAGGTACTCAGGGACGCTCGTAGATCTCAAACGTAGGTGCATACGGACTGGAAGCTTTACTGTCTTTCTTTACTTTATGCATTTCCTTTACTTTGATACAGTTGCTATGGACATTGTTTCGTCCTTTCCTTTTACAGTATTTATGTTTGTGTGTGATGAGCTTTACTTTGGGGTACCGATGTTTGATTCCGGTATTTCCCTTTTATGGTTGAATAATGCTTAGACATTTATCCTTGTATGCTTTGATGACACGCCATGATTATGCGTAATATTCCATTTCCAAAATGGGGTGTTACAATTATGGTATCAGAGCCAAGGCTTCGACCTGTAGGCTCTCAAATATGACCTGTGATTAGTGGGTAGTCACTACGGTCTTCCTAGAACTGACAGTTGTTTTCATGCATTCATCATTTTTTAAGCATACATATACATGTCATTGTTACAGGGTTTTTGACTAAGTAATGGTTGGTACAGGACTGGCCCTATTTAGTCGCATGTGTTTTATCGAAACTTTTAGATTTGGGACCGACCCATAGGCGTCCCCTCGATATGTCTTTTATTTTGAGTGAACTGACCGAAGGCGTTCACTCTCGAGCATCAAAAGTTTTCATAAAATTGCATCATGCATTCATACAAAGATTTTCTGCATAAAATTTTTCTCGTGAAATTTTTGGCATAAATTTTTTTTTATATATATATTTTATGTTTGAACTGTTAATCATATGTTTTATGTTATACTGTCAGATGGTTCTCACACGCGAGCAAGAGCAGCTCAATGCTGCAATTCAGGCTGCCATGCAAGCCTTACTTCCTCAACTGAGGAATGACATTCGTGCTGAAGTCCAAGCTGCCAACAATCAGCAGCAGCAGAATCAGGCACCTCCTCCTCCTCCTCCCCCAGTGACACTAGCGGTATGGTTGGAAAGATTTAACAAGCTCCGTCCTAGAGCTTTCGAAAAGACTGATAGCCCCAGCGATGCTGAAAGCTGGCTGACTCACATTGAGAAAATCTTCAATGCTATGGGATGTGACCCCGCCTTCAAGGCAAGATTGGCGTGCTACAGGTTTGAAGGCGATGTACTCAACAGGTGGCTAGCTTTGACGCAGTCAGAAGGAGGTGATGAATGGGTCGCTGGTTTGACATGGGCCCAATTCAAGGAGAGAGTGATGGAACAGTTCTTTCCTAAGGCAGAGCAGGACAAACTCAAGCGTGAATATCATGGGATACGTCAGAGAGCGGGCGAGAATAGCAATGAATTCATGCAGCGCTTTCTTCGCTTGGCTGGTTTTCTGGGAGCAGCGGCTGGTACTCCTGAGGAGCAGGCACACCATTTTAGGTGGGCACTTCGCACCTCGGTCGCGAACAATCTGGTATGTGCTACGTTTAATACAGTAGCACAAGTGGCCGACGCAGCAAGGAAGCTTGAGATGTTGCAGGAACGCGATGAGTTCGGGGAAGCTGAAAGACCCGACAAGAGGTAAAACATTTTGTGTGCTAGCGTTAACCAGATCGCATCCTATCATTATATGTTCTATAATCATCTCTTAAACTGTATCTTCCAGGCAGAAAACTGGGGACCGGTCTCAGCCGGCTACCCAGCAGCAACCTAATCAGCCCAAAGGAAACGGTCACTCTAACGACCGTTCTGTTGTGGAAAGGCGCAACGGTAATGACAATTACCGTAACAATGCGGGACACTCCAACAACAGCAGGTCCTACTATACGCATCTTCTTATGATTTCATGTTATATCTCTCATGCTGACACTATATCATCTCTACTAGGAACCACGGTAACGGAAGGGACCAGAACCACAGGGGTTCTTAGCCTAACCGTTCAGCTAACACTGGTAAGCATCATAAGACGCTTACGTCCTATACTCGTGCATATACTTTATTCTTAACACGTTTTGCCATCAGCAGGCCCTCAGCAAGCAAGGACTCCTGCTGGAGGATTCACTCATCCTCTTTGCAGCACTTGACATCGCAGACACCCTGGCCCATGTCGTCGTGATTCCGACGCGTGCTACAAGTGCGGCCTCCCTGGCCATCGTATGAGAGATTGCCGTAAGGGTGAAAGGGAGGGTACTTCGGGTCATGCTGATACTAAACCGCCTCCTACCACTGGGCGTGTCTACACGACATCGCGCGATCAGGCAAACAAATCTACAGGTACCATTACTGGAATTTTGTATATGTACGGCCAGGCTGCATGTGTTCTTTTCGACACGGGTGCCACTCATTCAGTTATTTCCACTACTTATGCTAAGAACATCAGGACACTTCCCTTGCCATTAGAAAATAAGCTTACCATTTCCACGCCTATGAGGGACTCTGTATTAATAACTCATGTATACAAGAGTCTTCCTCTAGAGTTTGACGATAGAGTTCGTGCAGTAGATGCACTTCCCCTTGACATGATTGAGTTCGATATGATTCTTGGCATGGACTGGCTATCTAGGCACCATGCTACCATAGACTGCCACTCATATCGGGTGATCTTCGGCGACATTAATGCACCAGAGTACATTCATAACGGGTTCATACCCGGACGGTCTGTACAGGTCATATCTACCTTGCAAGCACGTGCATTACTGTCACATGGCTGCGAAGGTTATCTAGCTACGGTTCATGACATGGATGCTGAATCCCCATCGATTCAGGATCAACCAGTAGTTTCGGAATTTCAAGACGTCTTCCCAGATGAACTTCCAGGCATACCACCTGCAAGAGAAGTGGAGTTCAACATCGACCTTGTTCCAGGAGCTGAGCCAATCTCTAAGGCTCCGTATCGTATGGCTCCCATAGAGCTAAAAGAACTGAAGGACCAACTGCAGGAACTTCTTGAACGAGGGTTCATTAGACCAAGCGCATCTCTATGGGGCGCACCGGTCTTATTCGTTAAGAAGAAGGATGACAGCATGCGACTTTGCATTGACTACCGTGAACTTAATAAGATTACCATCCGCAATAGATATCCACTGCCACGTATAGACGATCTATTTGACCAATTTCAAGGAGCCAAACACTTCTCAAAGATCGATCTAAGGTCAGGCTACCATCAGCTAAGGGTTAAAGAGCAGGATATTGCCAAGACTGCTTTTCGTACCCGCTATGGCCATTATGAGTTTGTGGTCATGCCTTTCGGCCTGACTAACGCTCCAACAGTATTCATGGATCTGATGAACAGAATCTTTCATGAATTCCTTGATAAATTTGTCATTGTATTCATCGATGACATCTTGATTTTCTCAAAGTCCACGGAGGAACACGAAGATCATCTCCGTACTGTACTACAGATTCTTCGTCAGAAGCAGCTGTATGCGAAATTCTCCAAGTGTGAGTTCTGGTTAAACAAGGTGGCATTCTTAGGTCACATTGTATCAGCAGAAGGGATCACTATGGACCCAGCGAAGGTTGAGGCTATCACTAAATGGCCAAGACCAACATCAGCGACAGAAGTCCGCAGTTTCTTAGGCTTGGCTGGATATTATCGAAGATTCGTGGAGAACTTTTCCCGCTTGGCACTACCTCTCACCAAACTGATGCGAAAAGGAGAGAAATTCGTCTGGACGGAAGAACGAGAGAAGAGCTTCGAAGACCTAAAGCAGAAGTTAGTATCTGCACCTATTCTTACTCTCCCATCTGGTACAGGTGGATTTCAGATCTATAGCGATGCATCGGGGAAGGGACTGGGTTGTGTTCTCATGCAACATGGGAAAGTGATCGCGTATGCTTCACGGCAGCTTAAGCCCTATGAAGAAAACTACCCCACGCATGACCTGGAACTTGCTGCAGTGGTGTTCGCATTGAAGATATGGAGGCATTATTTATACGGAGAATCATGCGACATTTTCACGGATCACAAGAGCTTGAAGTATATCTTCACACATCGAGAGTTGAACATGAGACAAAGGAGATGGTTGGAACTGTTGAAGGATTACGATATTAACCTACAGTATCATCCCGGGAAAGCTAATGTAGTAGCAGATGCACTCAGCAGAAAGTCCGGAATGATCAACGACATTGAGATCAAGGAACAAAACATAAGGGACTTGGAGCGGCTTGACATTGAAATCATGGTACGTGGGCAGCACGGATACTGGGCGAATCTTAGAGTAGAACCTGAGTTACTCACTAGGATCAAGGAAGCGCAGAAGGATGATGGAGAGATTTGGGCGATAATTCAGAATTTGGAGAAGCAGACAGAATTCAGAATGGACGCAGTATCGTTTGGCAGGGCACGAGACTTTGTGTTCCTGACAATCCAGAACTTCGGGAAGCATTGTTAGCTGAAGCTCACAGCTCCCCATTTTCTATACATCCTGGGTCGACAAAAATGTACCATGACATCAGGCAGCACTTTTGGTGGAGTGGTATGAAACAGGATGTAGCCACGCATGTCTCCAAATGTCTTACCTGCCAGCAGGTTAAGATTGAACATCAGCGATCTGGCGGTCTCCTTCAACCGTTGGATATTCCAGAGTGGAAGTGGGACAAAATCACCATGGATTTTGTTACCGGTCTTCCGCCTACCAAGAAGAAGCACGATGCTATTTGGGTCATTGTTGATCGACTCACCAAATCAGCTCATTTCTTACCGATACGCAAGGAAGATCCGGTAAGTAAACTCGCAGATACGTACAGAAGGGAGATCATGAGACTCCACGGTACTCCCTCCAGCATCGTCTCGGACAGAGATCCTCGTTTCACGTCGCGATTCTGGAAAGGTCTGCAAAAAGCTTGGGGTACACAACTTAAACTGAGCACAGCCTTTCATCCTCAAACGGACGGACAGTCAGAGCGAACAATTCAGACATTGGAAGATATGTTAAGGTCGTGTGCGTTGGAATGGACAGGTGATTGGGACGATTACATCTGTTTAGTCGAGTTTGCATACAACAACAGCTGGCACGCAAGTATCAAATGTGCTCCTTTCGAAATGTTGTATGGCAGAAAGTGTCGCGCTCCAACTTGCTGGGATCAAGTGGGAGAGCGAACACTCGAAGGACCAGAGATTATAGAAATGACCAATGAGAAGATTGAGGTAGCTAAACAGAAGCTGCAGGAAGCGCGATCACGTCAGAAGAGTTACGCCGATAAGCATCGTAGGGACATACATTTTAATGTGGGAGATCACGTCTTCCTCAAGGTTTCGCCGGCACGTGGTGTTAAACGCTTCGGGATCAAAGGGAAACTCAGTCCTCGGTTCATCGGACCATTTGATATCGTTGAACGAATCGGTGAAGTATCTTACCGATTGGCGTTACCTCCTCAGCTTTCGCACGTGCATAACGTGTTTCATGTGTCCTTACTCAGAGGGTACAATTATCATCCCCTTCACATGGTTCAGTATCCACTGGAACAGATACGTGAAGATCTCACCTTTATAGAAGAACCCGAACGAGTACTCGACAAGCAAGAACGAGTCATGAGAAGGAAGACGATTCCTTTCGTCAAAATCCTTTGGAGGGACCATACCGAGCGGGAAGCCACTTGGGAAACAGAGGAGTCTATCCGGGCTTCTTACCCTCACTTCGTATTTTGAGTTCGGGTATGTCACTTCTTTTCAGCTTACTTTATCTATAATTCGGGGACGAATTATTCTTTTTAGGGGGGAAGAATTGTAAAACCCGCATGCTTTTACCATGAATAGTGCCCTTAAGATCGTACGTTCTAGATTAAAACTTACCTCATTTAGTATTGATCACATTCACGTGCTAATAATCAAGCAAGTGCATACGTGTATGACATGACAAGTATCGATTACGTACGAACTCATGATAAACAGTTAATAAATATATCACGTGAACATAATTAAATCATGATCACCATTAAAATACGAACTAGAATAATTACGTAAATACTTATAATATAATTACGAGCGTTAAGTTTACGATAAACGACACGTTAGATTAAACAGAAACACTTTAAACACGAGCACGTTTAACCACGAACGAAAACGAAACATCAGGACACGAGAAAGGTACGGGTACCCCATGTGGGGCCCCCATACCCACGGCACATATACAAGAAATGGGCTTAGCCCATGGACTTTACAAGTAAAGGGGGGGTAAGAGTAAAAACATGTTTTCATTTTTCACTTTCAAGAAATAAACATAAAAACCCTAAAAGAGTTTTTCTCCTCTCCTTTTTCTCCTTTTGTGCCGCCACCTAAACACCACCATTGGAGGGTGATTGGTTGATTTTGATCTCAAAAACTATTGTATAATCAGTGTTTGTTCATCCTTTTTCCAAGCTACATAGTGGTATACCTTTCTAACCCTTCTTTTTAATTCTTTTAATCTTTGATTATTTTCATGAACATGTTATTATTTTTCTTATTTAAACATGATAATTAATCATTGATCTAACATGTTTTGGTATTAATTAAAATCAAGGAATGATTTAAAGGGGTGTTTGTTTCTAGCCGCCTAGCAAAACAAACCCGAGGGGGGTTTGGTTTGCTATTGCCGCCACCACCAAGACCATTTTTGGTCTTGGTTGGCTCATGTGGGACCCACGGCAGCAAGGAGACACAGGTGCCCCGGGTTTGGCTCGGGGTACGGTGTCGAATTCATGCCCGATTCATGGTTCGTTGGTTAAATCATGATCTATGTTACATGTTAATTTTTTATGAATCATGAACTTAGGATATAATTAATTAATAACATGAAATATTAATTAAATCATGACTTAGGTTATTTTAATTATTAGTTTAACATGACATTAATTTAACCTAAGTATTTTATGTTATAAGTTATAATTAATTAATTATTTAAAACATGCCTATAATTAATTAATTTAGACATGACTTAGGTTATATTATTAATAGTAATAATACACATTTTAACCTAAGTATTTTATTTCATTTTAATTAATACATGTTATACTTTAATTAAAATGCTTAACCTATAGTTTAATTAAAATACATGAAATAATAATTAAACTATACACTATATCATATGACTTAAGAAACAAGCTTATAAACACTTAGACTTATATGTTAGCTTATGTAACCAGCTTAATTCTAAATATGGAAACTTCTATTTATAGAAACTTAATTAAATAAGGCAACTAATCTAATTATGGAAACCTTCTATATATGGAAATCTATCTATTTCAGGCAGCTAATCTAATCATGGAAACCTTCTATATATGGAAACTTATTTAATTAAGGCAGCTGATCTATTTTTGGAAACTTTCTATTTTTAGAAACTAATCTATTTTAAGCAGTAAATTCTATTTTAGGAAACTTTCTATTTTTGGAAACTTTCTATTTTTGGAAACTTTCTATTTTTGGAAACTTTCTATTTTTGGAAACTTTCTATTTTTTTGGTAACTTTCTATTTTTGGAAACTTTCTATTTTTGGAAACTTTCTATTTTTGGAAACTTTCTATTTTTGGAAACTTTCTATTTTTGGAAACCTGCTATTTTTGGAAAGTTACTTATTATTACACAGTAAGTATAATAATACATGAAACACCAGTAATACTTAATCAGATAAATCAGAATACAAGATAAACACAGTTTAAGGCTTTAAACAGTGAACCATGACCTAAAACATACCAAATCAGCTATAATGAGACACAAAACCCAGTACGTAATCAGTGAATCGATACTTATACACGTGTGTATTCATGTAGCGTTAGTGATCCAGAAGTAGGAGTCTTTCTTCCGTTCATTCACTGGACTTGAGGTACGGATTCCCGTCCTTTCAGTATGGACATTCTTTCCTTATTAGGATTTCCCCGTATGCAGCCAACTGTTTTCCCCAATATTTGTTTTATTGTTTTGAACTGCTTATGTTTAATTAGCATAATCTATAGCCATATACAAGCATGACCAGTTTCACCTAGTTATGGAGGTACCATAACCATAGCATTGGAGGCACCGATGTTATGACTTCCCCACGGCGGAGTGATTGCTCGTGGCGTCCCTTTTCAGTTTGGCCATATTATTATATCAGGTGGGGCGTATGGGTGCATCCTAGTTACATGTTTTATTCAGTTTATCATGGTGAATGTGGTGTGTGCCTTGCACCCTTCACAAGGAGCTGATCCCTCCTACCCAAACCAGTATATTGATTAGAGGCATCCCCTCTAATCAGCATGATGAGGTCACCCCTCCAAGTATTCATGCACGTGACCCTTTTCATGACCTATATGGGCTATGGTATATATACGTTAAAACAGTTTTCACAAGATAAACATAAGGCTTTTCAAACTATAAAACCAGTTTTCTTGATACTCAACCAGTTTACTCAGTACTTAGTCTTCCGTTGTTCTATGTTACATGCTTATCCTATTTCATGCTATATTGTACATCCGTGCACTGAGCGTCTTGCTCAGCCGTTTTCCTTTTCATGTTCCCAAAACGGCAGGTACTCAGGGACGCTCGTAGATCTCAAACGTAGGTGCATACGGACTGGAAGCTTTACTGTCTTTCTTTACTTTATGCATTTCCTTTACTTTGATACAGTTGCTATGGACATTGTTTCGTCCTTTCCTTTTACAGTATTTATGTTTGTGTGTGATGAGCTTTACTTTGGGGTACCGATGTTTGATTCCGGTATTTCCCTTTTATGGTTGAATAATGCTTAGACATTTATCCTTGTATGCTTTGATGACACGCCATGATTATGCGTAATATTCCATTTCCAAAATAGGGTGTTACAAGAACGATCCCACTTTAGGATCATAACTCGTGGTTTTCCTAAATCACTTGTTAACGCTTGCCCTATTTTACCTCATTTTCCTAAAGGTGTGTAAAAACCTCAACTATCATTTTGGCGCCGCTGCCGGAGACTTGCCTTGCCAAACCTTCACGCTTTCCAAAGTTTATCTTTTTGTTTATCGTTTTGTTGCAAAATAAGGCTAAAAATAGCTAAATTTTAAATTTTTTCTCATGTTTTATAAGTGTTTGAAGACACGAATGTAGGTTTTCCGATGGCGAGAATAAGAGTAATTTTTGACTCGACCGTGCGTGTTGAGCACTTAGCTTTGATTCCTTAACTTCACATTAGGCTAAGTCTCTTAAATGAGGACAAGAAATGATAGGGTTAATTATAAGTTACTATGCTAAACGTAGAGTACTCGTATTCTTTCAAAAACTCATGTGTTCTCGTTGTTCGCTTATTCTCCCTTCGCTTGTAAATATTTTTTGCTTAATAAATATTGACTTAGCGGTTTAGTCTTGATTGTTGGGTTTCTAGTCTTTTCTAATAGCTTCCGCGTAATTAAATTGGGAAGACATTAAGGTATCACCAGCGTCACGGTTTTGAAGTATTGGCACCCGAATAATCCAAAGCTTCACCCAATAATAAGATTTCAAGTGCTCACCTAAATCAAGCAAACAATTTGAAGCCCACAAGGCCGAAAAATCTATGCAAAATTGAATGTGAATCAAGCCTTAATCTTTGAAGCTTTAAAGATCCAAAATTCACCTTAGCGTGAGGATATACGTCTTTGGCTAATAAAACTACCGATGAGGTGGATAATAAAAGGCAAGGCAAGACCAAAGTCATAATAAAAGCTTCATGGCGAAGTTGAATAAAAGATGGAGGTAAACAAAAGATAATAAGGCCCTTCCGTTAGGGGGCGTATAAAAGTCTTGGTAATAAGTCTCATGTTCAAAACCGTTATAAAACCGTGTTTATCGGTCCTTCTTGTTGACTTAATTTTTTGACATCGTTGTCTATTAGGAGGGGTTATTGATTTGATGGTCTTGGTTACACCGTTAGGACTCTATTTTTAGACCTAAATCTCTATTATCACATAAGTCAAACAATGTATCCTCGTGAAACATTCAAGACGTAATAAAATATAAGAGATACAACTTAGGAAAATGGGAGGATAAGTACGTGATTAGGGCATATGAGTAGTGTTAGCATTACTAACTTATAATGATAATGATCTCGTTGCACGCTTATCATGGAATTGGGGTGAAAATCGAGGACGATGAAATTATTTCTAACGAAGCATTCACGTGTTCTTGTTCTATGAACCTAAACGTCCCATTTTGCGACGAAAATCATACATTATGTCTAAAACGCAAGTAGTAGCAATAGTAGTAGTGTAGCTAGTTTATCATTCAATAAAAGTGAATAAAAATGAATTTTGGAGATGCTATGATACTTTATTCTAGCATTGCGTGAGGGCACGACAATGGTTTAGTATGGGGGAGTGATGAGACTGCTTTTATACATAGTCTCATCTTCCAAAAATGGCTTTAAATGCATAAAATATCATGAAAATACCCAAATATATGCTTGTGTTTGTTGCTTGTGTATTTTAGGTACGGATATTGAGAAAATGACAAAAGATCACAAGAATCATGCAAAAACAAACACGGGAAACGAAGCCGCACATTGAACCAAGCCCTAATGAAGAATTTCCAAGAGAACCCTTGAAGATTTGAAGATTTATGAAGAAGGGTCCTCCAATATTGAAGAATTGATACTTTACACCCTTGTATCTTCATAATTACAAGATTGGTCCCTAAAGTTTGTCAATATTGTAAAAAGGGCCCTCCACTTTGAAGAATTGGCAATTTTAGTCCCTCAACAAAACTAAAATGTCAATATTTATCCTCCTTAAAGTCAAACATACCAAGAAGAACTCCAAGTTACAAGAATCACAAATTTGGTCCTTTGAAAATATCAAAATTACCAAAAGGACCCTTGACTTTGAAGACTTGGCAAAAATGGTCCCTCATTAATCATGACTTGGCAATTTTATTCCTTCAAAATGTCAAATATACAAGTCAAGACCATTATCCTTGAAGAAAATACCAAATCAGTCCTTCAAGAATCAAGAATTGGCAAGAAATACCCTTGAATTCATTTTACAAAACTTTTTGGGGCAAAAGTATGAAGTTTGAAACTTCATTAACAAAGAAAACGGATTATGTTGTGTTTATTTACAAAATGAAAGAAAGAAAGAAGAAAAGGGACTAAAGTTGACAGACAAGGATTGTTACCTAGACTAGTGTCATGGTGACACGTGCCCCACTCAACCAAACCCACCAGTCATAACTCACCCTGCTGCCATGTCACACTCCACTTCATCAGATTAATATTATATATCTTGGCTCCATTAACACCTTTTTAAATTTAATCCAAACCAAAAACGAATTAAACATGGCACTATTCACCTCAAGAACACAATTAGGTTTTCCTAATTTTGTTGAATTTAAACCCTAAGATTGTCCAGATTAGTGATTAAGCATCCCTTAATCACATCCCAACCTTAAAAATACTTGCCACATCAGTCCTTTGTCCCACACGTGATTCCCCTGCTGCAACAAAGAGGAAACTGCCAAAACTTGGCCAGTCATCCAACGTGTGAGATTCTAGCTTACTTTCTAAGCTCATTACAAGCCATTGGATGCATTTTCACCATGCCAGCTCCACAACAATCCAAGAAATAGTCACATGATCTTCATATATTCAAACTACTCAAAGGGCAAAATTGGAACTTCCCCAAGCATTAGGGTTTCGTTTTCAACTTTCCTAGATAACTTGTATGCCTATATAAAGGCATTAGGGTGCTTCATTTTTACTTTGCTCTTGAATTTTCCTTGGTTCATAAATTTGTAAATCTCATATTCATATTAATGAAATGTGTTTGAATTTGTTGAAGAAATCTCAAGTGCCACTCTTAATATCTGTTTATTGTTGTTAATGTTTACTAGTTCTTGAATCTTAAACCTGTTTTTAAAAGGAGTGTGCAAAAGTTTGCCCATTTTCCACTTTTCTTGATATTTTGCTAAGTCTAGTTCAAACCTTGGAATTCTTGGGCTATAAGGCTGATCATAGCATCCTGATATTGAGTTATCAAGGTGTGGTGAAGCTTATAACTTGGGGATAATCAAGTGTGTGGAACTAAGGTTGCATTAATCAAGAATTTTCCATTTTTTTGAATTTCATATTGTGCTTCTAACTTTGTTGAATCTCAACAGGCTTGGTTGTGGAAGCGTGTACTTGTTCTTGCTAGTACATAAGCTCAAAATTCGTGGGTGTGGATGTACATCCATGAGGTTTGCATACTTAATCCCAAAATCTGATAAAATATTGGATATTTGTGATATTTGTGTGTGACTTGTGTTCTTGCTGATTTTGTGGCTTAATCTTGTTCTAATCTGTTTATCTCATCTGTTGTTGTGTTAATTTGGGCTTGGGTAACCTTGGAATGCATTTTTGATTTGAAAATCTTGATTTGAAAAGTTAAAAGGGTGTTTGGGATTACCTGTCTTGAATCATATTGTGTTATTTTGTGGTTGGAAGTTTGTGTATTTGCTTTGTATCTGTGATATACTTGGTTGAGTGCATATTGCTGCAAGTTTTTGGGTTTGAAACCTTGAATCATACATTTATATCTTGTTGAGTTTGATTGTTTTTGAACTAAGATTTTGGTAAAATCTAGAATTTATGCATGCTTAGGGTTAAAAGTTGTTAAAACATCATTTATATAACATATGTGATAGATCTGAGTGATTGAATCTGGCTTGTTGGTCAAGTGCATCAGCAAAAGTAAAAACTGCATGTTTAGTGTTCATCAGTAACTTTAAGTGCTTGAATCTTGCTCAATACTTTGAATCAGTGCATGAAACCTGTTTAGACTTGCTTATTTAAGTTTAATATTGCTTGTGTATGCATTTGGTTAAGTTTGGCTGGCTGAATTGTGCTATAAGTGCTTATTGAACCATAACTGCTTATTGTTCTAAGTCTGGTGCATATCTGGTGTTTGATTGAATTAACTGTACTAATTGGCTATTGTTGATTGTGATTTCTTTGTTGTGATTGACTCCTTATGATCCACTGATCATTTGGGTGCCTTTGTGTAACTTGAATCTCCAAAAAAGTCACTAAAGACAAAAAAAGTCAAGAAGTCAAGCAGTGGAAAAAGTTTCCACTGCTCAACACCCAAAACTAGCCCCTGCTAGTGCAATTTTTCAGTTAGCTTATAAATAAGCCATATTGGCTTATCCAGACCTGCAACAACTTATTTTTTGTGATAGATCTTACTCATTTGACCCATTTGTTTGAACTGGAGCTTATTAGACTTTGACTTTGACTTTTTGCTAGAAAACCAACTCATTTGACTTTTTCATAAGTGCTTATTTGCTTATTTCAGCTTATTGAGTGAACTTATTTGAAATTTTTTTGTTGATTAAGCTTAGTTAAGTCATTTAAAAGCTTTAGAAACTTGAATCAGCTCTTGGGATAGCCTAGAACTCAAAAACGACTATTTTGTCGTTTTTTGTAGATTGCTTTTTGCATTTTCAGGCTTATTCCTTTGGCTTATTTCAAATTTCTTTTTACAGAAGTCTTAAGCAACTCAAAAGAAGCCTGTGTGTCTAATTTTAGCTTATGGCATCAGCTTATAGCTTAATGGGCCAAAAAGCCCATTAAGAATAAGCTGTTTGGTATAAGTCAGCTTATTTCACATTTTCAGCTTTTGGGCCTTTGAAAACTTGTGTTTAAAATCAAATTTTGAGTCAGATAAGAGCTTTTGGGCTTAATTGGACAACATTTTTCTTATTGGGCCTTAAATAGCCCATTAAGGGGTCTGTTTGGACTTTTGGCCCATTTGGAGGCTCATTAGGGGTATTTTTGTAATTTCAACTTCATTTCTGTATCATTTAGGTTAAATTAAGCTAGTTTGCAAGTTTTTAGAGTTTTTTATAAATTTTGGATTTTTAATATTATTTTATTATTATTTTATTATTAAAAATTAAAATTTAGATTTTTCAACTTTTTATATTTTTCCTAGGTTAAATACATAAATTTAGGAATTTTACAACTTTTAGAATATTTTTATTGTCCTTAGATTAATTCTTAGAATTATTTTAAGTTTTAAGAGTTTTTAATTGTTTTTAAATAGTTTTAATTAATTTTAAAATTTTCAAAAATAGTTTTAAATTAAGTTAGGGTATTTTAGAGGTTTACAAAGTGATAAAACTCATTTTGGGCTTTTTGTTAATTAAATTGATTTTTAGGCCTTTAATTAGCATTAAAAAATCATTATTTAATTAAATAAAAGGTTTGGGTGATTTTTGATTTTTTGTATACTCTTAATACATTATTTAGGATTTATTGCAATTTTTTAGGAATTTTTAGGATAAATTTTTAATTTTGGTGCTTTGACGGTTTTACGTATACGACCTTGTCGTCTTAGTGTAATTCGTTGTCGTAACCGTCATTCTCTTCTTATCCCATTTCTATTTTCTTTCTCATAATCATATAAACACATATTTAATCATTTCTCTACACAACACACCAAGCCTCCTTGAGAACGATCCCACTTTAGGGTCATAACTCGTGGTTTTCCTAAATCACTTGTTAACGCTTGCCCTATTTTTCCTCCTTTTCCTAAAGGTGTGTAAAAACCTCAACTATCAGGTTCATTTTGCGTTTGGGTTTTCTAGCACTAATAGGCATCGCAGTTTGCTTCTTAGTTCTAGTATCTACGCCTTTGACATTATTCGAAACACACATAGCATGATTAACATTAGCACACTTTCCACATTTCACACAAACAAACTTAACATTCAAAGCATTCAAAGTCGAATCATTCAAATCGTCATTACACGCGATTACAGACGTTTTATTCTTAGAAACATTGAAAATCCTAGGGTGGTCTTCTACTGTCTTCATCTTCCCTTGACTTTTGTTTTGCCAAACCTTTTCATTCATGCAAGTGCTCTTAAGTTGAGGCTGGTTAACACTATCAGTGGGGATTACTCCTGTAGTAAAAGACACACGTCTATTAGTGTTTCTAGAAGTCTGAGGTGATTGACTTTCTTTGTTTTGTGTGGGTTTAGTGGCCAATCTATACATCCCTGGTTTAATCACATTTGTGTTCTTAATGCTTGGTGATCGAATATGTGTTTTGGGAGTATTCTGTGGTAACCTATCCTTCCCATCCGTCTTGGGGGAAAACGTAAGTTTTGCAAATGCAGAATTAGAGAAAACAGATGGTTTTCCCAAGACAGAGGGTCTAGTCACTTTGTGCGCGTTGGGTTGTCTTACAACAGGTTTTTTAACACTAGGTTCCACAATTTTCCCACCCCTCTTAGCAACGAGTTTTGTGACAATCCGTCAATTTATGGTTGATATTTTATTCTCAGATATTATTTGAAAACATTATTTTGATGTTATATTATGAACTCACTTATTTTTGGGAAGTAATTTGGATTTACGTTTTGAAGTAGCGTCGACTACGTCTAAACCGGAGGATTTAACGTTACGTGCTTACGTTTACATACACCGTCTTTGGTGACAGTCCGACATTTCAGAAAATAAAATTATCCGTGAATATTATTTTGGAGTTTTAAATTTATGTTGGTTCATAAACTCACAAATTTACGAGAAGAGATTAGGACTTACGATTTTAATTTAACGTCCTTTACGACTAAACCAGAAACCTTAGGATTACGTATTTACGTTTTTGATCTCCGTTTTTGATGAGACAATTTTTATTAGATTTGTTTTGTGCCGTTGATTCATAATTTATAAAAACGTTTTTCGTAAAACGACCCGAGGGCACGCAAATCGAGGAAACTAGAATCGAAGAATACCCGTAAATTAGTGGGATGGGACAAACTAATTTATCCCACCCCACTATACACATGGGACGGCCACAAAACTCCAACACACCAACTTGGTGTCAAGTCTTAAACAAGCTACTTAACACTTGTCATCTTAGCTTAATAAGTAAGCCAACATTACCTCAAAACCATCTACCTCAAACCATTCATTCATTTGTGACATGCAAAACAACCAAAATCCTCTCCTCCCTCTCTCTAGATATCGTCCACTTTACCACAAAAACACCCTCACTTGATCTTGATTCAACCACAAATCCTATGTTATTTACATATATGATGATGCCCTTTTGAAGCCCTATTGATTGGTGGTGATTATAACATCCAAGGAGGAGTTTCTATGGAGTCTTGGGACTGATTTTCCCCAAGGAGTTCATGAAGATTGGTGGACTTGAAGATGGTCTTGATTTATCACAAGTTTCTCCATCAAAATCCATGTTTTGATCACAACCTACATCATCATGGTGGTATAAAGATTGTTCTCCTCATCCTCTTGTTATTATGATTATGTAATCATGTATTTTCTTTTCCTATTGTATATGTATATGATGATTATATGATAATAAAAATATTATGTGGGGATTTGGTGTTGATAATCATGGGTAAAAAGATGAATAACTATATGTAAAAAGGTTAAAATCATGCTTAAAATGATGGCTGTATAAAACAGTAAAGAACCATGTGATGAACTGATAAAATGGCATAGATTAATGGATATACAATAAGTAATATGTCTTGTACACATGTGAGAGTTGGCCATGCAATGGAATCATTATAATGAGTGAGATATGACCAAAACAAGTTTAGAGTACCAATCTGAATATTCAGTTTTGGACGGACTGTTAAGGATATTTAGAGTTGGATTGAGCAGTAGCTAAAGCTAAGTTAATTGTAGCACATATCATTTAGTTTATTGTGTCCAAAAATGAGCTTCTATCTCCTTGTAGAACTCAAGATATGGTAAAAATGGTGAAAGTGAAAGTAAAAATCAGATTTTGGGAAATTAAAGTATAATAGTATTATATAAGCACTGAAATAAAAATAGTATAAAATGTGAATTAAAACCCACTAACTTATATAATACATTTATATAAATATGTATAAGGATAAATAAATGGAAATTTTATAAAAATGGTAGTTTGATAAGTTTGATAAGTTATAAAACTATAAACATGATTTTTACGACTTTTTCGGCTATTACCGAAAAATTAACGTTTTTGTTAAATAAAACTTAGACGGTTGAACCCGTCTAATGTAAACTTTTATAAACTCATATAATGATATATAAACATATATAACAAGTAAAAACCGATAAAACCCGAACTATATAACATACGGACATTAACGAGCTAAGTTAACGTTATTAGACTAATAATACAACAAAATGGGCTAAAACACTTATAAACTTATTTATTGGGCTTAACCCATTTGGGCCCAACATGTAAAGTATAAATACTGATAATACAAGTATGAAATGGATTAATACAAGTTATTAAACTTATAATAGGCTTATTGGACCTAAAACACGTAAATAGGTAAAACTAGTAAACTAGTAAGAAGTTACCAATACATAAACACAAAAATGAGTGAATGAGAATATATAAACCCACTTGATCATCATATATATATAATCATCATATGTATACATAATTGTTATTTTTATAAAGTCATTGGACAAGAGTCTAAGACGAGTATTATTTGTCTAGGTTTCCGTGATTGAAGCACGTACCGTACATCCGAATTGCCGATAACCCGCTTTCCCACGTCAACGTGAGTTCATAGCCTCACACTCTTTTAAATGTTTTATGAAATGTTTTATAAACCCGCGAGGGAGATAACATGTTAGCTTTTATGAAATAGGACACTAGTTGTCCCGATTGTTTGTTTATTGATTTGGACCCGAATGATTGTATGACCCGATAAATGTATATATGACCCGATAGATGAAATTAATGGATTATTAAAGTTAGGTTATGTAACTAAATGTCCCATTAGCATGAATTGTGAACTACCAGGATTTGGTAGACGCTTATGCATATAATAGTACTATTTGGGGACGATCACCCCAGTTCGCGCCTTGACGGTTGATCCCCGTCGTGCCACATTGATTGGTAAGCGAATTTATGTATGAGAAGATTTTCATAGCGTGACCTTTGTGACGACACGCTAATTTAGATGGGCAAATTGAGTTTCGGGCTAGCTACCCGTTGTTTGTTATAGTAAGGTAACAATGTCATGCAGCTAATAATAATCCAAGTAACGAAATAGTGCCATACGCACTAAATTACGATATATTGCCTGACTAGCAATACGGGGTCTTACTATTGATATTATGTTCGTGTATTGGTTTTCATAACCATATTCATATAACGGTTTTTATTTAACTTTATACAACGTCATAAGACGTATTGTACGATGTTTTTACGACATTGGCTCGTATAATGATTTTTAAGGCAAATGCCTATATTATGATTTTCGATAAGGATTTGTATAAAAATGACTTTGGCTATTTTATGGCCTATTACAATGATTTGTACGAAATGAATTTTTGATAATAATTTTATACCAAAGTTATATTGATGGGATTTATTAAACTCTATGAATTCACTCGGCGTTATCGCTGACCTTTTCTTTTAACATATTTTATCTCAGGTACTTGAAGGTAATTCTCGGGAAGACAACAAGAATTCATGGCCCGTACCTAAATACTTATTTCCATTCAAATGCTTTGTAAAACATGTATTAAATACAATGACTTGGGACCTATGTAACTTTGATATTTATGAATGGAAATGATTTATTATTAAAACGACGCGACTTTTAAGCGTTGTCTATGATGTGAGTAATGTGCTATCCTGTAACACCAAGTAGTCTTCCGCTGTACTGAGTTGTATAAATTTGGGGGTGTTACAGTTTGGTACCAGAGCTCTCGTTATAGAGAACGAAAGATTTTTAAAACCAAGGTTTTGAATAAAACAATTCAAAATCTTTTAACTATAAAGATTTTTCTAAAAATGTCTAAAAATCTTTTGACTATAACGGTGCCGAAGAATTCCCGAGTTACTGACAAGGCCAGACTGAGAAGTGTTATTTTAATATATATATAACTTGGATTATATATATATATGATGTAATTTTATTACATGATTGTTTGATGATTATTTTGATATTTATACGAGGTATTTATACGACGTAGATTGTCACAAGGAACCCTAAATCCCCTAGTAAATTAATCGAAGCTATTCTCGTAGGAATTCTAGCTATCCTAGATCTAAACCAAGTTGTGGATATTTATGATCCCAACAAATGGTTGATATTCGTAGAAATATTGATATTGGTTGATTGTGATATTAAAGAAGAATTGATGAGATTAAATCTAATATCGATGCCATGACGATCTTTCCTTATGGAGTGGAGTTGACAAAACGTTACCACCTAGAAAGATGTCATATGATTCGTGTCATCCAATTATTAAATTGAAATCGAAAGGATGAATGTTGCACTTGAGGCTGTCAATGGAACCATTACCCAAAAGCCTCATGCCACTAGTACCTTTCCGAGAAGTCTAGTTGAATGATCAAGTCATTTCATACTAGTGACTCATTTGATAACTATTGTGGTAAGAGATATAGGATTAGAAATTAAGTGTTGTTCATATCGAACTTTTATTGCACTTTGAAGGTCTAAGAATAAGGTTGAAAGTATTGGAAAATAAGGTAGGATGTTACATTGAGTATAAGTTGATTAAAACTTAAATAAAATAAAATTTAACCTGTATGGAATATGAGATTATTAAGAGGAAGTCGTTAAGTCCTGTGATTGAATTGTAAGGTTTTAATTGATTGTTGATTCGTGTTAAGGGTTATTCCTAGGCCATTGTCCACTAATGAGGATGCCCAGTGTCCAAGAAATAAATTGAAGAAATATTCTTCTAAATTGGGATCGATGGATCTTCCGGGACAGGTGGGACACCTAATGACTCTTGTAGATTAGTATTCATTGTGGTATCTTTTAAAAATAATCCCTAACTTAACTGTGACATCAGTTGGTAGGATGAGTTCTTGGAATTGTATGACATAGTGACACGTAATGTGTTACGGTACAATTTAGACTTGTTTGTGATTAATAAAAAGACTACCTTTGATTGCTAAATTCTACATGTATCGATATTATCTGTCTTTTCTTGCTTCTTCCCAATGTTCGCATTGGTGATGCAACCATTGAACAAGTACTCATCTCGATTTGATTTACGTTGTGGATTATTCTTTTTGAGTGCCATCAAGGTCATGAACCTCATGATTATTTGGCTAAAGCTCATCTCCTATCATGTTGTAGTTAGTTCTTGGTGAAAAACTTTTCATCACTCTTTTGCAGATCACTCATTGTTTTTATAAGATAAAACAGTATCCTTTGAGAAAAATTGAATTTTCATCACTATAAGGATTATTCGAAGTGAGATTTATAAGTGATTGTTATCGAAATGAAGTTGGTAATAAAACACCTTGGAAAACTTAATTGTTTTCATAACAAAGAAAATCTTTGTAAATTTATTTTTGATTCTTATTTAAGAACTAAGCATGAAAATGTTTTTATTATAAACATGATGATAAAATTTTGACGAACTGAGTATTGCATCGTTAATCTTGAAATTGTATATAGTTGCGCGCCTACATACAATTTGGAATGGACCATGCAAGACTGATTAGTAGTCACCATAAAACTAATGAATAAACACTATATTTTCTTTGAAGATTGTGAAAGATTAAATTTTATGAGATCTGCAAGAAGTGAAAAATAGGGACATACTGTTAGGGACACCTACATATGTGCCTGTAGCATCTATTCTTCTGAGTTGAATTTACTCATCTCTGGAATTTGTCTTATTTGACAATTGATATTCCCTTCTTGTCCAATTCTCCTGTGGTGAGATTCTTTGGAAAAGTATCTGATTACCGAGTGTTGATACCCGACTGGATGTATTGACGTCCTTATCATTTCTTATGATTTGATTTCATTTGAATGACCTGGGTAACGATCCGAGGAGCTTTCGAATGCGTACTCGAATTATGAAAACATGGGATATATTCATATTCATTAAATGTTTACGTCTGTATCTGATTTGAAATTCTCTCGCATAGATTATGCGCTAACCTTACTCTTTAATGGTAGTTGTGTCTCCATATATCCTTGAATTTGCGAAGGATTATGGGTTATTATTATTAGTCTTTTGAGGAATTCACATCTTATCGACGACAATAAAATTGAAAAGTTGATAGTGCTAGTAGAATGGATTGATTGATTATGACATGACGACATTGTCTTAATTGATGGGAACTCGAGTAGAATTCCCCTAAAATGATAAGATGTTGATTATCAAAAGTGATCTAAATAAATGTTGATGGATGACCATATCCTACATTTAGACTTGAAATTATACCATTGATGAGACTGCTTTTATACATGGTCTCATCGTCCAAATCGGGCTTAAAATGCATAAAATATCATTAAATATGCGAAATATATGCTCGTGTTTGTTACTTATGTATTTTTAGGTACGGATATTGAGGAATTGGCAAAAGATCACAAGAATCATTCAAAAACGAACACGGGAAACGAAGCCGCACAATGAACCGGGCCCAAGTTTGGAATTTTGCAAAATGACCCTTGAAGAATTGAAGATTGGCAACTTTAGTCCCTCATCTTTGAAGAACTTGTCACAAATGACCCTCCAAATGTCAGTTGTACAAAAATGGTCCTTAAAGTTTGAAGACTATATAAGAACAGCCCTTGAAGAATGCCAAAATTGCATTTGAAGTCCTTGTTAGAAGTATGGAAAGTTTATGTGCCAAAAATGACAAAAGCTGAAACTTAAAATCAAAGGGAAAGAAGTTTCTATGCTGTTTATACAAAGTGAAGAAGACAAAGAACCTTGGGGGCCATTTTTGACAAACAAACAAACTTCCACCACCAACCAGACAATGCCACGTCACAATACCCACCCAATAACCCATTTACCCATACCCTACCCGACCTGCCCACCCATTAACCCAACCCGGTTTTAATTAAATACTGGGTCAAACCCCAGTCAACACTTACCCATTTATTCCCTCCCAAACACATTTTTTAAACTTAACCCCACCCAAAATAGATTAAACCAGTTCCTAATCACCCTATAAACCCTAATCCTACCCAGCTCCAATTCACCTCAAACCAAAGGGGTTTTACCCCAAATGCTCCAGATGGGTAATTCACAACACCCTCACCCAATCCCACACCAAAGACGTGACCCTAGACACACCCATGTGAGGGTAGGACCCTCCCCTGCCCATCACTTTCACCTCAAAACCCTAAACCCGACCAAACCAACATCCCAGATTCTCCCCTTGGTCCCCAAGTTCAAATGGACGTTCAAGATTAAAAGTACAAGCTGGCACATCACTCTCATTCACATGGAGCGATTTTGACTGATTTTGAAGACCTCAACCAAGGGCTTTTTAGGAATTCCACATACTAGGGTTTAGTAGTTCTAGTAGTTTCTCTTTAGTTGTATAAATAGAGACGCATGTGTCTCTATTAATTTTGTTCCAGTTTTTAGCAATCAACTCTTGGAATCCCTTTTTTTACAAATTTATAAAGTTTGGTATTTTTTTATATAAATTGTAATTCCTTTTATTGATTTTAAAAAGTTGGTGTGTGTTTGATTGCTTGACTGAGTTCCATCTTAATTGTGCAAAACACTTGTGTTTTGAAGTTTTTCAGAAAGTTTCTGAAATTGGTGAATTTGTGGTGTAAGTTTTGTTTCAAGTTTGGATTTTCAGGGTTAAAACTTATTTGGTTTGAGTGTTTTGAAAGGAAGTTTGTTTGAGAAGATTTTAAAAGGTTTCAAAAAGGTTTCAAAAGAAAGAAAAAATCAGTATATTGGTTATACTGTTCTTTTTCCATTTTCTCTTAGCAGATTCTAAGGTTGCTAGTTTGTTCAAGGTGTCTGCATAGGCACGGGCCTATAAGGAGGTGGTTTTTCAACCACTAGGGACCTGGATGTAGGTCCCTTGAGGTAAAAACCTTTTCTCATTTTTCATTTTTCAGTTAATTTTGGTGTTTATGTGCTTATTGCATGAAAGGTGCTTTTTGTTTGTTTAAGCTGTTAAATATAGCTCATGATAGGATTGTATGCATGCTAGAATAGATAAAAATTAGTTTGAGTGTGTTTTGAAAGGATTTGGTTTGTAAAAGATTGGTTTTCAATATTAAAGGGGTGTTTGGATTTGTGTTTTATGCAAATTTTGTGACAAGTTTGAGTGTTGAAAACCTGTTTAATACACTTATTAGGGTAGAATAGGTTGCTTGGTAGTTTATTTTTCAGTTGTGTGGGATTTTGAACCAATTTGCATGATAAAACTAAAAAAAGATAGCATTAATCTGCCAGTCATCTTTTCTGCTTGTTTTTGTGAAGTTTGTGCACCAAGATTGATAATCTGTTAGGTCTTAGGACATTTGAGGGTTTTGCATTTGCTTATATGAGTGTTATCAACTTATTTGCAAGATCTTGTGGCTTGAAATCAATTGGTGTGTCATTTGAATCAGTAAAATACCTCAGACCTAAGTAAGCTTAAACAGTAAACTCAATCTGCTTATTCTTGTTTGATTTTGTGAGTTAGTACTTGATTGTTTGCGTGATTATTGACTCCTTATACTCCAAAGAGTATAAGGGTGCCCCCCTTTGTCCAACAATTCACCACAAAAAGCAAGAATCAAGCTCCTCTTGGTTTAACTTCACAAGTGAAGAACACTCATTTGTGTTCATCAGAAACCAAGTGCTACCTGGGCACGTTTTTTGATCCAATTGGCTTAATCTTGATTATATTGGAATTGTGTTTGTGTTTTTGTGCTTAAAAGAGTAACTGGATTGTGTTTTTAAAAGCTAAAAAGAAAAAAAAAATTGCCAAAAAGGACGTGGCCAGGACTCGAGCCTGCGCCACTCCTCTCACAACACACACTCCTTACCGTTGCCCTAGGGTCTTTGACTGGTAAGAGTGTGCAAAGTTTAATACTTAAGGTGTATTTGTTTTTGAGCTTATTTAGCTAGCAGCTTATGTTTAAGCTATTTTCAGCTTATTTTCTTTAGGTTTTGACCATTTATCATTTTTCTTTTGTTTGTATTAGGTTTTAGGGACTTTTCTGTCCAAAAAGTATATTTTTCCCTTTATTTATTTATTTATTAGGATTATTTTTAGTTTAATTTTTAGAAAGTAGATTAAAAATAGTAAAAAGCATTTTAAAAATCCAGAAAAATAGTTTTTAGGTTTTAATTTATATATTTGAGGTTTAAAGCCTAAAAGGTTTTCAAAAACTTTTATTTTTAATTTTATTTGATTTTAGGGTTTTTAGACAACTTTAAAAATTAATATAAAATTAATAAAAAGGTTTTAGGAACTTTAATTTGCATTTTTGTTCTAGTTACATTATTTAGGATTTTTGGTAATTTTTTAGAATTATTTTATAAACTTTTTATTTTTTAGAATATTTTAATATTATTTTATTCCCTAAAATAGAAAGTTTGTTTTTTCTACTTTTTTCATTTTTCCTAGATTTTAGTCATTAAATTAGGAACTTTGTCACTTTCCAAATAGTTTTTAGGCTTTTCATTTATTTTCTAGAATTAATTTAAGATTTAATAGATTTTTATAGTTTTTAAGTGTTTAAAAATAGTTTAATTTGGTTTTAAAATTTTTAAAAATAGTTTTTAGCTTAATTAGGTCATTTTTGAGGTTTACAAACTTGAAAATCTTGTTTAGGGCTTTTTAATAATTAATTGTGATTTTTAGGGCTTTAATTAGCATTAAAAAGTCATTATTTAATTAATTAAAAGGTTTTAGCAAGTTTGGATTTTTTGTAAACTCATAATATATTATTGTGGATTTTTAGTAATTTTTAGGAATTTTTAGGTTAAAATTTTAATTTTTGTAGTTTTACGGTTTTACGTTTACGCCTTTTTCGTCGTAGTTTTAATTCGTTTTCGTAACCGTCTTTTCTCTCATTTCTATTCTCTTTTCTTCTTCTTAATAAAATCATCAATCAATCATCATTCAATTCACAACACACTACCCTCCTCGAGAACGAACTCACTTTCATAAGGGTCATTAGTGCTCGGTTTTCCTAAACCGACACTTAACGCTTACCACTATTTTGTTGCCTCTTTTCCTAAAAAGGTATACAAAACTACTACATCATTTTGGCGCCGCTGCCGGGGAGGCGTGTTGTGTTTTGATTGAACCATTGTTTTTTTTATATTACCCATAATAGTATTTGTATTAGTAGCACTCTACTAATACGTATTATCGTTTTTCGGTTTTTGTGTGAACACTATTAATATATTGTATACGTAGAACAATAAAAATACAAGTACTCCAAATACGTGAGAAATCACAACCTTGACTTGGGAGGTCATTACCCAATCATTGTATTCGAATCTCAAACCAAAGAAAAAAGGCAAAAAATAGATAAATACTTTCGTGAAGCTTAACCTTGATAATACAAACTATAAGGTGGGTATAAGGCGGTTGTATTTCACAACCTAAAGGAAAAAGGCTCTTAAGTGCTTCGCGCCGCCTCGTTTCCTCCGCTTGCTTGTGCGTATTTGATTTTGAGAGTGAATCGAGGGTTTTTCCGCCCAAAGTATTATTACATATCATATATATTTTCTTGGTTTCTATTGATTAAACCCTCTTGAACGATTTGGTGTTCCACCATCGTTCTAAAGTCATCGAAGGCGTTCACTCCACGTGATCGTTTTCATTCCTTGAGGCTTCTTTAATCAAGAGATTTGATTAAGGAGGAGATTTGTAGATTTTTGTCTACTTAATACATTCACCAATTTCCAAAAAAGTTAATACCATCAAAAACCAAAAAAAATTGAAAAACACAAAATACCAAAAAGAATCTTCTTTGCTCGTCTCCACGTTGTACGTGACGTTTATGCTAACTCGTAATCAAGCAAAACGTGCACGTAGACGAAAGAACAAAACTCCCACTCCAACTCATTCTAGTGAGGAGTCTCCTATTGACGAACCCATCGTACGAGAAGCACCAACCATGGCGAATCGAACTATGATGGAGTTACTTCAAGCACCCACCGAGGGTTATGGAGAAGCTATTGTGATTCCCGCAATCCTTGCGGAGAATTTTGAGGTGAAAACGGGTTTGTTGTCGATGATCCAAAACAACAAATTCCGTGGTGATGAGAAGGACAATCCCCACAACCATATCCGCCAATTTAATCGTCTTACCGCCACGTGCAAATTTAAGGATGTCTCGAATGACTCGATTAAGATGATTCTTTTTCCGTATTCCTTAGCGGGGCCCGCTAAAATTTGGTTAGAGAAAGAGCCACCAATTCTATATTGACGTGGAAGGATCTCGTTTCAATTTTTGTGAACCAATTTTTTCCGCCCTCTAAGACTACACATTTGAAAAATGAGATTTCTAAATTTTCACAAGAATCAAATGAAAGTTTTTCTACGGCTTGGAATAGGTTTAAGGAGATGTTACATGAATGTCCTTGTCACGGTTTTTCCGACTTACACCAAATCGACACGTTTTACAATGGACTTATTGATCATGAAAGAGATTATTTAAATGCCGCCGCGGGTGGTAATTTTTTGTGTAAAACGGTTGAAGAAGCTTTGGTCATAATTGAGAATAGGTCTAAAGTTTATAGCCCTCGTCACACACCGAGTGTTGCCAAAATGGGCTCATCATCGTCTCGTAGTATCAATGCTTTACATGATGAGGCAAATGAAGAAAATCGATTTTTTGATAGATTTGCTAGCCTTATGTCCCATTGGAAAGCTCAAGAAGCTTCGAATTCCGCTTCGGTTAAAGCGGTTTCTAAGAGTTGTTTGTCGTGTGGGGGAGCTCAAGATCTTTCCGAGTGCATTACCGCGGATGGTAACACTTCGAGTGCTTATGTAGCCACGGGAACTTATAACCAAATCGGTCAAGGTTCCCGCCAAAATCAAGCTCCACCAAATCAAAATGCTAATAACTATCGAAACAACAACCAAGGTGGAAATTACCAAGGAAATCAAAGGAATTATAACAAGGGTAATTATCAAAGTGGAAATGGGCAAATTTCAAACCAAAACCAAAACCGTGATTTTCAAAACAATGCCCAAGGTTTTCAAAATGATCACACCAAAAACCTTCAAGGAGAATTTTTGAATTATGCAAAGGCTAATGATGCCAAGTTTGATAATATGCAACGTGAGATGATTAGCTTAAGGTCCGAGTTGAAAAACGAGCTTAAAAATGAACTTGCTAATGAACTTAAAATTCATGCTAATAAAATGGAAGGAAATGTGACACGTCTCCAACAAAATCAACAAAAAATGGAGCAAGGTCAACATGAGATTAAGCAAGAATTGTTAAAAGTGGATGCTAGGCAATCTAAGTTTGAAGACCGAATGGCTAAGATGTTTGAAGCTATCATGTGTAAGCCCTCTTCTTCGGGTGGTCTTCCTAGTGATACCATCGTGAACCCGAAAGGAGAATTGAAGGTTATTACTACTCGTAGTGGTAAAACTTTCAAAGAACCCATTTCTCGTCCAAGTACTTCTATGGAGAAGGAAAAAGAGAAAGAACCCGAGGTTGTGATTGAAAAGGAGCAAATTACAAGCCCACGAAGTACCGCTCAAACCACACCTACGGTTGAACCCACACCAATCGTGGAACCCGAGATTCCAAGGCCTATGCCTATGCCTACTTTGCCCCAACCCACACCACCTTTACCCTACCCTTCAAGACGAGGCAAGGAAAAGGCACAAGAACGAAATAATTATCAATTTGAACTCTTTATGAAAATGTTACGTGACTTGCATTTCAATATAAGTTTTGCCGACGCCTTAGTCATGATGCCTCGATTTGCCGCGAACTTCAAAAGTATGTTGAATAACAAAGAAAAATTGCAAAAATCGTCTAGTTGTTCTTCGGTTTTTCTAAGCCGCATACCTCAAAAAGTCGGTGATCCTGGAAAGTTTTTAATCCCATGTGCAATCCAAGACATGGAAGAATGCTACGCCTTGGCCGATCTTGGTGCTAGTATTAATTTGATGCCTCTTGAGATTTTTAAATCGCTCAATCTTCCCAATCTCACTCCTTCAAGAATGTCAATCGAAATGGCCGATCATTCTACGATTCTAGCTTGTGGAGTAGCCGAGGACGTCTTTGTGAAAGTTGGAAAGTTCTACTATCCTGTAGACTTCATTGTTGTTGATATTCCCATCGATCCTAAAGTTCCGTTAATTTTAGGTCGATCTTTTTTGGATACCTCGAGAGCACTTATCGATGTGCATGCAAGAAAAATCACTCTTCGTTTCAATGAGGAAGAACTCGTCATTAATGCGACCCAAAACTCCACTCTTTCTCATGTGTATTCTATCACATCTTTGTACAATGTCAATCCCATAAAAAACATTTGCAAAAGAATTTCAAATAGAGTTTTAGGAGTTGTTGATAAAAATGAAGTTCCGTCCCCTCCGCCGGTGGAGGTTAAGAGTGTTAAGCCTTCGATTCCAATCTCGAGTGAATCTTCGGATGATGAATACGTTGATCCCGATGCGGAAGTTTTCTTTGTCGACAAAAGATTTGAAAACTTACCACCACCTAAACCAAAAAGATTTCAAAATGTGAGAATTTTTAGTGTGACTAACATTGCTTTAGATACACCAAATATTTTTGACATGATTAAATCGGGTTTTCATAAGGAGAGTGTAAAAGATGAAAAAGGAAAAGATTTTAACTTGAATTTAAAAGATTTTTCTACAATTCTTACTCCGTCATCACCACGTGTATTGAGTACTACAAGCTCGTCTTCTCCTTTTGACGATGCTTTGTGTGGACCTAGTGTGGGGGAATCCCCTTATGTTGCCTCCCCTTTTCCACCGAGGACGAAATATTCGATCCTGGAATTGCTTATAAAGGGAAATCTCGGTCTTCCACCGATGCAATAAATGGAAAATCTTTTCATTTGATTGGTGCGAGTCTACCTCGAGTAGCTCATGTTTTTAGAGACTTACCCATTGTCCAACCCTTCTATTTCTCCTCTCCTATTTTCTTGAAACTCTTTGAGTTTTTGTTGACCATTGATGAAGTGGCATTGATTAGTTTTTCCAATGAAAACGAGAACGCCATCTTCGACCCTGGTATTTTGCACCATCAAAGGACTTAGTCCTTAGTACCGGTTGTCTTTGGGCCTTGTTTATCATGTAAGCCCCACTAAAAATTGACCATACCATGATATCCCTAAATGATCACATTTATGGGGATTCGAGTCGAGCTTTTGACTCGGTTATCAAAAACAAGGTGCCTCGTGGGGGAGACCCATGCTTATCCATGTACATATTATTGCTTTTTAGTTAACCTAATGTGAGGGGATTTGTGCCCTTCCAACCTTTGTTCCATGGTTGTTTGTGCATTGTGGTTTTTAGATCATGATCTTCACGATTAGAGCCTCTCGTGTTCGTTTATGGGAGCACTCGATCGTTTGCTTTGGAGACATTTCTCAATATCCAAATGATATATCCTTGAATGTTCTAACCTTAGGTTTTTAGCACACTTCATAAACGGCTATTACTTATTGGTTACACCCTTTCCATGCTAGATTAGGCATTCGACTACATCTCTAGTATGGGGGTGTTTGCACCCCTAGACTCGAAACATTGAGGACAATGTTTAACTTTAGTATGGGGGGTGAATAGATACTTGCCTTGCCAAACCTTCACGCTTTCCAAAGTTTATCTTTTTGTTTATCATTTTTGTTGCAAAATAAGGCTAAAAATGGCCAAATTTTAAAATTGTTCTCATATTTTATAAGTGTTTGAAGACACGAATGTAGATTTTCCGATGGCGAGAATAAGAGTAATTTTTGACTCGACCGTGTGTGTTGAGCACTTAGCTTTGATTCCTTAACTACACATTAGGCTAAGTCTCTTAAATGAGGATGAGAAATGATAGGGTTAATTATAAGTTACTATGCTAAACGTAGAGTACTCGTATTCTTTCAAAAACTCATGTGTTCTCGTTGTTTGCTTATTCTCCCTTCGCTTGTAAATATTTTTTGCTTAATAAATATTGACTTAGCGGTTTAGTTAGGATTGTTGGGTTTCTAGTTTTTTCTAGTAGCTTCCGTGTAATAAAATTGGGAAGACATTAAGGTATCGCCAGCGTCACGGTTTTGAAGTATTGGCACCCCAATAATCGAAAGCTTAACCTAATAATAAGATTTCAAGTGCTCACCTAAATTAAGCAAAAATTTGAAGCTCACAAGGCCTAAAATCTATGCAAAAATTGAAAGTGAATCAAGCCTTAATCTTCGAAGCTTTAAAGATCCAAAATTCGCTTTAGCGTGAGGATATACGTCTTTGGCTAATAAAACCACCGATGAGGCGGATAATAAAAGGCAAGGCAAGACCGAAGTCATAATAAAAGCTTCATAGCGAAGTTGAATAAAGGATGAAGGTAAACCAAAGATAATAAGGCCCTTCCGTTAGGGGCGTATAAAAGTCTTGGTAATAAGTCTCATGTTCAAAACCGTTATAAAACCGTGTTTATCGATTCTTCTTGTCAACTTAATTTTTGACATCGTTGTCTATTAGGAGGGGTTATTGATTTGATGGTCTTAGTTACACCGTTAGGACTCTATTTTTAGACCTAAATCTCTATTATCGCATAAGTCAATGATGTATCCTCGTGATCATTAAGACATAATAAAATATAAGAGATACAACTTAGGAATAATGGGAGAATAAGTACGTGATTAGGGCATATGAGTAGTGTTAGCATTACTAACTTATAATGACAATGATTTCGTTACACGCTTGGCATGGAATTAAGGTGAAAATCGAGGACGACGAAATTATTTCTAACGAAGCATTCACGTGTTCTTATTCTATGAACCTAAACGTCCCATTTTGCGATGAAAATCATACATTATGTCTAAAACACAAGTAGTAGCAATAGTAGTAGTGTAGCTAGTTTATCATTCAATAAAATGAATAAAATTGAATTTTGGAGATGCTACGATACTTTATTCTAGCATTGCGTGAGGGCACGGCAATGGTTTAGTATGGGGGAGTGATGAGACTGCTTTTATACATGGTCTCATCGTCCAAATCGGGCTTAAAATGCATAAAATATCATTAAATATGCCAAATATATGCTCGTGTTTGTTACTTGTGTATTTTTAGGTACGGATATTGAGGAATTGGCAAAAGATCACAAGAATCATTCAAAAACGAACACGGGAAACGAAGCCGCACAATGAACCGGGCCCAAGTTTAGAATTTTGCAAAATGACCCTTGAAGAATTGAAGATTGGCAACTTTAGTCCCTCATCTTTGAAGAACTTGTCAAAAATGACCCTCCAAATGTCAGTTGTACAAGAATGGTCCTTAAAGTTTGAAGACTATATAAGAACAGCCCTTGAAGAATGCCAAAATTGCATTTGAAGTCATTGTTAGAAGTATGGAAAGTTTATGTGCCAAAAATGACAAAAGCTGAAACTTAAAATCAAAGGGAAAGAAGTTTCTATGCTGTTTATACAAAGTGAAGAAGACAAAGAACCTTGGGGGCCATTTTTGACAAACAAACAAACTTCCACCACCAACCAGACAATGCCACGTCACAATACCCACCCAATAACCCATTTACCCATACCCTACCCGACCTGCCCACCCATTAACCCAACCCGGTTTTAATTAAATACTGGGTCAAACCCCAGTCAACACTTACCCATTTATTCCCTCCCAAACACATTTTTTAAACTTAACTCCACCCAAAATAGATTAAACCAGTTCCTAATCACCCTATAAACCCTAATCCTACCCAACTCCAATTCACCTCAAACCAAAGGGGTTTTACCCCAAATGCTCCAGATGGGTAATTCACAACACCCTCACCCAATCCCACACCAAAGACGTGACCCTAGACACACCCATATGAGGGTAGGACCCTCCCCTGCCCATCACTTTCACCTCAAAACCCTAAACCCGACCAAACCAACATCCCAGATTCTCCCCTTGGTCCCCAAGTTCAAATGGACGTTCAAGATTAAAAGTACAAGCTGGCACATCACTCTCATTCACATGGAGCGATTTTGACTGATTTTGAAGACCTTAACCAAGGGCTTTTTAGGAATTCCACATACTAGGGTTTAGTAGTTCTAGTAGTTTCTCTTTAGTTGTATAAATAGAGACGCATGTGTCTCTATTCATTTTGTTCCAGTTTTTAGCAATCAACTCTTGTAATCCCTTTTTTACAAATTTATAAAGTTTGGTATTTTTTTATATAAATTGTAATTCCTTTTATTGATTTTAAAAAGTTGGTGTGTGTTTGATTGCTTGACTGAGTTCCATCTTAATTGTGCAAAACACTTGTGTTTTGAAGTTTTTCAGAAAGTTTCTGAAATTGGTGAATTTGTGGTGTAAGTTTTGTTTCAAGTTTGGATTTTCAGGGTTAAAAGTTATTTGGTTTGAGTGTTTTGAAAGGAAGTTTGTTTGAGAAGATTTTAAAAGGTTTCAAAAAGGTTTCAAAAGAAAGAAAAAATCAGTATATTGGTTATATTGTTCTTTTTCCATTTTCTCTTAGCAGATTCTAAGGTTGCTAGTTTGTTCAAGGTGTCTGCATAGGCCCGGGCCTATAAGGAGGTGGTTTTTCAACCACTAGGGACCTGGATGTAGGTCCCTTGAGGTAAAAACCTTTTCTCATTTTTCATTTTTCAGTTAATTTTGGTGTTTATGTGCTTATTGCATGAAAGGTGCTTTTTGTTTGTTTAAGCTGTTAAATATAGCTCATGATAGGATTGTATGCATGCTAGAATAGATAAAAATCAGTTTGAGTGTGTTTTGAAAGGATTTGGTTTGTAAAAGATTGGTTTTCAATATTAAAGGGGTGTTTGGATTTGTGTTTTATGCAAATTTTGTGACAAGTTTGAGTGTTGAAAACCTGTTTAATACACTTATTAGGGTAGAATAGGTTGCTTGGTAGTTTATTTTTCAGTTGTGTGGGATTTTGAACCAATTTGCATGATAAAACTAAAAAAAGATAGCATTAATCTGCCAGTCATCTTTTCTGCTTGTTTTTGTGAAGTTTGTGCACCAAGATTGATAATCTGTTAGGTCTTAGGACATTTGAGGGTTTTGCATTTGCTTACATGAGTGTTATCAACTTATTTGCAAGATTTTGTGGCTTGAAATCAATTGGTGTGTCATTTGAATCAGTAAAATACCTCAGACCTAAGTAAGCTTAAACAGTAAACTCAATCTGCTTATTCTTGTTTGATTTTGTGAGTTAGTACTTGATTTTTTGCGCGATTATTGACTCCTTATACTCCAAAGAGTATAAGGGTGCCCCCCTTGTCCAACAATTCACCACAAAAAGCAAGAATCAAGCTCCTCTTGGTTTAACTTCATAAGTGAAGAACACTCATTTGTGTTCATCAGAAACCAAGTGCTACATGGGCACGTTTTTTGATCCAATTGGCTTAATCTTGATTATATTGGAATTGTGTTTGTGTTTTTGTGCTTAAAAGAGTAAATGGATTGTGTTTTTAAAAGCTAAAAAGAAAAAAAAAATAAATTGCGAAAAAGGACGTGGTCAGGACTCGAACCTGCGCCACTCCTCTCACAACACACACTCCTTACCGTTGCCCTAGGGTCTTTGACTGGTAAGAGTGTGCAAAGTTTAATACTTAAGGTGTATTTGTTTTTAAGCTTATTTAGCTAGCAGCTTATATTTAAGCTATTTTCAGCTAATTTTCTTTAGGTTTTGACCATTTATCATTTTTCTTTTGTTTGTATTAGGTTTTAGGGACTTTTCTGTCCAAAAATTATATTTTTCCCTTTATTTATTTATTTATTAGGATTATTTTTAGTTTAATTTTTAGAAAGTAGATTAAAAATAGTAAAAAGCATTTTAAAAATCCAGAAAAATAGTTTGTAGGTTTTAATTTATATATTTGAGGTTTACAGCCTAAAAGGTTTTCAAAAACTTTTATTTTTAATTTTATTTGATTTTAGGGTTTTTAGACAACTTTAAAAATTAATATAAAATTAATAAAAAGGTTTTAGGAACTTTAATTTGCATTTTTGTTCTAGTTACATTATTTAGGATTTTTGGTAATTTTTTAGAATTAATTTATAAACTTTTTATTTTTTAGAATATTTTAATATTATTTTATTCCCAAAAATAGAAAGTTTGTTTTTTCTACTTTTTTAATTTTTCCTATATTTTAGTCATTAAATTAGGAACTTTGTCACTTTCCAAATAGTTTTTAGGCTTTTTATTTATTTTCTAGAATTAATTTAAGATTTAATAGATTTTTATAGTTTTTAAGTGTTTAAAAATAGTTTAATTTGGTTTTAAAATTTTTAAAAATAGTTTTTAGCTTAATTAGGTCATTTTTTAGGTTTACAAACTTGAAAATCTTGTTTAGGGCTTTTTAATAATTAATTGTGATTTTTAGGGCTTTAATTAGCATTAAAAAGTCATTATTTAATTAATTAAAAGGTTTTAGCAAGTTTGGATTTTTTGTAAACTCATAATATATTATTTTGGATTTTTAGTAATTTTTAGGAATTTTCAGGTTAAAATTTTAATTTTTGTAGTTTTACGGTTTTACGTTTACGCCTTTTTCGTCGTAGTTTTAATTCGTTTTCGTAACCGTCTTTTCTCTCATTTCTATTCTCTTTTCTTCTTCTTAATAAAATCATCAATCAATCATCATTCAATTCACAACACACTAGCCTCCTCGAGAACGAACTCACTTTCATAAGGGTCATTAGTGCTCGGTTTTCCTAAACCGACACTTAACGCTTACCATTATTTTGTTGCCTCTTTTCCTAAAAAGGTATACAAAACTACTACATCAACCATGAATGGTTGTGAACTAGTTATAGATATTGTAATCTAGAAGAACCTAATATGAATTTATTAAAAGATGTTTCTGTTATCTGATACTTTAGGAGGTATTTATTGGTGAATTACCTAGACTTTTGCCATTAAGGCAGATTGAAATTGGTATTGATTATATTCCCGGTGCTGCACCTGTGGCGTGTGCATTGTACGTCAGCACCATCCGAATTAAAATGAATTACCGTACAACTGAGAGAGTTGTCGGAGAAAGATTTTATTCTACCGAGCTCGTCATCATGAAGATCTATGGTGTTATCATTCCTTATATTTATAGATTACTGTGAACTGAGTAAATTGACAATCGAAAACGATATCCATGACTCGAAATGGAATATTTGTTCGATCATTTACAAGGTTCTAACGTATGTTTTAAAGACTTGATCCATGGCATGGTTATCATCAACTTTGCGTCCGCGAAAAAGATTATCTATTCCAATTATTACATCCAGAACTTGTAATGAACATTATGAGTTTCACATGATGTCGTTTGGATTGACTAATACACACGTAGCATTCATAAATTTGGTAAATCACATGTGAAGGCTGTAATTTGATAAATTCATGCTTGCGATCATTAAGGACCATTTGTTTGTTTATAAGAATAAGAATGAGTTAATAATTATTTATAGATTGCCCTGAATTGGCCGAACAATAAAACATGTACCTTGAATAATTAATATGTGATTAAAGACTTAATCCTTTACATTATTTGACCGTGTGATTAAAAGATAATGGAATCTATATTGACTCTTCAAAAATTAACCCTTTTAAGATTTTGGGTTTTACCAAAAAGAAAGTGCAAATGTGTTTTGACAAATGTTTTGACAAAGGATTTTTAAGGGATTATTCCCTTATACCCAGAACCTTTAACTAAACTCCTGTTTAGGGGTAAATGTTCGTGTATACCTTAAGACAACCTAAGAGGGATTGAGGAAACCATTTAAACCATGACTTGAAATTTGAAACGACAATTCTAAGAAAATTTGGACCAAAGTATAACCAAAGATTTTTCAACACTTATGAATCCTATTAATTATTTTCGATAAATCAACAAAAATCGTGTTAATTAAATTTAAAATTATCTTGAATATTTTCATATAATTGGACGGACTAAGAAATTTAAATTTTTTTTTCGTTTACATTTCATAAAAATTAAATATTTATTATTTAATTACTTGCAATAACTATCGACGCTTTAAACGTCGAATTGAGCAAAACTGATAAAAACGATAGCTGAAACGAAACTGAAACTTAGAAAATATGAAGAAAGGTGAACGTAATTACTGACACATTATGTAGAAAATATAAAGAACCAATTAGGACATGTTCCTTAATAATAAATGTGTAAAATAAATTGCCGAACAATTTAAAATATAGCCGATGCTTATAAAAAGGATAATATAGATAATAAAAAGGGGGTTCGCGGCTAATGTGAACCATTAGAAATCAGGAGCCGATGGCGTAAAATGATTAAAAGTCCATTTGTGATTGTCTAAATATGGAGGATTGTGAGATATAGTTATACTGGAATCTTGTAAGTATAAGTATTTTATTCATGACATTTATGATTTAATGTATTTTTATCTGAAGAAGTTGTACTAATGACAAATTATGAAGGCAGACGTTGCCTCATATGTTAGTAAACGTCTAGCTATTGCAAAGGTCATCATCTGAATTTGATTCGATTTGGGTCATCGTCGACAGACTGACCAAATCTGCTAATATCATTCTCATTAATGATAGATTCTTGATGAAGAAATTGACTCTTTTGTATTTAAAGGAGTTATGTAAATATAGTGTGCCTGTATCGAACATCTTTATCAAGATCCTCGCTTCGCATCGAATTTCTAGAGATTTGCTCAGAAGTCAATGGGAACGAACCTTGATGAGAGTACTGTTTACCACCCTAAATCGAAGGGATGAGGTAAAGTAACAATACAAAACACTAGAAGTCTTGTTTTATGTTTGAATGATTGACCTTTCGTAATGAACCGTATAATCGTTTTCCTTTGGAGAGATTATCATTGATAATTATCGTGTTAGGATCGAGATCGAATCTTGTTAAGATTTATATGTTAGAGCATCTGTAAGCAGGAGTTGAGATGAAGACACCCGACATACACCCATTGTGAGTTGGACATGTCTTTTAGGTTTAAGGTTTCTTATGATGGCGAACCTAACCTTGCAAAATACCTAACCCGCGAGACCTGAAATGATTATGTAAATTAGGATCTGATTATTGACTGTCGGTAGTGGGCAGGAGGTTATGTGAATATGAAGTGTAGATCTTGAAGTGCCGGATGGGTAGCGAAGTTATGCCAAAAAAATTTCACCATAGAAAGATGAATGAATGATCTGAAAGATCATGGGAAATAAGTCCCCGGTTTATGGGACCATTGAGATGATATAAAAGTTGGTTTGAAAGGCATATAAGCTGGATCTACCCTAGGACTTCAAGGGATGCGTGAATTATGTTTCGTATATCTAACTTGAGGAAATATCTATCAAGTGAGAATTTGATTGTTTCTTAATGAAGTTTAGATCGGCGAAAAGTTGCATTCATCAAAAACCCGTGAACATCATGGATAGAGAAAGTAAGTCAACATTAAGCCTGATCTTATTCCTGTAGTTATGTTTGATGAAACTCGCGTATTGTAATGAATTCCACTTGTGAGAAAAGACCGAATGTGGAGGAAATACCCACATGGCTTTAACTCTATAAGAAGCGAGTAGTAAGGTAAGATGATCTTTGAGGACAAAGATCCTGTTTAGGGGTAAATGCTGTGACAATCCGTCAATTTATGGTTGATATTTTATTCTCAGATATTATTTGAAAACATTATTTTGATGTTATATTATGAACTCACTTATTTTTGGGAATCAATTTGGATTTACGTCTTGAAGTAGCGTCGACTACGTCTAAACCGGAGGATTTAACGTTACGTGCTTACATTTACATACACCGTCTTTGGTGACAGTCCGACATTTCAGAAAATAAATTTATCCGTGAATATTATTTTGAAGTTTTAAATTTGTGTTGGTTCATAAACTCAAAAATTTACGAGAAGAGATTAGGACTTACGATTTTTATTTAACGTCCTTTACGACTAAACCGGAAACCTTAGGATTACGTATTTACGTTTTCGAACTCCGTTTTTGATGAGACAATTTTTATTAGATTTGTTTTGTGCCGTTGATTCATAATTTATAAAAACGTTTTTCGTAAAACGACCCGAGGGCACGCAAATCGAGGAAACTAGAATCGAAGAATACCCGTAAATTAGTGGGATGGGACAAACTAATTTATCCCACCCCACTATACACATGGGACGGCCACAAAACTCCAACACACCAACTTGGTGTCAAGTCTTAAACAAGCTACTTAACACTTGTCATCTTAGCTTAATAAGTAAGCCAGCATTACCTCAAAACCATCTACCTCAAACCATTCATTCATTTGTGACATGCAAAACAACCAAAATCTTCTCCTCCCTCTCTCTAGATGCCGTCCACTTTACCACAAAATCGCCCTCACTTGATCTTGATTCAACCACAAATCCTATGTTATTTACATATATGATGATGCCCTTTTGAAGCCCTATTGATTGGTGGTGATTATAACATCCAAGGAGGAGTTTCTTTGGAGTCTTGGGGCTGATTTTCCATAAGGAGTTCATGAAGATTGGTGGACTTGAAGATGGTCTAGATTTATCACAAGTTTCTCCATCAAAATCCATATTTTGATCACAACCTACATCATCATGGTGGTATAAAGATTGTTCTCCTCATCCTCTTGTTATTTTGATTATGTAATCATGTATTTTCTTTTCCTATTGTATATGTATGTAGAATATTGATAACCTATGAATCTATGAAGTGGGTTGATGTTTTCTAGTGAGAGAAACTAGAGAGAGAAAGTGAGAGAAAATGTGTGTGATTTTATTACTATGAAAATGCAAATGGAACAACAACCAACCCCTTTCCATGGTGGAAAGGGGTATTTATACTCCAAGCCTAACATTGGGCTTGGGCCGGTCCATGACAAGCCCATGGACCGGTTCTTACTTAACTTAATAAGTATCTAATAACTATTTACTAACTACGAGCTATTACAACATAAATACTATTGTGGAGTGACCGATACTTCTAATATACGTTAAAACGTATTTCTAACAATCTCCCCCTAAGGGAGGTCACTCCACGTTACAAAGTTCTAAACCTAGCATACTATACTAAGTCTTCGTTCTTTAGCTCGTAGTCTTTTCTTCTTTTCTTTCTTTTGTTGTGAATATGTTGGTTTGATCTTTTTGGCTTTGACTTGAGAGCATTGTTCTTTGGCCTTTCACGTGCGATCTTTGCCTTTCTTGTGAACTTTGCCTCCTCGTGACTTCATGTTCCACACACTTACGTCTTTTTGTTGAATTCTCGAAAGCTTCAGAGTTTGGTACAGCGGAAGACTTCATCTTGTACTTTCTTGAATTTTTGCTGAACTTTGTTGCAAAAGACATAAGCATGTGGGAACGACTTTTACAGGTACACCGCAACACCACCGTCTTCACTGGTACACAGCAACGCCACCGTCTTCAACAGGTACACAGCAACGCCACCGTCTTTAACAGGTACACAGCAACGACACGAATAAAATGGCTTTGAACATTTTATTCTAATTCGGTAGCATTTTACCTCCGGTCGGTGAAGACCGTTGGACGATATTAGATATCGTACCCGTGACGGATAGTTTCAATTAAGTAACTTCCTGACAGGATTTCGCGGGTAAACCCGTTCTCTTTATTCGACCGTCCAAAGCTGACTGCGAACATAAAGAGTGAATCACTTGGATAAATTATCCTTGTGATTAAAAGCCGTCAATTCATGAAACCTGGAACAAGTGAATTTCAATTAAGATTTTCACCTTCGTTGCTTTCCAGTTGTCACGAGCTCAATTCATAAAGAATCTTGCACGTCACCTACCAAGTGCTGTTTGATGTTGACACTAGAAGGATTTCCACTCGTCACTGTGGTCAATAAAGAGTCACTCTGAGTGTTCTGGCAAGATCATATGATAATGCGAAGAGGCCTGGAACGAGTTTAAGTTCAATTAAGAATTAAACCACTGTTACCTTCCAGTTTTTCACAAGATTGGTTCTAAAAGAACCGCACGTGTAACCTACCATGAGCTTGTTTGATGTTGGCTCAAGCAGGATTTCCATCTTCATTGTAATACTTGCGTATTACTCGGATGTTCTGGCAATATTACAGGAATATTGCGTAGGACTCATGAAAATCTCTTACTTTTCACAGTGTGTGAGAAAGCAAGGAATAAATGAAAAGTGTCCTTATGAGACTTTTGATGATCTCTTGGCTCTAGACTCGATTGTGCGTTTTGATTTAGTGAGCGATGGCTGGAGAGGAGTGCCACCTTTTCAATACCAGTCTATTCAGAGTGAATAAACCAATAGATAACGTGTTGATCTCCGTGTGATTAAAACAAATACCTTTTGAGAGATATTTGAGTTAGCTGGGAAGGGTTGTGCATTGCATCACTGGGTCCATGATGTCTTTCTTCAATACCGAGAATCATTAGCAAAAATGACCTCAATAGCATATGTATTGACCCGGTTTCTGCCTAAAGTTGTAAGGAGGGCTTCTTTCTTTACACCCTTTATCATTACATTTCTTTTTCATTCTTCAACCCCTTCAATGCTTACCAATACGTCATCACTAGCACCTTGTTGTGATTGTTCCAGTGCTAGCTTAAGTACTTGGTCGGCATTCAGCTACGTTCATATTCTTTCTCCATCTTTCATAGGACTTCTAATTCTATCTAGGGAATTGTCCTTGGGAAGATTCCATCGGCTCTGATGAATCATTGGACTAAACCTATTCCTACCACCCTTTTGTCACCACATCCGTCGTGAATTAAGCGTGTTTTGGGAAGGAATTGCCACCATGAAAAATCATTGAAAATCACCTAAGGTACTTGTGATATTAAAATCAAAAGTTTTGTACCTTAGGTGTTTTGTTCATCAAAAACGCTCCCCCTTAACACGTGCTTAGCACATATTAAGTTGGAATATCGTTAATTCTTTTTTCATCTTTTAGCCAAGTATCACTTAGGTCTCCTTAATCCCATTTTCTCCCCTTATCCAAAATGTTAACCATTAATATTTGGGATATTGAATGGATTAACCGGTCTTTGGGTAAAAATGAAATTGATTTTGGCCATAGAACAAGTTATTGCTCCCCCTTAAATTAATAAGGGATAGTTGTAGTGCTTTTAGTATGATATATTTTGAAAGATTTAGAATCTCGTGAGAAATTCTTGAAAAATTATCATACCTTAACACTACAACAAGCCATTAAAGCACATTATTCACAAATATACATATTCACAAATAATACCAATATAGAGTGACCTGAAATGTACGACCCATTAGATGGATCGTTGCAGTGTCCTGTAGTGCACTCCATATGGTCTACCACCCACAAATCTTTCCAAGCTCCTCATCAATCTACGTTCACGGAGCTTCTGATCGATCTTCTTGATGACATACTTCGCCATCTGCCGGTAACCTGGATGCCAATCCTCCGTCATTTCTGGCAACGTCCCACCCGAGTTCAGATGCTCCAACTTTCCTCTGACTTGTAGAAGAGTCCCATCACTGTACTTATGGAGCTCACCCACCCTCATAAACTTCATTAAACCTCGACTGTTCAAGTAGAAGATGCCGTAATTCGGGACTGAAATGCCGGTATAGGGACATCTTTCTACATGTTGAGGTAGCACTTTATTCACTGGACGAGTTAGGTTGAGCTTCCTTTGATAGCTTTCGACTCCCAACTGAAGATCTTCAACTCGTGTCTTGATCACAACGCTTCGTGTGAACATACGAAGTGTTGTATTCAAAGCAATGAGGTCTTCACGAGGAATATGTGTGAGTTGATCTCTGGTCATCAGAAGCAGCATATCTTCGATATCCTCAAGGCGAATGATGGAAAAATCTCCCTGCTGGATTTTGTATTCCCTGTCATCCTCCCTTTTCAAACGAATCTCCGTCACATGATAATAGCCATTCTTGGCTTCAGTTTTCATTCCTAAGATGCTGGAGATGCGGATGTCGGATCTAACATTGCTTCCAGAATTGACCAAGCAGCAACCCCTGTACGCCCTTCGGACTCGTTCGTCCCAATGAGATGCACCTATGACAGCATACATATCATAATTACGATTTATCTTAGGGACCCAGAGTCGGTTTACCTTTTCCTCGATAAAGGGTATTGTCCCCCAGTTGGCAGCTTTCAGCAAGGTCAGGGAGGTTGCGTACTTTGATGACCCCTTCAGTAGATACACCAGATCATTGGTGACGAAGAAGTCAAGAGCAATCTGATTATCTTGAGTAGGATCCATTGGAGGTGGAGCTCTTTCTGATTCATGAAGACCTGGCCGTTGAACGGTATTCAGAGCCTTCAGGATCTCCTCGGCATAATATTCGAACTCCATTTGGGTCAACCGGGTTTTGGCGCGAAGTCTTTTATCCTTCAGTACTTTCTTCACCAAAGATGGAGTAACCGAAGTCTTATAATCATGAGCAAGAAATGCACATAAGTCAATCGGACTTCGGATACGAAGATACAAGACATCTTTGTCGGCGTCGGTGATCGAATCATACTGCGCCGCTGCCGTGATCCAAGCTTGTGGTGGAGCAGTCTCGTCGATCTCCAACGTGTCCTCCCAGTCCCTTGTGCTTGGTTCAGGAATAGTAGATTGTGGGTTTTGTTGCAGAGGAGTGGAGACGTGAACATCTGCTTGTTCTGATTCAGCCATTTCAGCAGTGTCATGGATGGGTGAGTGTTGTGCAGCTTCAGGTTCGGTTACCGATTCTGCAATCACAGGAGCAACAACAATAGAACTAACAGGGTTAGTTGTAACAGGTATGGATGCATGGATAAATGTACCAGGAATAGATGACCCTGTAGTGGCATTCACATCGTGGCGCCACTTCGATCGTCTGGATTCCGTGGATGTAGATTTTTCCTTTGCTTTTGCATCTTTCTTTGACTTGGTGCCAGACTTGTCAGGTTTCTTTGAGCTGGCAGCCTTATCCCCTTTCTCAGGCTGTTTACCCCCATCAGCATCCTCATTATCATCCCCGTTGCTCCCCCGAACACTCTCCTCATTACCATTGCCACCATCATCGCCATCATCATCATCGTCATCATCATCCTCATCATCAGTATCATCATCCTTATCATTATCATCCTCATCATCCTCATCATTCTGATCCTCATCATCCTCATCATCATCATCATTCTTATCTTCTTCTTCTTCTTCTTCCTCTTCTCCACCAGTACCCTCTTCTTCGTCACTCTCTTCCCTTTCTTCTTCAGGGAGAATGTGGTAGGGTACCACACTTCCAAACGTCTTGAACAACCTATCATCCTCCATGATAGCGTCATTCAGGGATTTGAAGAGAGCCCGTTGAATCCTCGATTTATCAAACGATCCAAGTTCCTTCATTCGAGCTTTGAGGATCTTCTTAAGTTCAAAATCCGTCAAGTCATAAGCAATCTTGTAGGCGGCTTCTGAAGGATTGGATGATTTGATCATTAAGTTGTCAGCAGCAAGCGTCTTCAAATCATCACGCAGTTTAGGCATTAGGGATTCAATGGAGTCTTTCACTCTCTGCTCAATAGAAGCTTCAAGAGCTGCTTTTTGCTCTTTAAGGTCATCCTTAATAGCTTTAAGTCTCGCAATTCGTGCTTGATGCCTATCAGCTTCAGCCTTTTTAACCCGAGCAAGTTCTTCTGCATGAGTTTTACGTGTAAATTCCATGTCTGCAGCGAACTTGGCAATCAACTCTTCTTGAGCTTTCCTTGATGCTTCTTCACTTTGAGCTCTTCTATTTAACTCTTGGCGAAGTTCATCCATTTCTCTCTTGTTAGTATCCACATGTTTATCCAACATCTCGGCCATTACCAATGCGGCCATTGCAGACGTTGCAGAGCTGCTTTGGGTTGATGGAATAGGCTCGGTTGTAACTGCGGTACTATGGATGGGCTTTATTGGTGGTGGAGGAAATGGTGTTGAAACCGGTTTGGTTGGTAAGGGTTGAGTTGGTTGAAGTTGAGTTGCTAAAGGTTGGGTTGACATTGTGATCGTAGGAGCAACCGACTCCTTTTCCATACTTGCTGAAATAGGGATTGATGGCTCCTTCGAAGTGGAATAGTGTTCAGGTGACCCAAACTCATCAACATCATCTGGTTCCATGTACTCATCCTCAACGTCTACCCTTACACCTGAACCACTACCGCCAGTATCTTTCCTGCTCCTTTGAATAGCTATCTTCATCATTTGTTTCTCAGTTTTATCAAGAGCAGGATCAACAATGTTTTCTTCGTCACGTAGACGCATCTCATCAGCCTTACCCTTTCCTTTCTTACCCTCTGTCTTCTTCTTCTTGGTTTTGGGTTCAGGTAAATCTGTTTGCTTCCTTTTACCTTTGCTCTTAACCGTGGTGGAAGAGTCTTCACCTGCTAGAATACTTGCTCGTTGATTCTCAATTTCGGTTAGCAAGTTCTTGTAATCAGCAGATGCAATAATCTCATCGGTCAGAAGATGACTGGGAATGGGACCAGGAATAACCGTATTCGAATGAGTCTCCTGCCTTAAGTCAACCAAATCATCATCATCCATCGTGTGGTGACGACTACCTGCACGCTTGTTAATGGATGCATCGTTCTCCATAAAGTAATGTATGATCAACTTAATAAACCTAGGGTACTGGTAACTTTTAACCTTACCCTTTGTGTTTGTGAAGAGTTGAAAAGTAAACTCCTCCCACAGCAGTGATGCATAATCAATACCCATACCTTTGAACATACCATAAAACATCTTGATGATTGGTGGACGAACAGCATCAAACCCAGTTGTTTTGGGTGTTAAACATCGGCTTAGAATCCCAAAAATAGCTTTCCATAGTTGACCAACTTTGGCAGTAGTAAACTCAGACGGGGTTCGTATGTCAAGACATCCAATGGCGGTGAACATCTCCATGATCTGGTCCTTGGTTGGGTTGGGTGAGTATGATGGTAGACCTTTGAGTATCGGTCGAAAGCCAAAGATCTTCCTGAAGTCTGACACAGTAAGCGTCTGCTGCTTGTTGTCCAAGGAAAAAGTGATCTTGTTCGACGTCCTCTCTTTGGTAGCCCAGAACTCGTAAAGATATTCATAGGGCACTGAAGCACTTCTCCTTAGCGCATGCTTGAAATGAGATTTATCAAGCATGGCTGTACCTACCTTAAATCCATTATGGGTAGAGTGAGATACCTCCTTCAAACGGAAGTTGTTTGGAATAAACTTTAGAGTCTTGGCTTCAGCAATGGCGGCGGCTATGTTGTCTTGTAGTTGTTGTACGGTAGGGTTAGTCATCGTCTCTGCTTAAGATAAAACACAAAGGTTGATACATACAAGTATGAATATCATTATGACGTTAAACCTAAGCATTGTACATATGACATAATCCCTTAAGCTTGTAAAACAATCAAACATCTTCTATACGGAATAATCACTCAATTCGGAATAATAGGTCTATGCTGAATATAAATCCTATGCGGAACATAAGTCTATTCGGAACATATATCCTATGCGGAAAAACATCCCTATTCTGAATAAAAAGGCTATTCGGAACATTTATCTTATGCGGAATGAAATCCCATTCGGAAAGACTTTTGCCTATGCGGAATAAATTTCCCTATTCGGAACAATTTGGCCTATGCGGAATAGAGTCCTTATTCGGAACATTTGCTTATGCGGAATAAAATCCTATTCGGAACATTTGGTCCTATGCGGAATAAATTCCCTATCCGGAACATTGGGCCTATGCGGAATAAATTTCCTATTCGGAACATTTGGCCTATGCGGAATAAAGTCCTTATTCGGAACATTTGGTCCTATGCGGAATAAAATCCTTATTCGGAACATTTGCCTATGCGGAATAAAATCCTATTCGGAAAAGTTTCTCTATGCGGAAAGATTTGGCCTATGCGGAAAACTTTTGTCTATGCGGAAAAACAGCTTCTATGCGGAAAGTTCTTTCTATTCGGAATGAAACCGTTATTCGGAAAGTCATTCTTACGCGGAAAGTTTTCAACACTTATATATTTTCTAATTAAGCATGCAATCGTTTGATTCAAGTGTTCTAAGGTCAAATCTGTGCAAATAGATCAATTCCGAGTATAACCCAGGCAAAACCCCCAATTTAATTAACCCTAATTTACCCAGAAATTGCAATCGATTGTTTTCAATTAATAGAGTTAATTAACTTGATATGCTTGAATGATTAAACCGATTATATACCTTTTGTGAAGATCTGATCTAGAAGATTACTGATTGATTCGTGTTTGATTGATTTCCGTGAGGGTGTGTGTGTTTGTTTGTCAATGGCGGCAATGAAGATATGGGAACAGTGAAAGAAGAGTGGGAACGGGGGTGTGTGATTTTGACAAAGTCAAATTTTTTGCAAGTTTGACCTATTGTCAACTTTACCCCCTCAATTTGTCTACTTTCAACAAACAAAATCTTTTGTTTTCCCAAGTTCTAATTCGTGTCATTTTGACCCTATCTTATGTTAACTACCCGAGCCTTAGTGATTAACTTATCTTAACACAAGCACAAAACTATCCACGACAAACCTATAAGCAACAACAATACAAATGCCAAAGCAATCCAACCATTAACCATTAAGCTTTTTGAAGATCTTTTTGATGTGAAAGATGATATAACATTTTCTCCCCCTTAAACGATGACCCGTTTTCTATTTAAAGAGCTGTAGTCATTGTTTAACGAGGCACATGATGATGAAAAACATTTCCCAATTGATATCTTGAAAAAGTTTGATTCGTGGTGTCAATAAGATTTCTCTTATTTTAACAAATTAATGCACTGAGACGTACACTTATTCGTGTTAGACCAAGTTGTAAAGTAAACTTGATCCCTTTGCATGATTTGGCTTGTAAATCACGCCCGAGAATATTAATTCCCGTTCTGAGCCAACGTTTTCCAAGGAAATACGTGACTTTAATATGAAAACCGAGTTGCAGTCAGAAATAACTACAAGCCATGATGGGCATGTTTTAAAAATGTACAACTTTTATACGGACTCTATTTATGGCACCGTGTCAATATTGATCGACATTTCTAAGGCCGTAAATATTACCGTACTAAAAGACATGCCCGATTTAAAACGAAAAATATTTTTGGTTTTTCTTGATTTTATAATTTTTATGGTTTTTCTATGTTTTATATTTTTTATGGTTTTTGTTGGTTTTATATTTTTGTATTTTCTTTTTGTGGTTTATATATTTACGATAATATACATGATCACGAACAAAAGGATACTCTGAATAGTTTACCACGACTATTCAGCTGATTCTTCTGCCAACTCTTTGAGCGTCGCTGGAGTAAATGATTTCATGCCAAGCTTGTCGATCAAAAACTCAATTCGTCCTCGATCTAATGCTTTGGTGAACATATCCGCCAGCTGGTACTCAGTAGTGACAAAATACAGCTCGATCACTCCGTTCTCCACCTGCTCCTTAATGAAATGGTAGCGAATGTCTATGTGCTTGGCCCGGGAGTGTTGAACATAGTTGCAGCAAAGGGCAATGGCGCTCTTGTTGTCACAATACATCGGGATTTTGTTGAATCCCAAACCGTAGTCAGTTAATTGTGATCTCATCCAAAGGACTTGAGCACAACAACCGGACATGGCGATGTATTCAGCCTCCGTGCTTGATATTGCAGCGCTTTTCTGCCTTTTTGAAGACCAACTGATCAATCTATCTCCAAGGAGTTGCACAGATCCAGACGTGCTACGCCTCGTGTCTTGACATCCAGCATGATCGGCATCTGCGTATGATATTAAAGCAATCGAGGAATCTTTCGGATACCATAGACCACGATGAAGTGTTCCTTTTAGATACCGAAAGATCCTTTTCACAACATGTAGGTGCTTTTCGGTAGGCCGAGCCTGATACCGGGCACACATGCATACAGCAAATTGCAAATCAGGCCTGCTAGCAGTCAGATATAGAAGGGTGCCGATCATCCCACGGTAAAGTTTTGGATCGACAATAGTCCCATTCCTATCTTCATCTAACTTGGATTTCTCCACCATTGGAGTGTCCACGGGGTCACAATTCTCAAAGTTATATTTCTTAAGAGATTCTAGAGCATATTTGGATTGATTAATAAAGATGCCTCTGGGATTTTGAGAAATCTGTAATCCTAAGAAAAATGAAATTTTTCCCATCATCGACATCTGAAAGCGTGTGGACATTATCTTCTCAAATCGGTTTGACAATTCTATGTTAGTGGCAGCAAAAATTATATCATCAACATAAATTTGTACCAGAATCATGTCGTTGCCTTCCTTGAGAGTAAATAGAGTGGGGTCCACTTTGCCTTTGGAGAAGCCTTCCGACATGAGATATGTTGACAGGAGATCATACCACGCGCGTGGAGCTTGTTTCAACCCATAGAGAGCCTTCTTAAGCTTGTACACATGATTAGGAGACTCCGTACTGACGAACCCATCCGGTTGACTAACATAAACTTCTTCCCTTAGTTCACCGTTCAAAAATGCCGTCTTCACATCCATTTGATAGACGATCATGTTCATATGAGCAGAAAACGCAAGGAATAGTCTAATCGCCTCCAATCTAACCACAGGAGCAAAAGATTCCTCAAAGTCTATACCCAAGGCTTGTTTATATCCTCTAGCGACCAATCTAGCCTTATTCTTCAATACCGCACCCATCTCATCAAGTTTAACCTTATAAACCCATAACAAAGTAAGGATGTTAACCTTGTCAGGGCGAGGAACCAATTCCCATACTTCAAGTCGTTGGAATTCGTTTAGTTCCTCCTGCATACCTTCAATCCAAGATGATTGGGTCATAGCCTGCTGCCAATTTTTGGGTTCAACTTCAGAGAGAAATGCATCAAAGTAACAATAAAGTGCACTCTCTTGTAATTGATGGCGTGTAGAGACTGGTCGATCTAGATCTCCAATAACATTCCTAATTGGGTGATCTTTTGTCCATTTAGTGCTATGGTTTTCAATCCTAGGTGGTCTGGAGTGAACAATAGAAGGAGCTTCTTCTGAGGTAGACGCGGCTGAAGGGTTTTCAGGGATCGCTACACCAAAGAAAGGAAGCTCTTGCAAGTGAGCATATTCCAAGTCGTGATCAGTAGAATCCTCTTCCACATCATTAGGCACAAGTAGGGGTGATGATTCAGGTGTAGTTTGAGAATCACTTGGTGAAGGTGCATCCGGTTCAATGTGAATTGTAGATGCATTAGATAAAGGTTCATTAACTTGAGCAACCACTTCAGGTATTGGAGCAATTACTACAGGTGCTTGAACTTCATCAGTCGGGGGATCGAAGAATTCATCAAACAACGGTTGAAACAGTTTGTCCCACTCGGGCCTTGATGGTGGTAAAAATGATGTAGAAGTAGGATTATTGGGAACTAATCCGGAACTGATAGCACCGGTTCCCATCTCATGAAGCGCGGGTTCAGAGCTGTGTTGCTCAGAAGCCATTGCTGTCAGCTCGTCGAAATTTGCGTCCATAGTTTCTACAATCTTGCCAAGACGACGGTTATAGATTCGGTATGCTCTTTTGGACGGTGAGTAACCAATGAAAATACCTATATCGGCTTTTGGTTGAAGCTTACCCAAGTTCTCACTGTTGATGTTTGGATAACAAAGAGCACCAAATACATGGAAAAATGAAACATCGGGTTTGCGGTCATGTAAAAGCTCATAAGGTGTTTTTCCATGGCGTTTCCGAAGGATAGAACGGTTTTGGGTGAAACATGCAGTAGAAATAGCCTCTGCCCACAAGAACAATGGAGCGTTCGCATAAATAAGCATGGTCCTAGCAGCTTCCATAAGTGTACGATTCCGTCTTTCAACGACACCGTTTTGTTGTGGAGTGCGTGCAGCGGATGTTTCATGTGATATACCAACTCCTTCATAATAATCACGAAGAGTCTGGTTGACGAACTCTGTACCATTGTCTGTACGAATACGGCGGACAGTGGTATTCAAACGTACCTGAATGAATTTCAGAAAAGTGATGATAGCCTTCGGTGCTTCATCCTTTGTACGTAGAAATCTAACCCATGTAAACCTTGAGAAATCATCCATAATTACCAGAATGAATTTCTTACCGCTCACACTTTCAGTTCTCATCGGTCCACAAAGATCCATATGCAAAAGATGAAGTTTTTCTTGATTAGTGTCTTCAGCTTTGGGTTTGTAAGATTTCTTGGTGCTTTTCCCCCTTGAACACGCGGAACATAAATGGTCCTTGTGAAATTTAAGCTTTGGAAGACCACGAACTAACTCGTTTTTAGCCAGATGATTAATAGCATCAAAATTAAGATGAGATAATCTGCGATGCCATAACCATGACTTGGTCTTAGATGCTTTAGAGAGAAGACATACTGGAGAGGCGGCCATCATATCTTGTAGAGACAACGTATAAAGATTTGCACCACGAGATCCCTTCAACAAATCTTTTCCTTCCAAGTTGCGGATGAAACAAGTGTGTTGTCGAAAAGCAACCTCAAGGTTGGAATCACAAAACTGTCCTACTGAGAATAAGTTATGACCAAGACCTTCTACATAGTATACCCTAGAAATCGTCACGTTTCCAATCTGATATTCACCATACCCCATAATCTTTGCTATATGATCATTCCCGAATTTAACCGTACCAAGAAACTTGCTGACGAAATTTCGGAGCATCGAGCGATTTCCGGTCATATGTTTTGAACAACCGGAGTCCAAATACCACAGGATGATTTGGACCACCTGAAAATATCACCACACAAAGACAATGTAGAGGTATCGGAATCTGAGTGTTCCTTGTTATTAGCAGGTACAGATTTAATAATCTTAGATTTGCTAACTCTAGGTTTCTTAGATTTCCTAGCCTTCTTCTTCTTAATTGGTGGTGTAGATTCTAGTTGGCTTAAATCCTGAGGTATTTCTTCACTGATAGGCACTATAGTGGGGGCTGACCTAATTAAAGGGCGCTGTTTCCATACTTGAGTGCGAGTGTTCCTAACTAAAGGACGCTCAGACCTAACCTCAATGGATGCATTCCTAGTTAAAGGGCACATTTTTCCATCTAATGTAAAGGTCCTACCAGTGGGACGCCATTGCCAGCCAACTTGGGCACGAGTTCTACCCGTTGGCTTCCATTCAAGACCATTCTTAATAGCATTCATTTCATTAACGTGATCAATCAGACACAAATCATGACGCTGGGAAAACATACATTCATTACAATTCCAACAATTTAAATCAGAATTCACGAATGGTTTAGGCTGCTGCACAGGCGCAGAGCTTTTAGTCTTAACATGATTCTTTTTATTTAAAACTGAACTAGCATTCCTATTGTGGACTTCTACTTTCTTCTTTGTGGCACTACTAGTGGCGGGCTTGATCTTATCTTTCTTGAGTGGCGATCCTTTAGCCTTAGTAGTCTCTTTTAATCCTGTAGAAGGCAAAGTGGGAACATTAGCAACAGATTTTAAAGGTGTCTTACGTGATTGTGCCAATGACGGTTTCGCTCCTGGAGTCTTATTAAATGGAGTGACAGCAATGGGCCTATTATTAAGTAGTGCAGAACCTGGTGTACCTATGTATTGCAAATATGCTAGGCAATATTGAACTCGCTTAACATATTCATGAGCCGAATAATAGTCACTACTTGAGGGATCTAAGGCATAAAGATCGTCTAAAATATCCCTAAGAAGATCGACATGCTTAATGGCATTCCTCATATAATCATCGTAGGTAACCGGGTTTCTCTTATGAAGCGGATTCTTATAAAGCACTACTGACTTGGTTGTTGGAGCACTAGTGGACGGTGCAGAGTCGGTAGCTAAGTTATCAACAACTTCTTGTCGGGTGAGAAGAAGTGTCTCCTTTAACTCAGCCAAAACCATATTTTTGTCTATGAGCAGGATGTTCAAATCAGAGATTTCCTCGCACTTTTGGTTCAGTTGTTCAACAAAATATTGTTGCTGTGCCGCATTAAAAGCGAAGCGTTCTTCTAGTGAACCATAAAGAGCGGATAATCCCTGTCTTGTCCGATCCATCTCCCCTAGAACAGATGAAAGTCTAATTTCTAAGACTTGGTTTTTAGACTCTACAGCCTCTAGTTCCATTTTGAGTGTTTCATTTGATGACACATCTCTCTTCAATCTCATTATCTCTTCCTCTAATGTCTTAACAATTGCAATCATCTTGTCACTATTCTCAACACCGTTTTCACAAACATTTGATATCAAAAGATTCTCATTTTGAGTTTGTTGTTTTAATTCTAAAGATATACAATGTTGTTCTAGTTGATTAAAGCGTTTTGAAAGTAAATTGTAAGAATCTTGTAGCTTTAAAAACTCAGCGTTAGATTCGTGACAAGACTGATTTTCTACCTCATTTACAGTATCAGCAACATTTACAGAGATATCACAAACATCATCACAAATATCATTACAAATATTCACAGCATCACAATTAATCATAGCGGATGTAAGCTCATTCGAATAATTAACATTTACAGTAGTAAGCACATCACACGAGATTACTGCAGATAAGAATCGGTCATATTCGGTTTAAATCTTTTCTTTTTCAACTAGTTGTAGTTCGTAAGCGGTGTCCATTTCATAAAACACTTTTTGAACTTCACCAATTTCAAAAACAAGATTTTCCTTAAGAGATGCAAAAATTCCTTTTAGACTTTCGACAAACGGATTGATCTCAGTTTTAAACACCTCGTTCATATGTTCGAAAGCCCATTCTCCGGCGTTTAGGCCATTTGAAGTCGTACGTTCCAAAATGACCTTGTCAAAATTAGTAAAGTATTGATTAATCTCTTGCAAGTTTAACCATACAGTGCTAACAGGTGGAAGATCTTTTGGAATTTCCTTAGGACCTTCCATATTGACAAGTGTAGGAAACGTACTAGGGTTTTCTTCATCTAATATGTAGGTTGGTGCTGTTATGAGATCTTTGTCCATATGGAAGCGAATTCTAAAATCCGTTTTTGCAAGCTCCTTATTCAATTTAAAATAATCACACTCGGGATATTTTGCAGAATTGTATGACCGATCCTCATCAACTAGTTCCTTACTTGTTCGATCACCAGGAAAAACAATCGGTTCTAAGGCCAATCCTAATTGAGTTGCATTATAAAGTCTAGGACTATGTCTTAAAGCTTGTTTTGCATACCGTGGATTAGGGGGAAGGCCTTTTTGACGTGATAAGTTAAATTCTCTAAATGAAGCATCAAATAAGTGAACTAGTTGTGAAGCAGCGTATTGTCTTAACAGCAAGTAATCTAGACTTCTAATCTTATTAGTGGCATTAATCTCCATTTCATTCTTCTTAGACTCTAGTGATTCGTAATCCGTTTGAAGTTTTTGAAAATTAGTGACCACTAACTCTTTTTCTTGAAGTTCATTAGACAGATTTGCTCTTAAGTTTTCTATTTCTTGCAAGTGACCCATTTGTTTGTTTCTAAAGTGATCATATTCGAGATTAGTTAGAACACTAGACGAGGGCACTAATTCCAAGGTTTGAACTTTCTCATTGCTTAAGGCAAGCTCATCAGACAAATTCTTATTCTTAGCTAAGGTTTCTAAGAGAGCAGCATTCATTTGGCTAAGTAATGTAGCAGGAACCATGACCAAATCTTGTTGAGCAGGAGTAGGCGTTTGCGAAATGGGTCCCGGTTGTGATTCAATCAAAGTCTGGGGACTCACATTGATATTGCTATCATTGTTTGTCTCCTCATTTGAAAGACTCACCACCGAAGATTCATTCGAGTTAGCACTCTCTTGCACAACTTGATGTGGTTGAATACTAGCATCAGTGGTATTATCGGTGGTATTAATAAGTACCTCAGATCTCTTTTCTGGCCCTAAGCTGGAGATAGTTGCCATGAGAGCAGCCTTTGCAGATTGAAAGTCATCACAGTCGGAGTCATACGCATCAAGATCATCGGCTTGGTAAGCTGCATTCTGTGTAGTGACAACGTCTTGTTCAGCAATCCCTGGATCAGCAAGAAATGCAAGCTCCTCTTCATCAAGTTCTCTTCCTTGTGCTTGAGCATTAACCAGATAGATCTTTTCTACAAACCATTGTCCATCCCTTCTCCTCTTGGGTTTCTTACAATCCCTGGACATGTGACCCTCTTCTTTGCAGTTGTAACATGTAATCATTCGCAACTTGCCCGTGGAATTAGCCCGTGGAGCAGGATTGGCCATTGGTGCCTGATTGACCGTGCGAGCATTGGTGGTTGATGTGGTAGGTCTCCCCTGATATGGTTGAATAGGCTGAACCATGACCCTGCCATTCTCAATAGTAGCTTGTTGACGAGAATTGGATGAATTCCTCAACTGATTGTTGGTAGGAGCTGATCCTCTGTATCCTCGTTTGCTTAAAGTTCGTGTGAGATAAGCAGACATAGTAGTTAGCACTTCAACTGGGTCAGCTCCTTGTTGGAATACAGAAACGGGGACTTCCTCATCATCACAATACAGTGCTTGATCTGGATGAGCTGCATAATCAGTAGAAGGAATACTCATTTGATCAGGGTAGCTTGTTGGATATGCTGCATTCTCTTGATAAGTAGAATATGAAGGCTGAGCATAAGGTGCAACATTTGTTGGATGAAGTTGTGAAGCATACTGTGGTGTAGGTGCATTGAACCGATATTGTTGCTGATGTGAGGTGGGTGGTTGCGGTAGAATCGAGTATTGTGGGAAGGTTGGTGTCATGTAAGGTGATGGATGATAGGCTTGATGTCCCAAGATATAAGGTGTGTTGTTGTGTGACAAGCTTGGTTGATTCGCCATCAAAGCTAAGGAATCTGGGTACATACCGCGAGGAGAACGGTGCATAATCACATGCTTCTCATGTTGCTGAAGAAAAGCATAGATTTGATCTAAGTTGCACTTATGCAAATCCCGGGTTAACTTCACATCGGTAATATACTCACCCCATTCAGCTTGAGGTAAAGTATTCAAGAACTTGGTGTTAACCTGGAATGGAGCAATCACGAGATTGTATACATTCAGATCATTCATTAGAGTAGTGAATCTGAAGTAATAATCATGTAGTGTTTCCCCTGGGCTGTACGTGAATCTATCAAACAGATCATACAGCTGACACTCCCTTTCCTGTTTTGTGAGAGACGTGCCTTGTAACAACACCTTTAGACGTTCCCACAAATCTTTGGCAACCGTATATTGACTAACCATACGATAAATATCATGCGGAAGGGCTTGGAGAAGTGTCTGTAGAGCCTTTTCATCAGCATCAGCAATGAGTTGTTGTGCCGGTGTGAGTTCTTCATATTCTCTTGGTCGAGACACGTTATTTGCCACAATGGTACCATAGTCGAGTGGACCATTCAAAATCATTTGACCATAAGCCTTCCGTATGTTGGTTTGCCCTTCAAGTATTGCATCATACGGCCCTGCCATGCTTCAAACACCTCTTTAATAAGCATCGGTGGACGACTATCAGTCCCCGTTATGATCGAGATATCCGTAAGAGATGTCATCTGAGGCATTAATGAACTTGGATTCATTGTGATCACTTAACAGACTCAAAGATTATCGGTTGATCGAGCAGTGAAGAAAGGTTGAGAATTTGTGTTGTGTTGGTTGAACTCAAGATTAAATCCACTAAAGATCGTCGAAAAAAACTTAAATACCCCTTGAACTTGCTTATACGGAATAACCCAAAATTAGAATAAACCCTATTCGGAATAACACCTATTCGGAATAATCCTATGCTGAAAATACCCTATTCGGAATAAACTCTATGCTGAATAACCCTTATGCGGAAAACCCCTTATGCGGAATATTTTCTTCAATTCGGAATATCTGGCAATTTGGCTTATTCGGAAAAAACCTCCTATTCGGAATGATGGGCAATTCGGAAAGATATTCGGAATATTTCTCCTATGCGGAAAAATTTTGGCTATTCGGAAAAATCTGGCTATTCGGAAAGATATAGGCTATTCGGAAAGTTTTTGGTTATGCGGAAAGATTTCTGCTATTCGGAAAAATTGCTGCTATTCGGAAAAACTCTTCTATCCGGAAAGTCTATGCGGAAACTTCTTCTATTCTGAATATTTCTCCTATTCGGAATCCCTATTCGGAATAAACCTTCTATACTGAAAATCCTCCTATTCGGAATCCTATTCGGAAAGTTCTGGAAAAAATGTTTCCGAGACTTAAAAAACAGCTTTTAACTCCGATTTTTGATCCAAAACCACAAAAAGTTTTATGATTTTTACCAAAATAAGCTAAACCCAATCCTTATCAATCAATCCCAATAACAAAAACACCAAAAACAACAAGATTCAAGATTGATTTTTTCTAAAGATCACTAATTGATTCAAAAACTAAAAAAGCAACACAATCCTTACCTTAAATCACCCCATATCTCTTGATACCAAATGTAGAATATTGATAACCTATGAATCTATGAAGTGGGTTGATGTTTTCTAGTGAGAGAAACTAGAGAGAGAAAGTGAGAGAAAATGTGTGTGATTTTATTACTATGAAAATGCAAATGGAACAAAAACCAACCCCTTTCCATGGTGGAAAGGGGTATTTATACTCCAAGCCTAACATTGGGCTTGGGCCGGTCCATGACAAGCCCATGGACCGGTTCTTACTTAACTTAATAAGTATCTAATAACTATTTACTAACTACGAGCTATTACAACATAAATACTATTGTGGAGTGACCGATACTTCTAATATACGTTAAAACGTATTTCTAACAATGTATATGATGATTATATGATGATAAAAATATTATGTGGGGATTTGGTGTTGATAATCATGGGTAAAAAGATGAAAAACTATATGTAAAAAGGTTAAAATCATGCTTAAAATGATGGCTGTATAAAACAGTAAAGAACCATGTGATGAACTGATAAAATGGCATAGATTAATGGATATACAGTAAGTAATATGTCTTGTACACATGTGAGAGTTGGCCATGCAATGGAATCATTATAATGAGTGAGATATGACCAAAACAAGTTTAGAGTACCAATCTGAATAGTCAGTTTTGGACGGACTGTTAAGGATATTTAAAGTGGGATTGAGCAGTAGCTAAAACTAAGTTAATTGTAGCACATATCATTTAGTTTATGGTGTCTAAAAATGAGCTTCTATCTCCTTGTAGAACTCAAGATATGGTAAAAATGGTGAAAGTTAAAGTAAAAATCAGATTTTGGGAAATTAAAGTATAATAGTATTATATAAGCACTCAAATAAAAATAGTATAAAATGTGAATTAAAACCCACTAACTTATATAATACATTTATATAAATATGTATAAGGATAAATAAATGGACATTTTATAAAAATGGTAGTTTGATAAGTTTGATAAGTTATAAAACTATAAACATGATTTTTACGACTTTTTCGGCTATTACCGAAAAATTAACGTTGTTGTTAAATAAAACTTAGACGGTTGGACCCGTCTAATGTAAACTTTTATAAACTCATATACTGATATATAAACATATATAACAAGTAAAAACCGATAAAACCCGAACTATATAACATACGGACATTAACGGGCTAAGTTAACGTTATTAGACTAATAATACAACAAAATGGGCTAAAACACTTATAAACTTATTTATTGGGCTTAACCCATTTGGGCCCAACATGTAAAGTATAAATACTGATAATACAAGTATGAAATGGATTAATACAAGTTAATAAACTTATAATAGGCTTATTGGACCTAAAACACGTAAATAGGTAAAACTAGTAAACTAGTAAGAAGTTACCAATACATAAACACAAAAATGAGTGAATGAGAATATATAAACCCACTTGATCATCATATATATATAATCATCATATGTATACACAATTGTTATTTTTATAAAGTCATTGGACAAGAGTCTAAGACGAGTATTACTTGCCTAGGTTTCCGTGATTGAAGCACGTACCGTACATCCGAATTGCCGATAACCCGCTTTCCCACATCAACGTGAGTTCATAGCCTCGCACTCTTTTAAATGTTTTTATGAAATGTTTTATAAACCCGCGAGGGAGATAACATGTTAGCTTTTATGAAATAGGACACTAGTTGTCCCGATTGTTTTTTTATTGATTTGGACCCGAATGATTGTATGACCCGATAAATGATTATATGACCTGATAGATGAAATTAAATGGATTATTAAAGTTAGGTTATGTCACTAAAAGTCCCATTAGCATGAATTGTGAACTACCGGGATTTGGTAGACGCTTATGCATATAATAGTACTATTTGGGGACGATCACCCAAGTTCGCGCCTTGACGGTTGATCCCCGTCGTGCCACATTGATTGGTAAGCGAATTTATGTATGAGAAGATTTTCATAGCGTGACCTTTGTGACGACACGCTAATTTAGATGGGCAAATTGAGTTTCGGGCTAGCTACCCGTTGTTTGTTGTAGTAAGGTAACAATGTCATGCGGCTTATAATAATCCAAGTAACAAAATACTGCTATGCGTACGATATATTGCCTGACTAGCAATACGGGGTCTTACTATTGATATTATGTTCGTGTTTTGTTTTTTATAACCATATTCATATAACGGTTTTTATTTAACTTTATACAACGTCATAAGACGTATTGTACGATGTTTTTGCGACATTGGCTCGTATAATGATTTTTAAGGCAAATGCCTATATTATGATTTTCGATAAGGATTTGTATAAAAATGACTTTGGCTATTTTATGGCCTATTACAATGATTTGTACGAAATGAATTTTTGGTAATAATTTTATACCAAAGTTATATTGATGGGATTTATTAAACTCTATGAATTCACTCGACGTTATCGCTGACCTTTTCTTTTAACATGTTTTATCTCAGGTACTTGAAGGTAATTCTCGGGAAGACAACAAGAATTCATGGCCCGCACCTAAATACTTATTTCCATTCAAATGCTTTGTAAAACCGGTATTAAATACAATGACTTGAGACCTATGTAACTTTGATATTTATGAATGGAAATGCTTTATTATTAAAACGACGCGACTTTTAAGCGTTGTCTATGATGTGAGTAATGTGCTATCCCGTAACACCAACTAGTCTTCCGCTGTACTGAGTTGTATAAATTTGGGGGTGTTACAAGTTTCTTCAACTCTGCTATCGCTATTTCCCTGTCTTGTAACTGAGCTTTCAACCCTTTAATTTCCAAATTCTGTTCATTCATTTCTCGAAACGTTTTGGAAAGTTTTTCTTGCAAGTTATTATCATGTGGAAACTACCAACGTCTTTTTGCAAAGCAAGTTCAAGAGAATGACAATGTTTTGAAGGAAATCAGTTTTGTGTTGAAGTAACTCAAAAGCCTTTTTATCAACATTTTCTTTACGTTTCGAAAGCTCAAGTTCAAGACGCTCACATTCTTTGATTTTATCAAGATATTTGCATGCAACATCAGAATATTCATCGATATCAGCACAAGATTGAAGAGTAACACACAAAATATTTTTGGAGAGACATTCTTCTAAGAGTAAATCATATTCATCAGAAAAAACGGACTTGTCCATTTGAAGATCGTCAATTTCTTTCTCAATAGACTCAACATATTTTAAATCATCAAACATTTCAGACCGAATTAATCTTTCAAATTCAAGCATATTTTCTTTTAATGTGGTCGTGTTCGGTATTAAGATTTGTTTGATAAGCACAGTTATATCTTGAGGAATTGGTTTTTTCCACTCGTCATTTTCTCGTTGTTTGCATTCATTGTCAACAATTGATTTAATATTATCAATGTAATGTTGTAGAAACCCAAATGTCTGCCTACTCTTGTTTCTAGAAGCATCAAGAGGCAAGTATTTGATGAACTTAGAAACGTTTGTTTTCTTAGTAGCAAAAGCTTTCTTCCATTGAATTCTTCTTTGTTTGCATTCTAAAAACAATTCCTCACGAGACTTTTGTTTTTGTGAAGGGAAATGACCATATAGACTATTCTCATAAGCCTAGTTATATGGTTTCACAAACTCTTTATTGACCGGTGATCTACTCTCCTCTTCCCAAAGGGATGTCTCATCATAACCAAGAGGATATTCAGGATCGGTCCATTCGGACTCATCCATATAAGGGCGCGGGTTCGCAGCTTGAGCTTGGGAAAGATAATCAGGACTTGCAAAACTAGCTTGACCCTTAAACATAGACGGAGGTGCTATCATTCTTACGGTTTGAATAGGGTCATGCATTTTATAAACAACTTTCTTCAAAAATTTGACTTGTTTTTCTAGTTTCGTTACGTTTTCAGTATCTTTCTCATGTCGACTTTTGAAATCTTGTTTTAACGTTTCAACCTCTTTTTTCTTAACATCAAGAATTTTAGCAGGCTCGGTGTTATCCATCAAAAGCCGTTGTTCAAGTTCGTTAACTTTGGTGGTAGCAAGGTACGTTTTTTGACGTTCACCCATTAATAAAACATTAAATTGACGTTTCTCTTTGGTTAATAACTCAAGAGTTTCGTTGTATTTCTTTTCAAGATCGTCCTTTTGACTTTTTAACGCACTACCCTTGTACCCCTCAAGCTCTTTGGTTTTCTGAAGAAACTCATCTTTATAGCGCTCAATGGTCTCACTAGATGTAATTAGTGCGGCTTTGCATTCTTCAAAATTTTGAGTGAGCGCTGCGTTTGCCTTCTTTAATTGCTTTTGACTTTTTCTAGTTTCATTGACATCTTTTTGTAAACTAGCAATTAAATTAGCAAGCGCAACACGCTCCTCATCATCGTACTCATTTGCATGTTGATCATCCTCAAATTCATTATTGCACAAGTCTGATGAATCGGGTGTGGTATTGCTATCAACCTTTTTGTCATACATGTGTCATTAATGGCATTGGGTAGCTCACTATGCTCATGAATATCACCAAACACATTATATTCATCAGTGGTGTGTACCTTATCGAGTGTGTAGAAACTAGAAGGGGGGGTTGAATAGTTTCTCTTCGATTGGCAACCAAATTAAAATTACTTTCAATTTGGTTTGTATCAAAACTATCTTTTGCTTGAAGCTAAGTTGCATAATGATTAGGTTCAATTCAAATGCACTAGCAAAGATAATAGGTAAGTGTAATGATAATGAAATAAGTAAAGAGTAACGAAGGAGACAACCTAGTGGGAAGACACCAAGATTTATAGTGGTTCGACAACGAGGCTCTATCCTCGTTTCTACTCCACTCCTCGAGTACACCTACTCGAGATTTCCACTATATCCACAAGCTCCTTCTTGGCGGAGAAAACCTTACATCGTCGCTTACATTATTTTCCGACACTAAGCTAAATGTCGAGACCTAATCTTTAGCTAGGACCAATCTACACAACGTTGCCTACTTCACAATTTAACGACACAAGGCTAGATGTCGAGTTCTAATCTTAAGGTAGAACCAATCTTCACGACGTTGCCTACTTCACCATTTTACGACACAAGGCTAGATGTCGAGTTCTAATCCAAAGCTAGAACCAATCTTCACGACTATTCACTTTGAAGCTAAGTGAGAACCTCACACAACACAACTACTAATCACTTTCAAGTTTAGTGAGAACTCACAAGACACAACCACATCACTTTATAGTTTAGTGAGAACTACTAATCAAAGCTATTACAACTCAACTAGACTTATCCAAGTACACACATGTAGCTTGGATTTACACAACACAAATCCAAGCAAACACAAATGCAATGGATGTACACAACAAATCCAAGTATTTACAAATAACTTGGATGAACACAACTAGTCCAAGTATTCATAAATACAATGGATTGACCTAAAACAAAAAGGGTATCATGATGAATATGACTAGCTCATAGATTCATCTTTATCACAACACTAGTGAGTGAGTGATCTTCTCATTGGACAAGGTAAAGGAGGGGATCAAGAGGATAATCATATGTAAACATCCTTAACACTTTAAGTGATCATTTACTAATGATTATGCTATAGGAAAGAGAAAGGGGGCTGAGAAAAACGTCCAAGAGACTTGTTGGAAAATGCAATTTGACCCACTATTTAAAGGAGACAAAGTATAACGGATATATAACGGCTATCAGGGCGCGGTACCTTAACTAGCCCGGCGGTTCCATATCGCTAGGGAACCGCCTAGCTACTTAAGGTACCGCCCCTAGAGTACGCTCTGTTTTTTGTCTTTTAGTGGGGTAGGAATATCTGAGGTATTTGAAGCCTTCAAAGGATATTCTAGTAGCATATGGAATATGCTATTTTCAAATTTTCATTTTCCATTTTAATAAAACATTTTCTAAAAAAGAAAGTTTATTAAAAAGTCTTTTGTCATATTAACAAAAGTGAGTTTTAAGGATAATCATTTTGATGATCAATAAGTATGATTAAGAAAGGTTAGTGATATGATTATTACCTTGATGATAGTGTTAGTTAAATAATTCGTTTTTATGTTTTACACTAAATGTGTTGTATAGTTTGTTGTGATCAAAACTAATAAAGATTAGTTAACACTAATAATGTTTTTAGGCATCACTTGCATTAACAATCTCCCCCTTTTTGATTACGACAAACGATAAACTCATTTACGTAGAAACAGAAAATATCAAATTATTAACGAGTTTATCACTATCATTTCTCCCCCTTTGTCGTAGCAAAAAGGTTAGCACAAGTCTTTGAAGAACATCGAACTTTGCTAGTAGCTCCCCCTTGGTGGTTGCTCCCCCTTGCTTGGAGCACCAAGTATATGAGCTAAGGTGACATGCTACACAAAGGTTAGTAGAAAGGAAAGAAACACCAATGTATATATGATCACTACCTACTAAGTAACTTGAGAGGGAGAGAGAGAAGAAATCTCAAATTAGAAGCAAGTATCTTGCTAAGTTTGTCCAAAAAGGTAATTGACAAAATCAAACTTCAATCCAATGAAGATGATAAGCTTGTCAATGGGTTAAAATTTAGAATTGATGGAATCACCCATAAGCAATTGTAAAAATTAACCATGATCAACTCAAAATAGAACTAAAGGGATAACACACAAAGGTTACAAAATAGAAAAGACACAACAAAGTAGATAGTCATACACACAATATGAGTATCTAAAGCAAAAGATATGGAAAATAAACCACAAAGCATAAGCTATTCTAATAGTGATAATTTTCCAAGAATGCTAGAAAATAAAAGACTCTAAAGCAACTAAAGTAATAAAGACTCCAAGAGTAGTTAGTCCTTTAGTTGGAAAAATAAGACGACGATGCATCATTCGAAGTTTTGTCCACCGGAACGAAAACTTGAATAGGAGGCCGAGTGAGGAGGAATTCAAGAAAATTTAACTTCTCATACACATGAGCAAGTTCAATTTGTTGAAATCGACAACAAGCACACGAGGATCCATGATGCAACACAAAATCGGTTGATGGGGGTATGGCATCAAACCTAGGGTTTGGTGGTGGAGGGGTAATTGGTTTGGAAATGTTTTCACAATGCCTTGTGAGGTTTGGGAAGGTTGAAAGATCATTGAGTTGAGGGGTATTGAAGGATTGTGGTGGTGGGGGAACATTTTCTTTAGCTCCGGTGATGGGGTTAATGGTATAAGTCTCATTCCAATACTTGATTGGAGAGAAGGTAGGGTTTTTGGGTGGTTTGGAAGAAGATGGTTCGTTCTTCTTAACCCAAATAGGTCGAACCGAGATTTTCGGTTTCTTTGAAATCTTGGATGAGGAAGCTTTGGGTGAGTGGGGTTGTGACAAAGAAATTTCAAGGTTAGGAATGGAGGAGTTAGGCATTGTGAGAGTGTGAGAATGAAATCTCAAGGTTGTGTGAGAATGAATTCTCAAGGTTAGGAAGGTGTGAGAATGAAATATCAAGGTTGTGTGAGAATGAATTCTCAAGGTTGGGAAGGTGTGAGAATGAAATCTCAAGGTTGGGGTATAAGTAAAATGTCATCAAGGTAAGAATTTGAATACAAAATGTGAAGTGTCAAGGAATGTTTAGCCAAATTGAGCAAACAAGGAATCTTGACAAGGTATAGGGTTTAAAGAGTTTAGACCAAAAATGTGTCAAAAGTCATTTAATGTCCGCGGTACCTTATAGGGACCGGCGGTTCCTTACCACTTAAGGAACCGCGGGACTTTAAAGATCCGCGTGTAGTGGACTTGAAACCAAGTTTTTCCAGGGTTTTGAGAAAAACTAAGACTTTTTCAAAAAATTGCAAATCTTGGAATTTTACCTGTATTAGCACTAAATTATGCTAGGGTTGCATAAAAGCAACACATTCACAAAGAATGTCTTGAAAAAGGGTGACAAAATAATTTTGGTATCATTTTGAATCAATTTTAGTCAAGTTTTTAGAGGTTGTGATAGATTTAGGTTCAATTTTAATTTCAAATTAAAGTTGATTAATGTGCACATAAGAATAGGAACACATAAAACTAAATCCATAGAACAACTTCATGAAACACTCATGAAGGAAGCAAATACAATGACAAATGAAAAAACTAACTAATACAAAGCTAGCTTAACATTAGATCTAGATGAGTAGTCTTCTTTGGCTTGGTTTTTTTAAAAGAACTTATTAATAAAACTCATCATTCATCTCCTAGGAGGAGGCATGGAGAATAAGGTAAGAAAGAAATCTTGCAACCTCCTATGTAGTCCAAACATCTCCATCCTAAGGTTATGGATGATGTAGTGGTTGTAGAGGCAACATGGACAATTAGGACCATGTGTTTCTTGAAACCCATAGTATGGATCACCCAAAAGGAGTGAAAGTGGAACACCCAAAATTGGAATGTTTGAGTTGGGTGGAGGTGGAGGAGGCATGTTCTCCAAGGGTGATGTGGGTGATGGTGGAGGCATGTTCCCTAAAGGGGAAATGGGTGAGTGTGGAGGTATGTTCTCCAAGGTTGGTGAAATGGGTGAGTTAGGAGGGGTAAATGGTGAAGTCACCAAGGTGTCATCAACGTCATTCACAAAAGGAATGATTTGGATTGGTTGGGGTTGTGTGGTCACATCCAAGGGTGCACTTGGAGTGAAGGGTGAAGAGAGCTCATTCATTCTTGAATTGAATGAAGAGGAGGTAGAACCAATAGAGTGGTTAGTACCATGGGTGGATGTTGTCTTGCATGGTGCAAGCGGTGGTGAAGGTGATGAGGAAATGAGGATTGGAACCATCTTATTTTTGGGTGTGTGAAAGGGTGATGACTTAAGCTTGGGTACCTTAATCCTAATCTTAAGTGTTTTCCTTGGGGTGTTTGAGGTTTTTGTAGAAACCATGGTTGACAAGGATGGTTTAAGGGTTAGGGAAGGATGTTTTGATGTGTGAAAAACATGACTAACAAGGTGGGTTTAAATGGGTGAGGGGATGATCCAAACTAGTAATGGGTTAAAATCATTTTAGGTGAATAATAAATTTAGGTAAGCTAGTTTAGGAAATGTGCAGTTTATTTACAGAAAATCATGCAGTGTTTACACAGAATTGAGAAAACAGTGTAAAGCAAAAGATGCTGTCGGGCACAGTGGCCGGCGGTTCCTTATCTAGGACCCGCGGTTCCTTATCGATAAGGAGCCGCTGGTCGATATGGAACTGCGACCAGAGGTTTCAAAAATTTCACATCCCAAATTTTGGTTAACCCAGATTTTTACCAAAGGATTCACAAGCCAAAGTTAACTACTGATCAAAATCTAAGAAGCTAACTATCATAAGGCATGCACAAAGCTATGTAAATCACAAACATAATGGCATAAACAATATTTAGGATCAAAATAAATAACAATCCAAACATGTGCATAAGTTAATACACATCCAAGATAAAAAAAATTGTTCAACATTACATGTTTACCAACATGTATTCTTTGAAATACTCAAAGCTTTCACCTTCTCTTTTTGCCCAATCCCTTGATCACATTCCCCAAATACTTTAATCCATTCCTTGACTCAACTCGGTGTTCATGCAATTCACCTCTAGTCCTAAGATTTTCACGGTAGAGATGCTCCATGTTAAGATCTTCCGATACTTCACTAGAGGAGTAATGAGGTGGGGGAGCTAAGTCTTCAAGTCCATCCACGAATGAGTTTGAGGATGGGTGGGAATTACTCGAAGAGTTGAAGTGAGAACTAGTACCTATGCCATCACCATCACTTGTTGGCATGTCCATGTCCTCATCATCCATCTCTTGATGATCGGATTTTCGCGATCCTCGATCACTTCTTGTCTTTCTTGCATACGCCTCTTGAATAGGCAACATAACCCGATGAACCGGGTAGAAGCGAGAAAGATCGAGGTGGGGAAAATCATGAGCAACCCTTTTGAAAAGGCGAGTAAGAAGCATAGCATAGGGAAGGTTTGTTTTGGGCTTTGAAAGGGCATAATTGATTCGTCGAGTGATATAGAATGCCAAATTGTACTTGGTGGATGTAAAGATGCAACTCAACATATGCACCATACAAGCCGGGATATGATCTCGGTTTCCACCAAGACAAAAGACATTATCCTTAAGGATATTTGCCCATTGGACCATAAAATCCTTAAGGTCGCTAGAGAGCACTTCATATCGATTCACATTTCGTACATTTGAATGAAGGCTTCTCACAATGTTTCCATCACGCTCTTTCGAAATGATGTCAAGGATGAACTCTAGATCAATTTCGGTGAGGTCATTTGGAGGTTTATCATAGGATTCCAAGAGAGCATCAAGTCTCCATTTATCCGTAAAACGACAAGTGCCTTCATATGGCACACCGAGAATTTCACCAAAGTTTTCGAGGGAGTATTGAATCAATTGATCATTTAACACGAAACGAATGAAAATTTCTCCATTGTATTCAAGCATGGAGTAGGTGCTAAAGAATTCAAGAAGGAATAAGGGGTAAATATCTTCTTCTATGTTGAGCAAGCAATCAAACCCCGAAAGCTCAAACATAGATTGGATATAGTCATAACCCGTTATTTCCTTGTCAACGACTCTACCCTCATGGAAACAACGAGTAGAAAGGGATGGAAAAGTGTTTTGAAGTTGGGGGGAAGCATAGGTTTGGGAAAGGTTTAGCATGTATTGTCTAGTGAGTTGATGATCTTTTTGATATTGTGAAGGCATGATTAATACCTAAATACAAACAAGAAAAACATATTTCCAATCACTCATATGAAAAATTAAAATCAAAAATCGAAAATATGAAAATGTGATATATCCATTTCTCGACAAACAAAGGATTGAATCCATATCATTCTCATGTTCACAATGCATCTATTCCATCATTAACCAAGAACACATGATCTATGTTAGATCAACAATGGATTAGAACATTGGTTTTTCAAAACAAGGTTTTTAGGTAAGCATTAACAATGTCATTACCTACTTGTTCATGGGTTCATCTCAAATCCATCTTTTAATCAAAATAATTAATTAAAATTCGGATTTGTTCTATAAGTGGGTTTTAGTGAAATCTTAATGAATATTATCCTAAGGAATCATAGTAAAATAACCATGTCAACCCACATTCCTATTAAGGTTTTAATTCAATTTCAATTTTAAAAATCCCCAATTATGAAAGGATGAACCCTAGAACAAAATAGATAAAATTGAAAGAAAATACTTACAATTAATTGATGTTAGATGAAGGATGAGTGAAACCCACAACTTGGAATCAATTAATTTGAGTGATTGAAGGTTTTTGAAGCTTCAACAATGGTGGAAAAGATGAAACCTGTCGGCTGTGTGTTTTTGGGAGAGAGATAGTGGTTTGAAAAGGAATAAAATAATCAAACTTGCGCTCTGACTCAAGTTGCTGCCCGCGGTTCCTTATCGATAAGGTACCGCGGTTTAAACCGCCAGAGATAAAGAACCGCCTAGAGAGGCTGGTTTTTATCAATGAAAAACGCCAAATTTTAAAAACCAAGTTTTTCTAAAACACTTAAAAATATATCATGAGCCTTTTAGAATATCATTGGATCATCATAACACTAAACAATATGCCTTAACGAAGGATTACGAGTTAAATCGAGATCGAAAAGAACTGAAACAGACAAACGACTACTCGTAACAAACCGGCAAAGTGGAGAGAAGTCAAGGGAAGTGAATCAAGACTAGGATTAATGCTCAAGGGAATAATGACAATCTTCAGATAATGGAAACGAAGAGCTTGTGTCATATATAGTGGTTTAAGACGTGCCTTTCCGGCGAAGTGTTAAACGGCTTTTGTAATGAACAAACACAAAGCAAATATTGAAGCATAGACAAGATCACTTTCAATAATAGTCTTAGTCTAAACCAAGATATGAGCAAGGCATTGATTCACTTTCTCTCCCACGAAGGGCCTACTAACCGTATGGGTACAAACCATGATATCATGCTTGATACTTTAAGCTACTACTAACTTACTCTACATCACCATAGTGAGTCAAGTATCCAAGCAATGAAGGTTTGAGAGGATAAAAGGAAAGAATCACAAACCACAAACATATGTCAAGGCAAGGATGCCAAGAGTAAGCACATAGTCATGTAATGATCAAAAGAATGATCAAAGGGCGTGTGGAAGAACGAAAACGTACCTTGGCCACAAGAGCATTCCAATCCATCACTGCAAGCCTCAAGAGTGACTAAGATGAATACTAAGTCTTCAATGACTAGTTTTATTCCCAATCATCATTCAAAGATATTGAAGATCAATGAAGATGAGTCTTCTACAAGTGCAAGTAGCTCAATCCGTAATCAATTCAATGATTGATCTTCATGAGTACCTACACAAGACAAGATGCAATCTAGTAGATACATTTCAAGAGTAGATCTAAAATGTATAAATGCTACTAATCTAAGTGGGATGTAATATTACCAATTAAAGAGACCTATTTTCAAAGAAAACATAGTTTTGACCAAAGAGAAACTTTAGTACAACTTGACCTTCTAATTTGAGGAGACAATGGATCGATCCAAGTTTCAAAGTACAATATACTTCAAAGATCTTGAGTGACCATCGCTCTGATACCAATTGTAGAAACTATAGGGGGGGGGGGTTGAATAGTTTCTCTTCGATTGGCAACCAAATTAAAATTACTTTCAATTTGGTTTGTATCAAAACTATCTTTTGCTTGAAACTAAGTTGCATAATGATTAGGTTCACTTCAATGCACTAGCAAAGATAATAAGTAAGTGTAATGATAATAAAATAAGTAAAGAGTAAGGAAGGAGACAACCTAGTGGGAAGACACCAAGATTTATAGTTGTTCGACAACAAGGCTCTATCCTCGTTTCTACTCCACTCCTCGAGTACACCTACTCGAGATTTCCACTATATCCACAAGCTCCCTTCTTGGCGGAGAAAACCTTACATCGTCGCTTACATTATTTTCCGACACTAAGCTAAATGTCGAGACCTAATCTTTAGCTAGGACCAATCTACACAACGTTGCCTACTTCACAATTTAACGACACAAGGCTAGATGTCGATTTCTAATCTTAAGGTAGAACCAATCTTCACGACGTTGCCTACTTCACCATTTTACGACACAAGGCCAGATGTCGAGTTCTAATCCAAAGCTAGAACCAATCTTCACGACTCTTCACTTTGAAGCTAAGTGAGAACTTCACACAACACAACTACTAATCACTTTCAAGTTTAGTGAGAACTCACAAGACACAACCACATCACTTTATAGTTTAGTGAGAACTACTAATCAAAGCTATTACAACTCAACTAGACGTATCCAAGTACACACATGTAGCTTGGATTTACACAACACAAATCCAAGCAAACACATATGCAATGGATGTACACAACAAATCCAAGTATTCACAAATAACTTGGATGAACACAACTAGTCCAAGTATTCATAAATACAATGGATTGACCTAAAACAAAAAGGGTATCATGATGAATATGACTAGCTCATAGATTCATCTTTATCACAACGCTAGTGAGTGAGTGATCTTCTCATTGGACAAGGTAAAGGAGGGGATCAAGAGGATAATCATATGTAAACATCCTTAACACTTTAAGTGATCATTTACTAATGATTATGCTATAGAAAAGAGAAAGGGGGCTGAGAAAAACGTCCAAGAGGCTTGTTGGAAAATGAGATTTGACCCACTATTTAAAGGAGACAAAGTACAACGGATATATAACGGCTATCTGGGCGTGGTACCTTATCTATCCCGGCGGTTCCATATCGCTAGGGAACCGCCTAGCTACTTAAGGTACCACCCTAGAGTACGCTCCGTTTTTTGTCTTTTAGTGGGGTAGGAATATCTGAGGTATTTGAAGCCTTCAAAGGATATTCTAATAGCATATGGAATATGCTATTTTCAAATTTTCATTTTCCATTTTAATAAAACATTTTCTAGAAAATAAAGTTTATTAAAAATTCTTTTGTCATATTAACAAAAGTGAGTTTTAAGGATAATCATTTTGATGATCACTAAGTATGATTAAGAAAGGTTAGTGATATGATTATTACCTTGATGATAGTGTTAGTTAAATAATTCGTTTTTATGTTTTACACTAAATGTGTTGTATACTTTGTTGTGATCAAAACTAAGAAAGATTAGTTAACACTAATAATGTTTTTAGGCATCACTTGCATTAACAGAGTGGCTCAGTGTCAAAGATAGGGCCATTGTCATCTTCAGTGACGTTGAGAATTTCGTCAACCTTTGCCATGTACGAGTAATATGCTTCTAATTCTTGGTCGAAGGCTTTATCATCAGTATCATCAAGCATTGCTCCTTCCTCAGCCGACAATTTGACCCCTGCTTCCATCTTCTTGCATAACATCTTCTCTTTATGATAGCTAGAGTCCCTAACCCGTTTCGGCTTTCTGCATTCCTTTGCCATATGACCATAACCTTGGAAATTATAACATTGAATCCCACTTTGTTGAACCACTTGCGTTCCAACAATTTCCCAATTCCCAGTAGCAGCAGCAATCCTCTAAGTATCATACTTGGCAGTTTGTCGATCATACCTTGTAGAACCCTCAACATGTGTTGGGTTATGTCGATCATACCTAGAAGGACTTTCACCACGTCGACGTGTGTCATACCTTGAAGGGTTATCAACACATTGGTTCTTAGTGTTGGATGATGTTCGAAGATTGTTGTTGGCGGGTTTGAAGATTTTCTTGTAGGTCTTCATAATGAAAGCAATTTGTTGTTTCATTTCCCGATTTTTCTTAGCTTGATCTTCATCACTATCCTCTTCAGATGATGACTCAGATGGTGGTGATGGTGCTCTTGGTTCTTTTCCGCGTGATCTTGTGGAGGATGAAGACTTGGATGATGTGGAATATCGTGGTGAGGATGATTGAATGGAGTATGACTTTGGAGTATGAGATCGATGATCTTGAATGGTAGACACTAGAGCAAGTGGATTAGCCGTCTTTGCAACTCGTTCAGCTTGAATTTCATTTGCCTCATGCTGAAATTTTTTCAAGATATCAAAGAGAGTGTGATAGTTTACCTTGTCTAACTGCTTCTGTTGTTTCACCAAAGTAACAAAACGTGTCCACTCTGGTTAAAGTTGCTGAAGAAATTGCACATTGACTTGCACGGTGGAGACCTCCAAGTTGTTTCTTGTCATATCGTTCATCTTCTTGTAGAATCGTGAATAATAAGACTCAATTGATTCTACATCCAATGCAGTAAACTTACCAAAATTCCAAAACAAGTTTGTTTTAACATCTTGCTTGTTGAGTGATTCTCCTTGTTGCAAGCGTTCAATAGCCGTCCATATTTCTTATGCCGTAGGACATGCATCAACCGTGGAATAAATATCATCTCTAATTCTACTTAGAATCATATAGATCGCTTCTTTTTCTGCATCATACCAAGCACGCTTCTTTGGTGTAAGATCAGATAACGTTTCTTTTCTTGTGGTTGCGGGTATTTTTGGAATAGTGTCTGTGGCTGGTGTATAAGGAACAGTGATATCGGAGGAAACATATGGTCCGTTTTTAATACATTGCCTCAATGCATCACCATTAGGTCTTGTATCAAGATAGCGAAGAAAACGTGATTGCCATTGAGCATATCGACCGGCCACAAGCATTGGTGGTCTCTCTTTTTACCCGCCACCATGATGTTGTTGTTCGTCACACGATATTCTGCAGTAGAATCTATCTCAATATTCTCTTAAGTGATGAATTGAATGTGGATTTTAAGTAGTTGTGTTGTGATTGTGTTGTTGTTGAAATTCCGAAAATTGCGATTTTTTCTCAGTCCGACAATAAATTCCTCAGTCCGACAAAATGGTAGACCAAAATTTGTAATCACCAAATTTTGAAATTGAGCTAGAAATAGCCTAAAACTAGTATGATCGCAGTCTAGATAGTGACTAAGTCTAAAAAATACTCGAACAAAATTTAGATGTCCATCACAATGTCACCCATCGCACTCTTAGTTCGCAGTCTGATCGTACTCTTAGATCGCAGTCTGATCGCAGTCTGATCGTACTCATAGATCGTGGTCATGATCGTGGTCTTGGATCGTAACGAGTGATCGTGGTCAGTTATCGTGGTCTTGGATCGTAACGAGTGATCGTGGCCAGTGATCGCATCCAAGGATCGTACTCACTTGATCGTATTGGTGATCGTAGGCAATGATCGCACTCGTGATCGTAGTGGTGATCGTAGTTAATGATCGTAACCTTGATCGTACTCCCTTGATCGTAATCGTGATCGCACTTGGGATCGCAGTCATTGGTGATCGCATGTAGATCGTAAGATGTGATCGTGACTTTGGATCGCAAGTAGAAACCCCCAGGGTTCATGCAATCGCAACAATCAAATCGTAACAACAAAGTAGTCCGAGACCTGTAAGCAACACGAATTTTTTTTTACCTTGGAACTCGTGTTTCTAGCCAAACTAAAGTAACCAAAATCTTACCACACGTATGAAAGATGTAGAGATGTATAGAGGAAGATTTAGAGCACAAAAAACACAAGAAAAAACTTGAATTCGGAATGATGTTAGGTGTAAATCACACGAACCCAATATAATAGCAACAACGAATCACAAAAACTAACCCATGACGATTGATACCAATTATTGTCCCTTATATTATGTGATGATTAAAGAAGAAAGAAAGGTAGATATGAGATGAATTCAAGAGAGAGAAAATAGAGAGAGAAAAGAGAGAGAAGTGTGTAAACTTGGTGAATATTAGATTAGAGAAATTAGAGAAAATGAGACAACCAACCTCTCCTTACATGCAAGGAGAGGTTTATATATCCTTGCCTACATGTGACATGATGTGCTATATGATAATGGGTCGGGCTTTCCTTTTGGGCTTTGATTACTTATGAATGAACCTTAGCTTAAAGTTAAGCCCGTAATCCACGACTAACCTACTACCTATTACAACGTTCTAATATAAGATACATAATAAACATATGACCAAGCATTCTTGTTTGACTCAATATTTTGAGGCTAACAGATTCACATTTTAGACCCACCTGCTCGACACATCTTTAGACTTAAAAAAAACGGACAGTTTTGCACACTTGCATCGTAAAACCATTTTGACCTTGTTAAACATATCCATTTACAAAATCGCCACTTGACTTTGAAAATAGACTCCAAATTATAAGTTTAGAACCCAAAAACAGCCTTTGATCAGTTCTATAACTCAACTTATAGTCCCCGAGATTCGATCCAAATATTGACAACAATTTCGTATTGTGTCGATACTCGCATCCCGGTACACAAATATTCAAACCTATGTAACTTTTGACTCGTTTGGAGTTAAAAGCTCTATCTTATATCGAAACGAGCGTCTCGATGACTACTACAACAATATCCAATAATACCAACACTTTCTCAAAGTTATACCCACGAAAATCTGCCTTAACTCACTGATGTAAATTGATACTTTAAAAATCATACCAACAACCATTTTGACCCATTTTTATCATCATCAACACCTCAAATATGCTATACCCATCCTCCTAACATCTAATAACATCCTTAAATCACTTGCATGATTTATCCTTTCAAAAACCACTACACAAATCATACATGCAACACTTTTAAAATCAAATATAATAGTAATAACACCTTTATACAACACAACAATAGATCAAACACCATTGTTCTTCACTAAAAAATATTTGAAAATTAAAAGTACTTGCATGTTTATAAAAATCATACCATAAGAATCACCATTGAATTTAAAACATGGGACTTCTTTTAGATTTTCATGGATCATGATCAAAATCAAAATATGAGGGTGCTTTTGGTGAAGGGGGGTCATGGCATAAAGAGAAAAGGGAGAAGAGAGAAGAAATTTTGGTGGGTGATGTTTATGTGTGTGTGTTATGAGGAAGAAAATTACTTTTATATGGTGGGTGGTGGTTTTATTTGCAATTTGTACATTGTTGTGGACCAAAGTATAAATATTAGTTAAAAAGCGGGAAATAACTTCCAGTCAATTTTATAAATATTTACGAGAGTCGGGTTTTCTCTCGGGTTAATAGAAGTATAAATCTCGTTTGTTAAATCGATCGTTTTAATAATTAAACGCACACAAAATGAAATAATAATGTTCGACTCGACTTAATACGTAATGAAATAAAAATTTCAAAAATCTCAAATATCGAAATAATCGATACAAAAATATAATACTTGGGCATCCATTGGCATCGCGATCACTATTAGTACTCTTCAATCATCACAATAATGAATTATAGTCACACATTATCGGTTTCAACTAAAATCGTCAAATATAATAATACTCATCATTACTTAGAAATTAAAAATATGTTACATAGTTAGGATATAATAATGACGTCAAGTTCGGGTTATTACAAGTGTATCCTCAAAAACCGGTGAAGAATGATCAATCAAGGGTTCTTCTTCTACAGACTCATATTAGGTTCTTCACACTCCTAAAAAATTGGGTTATCAAAACATGTCTCAAAAACAGGGTTTAAATGCATCACAAAAACACTTGGAGGAATAGGTGAAGGAGTCATAGAAGAAATGGATTCATTATCAGAAGTAAAGGACTCGTCATTATCATAATGATCATCAAAGGGTTCATCACAAGAATCATCAATCATGGTATCAAGCTCATAAGGTGGGAGATGAGAAGGATCCACATTTTCTATAGGAGCAAACTCTTCATCCAAATTAGGAATGTTATCTTGACAAGACAAGTTATCAGATGATAGCTTATAAGATGCTTCAATAGAATCACAATCATCATCCTCCATTTGTGGCAAGTCTTGTAAAAACTCGTCCTCAATCTCATTATCCTTTTCTTTGAACAATTCATCAAGATCGAAATAACCAAAATCACTAGTAGTAGCATGAATTTCATCATGTGATGAAATCGCAATGTGATCATGAGGAGATGAGGTATCAATATAGAACTCGTCACATGGTTCATTCGGAACACCCTCAAGCTCTCTTGGGATTGGGATAAGGTGCTCAACACTAGAGGTGATTAATTCATCCGAATTGGTGATCATATTAGTGCTAAGAGGCTCGTCTACCATGGTTAAAGGGTCGTTGGGTTCCATGTGAGATAAAGGTGAAGAAGGTGTGTCATCATTAAGCGTCATACAAATCGAAGATTCGTCGTCATCATCATAGAAGAATCGATAAGGCATACGAGCACGAGTAGCAAGATATTCTTCTTCTTACTTTGTATCAATCCTAAAGAGTAAATCATCGAAATATTTCTTGAGGCAACGAGAAAATTTGTTCAACGCTTCACTAAAAATATCACAAAGTTCCTTGTCATTAAATCGCCAATACTCTTCAAAAGACGTAATTTTCATTTCCTCAAGAGACTTAATTTTTTCCCTAAACCACCGATACGCTTCTTTCATTTCCTCGAGGCTCATTTCTTTCATACTATCAATATCCTTAGAAATGTCATCGGCCGACTTGTTTATTTGCTCAAGTAAAGAATGAGACTCATTGCAAATATTAGGGGCATAGGAAGGAAGATCCCTCGGTTGACAATCATAACCATAATGGAGTTCGTTACCACAAAACTCACACATGTAAGTCAAAGAATAAGATGGAGGTGGATTTCCATAATTAGGTAGATTATAGGTTTGAAAAGAGCCTTGATTATAAAAGTTCTCATGATTATAACCTTGAAAATTCCCTTCATTTTGAAAACCCTCATGATGTGAAAATCCTTGATTTTGAAAAGTATCATGATTATAGCATTGAAAATTTTCATCATTTTGAAAGCCTCCATAATTGTAAAATTCTTGGTTTTGAAATGGCCCATTAAAGTTTTGCTCTTGAATGATGGTGGAGGTTGTGATGAAAAACCGAAATATCTCATATAGTCATTGCAAGTGTAATCCGTTTGAAGGTTAGGTTGAAAATTAGGGTTCTCGGTTCCATTATAAGCATAACCCTCCCCATAACGGTCATTGTTTTGAGCACATAAATAAGTATCATGTGTACCACCACAATTCGAACTAGGCGAATAATTAGCGTTGGCGGTTTGTTGTTGAAAAATCTCTCACATAGAATGAGTATCCATGTGTAGCAAGGTGACCGAATGTATATACAAGTGAATGACGTTTAACACTTCCTTGAGGGAGGAAGTAATACACCAAATGTGGTATGGTTACACGCTTTGAATACACGTGTAAATAAACTCGAGGAATGAGAGAGAAGCTCTCGGTCGAATTTGAAAGAGAATATATTATCTCTCTCGAGGTTAGATAATTAATATCCACAAGAAAGTATATAGATATGTAGTACTAATTCGGTGGCACACCACTCACTACTATCACCTTCAAAAAACCCACAAGGAAGCGGAGAAACGAGGCGACGCGCATCACTTAAGAGCTTGCTTCTTTAGAATATGAAATACAATCGCCTTATACCCCCCACACAGTGGCCTCTTTCTCAAGTTCAAGTAGATTGTAGTATTTATCTATTGTCCTTAATTAAATTTAATCGATACGCGTAAGTGGCACCGGAACGCCGCCACAAACGGTGTATTGCAATGCAATACTTATGGAAGTAGGTAGATTGGTTGTTCGTATACACGTATACTTATTTACAGATAATAATATAGAGAAAATATTGTTGTATTTATTTGATTTTTTAAGAAAATATAATATGTTACGTAAAAACGACTGAAACAATATATACAATATATATTTGGTGTAATCTTTTAGGAAAAAGATTACTTTTGTATTGTTTAATTTTATTGGTTTAATTCTTTAGGAAAAAAATTGATTTTGTTATTTTTTAATTTCTTTTGTCTTTTTATATTTTTAATTTTTTTATGTTTTTGATTAGCAACAAATAATAACGTTCACAAAGTGAATTTTCCCAAAATCCAATACGTCTCACTAGAAACCGTCAGTCTTCACGAAAAGAACCGGCAGCGGCGCCATTTAATGTTTCGTTTTTTAGTATCGTTTTTGTCTTGGTATCGATTCGAATTGATTAACAAGTATTCAAGTTTGACTTAATTGTTTTTAGTAATAGATCATAATTTGGAATTATTAACTACTTGAGCACACAAAACGTAAAGCTAATCTACTATTTATTATACTACGTAATACGTAACAGGAATATATCGAAAAATAACACGTATGAAAAACAATTATCAAACAATTAAAAGTAATTATGAATTTGATATTATGTCTATAAAAACATAAAATAAAAAAACGTAAAATATAAAAGTGCACGAAAAACGAGGAAAAACACTATAATAATATTCTACTAACATTATACTATTTTTACTAATATTCTAAAATTACAAATTTAATTACAAACAAATTCTACTACCAATTTCCAATTCACGTTCCAAATACAAAACAAATGAAAAGCCCAACAAGGAAACCTCAAGCCCAATTGTATTACTACCTAACAGTCGACTCCAACTAATGCATGTATAAACTAACGGGACTAACAGTCGAGGACTATGGCTGTAATAAATGCATACAAAATGAAGGACTAATAGTGTTCAATTCCTAAACCTGTTACAATTGTATATGAAAAGCACAGATTGAATATTCGAATCTTCCTAATCCCTATATTACTATATCTATTTCTTACTTAAAAGCTCACTAAGAAACTTTTAAAGTATCTAGTACACTAACTCTAATCCTTTTATCATCAAACTAAACATCCAATCCACTAAGCAATTATCTTAACCCAAATGAATTTTATGGTTCTACCTGTTCTGACTTTAACGTGCATAAACCTTGACCTACATGATCTATGGGATACCTATGAGTTTTATGCTAGAATACAAAAGTGAAACCAAATAATCTAAACTCTTCTACTGATTTTAACCTATTTCTATCATCAAAAACTTATGTCCAGCTTATCAATAGGCAGAAAACTAACTACCATATTGTAATCATCTTTTAACAGGCTAACTAAGACGTAAGTAACCCAAACTATGGTTGATTGAAATTCTCACAAAAGCAGATTTTGACTACATGTAAGCTTACTCTATGTTCCACGACATGATTAAATCTAGACCAGCTAAACTCTTACACCTAATTCACGATTATCTCTACTGCTTAAACTAGTACCAAACACTACTCAAGAAAAGATGCAAATTACAGTTACTATTAATGTGAAACAAAAGGAAGAATTTCAAAACTGATTACAAGAAATGCAGGTAACCAATTCAAGCAAGCAACAACTAACTCTACTCTATCAAAATAGCAGCTAGTATCAGACTTAAGAATTTGTAGAAAGAAAAACAAAGCTTGACCTTTATCCTCCAGGCTAGACCGTTGGTGTCGATGCTATTCTATCTGCTTAACTCAATCCCAAAAGAACTGTAATGCCACGGATCTGCTACAGTACCTGTAAAATATCGAACAAGCAGCCTATCCTGCTACAATGGTTGAACAGAACTTTACTTTCAAAACAAAAACCTGCAAAAATATGGAAACAGAATACTGTGCTGCTAGGAAAAGCTATAAATTAATAAAAGTAATCCAAGACTATAAAGAAGCTCATCTAAAAAGCTGTGTAACCAAAACTCATAAGTTGTGAGCTTATCAACCCGTATAATAGACGTGAAAAAGCTTAAAGATAATTATTGAGTAGCTTATGAAAGCAACCAAAAACAAATTCTCCAACTGATACTCTAATACTTTGCAATCTCAATGAAAAATTGATGAAACTAGCACGTCGAACTATCTAACCTCTAAATTGATGAATAACAGGACTAAATATTGAAAGAAAGTTAACTCATAAGCTGTAATGGGCTTATGAACTTTATACTCAGAAATCAGCTTAAACAACAAGAAACTAGAAGCTCTGAATTTGAACAAAATACTCTTGAAGTTCTGAAAACACTTTGAAAACTTTAACACAAGCTTATCGAAATTCCAAAAGCTTGAAAGAGCTTATGGAATCGTAACTAACTTTTTGCTACAGTAAGATCATAGCTACAGTTAAAATAAATTGAAGATTAAAGAATTGAGAAAGTATTTTTCATTAATGGAGAAAGATTGTTATAAAGTTAACTGAAATCATAACAAGAACTGTAACAGAAATCTCTTAACAAACTAAAACTATCTAACTGATTTTCTTAACTACTTCTAACTAGTTTCCTATTCTAAACTAGCTGTGTTAAAATCTACTACTAGCTAACCGTCTACAAATGAGGATGGGAGTGGGTATTTATAGGAGTGGGAGTGAGGTGAGGTGGAAGTATCGACGTGTATTCACGAATCATCTTGTGCCACGTGTCCGATCTAGGGTTCATACTTGATTCCCAGAATTGGGGGTTTCTTCATTGGTTGTTCTTGATCTAATCGAGTGGCCTCCTCCTGTAGAACATTTAATGGTGATCATCTTTCTTCTTTTAATATTCTCTTCATTCTATCTACATCTCTTACAAATTGCCTCTGAAATATTTGGGAGATGCATCTTTCTTCTGTTTCTACATCTCTTGCAAACTCTCGCCAACAAGCTACCATTCAAGAAGGTAGAGTCATTGTTCAACCTATTCAGGGGAGACCAAGTTCATCTAACATTGGTACTAGATCTTACAACACTACTCCTAGGGGAAATACTACTGGCAAGTTGAAGATGATCACATGCTACAACTGCAAGGGGGAAGGACATATGGCTAGGGAATGTAAGCAACCCAAGAGGAGAAGGGATGCTTATTGGTTTGAGGAGAAAGTGTTGTTGGTTAATGCCCATGCAAATGGCCGTGAGCTAGATGAGGAGGAGTTAGCGTTTCTTGCTGATCCAGGAGTTGTTGATCATGATGGACACATAGCAGCTTCCATTCATAATGCAACATATCAAGCATATGATCTTGATGCATACGATTCTGACTGTAATGACTTCAACACCGCCAAAGCAGCTCTTATGGCAAATAATAAGTGTGAAAACACTTATCCTTTTACCACTTATTTCTAATAATAACAAGACCAAAACGTGTATTTTATGTCGTAAAAGTCGGAATTATGCGTGGTTTGTGTTTTTATTGTGTTTTAGGACCAAAAGATGAAAAAGGAAGAAAACACGCGCTTTCACGGGCTTTTATCGAAGAAAACAAGAAAAGACGAAGTCAAAAGATCAAGAGTGCAAAAAGAACGGAAGTCCAAGGCCTATTCTGAATATTTATCGAAGAAAAAGTCTAAAGACGGAAGTTTAATGAAGTCGAAGAACTCAAGTCTAACAGAAGAAGAAAATTACTAGACAAGTTCAATTTACATCGACAAATCCCAAGACGACGTCGAGAAAGACAAAGAATTTAGATCGAGTCGAAAAGAAAAGAAAGAAAGAAGGAAGCACACATGCATTCCCCACTCCCTATAAATGCCCTCCTAATGACACATTAGGAGGGTGTTAGTTAGTCATTAGTAAGTTTTAATTTTCTTTGTTTTAGTTTTCATTTTAGAGAGAGAAAGTGTTTAACTTTCTCTCACTAAAATTTCATCTTTTCTTTCAAGTTAAGCTTTGTTTAATCTTTGTATTAGAGTTTCATTAATTAAAAGTTCAAGTTTAAGCTTTTAATCTTTTATCTCTTTCTACCTTTCTTGATTTTTCTTTGTCCTTGGTCCGAAACTTCATCTTTGATCCGAATAGTTCTTAATTTGTGTTTGATTTTGATGTTTTAGTGTTTAAAAAGTTAATATTTTCATTCCTTCCTAAGCTTTTGTACGGTATAAGCTATAAGCTTGTTGTGATTATTGGCTTGTTTCATATATATAGCTTATTGCATTTTCGGATTTCTTAAAAAGTTTAGTGTTTTTTAAAAAAGGTTCGATTTATAAAGTTTGCTTATTTAGAGTTTTGAAGGTTTCAAGTTTATGCTTATTGATTTGGTTAAGTTCGGTCAAGTGAGCTTATTGATAGTGCTTATTGAACTTTAGCTCATTTGCATTTTCGGATTACTTCATGTTCCATCGCAATCTAAGGGATTTACACATTCCGACAGGAGGTTGTTTGTATCGCAATAACCCTTAAGGGTTTTACTTTGCGATCACTTGGTTTTTCCCCCTTATTCCGATCTGGGATTGCGATCGCATATTCCGACGGGACTTAAGGTTATTTTAAGTCAAAACTCTGCCAAAATTTTAGTAACAACATTCCGATAGCTTGCTCATTATTCCGATAGAAGGGTATTGCGACAGACACATTCCGATAGGATTGATAATCTGTAGTCCGATCTGGACATTCCGATAGAACAACATTGCGGCAGAATTTACTTTGATATTCTGATGGCTTGTTTTATATTTATTCCGATGGTTTAGAGTTTAGTACATTCCGATAGCATTCATTTTTGCATTCCGATAGTTTAAGCTTTTAAGTTTTGAAGTTTTAAGTTTTAAATTTAACTTTTTAAAGTTTTAATTTTACTCAACGACAATTATTTGCTTTTAATTTAATAATAGATAATCAACCGACCCAAAATTATCTTCCACCAAGAACAATTGAGTCGCACTAATTAACGGTAATCAATTCGAAAAGACTTGGAACAACGAACTTTCATAAGAGGCCAAAACATTGTATTAAATGGCGCCGCTGCCGGCTCTTTTCGTTAAGATTAACGATATTTAGTGAGAGACCCGTTGGATTTTGGGATCCGTTCTTTTAGGAACGTTATTTTCAAGCACAAAAATTTTCAAAAATCAATAAAAATTAAAAAAAATTCAAAAAATACAAAAATATTAAAAACTCATAAAAAGCATTTCTTTTCCTAAGTTTTGCACCAAAAAGATTATATATATATTCTCTGTTTCTTTGGTATCTTTTTCTTTTGCAGGTGTATGCGTACTAGATCTTCAAATTATTCTAAGCCCGAGACTCGTGAAGATTTAGATATGGCTGGTGTGCATAACAACAATAACAACCCACCTCTACCCAATTTGAATAACAATAACAACAACAAAAATGTTCCCCCACCCGATTTACGAACAATGGAGGAACTTTGTCAACCTACCATGAACGGACGCGAAGGACCGATTGCGCCGATGCAAATCACGGCTCCTGAATTTTCGTTGAAGCATCACATGATCCAGCAAGTTCAAAACGCTTGCCCGTTTAGCGGATATTTTGAATAGTTGGTTTATTGCACAAAAATATACAACGTGGTCTTTAAGTTATTAGTGGGGCGCGTTAACCAGAGGATGATGATGCCAACAAACATCTCGACAAGTTCATTTACATCACCCAAAGCATGAAACTTCCCGGTGCTTCCATGGATTTTCTTCGCCTTCACCTTTTTCCGCACACTTTATCCCATCATGCCGAAAAATGGTTTGATCGTCTTCCCAAAAACTCAATTCAAACATGGGATGACATGACTCAAAAATTTTTGTCGCGCTACTTTCCACCATCCATGGTTACTAGTCTACGCAACCAAATCAGTGGATTTACTCAAGAACCTGATGAGTCGCTTTTCGATGCTTGGGAACGTTATAATGTCTTGATCGACCGTTGTCCGAACCATAACATGCTCCCCGTTACTTTGATTGATACCTTCTACAATGGTTTAACTTTTCGTGATCCTGATACGATTAATGCTGCCGCCGGTGGTACATTCATGAAGAGAAGACGTGAGGAGTGTAGAGAGCTGATTGAGAACATGACCACTCACATCAAAAATTAGGATTCATCCGCATCCTCAAGATCAAACCCGAGAGTCAATGTTTCTTCTACTTCTTCAAACCCTGATATTACCGAAATGTCCCGCGCAATAGTCGAAATGAGCAAAAAGATTGAACTTTTAGCCACTAACCAATTTCAACAAGCTAAAGCTGTAGACACGTCTTGTGAGATTTGTGGGGATTCTCATTCATACACCGATTGTCCTTTTACTCAAGACACTCCGGAAAATGTGTATGCCGCCAATGGTAACTTTTCTATGGGAGGCTATCAAGCACGCCCTCAAGGTGACCGTAAATTGCTTAGTTATCGTTCGAATAACTATCTATCTCCACCCGGTTTTTCCCCTCAAAACCAAAACCAAAACAATTTCAACCGCAACAATTAAAACCAACCTCGAGCTACCAATCAATATCAATCCCAAAGAAACCCATATCCACCTCAAGGAAATAATTCATCTTACCAAGCCCCACCTCTCAATCAACCCACGACATTGAACCAAGACCTCGAAACTTACATGAGGACCAATAGAGAAATGGTGACGAATATTCAAAGCCAATTCATTAACTTGAAAGGTGACATGGCAAAACAAGGGAACGATATTCGAGCCGAGCTAAAGAATGACATGGCGAAACAAGGGAATGCTCTTCAAGCCGATATGAGAAACTCTATGAACAATCAAACAAATAACTTAAGGGATATGATGGCTAGTTTTTTCCCAAGTAATCAAGCCTCTGGTTCGGGTTCTCTTCTGAGTAACACCGTTGCTAATCCAAGAGGGGAGATGAAAGCAATCACCACCTGAAGTGGCAAAGGTTTAAAGGAACCCGAGATTCCTACACCTACACCGGTGATTGTGACAAAGGAAAATGAGTCCCCTTCTCCAATTACTCCACCTTCTACTTCCACCCCTCCACCACCCAAGGATGTGAGTGAGAATTCCATTCCAAAGCCTTCATCTCAACCCAATACACCTTATCCCTAAAGGTTGAGGAAAGAGAAATTGAAGAACAAGGATGATATTCAGGTTTCTAACTTTCTCAAAATGTTTAAACAACTGAATTTCAATATCTCCTTTGCTGAGGCTCTCGCTCACATGCCGAAGTATGCGAAAATGTTTAAAGATCTTCAAAGTGATAAGGAGAAACTCCTTGATATCGCTCAAACCCAACTTAATGAGAATTGCTCTACAGTGCTCTTAAGGAAATTACCAACCAAACTTGGTGATCCGGGTCGTTTCCTCATTCCTTGCAACTTCCCTGGGGTAGAGAATTGTATGGCCCTAGCCGATCTAGGTGCTAGTATAAACTTAATGCCTTTAAGTGTTTGGAAACAATTGTATCTACCCGAGCTAGTCCCCACACGAATTACACTGGAATTAGCTAACCGTACGGTTGCTTATCCGGTGGGAATAGCCAAAGACGTCTTCGTCGGTGTCGACAAATTCACCTTTCCGGCGAATTTTGTTGTCGTTGACTACGAAATGGATCCCCGTGTTCCATTTATGTCGGACGTCCATTCTTGAGGACCGGTCGCACTCTCATTGATGTAGCCGCGTGCGAATTAATTATGAGAGTTGGTGACGATAAAATCGTCTTCAACATGGGTAAACTTTCTAAGCAGCCTTCTGAAAACGAGAGTGTTAAATTCATTGACGTTCTTGATGGGCTTGTGAAGAACATTTCAAAGACGCTTGTAAAAGTGGTTCTTCTTCTCTACCCATTGTTGAGACCGTTGCCTCTATTGCTCCATCACTAACTCCATTTGGAGAAAGTGATTTCATCTTGAAAGAATTTGAAGCAACTTTGGGAGATGTGGACTTAAAATATGACGATTCTCCCTCCGATTGGGATGAAGACATTCGTACCATTGAGAAACTTCTCAACGAGGACCATATTTCTCCACCATCTCCTAAGGAAATATCTATCGATGATGCGAATTTGAAAACGCCGTCCATCGAAAATCCTCCAGATTTTGAGCTTAAGGATCTACCGTCTCATCTTGAATATGTGTTCCTTGACGACAACAACAAGTCACCCGTCATCATTGCAAAGGACTTGAAAGAAGAAGAAAAATCTCGCCTTATCGCCGTGCTGAAAAATCATAAGAAAGCGATTGCTTGGAAAATCTCCGATATTCGTGGAATTGATCCTCAGTTTTGCACACATAAAATTCTCATGGAGGACGACTTTAAACCCACTATTCAAAACCAAAGAAGGGTGAATCCCAAGATCCATGACGTTATCAAAAAAGAGGTTATCAAACTTCTTGATGCGGGAATGATCTACCCTATCTCGGATTCACCATGGGTTAGTCCGGTCCATTGTGTGCCTAAGAAAGGCGGAATCATTGTTGTTCCCAATGAAATCAACGAGTTGATTCCTACTCGTCTCGTTACAGGGTGGAGAGTTTGTATAGACTAAAACTCAATGATGCTACGAGAAAGGATCATTTTCCCCTTCCTTTTATGGACCAAATGGTTGAACGTCTAGTGGGTAATGACTATTACTGCTTCTTAGACGGTTTCTCCGGGTATTTTCAAATACCCATCGATCCTAAAGACCAAGAGAAAACCACATTCACTTGTCCTTATGGAACATTTGCTTACAAAAGAATGCCTTTCGGCTTATGCAATGCTCCTGGGACTTTCCAAAGGTGTATGATGGCTATCTTCCATGAAATGGTTGAAGAAACTATGGAAGTCTTCATGGATGATTTCTCGGTCTATGGTGATTCCTTCTCTACTTGTCTTGCCAATTTGGAACGCATGCTTAAGCGGTGTGAAGACACTACCTTGTTCTGAATTGGGAAAAATGCCATTTCATGGTAAAAGAAGGCATTGTGCTTGGACATAAAATCTCCAAAGCCGGTCTTGAAGTGGACCGTGCTAAAGTGGATGTCATAGCCAAATTACCTCCACCTACAACCGTGAAGGGTGTGAGAAGTTTCCTTGGTCATGCGGGCTTCTATCGTCGATTCATTCAGGATTTATCTAAATCGCTCGCCCGATGACCCACCTCTTGGAAAAAGATACTCCTTTTATCTTTTCTAAAGACTGTCTTGAATCCTTCAATATTCTTAAGGACAAGCTAACTAAGGCACCGGTCTTGGTTACCCCTAATTGGGAGCTACCTTTTGAATTGATGTGTGATGCTAGCGATTTTCATATTGGAGCGGTTTTGGGCCAAAGAGTGAACAAACACTTCCAACCAATCCATTATGCTAGCAAGACAATGACGGGGGCTCAATTGCATTATACCACTACCGAAAAAGAGATTTTAGCTTTAGTGTATGCTTTTGAGAAGTTCCGCCCCTATCTTGTTCTTTCCACCACTATTGTGTACACCGATCATTCCGCGTTGAAGTACTTGTTAACTAAGCAAGATTCTAAGCCAAGACTTCTTCGTTGGGTTTTGCTCCTTCAAGAATTCAACATTGAAATTCGTGACAAGAAGGGAGCCTAAAACCTAGCCGCGGATCATCTAAGTATACTTGAGGATCCTTATCAAGGGGATCATCCAAATCAAGAGATCAATGACTGTTTTCCCCTTGAGGCCTTAATGTATATCAATTCCAATCTTGATGACACCCGTGGTTTGCGGACATTACAAACTACTTAGCGAGTGGTATTCTCATCAAAGGGTTAACATCCCAACAAAAGAAGCAATTCTTTAAAGATGTTAAGACTTACTTTTGAGATGACCCTTATCTCTTCAAACAATGTGCTGATCTGATTATTCGTCGATGTGTTGATGGACCCGCAGCTTTAGACATTCTCGAAGCTTGCGATAAAGGACCCACCGGTGGTCACTTTGGTCCCAACTACACCGCGAAGAAAGCTTTCGACTCTGGAATCTATTGGCCCACCATCTATCGTGACGCTCACGAGATGGTTAAAAATTGTGATGCTTGCCAACGCCAAGGCAAGATCACACATAAAGATGAGATGCCTCAAAATTTCATACAAGAATGTGAAATCTTTGATGTATGGGGTATCGACTTTATGGGGCCATTTCCATCATCTAAAGGGAACAAGTACATCCTCGTAGCCGTTGACTACGTTTCTAAATAGGTTGAAGCTAAGGCTCTTCCTACGAACGATGCGAGGGTGGTTGTGAACTTTCTCAAGCAACTTTTTGCTCGATTCGGTGTTCCTCGTGCTATCATCAGTGACCGCGGGACTCATTTCTGCAATGATCAATTTGCAAGAGTCATGGCTAAGTATGGTGTCAATCATCGTCTTTCCACCGCTTATCATCCCCAAACTAATGGGCAAGCCGAGATTTCTAACCGCAGATTGAAGCGAATTATTGAGCGTACTGTGAGAGAGCATCGTGCCTTGTGGGCCGATAAGTTAGACGATGCTTTGTGGGCTTTCCGTACCGCATATAAGACCTCGATTGGCTGTACACCTTATCGTCTTGTGTACGGGAAAGCATGCCACCTCCCTATCGAGCTGGAACATAAGGCATACTGGGCCTTGAAGTGGGATAACTTCGACATCAACAAAGCCGGCGATCTTCGGAAGATTCAACTCAATGAGCTAAATGAATTGAGGAATGAAGCTTATGAGAACTCGTTGATCTACAAGGAGAAGACCAAAATCATCCATGATTCTAAGATTAAGAACCGAGAGTTCCATTTTGGTGATCAAGTCTTACTCTTTAACTCTCGGTTGAAGATCTTCTCGGGCAAGTTGAAGAGCCGCTGGTCTGGTCCATTCACCGTCGCCAAAGTCTTCCCCTATGGCACCATTGAGCTTTCTCAGCCAAATGGGCCCAACTTTAAGGTGAATGGCCACCGCGTGAAGTTGTACTTTGGTGAGGACATCTCTCATGAGATGATTCCATCCCTCACCATGTTTCCCTTGAACTAGTTCTGGGTCGAGTCAGGCTCGTGACTCGGTTATAAAAAACAAGCGCTTCTCGGGAGGCAACCCGTTGTTCTATCCTTTACTGTTTTCATCATAAGTGTAGGGGGAGCCCCGTATGTGTTTGTTGTCTTGTTTCTTATTCTGTGCAGGGATTCAAGCTTCAAAGAGTACTTTTGACGACATTTTACGAACCGTGATCCCGTGTACCCGTCTTCCTGGTTCTATTCTAAACTGTCGTGATTCAATATTTCATATCTTATATGTTCACATTGAATTCACTATAGTTGTCCTTTCCTTAGCAAGATTTAAATAAAGTGCACAATGTCCTAAGTGTAGGGGAGTTTACTCCCACATGCTTAAACATTGAGGACAATGTTTATATCAAGTGTAGGGGGACTTCTATCGAATTAAGTGGTCTTTTCCATGAATTTGCCCTCATTTTAACCAAAAAATTTTATTTTTCGACATTTTTCAAAATTTTTAATCTATTTTGGCCTAGTTGTATAGTAGTATTTTCCTTTGTTATCGTCATTTACTTTCTTTGCTAGAATAATTTTTTTTAATAAAGTTGTTTTAAATTTTTCTAAGTCGTGAATATTTTGACTCAACCCGAGTTTACTTATCTAAGTTTACTCTAGCTAGTATCCTTAACATGCTTAAGTCAAGTTTTGCTAGGCTTTTATATAGGGAGCTTTAAAACGCGAAAGTCTTAACTCTCACGGGTTAAGAAAAAGAACTTTTAGCAAAGTTCCTATAATTGATCCTAGAGAGTCGTTTATCAGGGAACTTTAAAATGCGAATTCTAAACCTGAAAAAGTCTAAGAGTTTGCAAGATCCTTTAGATGACTCGAAAACCCAAAACTTTGATTTAATAGGCTAAGCATCCACGAGTCTCATTCCTTGAGATTTTAAATTATGGAGAACGAGAGATGATAGAGTCAATTATAAGTTCGGTATTCTTTCATGAATTTATGTGAGTTAATTATGAGCTTCTTCTCCCATCGCTTGCTAATAAATTTATCTGCAATAAATAAGGTTGTACGATTTGAAAAGTTACTTAGCTTCTAGCCCAAGATCGTTTAAAAGTTGCTCAGTATTAGTTAGAGTTCATAGCCTAGGCATAACTTATTGAAGCAGGATGCGAAGATTGGCGAGTTCGAAAAGGCCCTAACAAGGCATGAGGGCTACATTTTGTTGCTAAAGATCCAAAAGTGATGTGAAGAATCATTTATCGAAAATCAATATGAAGGATCGAGACACACAACGAAAAGCAAATACTCCCCTAAAGATCATGGAGAAGTCTATCCGAAAAGACCCTAACAAGGTATGAGGATAAATAGATCCAAGTCCTAAAAGGAGGCGGATCATTGTATATCAAAGTCCAAAATAAGGATTAGAGAAAATTGAAGAAGTCGTGGTCCAAATATGAAGAATCTCTCAAAAACTTCAAGTGAAGAAATTCCTATTATGAAGAGAAGACCATAATTTCAAGAACGTCTCTCAAGATTTGAAGTATGAAGTCGCTGCCAAATATCGGTCCGAGAAAGGTCTCAAATCGTGAAGCGAGTTATGCCAAGATATGAACTTTAAGAGGTCCCGATAAGCAGTTTTAAAAGATTTTGTCATTTAGCTAACGATTGATTAAATCGTCCCACTTTATTTTCGGCCTAAATAAACTATCGAAATAAGTCAAACAATGTATCCTCGTGATCATTCAAGACAAAATTAAAATATAAGAGATACACCTAGGAATAAAGGAGTCTAAGTAAATAATTGGCCCACATGAATTCGTGTTAGTTTGCTAACTTATAATAACAATGATCTCGTTTTTAAGCTTGGTTTGGGGAACGTGAAACTTGACGATGATAAACATTCATGGCAGCCAAAACCCCAATGTAAGTTTTTGATTTCTTTACTTGTTTCTATCTTTTTATTTTCCTTAATGTTTAGTATTTAATAAAGGCCAAGGTGGGTTATTTATGATAGAAAATGTAAACCGTGCTTTAAAATTAATGCATTACATGAGGGCATTACAATGGTCAAGTGTAGGGGATTTAATAAGTGTGAAAACACTTATCCTTTTACCACTTATTTCCAATAATAACAAGACCAAAACGTGTATTTTATGTCGTAAAAGTCAGGATTATGCGTGGTTTGTGTTTTTATTGTGTTTTAGGACCAAAAGATGAAAAAGGAAGAAAACACGGGCTTTCACGGGCTTTTATCGAAGAAAACAAGAAAAGACGAAGTCAAAAGATCAAGAGTGCAAAAAGAACGGAAGTCCAAGGCCTATTCTGAAGATTTATCGAACAAAAAGTTTAAAGGCGGAAGTTTAATGAAGTCGAAGAACTCAAGTCTAATAGACGAAGAAAATTACTAGACAAGTTCAATTTACATCGACAAATCCTGAGACGACGTCGAGAAAGACGATCGAGTCGAAAAGAAAAGAAAGAAAGAAGGAAGCACACATGCATTCCCCACTCCCTATAAATACCCTCCTAGTGACACATTAGGAGGGTGTTAGTTAGTCATTAGCAAGTTTTAATTTTCTTTGTTTTAGTTTTCATTTTAGAGAGAGAAAGTGTTTAACTTTCTCTCACTAAAATTTCATCTTTTCTTTCAAGTTAAGATTTGTTTAATCTTTGTATTAGAGTTTCATTAATTAAAAGTTCAAGTTTAAGATTTTAATCTTTTATCTCTTTCTACCTTTCTTGATTTTGCTTTGTCCTTGGTCCGAAACTTCATCTTTGATCCGAATAGTTCTTAATTCGTGTTTGATTTTGATGTTTTAGTGTTTAAAAAGTTAATCTTTTCATTCCTTCCTAAGCTTTTGTATGGTATAAGCTATAAGCTATAAGCTTGTTGTGCTTATTGGCTTGTTTCATATATATAGCTTATTGCATTTTCAGATTTCTTAAAAAGTTTAGTGTTTTTAAAAAAAGTTTCGATTTATAAAGTTTGCTTATTTAGAGTTTTGAAGGTTTTCAAGTTTATGCTTATTGATTTGGTTAAGTTCGGTTAAGTTCGGTTAAGTGAGCTTATTGATAGTGCTTATTGAACTTTGGCTTATTTGCATTTTCGGATTACTTCATGTTCCATCGCAATCTAAGGGATTTACACATTCCGACAGGAGGTTGTTTGTATCGCAATAACCCTTAAGGGTTTTACTTTGCGATCACTTGGTTTTTCCCCCTTATTCCGATCTGGGATTGCGATCGCTCATTGCGATCGCATATTCCGTCGGGACTTAAGGTTATTTTAAGTCAAAACTCTGCCAAAATTTTATTAACAACATTCCGATAGCTTGCTCATTATTCCGATAGAAGGGTATTGCGACAGACACATTCCGATAGGACTGATAATCTATATTCCGATCTGGACATTCCGATAGAACAACATTACGACAGAATTGACTTTGATATTCCGATGGCTTGTTTTACATTTATTCCGATGGTTTAGAGTTTAGTACATTACGATAGCATTCATTTTTGCATTCCGATAGTTTAAGCTTTTAAGTTTTGAAGTTTTAAGTTTTAAATTTAACTTATTAAAGTTTCAATTTTACTCAACGACAATTATTTGCTTTTAATTTAATAATAGATAATCAACCGACCCAAAAATATCTTCCACCAAGAACAATTGAGTCTCACTAATTAACGGTAATCAATTCGAAAAGACTTGGAACAACGAACTTTCATACAAGGCCAAAACATTGTATTAGCAAATCTCTCACTTTTTGGGTCCGATCAAACAACTGAGGTACCAAGTGTTACCAGTGATACTAGCATTGCACCACATCCAATTGGGCAAGAGTCTCAGCATCCAGAAGAGCCTCCGGTGGTGAGTAACTCAAACGAGGAGACAAAAAATAATAGTAATATCAATGCAAGTCCCCAAACATTGAGTGAAATACAACCGGGAGCTATTTTGCATATGGATTCCCCTGCTCAACAAGATTTGGTAATGGTTTCAGAAACTATGCTTGGCCAAATGAATACCATGGTCCTTGAAACCCTAAGTGTTAATCAGACCTTATCAGCCGAGCTTGCTTTATATAAGGAAAAGGTTCAAACCTAGGAATTAACTCCCTCGACCAATACGCTAACCAATCCAGAATTTAATGACTTTCGAAAACTTCAAATGGATCATTTACAAGAGATTGAAAATTTAAGAGAAAATATTTCAAAAGAAATTAAAGAAAAAGAGTCAGTCGTCACTAATTTTCAAAAACGTAAAACGGATTCGAAATTCTTGAGTCTAAAAAAGTTGAAACGGAAAATATCGCTTCTAACCAAATTAAAAAGATTGATAATTAGCTTTTGAAACAATATTCTGCCTCACATATAGTACATTTTTTATACATCTTTTAAGGAATTTAACTTATCTCGTTAACAAGACCTTCCACCTAACTCGGGTTACGCAAAGCAAGCTTTTATCCACAACCCAAGACTTTATGATTAATAAGTCATTTTTTAGTATCGTTTTTTCTCTCGGTCTTATTGAATTGATCAATAATAACAAGCACGTACTCTATTGTTTTTGGTTATAGTCGTGAGATTTGGAATCTTTTTCTATTTATCAAACACGTAAAAAGTAAAAATATTATTTATGTAAAGATACGTACTAATCTAAAAACACATTGCAAGTACAAGCATATAAGCACAAGGTACAAGTCTATAATGCACAACAAAGTAATAAAATGAGAAATATCAACTATATAAAAGTTCAATGCTAAAAGTGTAACAAACTCAAACTACCTAACAATATTCTAACAATTAACAAACTAAGAGGACTGAAACTCCCTAACTGAAATTTAAAACTAATTACCAGATAAGTGCAACTACTCCTAAACATAAGGGACTAAAACTGCCAAATATAGTTTGAAACAAAAACGGGCTTAAGGACTCAAATAAGCTAGAATAAGCTCAATAAGCCATCCCAGAAACTCGGGTTTTTTGCAAAAGCTTTTAAGTCTAATTTTACCTAGCCAGCTTAAAGGAAACTCTCTAAAATAAGCGAATCTCTCAAACAACTTTTTCAATAAGCTACTTTTATCAAATAAGCTTTCATAGACAAGCACTTTCGCTATAAACTATGGAAATCATGTAAAAAATCAAATGATGAACACCTGGAAAAGAAATTTGCAAAAACCTCAACAAAATAAGCCAGAAAATGAATTTAAGCTAAAACGGGCTTATTTTGACCAAGCGTTGACTTTTGTTGACCAAAAGTTGACCAAGTCTAAGACCTAATTTCAACACTTGTATAAACTTTTGTGAAAGAAAATGGCCAAGTTTGTGAAGTAGATCAGCTGGAAATGAAAATGATACAAGGTAGATTAAGCTATTTATTACATACTTTTAAGCCAATAGTGCTTATTATGTGGTAAGCTACAAGACATGAATTTTACACAGGCTTAAAGTCCATATGATAAGCTTTCGGAAAATCTAGAAAACTTGTTCTAACTCTAAAAAATGAAAGACTTACGATGATTTGAAACAAGCTGTTTAACAAAGACTTCCTGACCCAAACTTTTTAACTGTCAATTGCCTTTTTTGACTTTAATATTGACTTTAAAAAGTGGTAATACTAACCTCTAACAGATACTAAATGTATAGAAAGCAAGCTCAAACATTTCCTCTAAAAGAATCACAACAAGGACTATAATCCAAACACTACTTTAGGGTAAAATGCAAAAAATTATCAAAGAGTAATGAGATAAGCTAACATATTAAGGTAACAAACTTATCTACTAACTCAATTAAGCCAAATAAGATCAATTATTAGCAATAACAAGAAGATTTAAGCTAGAAGACTAAAAGTAGCATGCAGTACTAGTTTTGAGTGGAATTCTAAAAACAACAAGTATTTGCCTTTTAGCTTGAAGCCTCCTTTGATGGAGAAGCTCAGTGCAGGACTGTCATATGATCATTCAACACCATAAACATCATCTACAACCAATCACCTCCATAAACCATCAAGAACATCACAAAAATCTCTTGATTATTGATGAGACTGCTTTTATACATGGTCTCATCGTCCAAATCGGGCTTAAAATGCATAAAATATCATTAAAACTGCCAAATATATGCTCGTGTTTTTTGCTTGTGTATTTTAGGTACGGATATTGAGGAAATGACAAAAAGATCACAAGAATCATTCAAAAACAAACACGAGAAACGAAGCCGTACAATGAACCGGACCCAAATCTGGAATTTCCAAAATGCCCTTGAAGAATTGAAGATTGGCAAGTTTGGTCCCTCATTTTTTGAAGACTTGGCAAGATAAGCCCTTGAAGAAATCAAGATTATCAACAAAGGTCCTCCATGTTTGAAGATTATACAAGTTTTACCCTTGAAGAATCCAAAAATATGCATTTATGGTCCTTGGTTTAAGTTTGGAAACAATATCTACCAAAAATGACAATCTGCCAAAGTTAAATACAAAGGGGATGAAGTTTGTTTGCTGTTTATACAAAATGAAAGAAAGAGGAAACCTTGGGGGCCAATACTGCCAAACAGCCAAACTCTCACCACCAACCAGAACTTGCCACCTCACCATTACCCACCCGAATACCCATTTACCCAAACCCTTACCCAACCCGTAACCCATAACCCAATACCAGGTTTATTTAATTAAGCCTGGTCAAACGAACCAGTCAACCCCCCCCCCCCCCCCCTTATTTCCCTCTAAACAAGATTTTTAAATAAATCTTTTCCCATTTTGGATTAAACCCCTCCCTAATCCCACACGAACCCTAATCTATCCCAGGTCCAATTAACCTTAATACAAAGGGTTTTTGGCTTAGGATTTCCAGATCCCTAATTAACCACCTTGTCACCTAATCCCACATCCCAAATCACCCCAAGACACACCCATGTGTCTTGGTGGTCCCTCCCCTGCAACATCACTTTCACCCAAACCCAATACCCGACCAATTAAACGTCCAGGATTCTTCTACTTGGCCTCCAAGGAGTTTTTAACGTCTATGATCAACTTTTCCACAGCTGGCATCTTCAGAGATCACATGAGGACTCTTTTTGACCAAGATTTCAATTTCAGTCAAGGGGCAAATTAGGAAGTTTGTTGTTAGGGTTTTTATGATTCTAGAATGACCTGTAGCCATTATATAAGGCGACATAGGACTAGCATTTTACTTTGTTCCAGTTTTTCTAGCAAAACTTTGTAGTCCCTTTTTATTTAATAAAGTTGGTAATTTTATTGGAAAAGTGTAATTCCTTTTGTTTTATAAAAGTTGGTAATTGTTTTTTAAGCTAGAATACTGAGTTCCATTAACATTGTTGAAGTAATTTTGAGTTTTCAAAATTATTTTCAAGTTTCTGAAATATTGATTTCACTTGGTGAAATCTTGTTTCAAGGTTGATTTTGCAGGTTTGTAAGTTGGATGATTTAAGTGTTTTGAAAGGAACATATTTGAGAAGTATTGAAAAGGTTTTCAAAAGGTTTAAAAAGGTTTCAGAAAAATCAGAAAGTATTGTTATTGTGCTTGTTTATCTTCACTTTTTCTTAGCAGGTTGTTGAAAACTTTGTGTTCAAGGCTCAGCATAGGTCCGGGCCTATTTGGAGAAGGCAAAGCAGCCTTGGTTGGGCCTGGATGTAGGCCCAACAAGGTAGCCCCTTGTTTCTATTTTGGTTTTCAGTTTTTTTTTTGTGATTTGTGTGATATTGCATGAAATCTGGTTAAGTGTCTATTTGAGTGTTAAATATTGCTATACTAGAAGTTTTATGCATGTTTCAAGTAGTTTCAATCAGTTTGGTAAGAGTTAGAATAGCTTTGCTTTGTTAAATTTTTGATCTTCAATTTTAAAGGGGTGTTTGGATTAAGGTTCTAATCAGGGTAATCAATCAAGTTTTGTTTAAATCTTGTTTAGATATACTCATTAGGTAGTTAGTAGTTGTATGTTAGCATAAGGTTTAAGATTGGTAAGGTATAAAACATCATTGCATGCTAAAATTTGGTCTAAGTACTAGAAATCAGAAAAAGTGTCCTGAGTGACTGATTTAAGTGGAAATGGTTCATTAAATCTTGAAGTCTGTTAGGTTCTAGGTTATAAAAGGGTTTGTAATCAGTTACATGCTAATTGGTGATCTTATGTGCAAATTATGAGTCATTGAATCTCATTATTTTGACCTATAAAATCAGCAAAACACCCCAGACTTGTGCTAGTTATATCAGAAACAATTTTGTGCTAATTGAGTTTAATTTTTGCTTGTTACTTGTGTATTTTTGAGTTTCCTTTGACTCCTTATACTCAACAGAGTATAAGGGTGCCTTCTTGTCCAATCAAAACATCACAGTAACAAGGATCAAGTCCTCTTGTCCTATTTTGCACAAGTGAAGAAACAAACTTCTCTTTGAGTTAATAAAAAGTAAACTGAGCACGACTTTGGTTCTAATTTGATATAATCTTGTTTAAATTGGGTTGGATTTGAGTTTTTGAAGCTTAAGAAGTATAAGGTTTGGGTTTAAAAAATTTAAAAAGAAAAAAAAAATAAAAAGTAAAAAGGACGTGGCCAGGACTCGAACCTGCGCCACTCCTCCCACACACAAACGCTCTAACCATCTGCCCTAGGGTCTTTGATTGGTATCTCTTTGCAACATTAGTTATTTAAGGAGTATCTGTTTTTAGCTTATTAAACTTTCAGCTTGTTTATAAGCTGTTTTCAGCTTATTCCTTAGGATTTTTTCCCATTTAGCATTTTTCTTTGTTTTTTACTAGGTTTTAGGACTTTTTGGTTTAAAAATATTATTTTTCCCGTAATTATTTAATTTACTAGGATTATTTTAAGTTTTAATTTTTGAAAGTAACTTAAAAATAGGAAAAAGCATTTTAAAAATATGAAAAAATAGTTTTTAGGTTTTTATTTATATTCTTGAGGTTTATAGCTAAAAAAGTTTTCAAAAAGTCTAATTTTTGATTTTATAGGATTTTAGGGTTTTTAATCAACTTTAAAATTTAATATAAAATTATTATATAGGATTTAGAAACTTTTAATTGCATTTTTGTCTTAGTTATAATATTCTAGATTTTTGGTAATTTTTTAGAATTTTTTTTATAAACTTTGAATTTTTTTGATTATTTTATTATTATTTTATTATTAAAAACTGAAAGTTTGATTTTTTAACTTTTTTCATTTTTCCTAGACTGTAGACACATAATTAGGAATTTTGTAACTTTCCAAATCTTTTTAGGGCTTTTCAATTATTTTTTAGAATTAATTTAAGTTTTAATTGATTTTAATAGTTTTTAAGTGTTTAAAAATAGTTTAATTTGATTTTAAGATTTAAAAAAAATAGTTTTTAGCTTAATTAGGTTATTTTTGAGGTTTACAAACTTTAAAATCTTGTTTAGGGCTTTTTAATAATTAATTGTGATTTTTAGGGCTTTAATTAGCATTAAAAAGTCATTATCTAATTAATTAAAAGGTTTTAGCAAGTTTGGATTTTTAGTAAACTCTTAGAATATTAGTAGATTTTTAGTAATTTTTAGGTTAAAATTTTTATTTTTGCACTATTTACGGTTTTTCGTTATCGTCGTTTTCGTCTTAGTTTAATCCGTTTTCGTAACCGTCATTTCTTACTTATTTCTATTTTCTTTTCTTCTCAATATAATCACAAACATTAATCAATCCATTACACAACACACTAGCCTCCTCGAGAACGAACTCACTTAGGGTCATTCACACACGGTTTTCCTAAATCGTCGTGGTCACTTGCCCTATATTATTGCCTTGTTTTCCTAAACAAGTGTGATTTTACAACTATAAAAAATGGCGCCGCTGCCGGGGAGGCGTGTTGTGTTTTGATTGAACCATTGTTGTTTTTATACTATCCATAAGTAGTATTTGTATTAGTAGCACTCTACTAATACGTATTATCGTTTTTTGGTTTTTGTGTGAATATTATTAATATATTGTATACGTAGAACAATAAATTTACAAGTACTCCAAATACGTGAGAAATCACAACCTTGACTTGGGAGGTCATTACCCAATCATTGTATTCGAATCTCAAACCAAAGAAAAAGGCAAAAATAGATAAATACTTTCGTGAAGCTCGATTTTGCAAAATACAAACTATAAGGTGGGTATAAGGCGGTTGTATTTCACGACCTAAAGGAAAAAGGCTATTAAGTGCTTCGCGCCGCCTCGTTTCCTCCGCTTGCTTGTGCATATTTGATTTTGAGAGTGAATCGAGGGTTTTGCCGCCCAAAGTATTATTACATATCATATATATTTTCTTGGTTTCTATTGATTAAACCCTCTTGAACGATTTGTTGTTCCACCATCGTTCTAAAGTCATCGAAGGCGTTCACTTCACGTGATCGTTTTCATTCCTTGAGGCTTCTTTAATCAAGAGATTTGATTAAGGAGGAGATTTGTAGATTTTTGTCTACTTAATACATTTCACCAATTTCCAAAAAGTTAATACCATCAAAAACCACAAAAAAATTGAAAAATACAAAACACCAAAAAGAATCTTCTTTGCTCGTCTCCTCGTTGTACGTGACGTTTATGCTAACTCGTAATCAAGAAAAACGTGCACGTAGACGAAAGAACAAAACTCCCACTCCAACTCATTCTAGTGAGGAGTCTCCTATTGACGAACCCATTGTACGAGAAGCACCAACCATGGCGAATCGAATTATGATGGAGTTACTTCAAGCACCAACCAAGGGTTATGGAGAAGCTATTGTGATTACCGCTATCCTTGCGGAGAATTTTGAGGTGAAAACGGGTTTGTTGTCGATGATCCAAAACAACAAATTCCGTGGTGATGAGAAGGACAATTCCCACAACCATATCCGCCAATTTAATCGTCTTAACGCCACTTGCAAATTCAAGGATGTCTCAAATGACTCAATTAAGATGATGCTTTTTCCGTATTCCTTAGCGGGGCCCGCTAAAATTTGGTTAGAGAAAGATCCACCCAATTCTATATTGACGTGGAAGGATCTCGTTTCGAAATTTGTGAACCAATTTTTTCCGCCCTCTAATGTGGATCCCTATTGATCGTTAGACTCAATGGTTATGAACCATTATATCTAGGTTGATCATCGTTCATATGATAACATAGCGGAAAAGAACAATGATCATAACAAGGTGTTTAGGCACAAAGAACACGAATTAAACAATTGGGTTGTTCATTATATTAATAACAAACAACCACTAGACGTGTATACATTGAATCCCACGTCTAGTGCGACACACACTTTAGGTTTACATTGTGAATGAATGATATATATAAAAACCTACGTATGTTTTCTTTATATACTAGAAAACATAGCTTACAAAGAAAGCTAATAATAAGACAACTAAATCTTCTATTATTCTGTGATAATATCTTCTACAAGTTTGTCCACCAGCTTGTAGAATTCTTCATTGTCAGATTTAGTCCTTGTCTTTTGTGTTTTGACTTATCAACTTAATAATTCGACCCAACAATCTTCCCCTAGTTGATGATGTCAAAACACTCCTCTTAAGCATGAATCCTTTGTATGTAGTACATGATCTCCAAGAAGCTTCCCCTTAAGTATAGCACATATTCTTCCCCTTTTTGACACATCAATAGGGAATATGTGAAAGTATGCAATCTTGTAGATTCTCCAAAAGTAGACTCTGTGTAATGATCCTGAAGAAAAATAAATAAAGTAGTCTTGATGCAGAAGTAGAATACCACAAACCTATGTTCCATGTCTTGTACTATCTATGTGATGAAGAACTCATACTCATGGTACAAAGTATAAGTAGACCTCGATCCGTTTGTCAAAAATCCTCATCCTATGTGAGACACTGAGCACGATAATGTAACTCCTTCAAGTGATAGCAATTGGTTTGCTAGATATGACAAGGCTTCATCACCAACTATGTAAGCACGAACAAGTTACCTTTAAACCAATGCTATCCAACCATGATTTAAAGATATGATGAAACATAAACTCGCAAAAATCTTCTTCAATCATCACTCTTACCATAAGAATTCTTCCCCTTAAGCTAACACCTCTTCATGAAGAAACTTAATCTTCATATCATATGTAAAAGTGATAAGACGGATAACTCTTTTACAAGGCTACCCCGATTACATAATCAAATCCAATAAATTACCTCACGAATAATTGCTAACTCGCTTTAAAATCATTAATCCATTTAAAAATATCCGAGCCATAAATATCAACTTGATATTCTGAATAAAACGGAGATTCCATGTACCTTTGTGTGTAAATTCCTCCTTTTTGTGTGCTTAAAACGTACCAGTTTTCTCAAACAGCAGCAAACAGTGTGTTGTCCAATAACTCTTCTGTCCAATATCTTTGGCAGATGTATTGTCCAATATCGGACAATACGTGTCAGCGTTGAAGTACATATATCGGACAACACTGTCAACTTGACAGTGTTGACTTATTCCTGTCAGCGTCAAACTTTCATTCGTCAGCGTCCATTCAGCCCTTGTCAGCGTCAATACCATACTTTGTCAGCGTCCATTTTTTTTCTTGCTGACGTCATCTAGGGCTACATCTCCTATCAGCGTATAAGGATAAAGAGACCAGTATACTATAATGATAACAAGTTATCTTAATTCACATCAACAAATACTGATCCAAATAACCCAAGTAAGATATGCTTTGTTCATGTGAACGCAAGGCTATATAATCGTGTGAACACAAAAGAAGCTATTATGTAAACCGTGTGATTTTAACCAATCATAGTTGTCAAACCGTGTGAACACATAAACTTTGTCATCTAACGTCAATTGCTTTCATTCTTTGATCGTGTGAACGCACAATATACAACCATAATTCACGCATCCTTATGACGACTTCTTCATGTGAACATACGAACTTTAAATCCCATTCGCATGTATCCACCAATTGGAAATTTTCATTCGTGTGAACACTAAGATTCTTCATGCGAATACTCTTCATCGTGTGAACACAACAATTCCAACCAATGAGAATTGAATGATGGACTTATCCCCACGTGAGTAATGGTATACCAGCATGTAGAGGAACGAGTGGAATACAGTAACAAAACATATTATCAATCACAATCAATGTATGATCGTGTGAAAACAAATTCACTCAACGAATATCTTTGCTGGTCGTCGCATGATTGTCTTAGTCCTTGCTTGGCCCACAGTCATATTACATCACCATCATACGAACATAATACTACTAATAGTGTTTTCATCGTATGATCACAGAGGTGGGACCAGCAGCTTTAATTGACCAGCAGCAATGAATCGAACACAAGTACTTGCTGTACTCATATAGATCTAGGGTTTGTATGCCAAAACGGATCTAGGGTTGCAAAACCCTAATATCATAGTCATGTTTAGGGTTTGTAAAACCCTTTTATTGCTGCTAACCATTCCTTGTGTCTTCTTGAATTGATCTAGGGTTTGTAGAAAAACCCTAAAACATGATTTTATGTAAACAAGAAATCTGAAAATTAACCATCAGCCAACTTCGACGCTTAATAACTTTTGCCTGGGGACAAAACTCGACAATCCCTCCGGTGGATGTTTAGATCTATGTATGTAGAACACATATCTAAAATTTCGTGACGATCCAACGGTTCAATCAAAAGTTATGACCTTCTGAATACTGCTGCGCACACAAAAACGTCCAGAAAAACTCCATACGAATTTTTCTTCTTCACCATACACGAACACCTCGTCGGACCTAGATATCACGAGCCTTAGGCTCTGATACCAATTGTGGATCCCTATTGATCGTTAGACTCAATGGTTATGAACCATTATATCTAGGTTGATCATCGTTCATATGATAACATAGCGGAAAAGAACAATGATCATAACAAGGTGTTTAGGCACAAAGAACACGAATTAAACAATTGGGTTGTTCATTATATTAATAACAAACAACCACTAGACGTGTATACATTGAATCCCACGTCTAGTGCGACACACACTTTAGGTTTACATTGTGAATGAATGATATATATAAAAACCTACGTATGTTTTCTTTATATACTAGAAAACATAGCTTACAAAGAAAGCTAATAATAAGACAACTAAATCTTCTATTATTCTGTGATAATATCTTCTACAAGTTTGTCCACCAGCTTGTAGAATTCTTCATTGTCAGATTTAGTCCTTGTCTTTTGTGTTTTGACTTATCAACTTAATAATTCGACCCAACATCTAAGACTACGCATTTGAAAAATGAGATTTCTAAATTTTCACAAGAATCAAATGAAAGTTTTTCAACGGCTTGGAATAGGTTTAAGGAGATGTTACATGAATGTCCTCATCACGGTTTTTCCGACTTACATCAAATCGACACGTTTTACAATGGACTTAATGATCATGAAAGAGATTATTTGAATGCCGCCGCGGGCGGTAATTTTTTGTGTAAAACGGTTGAAGAAGCTTTGGTCATAATTGAGAATAGGTCTAAGGTTTATAGCCCTCGTAACACACCGAGTGTTGCCGAATTGGGCTCATCATCGTCTCGTAGCATTAATGCTTTACATGATGAGGCAAATGAAGAAAATCGATTTTTTGATAGATTTGCTAGCCTTATGTCCCATTGGAAAGCTCAAGAAGCTTCAAATTCCGCTTCGGTTAAAGCGGTTTCTAAGAGTCGTTTGTCGTGTGGTGGAGCTCATGATCTTTCCGAGTGCATTACCGCGGATGGTAACACTTCGAGTGCTTATGTAGCCACGGGAACTAATAACCAAATCGGTCAAGGATCCTGCCAAAATCAAGCTCCACCAAATCAAAATGCTAATAACTATCGCAACAACAACCAAGGTGGAAATTACCAAGGAAATCAAAGGAATTATAATAAGGGTAATTATCAAAGTGGAAATGGGCAAATTTCAAACCAAACCAAAACCGTGATTTTCAAACATCGACTCAAGGTTTTCAAAATGATCACACCAAAAATCTTCAAGGAGAGTTTTTGAATTATGCTAAGGCTAATGATGCTAAGTTTGACAACATGCAACGTGAAATGGTTAGCTTAAGATCCGAGTTGAAAAACGAGCTTAAAAACGAACTTGCTAATGAACTTAAGACTCATGCTAATAAAATGGAAGGAAATGTCACACGACTCCAACAAAATCAACAAAAAATGGAGCAAGGTCAACATGAGATTAAGCAAGAGTTGTTAAAAGCGGATGCTAGGCAATCTAAGTTTGAAGACCGAATGGCTAAAATGTTTGAAGCTATCATGTGTAAGCCCTCTTCTTCGGGTGGTCTTCCTAGTGATACCATCGTGAACCCGAAAGGAGAACTGAAGGTTGTTACTACTCGTAGTGGTAAAACTTTCAAAGAACCCATTTCTCGTCCAAGTACTTCTATGGAGAAGGAAAAAGAGAAAGAACCCGAGGTTGTGGTAGAAAAGGAGAAAATTCCAAGCCCACGAAGTACCGCTCAAACCACACCTACGGTTGAACCCACACCAATCATGGAACCTGAGATTCCAAGGCCTTTGCCTACTATGCCCCAACCCACACCACCTTTACCCTACCCTTCAAGACGAGACAAGGAAAATGTACAAGAAAGAAATAATTATCAATTTGAACTTTTTATGAAAATGTTTCGTGACTTGCATTTTAATATAAGTTTTGCCGACGCCTTAGTCATGATGCCTCGATTTGCCGCGAACTTCAAAAGTATGTTGAATAACAAAGAGAAATTGCAAAAATCGTCTAGTTGTTCATCGGTTTTTCTAAGCCGCATACCTCAAAAGGTCGGTGATCCTGGAGAGTTTTTAATCCCATGTGCTATACAAGACATGGAAGAATGCTACGCCTTGGCCGATCTTGGTGCTAGTATTAATTTGATGCCTCTTGAGATTTTTAAATCGCTCAATCTTCCCAATCTCACTCCTTCAAGAATGTCAATCGAGATGGCCGATCATTCTACGATTCTAGCTTGTGGAGTAGCCGAGGACGTCTTCGTAAGAGTTGGAAAGTTCTACTATCCCGTAGACTTTATTGTTGTTGACATTCCTATCGATCCTAAAGTTCCGTTAATTTTAGGTCGATATTTTTTGGATACCTCGAGAGCACTTATCGATGTGCATGCAAGGAAAATCACTCTTCGTTTCAATGAGGAAGAACTCGTCATTAATGCAACCCAAAACTCCACACTTTCTCATGTGTATTCTATCACATTTTTTTACAAAAACATTTGCAAAAAGATTTCAAATAGAGTTTTAGGAGTTGTTGAGAAAATTGAAGTTCCGTCCCCTCCGCCGGTGGAGGTTAAGAGTGTTAAGCCTACAATTCCAATCTTGAGTGATTCTTCGGATGATGAATATGTTGATCCCGATGGGGAAGTTTTCTTTGTCGACAAACGTTTTGAAAACTTACCACCACCTTTACCAAAACGGTTTCAAAATGTGAGAATTTTTAGTGTGACTAACATTGCTTTAGAAACACCAAATATTTTTGACATAATTAAATCGGGTTTTCACAAGGAGAGTTTAAAAGATGAAAAAGGAAAAGATTTTAAATTGAATTTAAAAGATTTTTCTACAACTCTAACTCCGTCATCACCACGTGTTTTGAGTACTACAAGCTCGTCTTCTCCTTTTAACGATGCTTTGTGTGGACTTAGTGTGGGGGAAGCCCCTTATGTTCCCTTCCCTTTCTCCACCGAGGACGAGATATTTGATCCTGGAATTGATTATAAAGGGAAATCTCGGTCTTCCACCGATGCAATAAATGGAAAATCTTTCTATTTGATTGGTGCGAGTCTACCTCGAGTAGCTCAATGTTTTTATGACTTACCCATTGTCTCACCCTTCTATTTCTTCTCATCTATTTTCTTGAAACCCTTTGGGTTTGTATTGGCACATCATGAAGTGGCGTTGATTTGTTTTTCCAATGAAAATGAGAACGCCATCTTCGACCCCGGTATTTTGCATCATCAAAGGACTTAGTCCTTAATACCGGTTGTTTTTGGGCCTTGTTTATCATGTAAGCCCCACTAAAAATTGACCATACCATGATTATCCCTAAATGATCACATTTATGGGGATTCGAGTCGAGCTTTTGACTCGGTTAACAAAAACAAGGTGCCTCGTGGGGGAGACCCATGCTTATCCATGTACATATTATTGCTTTCTAATGTAGTTTAATGAGAGGGGATTTGTGCCCTTCCAACCTTTGTTCCGTGGTTGTTTGTGCATTGTGGTTTTTAGATCATGATCTTCACGATTGGAGCCTCTCGTGTTTCATTTTATGGGAGCACTCGATCGTTTGCTTTGGAGACATTTCTCAATATCCAAATGATATATCCTTTTGATGTTCTAACCTTAGGTTTTTAGCACACTTCATAAACGGCTATTAATTTATTGGTTACACCCTTTCCATGCTAAATTAGGCATTCGACTACGTCTCTAGTATGGGGGTTTTGCACCCCTAGACTCGAAACATTGAGGACAATGTTTAACTTTAGTATGGGGGGGGGGTGAATAGATACTTGCCTTGCCAAACCTTCACGCTTTCCAAAGTTTATCTTTTTGTTATCGTTTTTGTTGCAAAATAAGGCTAAAAATGGCCAAATTTTAAAATTTTTCTCATGTTTCATAAGTGTTTGAAGACACGAATGTAGGTTTTCCGATGGCGAGAATAAGAGTAATTTTTGACTCGACCGTGCGTGTTGAGCACTTAGCTTTGATTCCTTAACTTCACATTAGGCTAAGTCTCTTAAATGAGGACGAGAAATGATAGAGTTAATTATAAGTTACTATGCTAAACGTAGAGTACTCGTATTCTTTCAAAAACTCATGTGTTCTCGTTGTTTGCTTATTCTCCCTTCGCATGTATATATTTTTTGCTTAATAAATATTGACTTAGCGGTTTAGTTAGGATTGTTGGGTTTCTAGTCTTTTCTAGTAGCTTCCGTGTAATTAAATTGGGAAGACATTAAGGTATCGCCAGCGTCACGGTTTTGAAGTATTGGCACCCCAATAATCGAAAGCTTCACCTAATAATAAGATTTCAAGTGCTCACCTAAATCAAGCAAACAATTTGAAGCTCACAAGGCCGAAAAATCTATGCAAAATTGAAAGTGAATCAAGCCTTAATCTTCGAAGCTTTAAAGATCCAAAATTCGCTTTAGCGTGAGGATATACGTCTTTGGCTAATAAAACCACCGATGATGACGGATAATAAAAGGCAAGGCAAGACCGAAGTCATAATAAAAGCTTCATGGCGAAGTTGAATAAAAGATGGAGGTAAACCAAAGATAATAAGGCCCTTCTGTTAGGGGGCGTATAAAAGTCTTGGTAATAAGTCTCATGTTCAAAACCGTTATAAAACCGTGTTTATCGATTCTTCTTGTCAACTTAATTTTTTGACATCGTTGTCTATTAGGAGGGGTTATTGATTTGATGGTCTTAGTTACACCGTTAGGACTCTATTTTTAGACCTAAATCTCTATTATCGCATAAGTCAACAATGTATCCTCGTGATCATTAAGAAAAAATAAAATATAAGAGATACAACTTAGGAATAATGGGAGGATAAGTACGTGATTAGGGCATATGAGTAGTGTTAGCATTACTAACTTATAATGACAATGATCTCGTTGCACGCTTAGCATGGAATTAGGGTGAAAATACAGGACGATGAAATTATTTCTAATGAAGCATTCACGTGTTCTTATTCTATGAACCTAAACGTCCCATTTTGCGATGAAAATCATACATTATGTCTAAAACACAAGTAGTAGTAATAGTAGTAGTGTAGCTAGTTTATCATTCCAATAAAGTGAATAAAATATAAATTTTGGAGGTGCTATGATACTTAATTCTAGCATTGCGTGAGGGCACGGCAATGGTTTAGTATGGGGGAGTGATGAGACAGCTTTTATACATGGTCTCATCGTCCAAATCGGGCTTAAAATGCATAAAATATCATTAAAACTGCCAAATATATGCTCGTGTTTGTTGCTTGTGTATTTTAGGTACGGATATTGAGGAAATGACAAAAAGATCACAAGAATCATTCAAAAACGAACACGGGAAACGAAGCCGCACAATGAACCGGACCCAAATCTGGAATTTCCAAAATGCCCTTGAAGAATTGAAGATTGGCAAGTTTGGTCCCTCATTTTTTTAAGACTTGGCAAGATAAGCCCTTGAAGAAATCAAGATTATCAACAAAGGTCCTCCATGTTTGAAGATTATACAAGTTTTACCCTTGAAGAATCCAAAAATATGCATTTATGGTCCTTGGTTTAAGTTTGGAAACAATATCTGCCAAAAATGACAATCTGCCAAAGTTAAATACAAAGGGGATGAAGTTTGTTTGCTGTTTATACAAAATGAAAGAAAGAGGAAACCTTGGGGGCCAATACTACCAAACAGCCAAACTCTCACCACCAACCAGAACTTGCCACCTCACCATTACCCACCCGAATACCCATTTACCCAAACCCTTACCCAACCCGTAACCCATAACCCAATACCAGGTTTATCTAATTAAGCCTGGTCAAACGAACCAGTCAAACCCCCCCTTATTTCCCTCTAAACAAGATTTTTAAATAAATCTTTTCCCCTTTTGGATTAAACCCCTCCCTAATCCCACACGAACCCTAATCTATCCCAGGTCCAATTAACCTTAATACAAAGGGTTTTTGGCTTAGGATTTCCAGATCCCTAATTAACCACCTTGTCACCTAATCCCACATCCCAAATCACCCCAAGACACACCCATGTGTCTTGGTGGTCCCTCCCCTGCAACATCACTTTCACCCAAACCCAATACCCGACCAATTAAACGTCCAGGATTCTTCTACTTGGCCTCCAAGGAGTTTTTAACGTGTATGATCAACTTTTCCACAGCTGGCATCTTCAGAGATCACATGAGGACTCTTTTTGACCAAGATTTCAATTTCAGTCAAGGGGCAAATTAGGAAGTTTGTTGCTAGGGTTTTTATGATTCTAGAATGACCTGTAGCCATTATATAATGCGACATAGGACTAGCATTTTACTTTGTTCCAGTTTTTCTAGCAAAACTTTGTAATCCCTTTTTATTTAATAAAGTTGGTAATTTTATTGGAAAAGTGTAATTCCTTTTGTTTTATAAAAGTTGGTAATTGTTTTTTAAGCTAGAATACTGAGTTCCATTAACATTGTTGAAGTAATTTGAGTTTTCAAAATTATTTTCAAGTTTCTGAAATATTGATTTCACTTGGTGAAATCTTGTTTCGAGGTTGATTTTGCAGGTTTGTAAGTTGGATGATTTAAGTGTTTTGAAAGGAACATATTTGAGAAGTATTGAAAAGGTTTTCAAAAGGTTTAAAAAGGTTTCAGAAAAATCAGAAAGTATTGTTATTGTGCTTGTTTATCTTCACTTTTTCTTAGCATGTTGTTGAAAACTTTGTGTTCAAGGCTCAGCATAGGCCCGGGCCTATTTGGAGAAGGCAAGGCAGCCTTGGTTGGGCCTGGATGTAGGCCCAACAAGGTAGCCCCTTGTTTCTATTTTGGTTTTCAGTTTTTTTTTTGTGATTTGTGTGATATTGCATGAAATCTGGTTAAGTGTCTATTTGAGAAATATTGCTATACTAGAAGTTTTATGCATGTTTCAAGTAGTTTCAATCAGTTTGGTAAGAGTTAGAATAGCTTTGCTTTGTTAAATTTTTGATCTTCAATTTTAAAGGGGTGTTTGGATTAAGGTACTAATCAGGGTAATCAATCAAGTTTTGTTTAAATCTTGTTTAGATATACTCATTAGGTAGTTAGTAGTTGTATGTTAGCATAAGGTTTAAGATTGGTAAGGTATAAAACATCATTGCATGCTAAAATTTGGTCTAAGTACTAGAAATCAGAAAAAGTGTCCTGAGTGACTGATTTAAGTGGAAATGGTTCATTAAATCTTGAAGTCTGTTAGGTTCTAGGTTATAAAAGGGTTTGTAATCAGTTACATGCTAATTGGTGATCTTATGTGCAAATTATGAGTCATTGAATCTCATTATTTTGACCTATAAAATCAGCAAAACAGCCCAGACTTATGCTAGTTATATCAGAAACATTTTTTGTTGATCCCAAAATCAGATCTTAAACCTTAATAGCTTGTTTAAGGGTTGTGATAGAGAGAAAGAATTCAATCTAACACTAGAGAAACTTTGCAAAGCAAAGTAACTAAACAAGATGCGGAATGTAATGTTTAGCACAAGAACAAATGTGATTGAAACGTTGAACTTTAATATATCAAAGATATACGAATACCCAAAATGGTATTAGGGTTTACAAAACCTTAAAGTAATATAATGAAAGACAAATGAGAAAGACACACTTTGCATGCCAACCTAGTGAGTCCTTTTATAGCCACAAGGACTCACGTACAAGATCACTACTAACAAACTATGGAAAGTATTAAGGAATAATAACTGAAACGCGTAAAAATCTATTCCATATTTATCTTTGTCAGCAGGGCCTTTGACTTCAGCAGGGGAACCAATCCCCCTGCCTTTGTTAATTAGAAGGGGGAACTTACTCTAGCAGGGGTACGAATAATCAACTAGCAGGGGAAACAAACTAAGCATAGATTTATTCCCAACAATCCTCCCCTAAACTTGTGCTTTCCCCTAAAGACAAGTTTCTGAATAAATACTAGTTGATGAGGATGCTTACAAACTCTCTGGCCAAATCTGACTATGAACCATTCTTACCAGATCATAAGCAACAGGCTTTTTAGCATCTACAATTAGGTTAGCCTGTGCCAGTTTCTTCAAGGTGTCCCGAGAGAAGGGATAATACCTATGATTGAGCAAGTACACACTCACACCTTCCATCACTACCTCATAAACCCCATAATTGGTAAACAACTTCCAGTACAACAAATCTCCTTTATTCACTGCATCAAATATGGGATCAAATAACTCATGCTCATACATCCTATGCATGCACTCCCAGATTACCCAATCCTTCTCCACACCATCCATGGTAGGAGGTTTTGCAGCAAACGTTTTCTTCAATATTTTCCACAGATCTTCTAAGTCTTCACTATCCAAAATTTGAAACATGACATCTAGACTTAGAAATGTATGTGCTGTATTGTCAGCTCTTGTAAGCTTCCACCAAGTCCTCCCTTTGTGTTCATAAACAGCATACTCTATGATAGCAAACTTCTTTCCAAGTTCACTAGGTAAGATATCATCATTTTCCTGCAGAATTAGCTGTTTATCAATCTCATCATTTGAAGGCCTTTGAGACTCTTTAGTAACTGTGCCCACTTTCTCCATTCTCTTGAGTCTCTTTGCTGCTCTTTGTACATTAAGTACAGACTTCTCAAGTACTTCTGGAAAACTTCCACCTGCTTGATGAGATGCCCCTGCTTGTGATGATGCACCTGCTTGGGATGATGCACCTGCTTGTGTAGTTTCCAAAGTTGTCTCTCCAGCTTTTCTTTTCTTTGATTCCCTAGCTTTCTGTAGCATTTCACTTTGTCTCCTAAGATACTCAGCTTCCTCAGGAGTGTTGATAGTCATCCAGTCCTCCACATCATACAATTTTAGAACTGGTCTGACTGCTCTTTTTATGGCTTCAAAACTCATATCACTGAAGTCACCATCCTTCCACTTTCTATGTCTCTTAAGCAGAACTTTGTAGTGATCAAGTTGCCCTTTCTCTGAAGTTAGATACTTCTCACTCTGAATTTGAATTGCCCTTCTTTCCAGATACTCAGTTTGATATTTGTAAACAACGCAAGTCAACTCATACCTATCTTCCAAAGGAGCATTTTTCAACTCCTTCTCCCATTGATCAAGAAACTCTCCAACATGAGGTACCCTGTCATCTAGTTCTCTATGCATAATCTCAACCTGCTTGAGCATATCTTTGGACCTCATCTTTTGCGTTCTTTGTTCCTGCATATCCATCTCCTCTTGTTGTAGCCTGAGAGCTACTTGTGCATCATGTGCTTCCTGAGCTCTTTGCTGTTCAGGAGTTAGATGCTTGTATTTTCTCTTGGGCTGTTGCACCATGATTCCTTTTCCTTTGTCTTTTGGATCCACTGCTGGTGCTGGTTTCGCTTTAGATGCAGGTTCTTTGATTGTAATCCCCTTCTGAGCTGGCTGCTTTCTGTTCTTTCTAACAAAGTATTGAGTAATATTCTTAGCAGGGGATTGACTTACAGCAGTGGGATCAGCAACAACAGGGGAAACTTTTGAAGCAGGGGCTTCTTCTGGATTGCCCATGGTGAGCAATGTTTGAGCAATATCTTTGGTTGCACTCCCCTTGTCACTTCCCTTATCAGCACTTCCTTTCTCTATCCCTTTCTGAGCACTTGTTATCTTTCCATGTACCCCACCAGGATATGAATAGTACTCAGTAGACCCTTCTGTATGTGGAACTTCCTCCCCTTTGGAAGCATCCTCATCTGTTGAAAGAATAAGTCTGGGCTTTCTCCTCCCCTCAAGAGTAGCAAGTCTGGTTTCCAAGTGAGTGATAACCAAACCTTGCTTTTTGACATCTTGTACCAGTTGTGCATTCTGCCTTTTTAGACTCATACACATTTTCGTCAATTCCAAATTAGTCAAAGGTTTCATACTGCTCTCAATCCTAGAAGGGAATTTCTCCCCTTTTTGGACATCATGGAGTGGGGGAGAGGACTTATTGATGGTGTCACTATCCTGCTCACCCCTTGAGGATGAGACAGTAGTGGCAGCCAAACCCCCAGGTTGCTCTAAACTCTTGGAGACTCTCCTTTCTGCTGCTTGTGAAGATTCACCAGGCAAGGGAGACCTGGCAAACCTGGATTTTGAACGCCTTTCTTGTTGTGGATCAGCAGGTGGTAGGTTCTTGGCAGGGGAATCAGAAGGTTGATTTGTGGCTGTTTGATTTTTGGCTTCTTCCCTTCTAATTTGGTCCATCATAATTGAAGTGAGTGGAATGTTTTTGCCAGAAAACAAAGGTGATGGTGCAAGTAGTGTGGTGAAGAGTTTGGTGGTGTGTTGGGTTGCTGAAAAATAGTTTTTGTGTTTAATGGGACCATGATCACTCATATTCAGTAGAATTTCTATAAACCTTGGATACATACAAAACTTTGAGGTGCTTGAAACATTTTTAACCATGCCTTTAAAAATCATTTGAGAAAAACAATACTTCCTCCCTGTTGCAAAGCAGATCAGGGCAGAAGCTATCTCACTACCAACCTCATTAAAAGCAGTGGTTTTGGGTGACAAACATTGCATAATTGTATGAATCAAATATTTCCAATGAGGGGCAAACTGGCCTTTAGCAAACTTACATTTTTGATTTTCAGAAAGTTTGTACCCCAATTTAACAAGACCTGCAAAAATTTCAGCCTCAGAAAAGTTGGTTATCCCATCCTCATCATCAAGGAGAAGATTCTCCCTGATGGAGGCAAGTGTAATCACCTTGGAATGACCATCAACCGTGCTTTGAATTATAACCTCTCCATTTACTGTTTTGGTCATGGCTTTAGACCAGAACTGTTGAATGTGTGAGGTATAGATTCGAGGATTGATGAGAAGGGCCACTCTGAAGTACGAAGACTTTAGAAAGGCCACAGCATCAGCAAACTCGGCTGGTTTATCATGAAGCAAAGCGATTTGGTTATGATTATGAGCAATTTTAAGAGACATGATGAATTGTGAAAATAGTTTGAAGGTTTATAGAGATGAGAGGTAAGTGGGATTAAGTCGAGGGAGAAAGATGGACCTGCTGGTAAAGGGAATTAAGTTTTTATAGGCGAATTGAAGAGCTGTGATTGGACCAAAATTTTCAAATTGCAAAAATATCAAAGATAAATCTTGATAAAAAATTAATTTATTTGAAATAAAAGGAAAAGATTACCAATCAGCGAAGAAAGCGCCTTAAATATCTTTTAAAAATAATAAAATATTCCCTAACCAAAATTTAAGCAAGCAGGCCCAACGGCTATGAACAGGGTAACGGTATTGTCGGTCAACGGTCAAACAGGGGAATGTTATGATAGAAGGGGAATGAAAAGATAAAAGCAGGGGAAACTTTCCTAGGGGTATTGGACTAGTCATGGAGAGACTAATGCTAACTAGCTCTGCTCTAATGCACATACTTGCATACACAAGATAGATACATAGAAACTCAAGAGTCCTCTATTCAGCAATGGTCCCAATACAAAAAGTCAATACATAAGTCCCCCTACACCAGGTTATCCAAAGAAAACATGCATACCCCAGTCACCATCCCAACCTTGTCCCTTACCTATGGTCAGTCAGTCTTGGCAATGTGTGCCACACCTCTGTATTTGAACAGCAAGCTGTTTTAATAGAGAGATGTAAGCACACACTACAGTGCCTCAAGGTTTCAGAGTTTTGACAAGCTTTGCAGCAAGTCATCATTACCCTGAACCCTCACTCACCAGTGGATATGATCTAAGATCATATATGAGTATCCTAAGGATACCCTGAGTCCTAAAGGTGTGACCTAACCTCCCCTGAAACATAGAGTATATACCTGATCCACCAATGAGAATAGTATGCACCATATGAACCTCTGCATTGTTAGTCTAAAACCACATAGAACCACTTTTGTAAAAAGAACACACCCAGCTTAAGAGAAAAATTCTCTTGGCAGGGGAATCTGTGTTAAAAAGCAGTGGAATGAAAGAGATGGAAAAATAGACTAACAGTTATACAACAACAGCAGTGAAGCAACCCTGATCATACATGACAAAATAGACATCAGATTTTAAGGAGTAACCATTCCAATACCTGCAACCAGATACTGAAACCTCCCTACTTTAAAAGCTTTTGTTAAAAGATCAGAAACATTAAGTTCTGTATCAATTTTCTCAGGAACAATCAGTCCTTTTTCAAAACAATCTCTGATAAGGTGATGTCTAATTTCAATGTGTTTAGTTTTGCTATGAAAAACAGGGTTTTTTATAATGCAAATAGTGCTGTTGTTGTCAATGAATATCTTGGTTTTAAGAAAGTTATACCCATAATCAAGCAGTTGATTTTGCACCCAAAGAACTTGACCACAGCATGCAGCAGCTGCTACATACTCAGCTTCAGTTGTGGATGTTGCCATGATAGTCTGCTTCTTACATTGCCAAGATATAAGCCTGCTTCCCAAAAATTGGCATCCCCCTGTTGTAGATTTTCTATCATTGTTGTCACCAGCATAATCACTATCTGAATAGGCTATCAGCTCAAATGGTGACTCCTTTGGATACCAGAGTCCTAAGGTGGGATGACATTTTAGATACCTAAAATCCCTTTTCACAGCAAATAAGTGACACTCTGTTGGTGACACCTGGTATCTTGCACATAAGCAGACTGCAAACATGATGTCAGGTCTTGAAGCAGTGAGATACATAAGAGACCCAATCATAGACCTGTAATTCCTGACATCTATAGGCTTTCTAGGACCATCCTTACCCCATGGATGATCCTTGTCCATTGGAGTGGACACCTTCTTTCCATCAGACATGCCAAACTTCTTCACAATCTCAGCCACATATTTGTCTTGTGAGATAAATATCCCATCTTTCCGCTGCTGAACTTGTAACCCCAAAAAGAAGTTTAGTTCTCCCATGGCACTCATTTGGAATTTATCCTGCATCAATTTGGCAAACTCTTTGCTAAGCATAGAGTTAGTTGATCCAAAAATGATGTCATCCACATAGACTTGTACTAGCAGAAGGTCACCCTTTTGTTTCTTGGTAAACAGGGTCTGATCAATCTTCCCCCTGCTGAATCCATTGTCTAAGGGATATTTAGAGAGAGTACCATACCAGGCTCTGGGAGCTTGGTGAAGTCCATACATGGCCTTTTTCACTTTGTATACTTTGTTAGGATGTTCTGGATCTTCAAACCCTGGAGGTTGCATGACATAGACTTCTTCATCAATGGTTCCATAGAGGAAGGCACTTTTCACATCCATCTGGAAAACAATGAAGTCCATGAATGAGGCATAAGCAAGAAATAATCTAATAGCTTCAATCCTGGCTACTGGAGCAAACACCTCTTCATAATCAATTCCTTCTTCCTGAGTATACCCTTGTGCCACTAATCTTGCTTTGTTCCTGACAACTATTCCCCTTTCATCCTTTTTGTTCCTGAGTACCCACTTTGTCCCAATAGGCCTTGCCCATTTGGGACAATCAACCAGAATCCAAACCTCTTGTATGTCAAATTGTAAGAGCTCCTCTTGCATGGCTTCAACCCAACTTGGATCATTTAAAGCCTGAAAAATCTTCTTTGGCTCTTCTTGTGACAAAAATGCAGTAAACAGACAACATTGCATGTTGTCATGATTGAACTTCATGGTGATGTTAGCAATGAAGCTGTGCTCCTTTGCTGTATATCTTGTATGTCTGGGGGCTTCAGGATTACCAATGATCTGAGAGATAGGATGATCCTTATTGATTCTGTAGGTAGGCTGCATGATGACTTCTGTTTCATCTTCTTCCAAATCAGAATTGATGGGGCTATTTTGATTAGGAAAGAAGTCATCAAAGGAACTTCTAAATGATACAACATGACCTAGAGATGGGTGCTGGTGAGCAGAATGAAGCTCTGAGTAACTAGGACCACCACTCTTGATGATTCTGCTTCCACTGCTGGATATAATAGGACCATCATTTATGGGTGTAGATGAAGAAATGAGTGGGGATTCTCTTTCTGCATCAGTAGTCTCATTAGCAACATGATCCTTTGTGGTGGGGGAAGCAATTGGTCTAGCAAGGGAATCCTGGATTCCACTGCTTTCAGCCATTCCGCTGCCTTCAGCCATAGCAGGGGAGGAGATTGGCTGTGCTTTTCCTAGAGAAGAATTATCTTCTTGAACATCAACTTCAATAGGAAACAATGAGGGTACATTCATGTACCTCAGGGGTGACTTCTATGCACCAGTTGTTTCTTGAGTACCTGAAATGTTAGTGTTCTACAAAACAACAGGTACATAATTCATAGACTTTGAAAGTACATCTATATCAAAGAGCCAGTCAGGACCTGTTTGAACATCTTCAGGGTTGTCTTCAAGAAAGTTCACATGAAGATTTTCTGTGATTTTGCTTGTCTTCTTGTTGAAGACCCTATATCCCTTGCTATTTAATGAATAACCCACAAAGTATCCATCATCACCTTTTTCATTGAATTTACCTAGATTGTCAATAGTGTTCAAGATGATCACATGACATCCAAAAGGTCTGAAAAAGTCAATTAAAGGAGGTCTTCCATTGAACAGCTGATAAGGGGTCTTGTTGTGTGCCTTAATTACCAAGGCCCTGTTTTGTACATAACAAGCAGTGGATACAGCTTCAGCCCAAAAGATAACTGGAAGTTTGGAATCAGACAGCATAGTTCTAGCAGCTTCAATGAGTGTCCTATTCCTTCTTTCTGCCACTCCATTCTGTTGAGGTGTTCTTGCTATGCTGAATTGCCTCTTGATGCCTTTGTTAATGCAGAAAGAGTCCAGTTTCTGATTTCTGAACTCACCACCGTTGTCTGATCTTATGGTAACCACCTTCATGCTTTTTGATAGTTCAATTTGATTGATGAACCCAATGAGTACATCAGCTGTGTCACTCTTCTCAAATAGAAAGAATGTCCATGTGAACCTTGAAAAATCATCAGTGATCACTAAGCAGTACCATTTCTTCATTATGCTTGCCACAGAAGTAGGACCAAAAAGATCCATATGCAGTAGTTCCAATGGCTTGGTGGTGGACATACTTGTTTTTGATTTGCAAGATGCTCTGTGTTGCTTCCCTTTCAGACATGCAGCACAAGTATGTTCATTGGCAAAGGACTTGGAAGGAAGACCATGAACCAGATTATACTTTACTAGTTTGTTCATGTTCTTGAAATTAAGATGACCAAGTCTCCTATGTCATTTCTTACATTCATCTGCTGAAGCTTTGGCAATGAAACATATTTCATTGTCTTGGAGAGATATGTCCTTGAGATCAATTGTGTACATATTCTTCTGTCTTGGTGTTCTGAGTACAATAGGAGTGTCTTTTGGCAAGACAAACTCCTTTCCTAACACCAAGCATTCAGTGTCAGTAAACAAGACAAAATTCTTGTTATCAGTCATCTGTGACACACTGAAGAGATTGTACTTGAGTTCTTTCACCAAGTACACATTGTCAAAGGTCATCCCATTAGTGACAATAGTTCCTTTTCCTGTTATAGTTCCGTGCCCATCTCCAAAAGAAACACCATCATTGTCATGCAGGGGTACAAAGTTAGACAAGTAAGCTTTTTGTCCAGTCATACTTCTTGAGCATCCACTATCCCAATATGCTCTATCATCCCTTGTCTTCTTTGTCACCTGCAAAAAGAAAAACAAATTAGTTTTTCTTGGGGACCCAAGCCATTACAGACTTGGATCTACCTCGTGTATCAATGTAGGATAGCTTATCAAAGACTAGAGATACACCATTGGATTGAGTACCCCTTTTGGGTTCCCAAACCCAACTAGCTGAGGCTTTCACAGCTTTTCCCCATCTTCCCATGTTCCTAGAATACACACTTTTTCTAGCAGGGGATACCCTAGTTTTAGCAAGGGAATCTCTATGCTTAGCAGAGGGAACCCACCTTTTGTTTTGGCCTCTAGTCATGTGTTGGTAAGGTCTAGAGCCAGATCTATATGCAGTATAAGGTGTTGGGGTGGTCACAGACGTGTTGGGCTTTGAGTGAGCATCATTCTCCTTCCTAAGGGCAGGAACAATATATTTATCAGTCACCCTATTTCTCAAGGCAGGGGCAACATACTTGGCAGGGGAAAAAGATTTTGCCCCTGCATTTAGAAGAATGGTTTTAGGTTGCATATCCTTTAAGGGATTTGCAGCCACCATCTCCATTGGTGCCTTACACTCTTGATAAGTGTGTTCAAAGATGCCACATGTGAAGCAGGGCTTGGTATTAATCACAAAGTCTTCTCCTAATTGATGAGACTTTTGGTCGTTCCAATTTCTTTGATTACCTCTGATATTCCGGTACATGCCAGCATATTTAATGATAGACTTAGGGGAGCTACTTTTAGAGCTAGAATTTCTGCCAACAATTCCTTCTTTTGAAAATCTAACAGGGTTATCAATCTGTTTTAAACCAACCTGTTCCTTTTCAACATCCCTAATAACACTAGTTTTAACTAGAGACTCTTCTTTATCAAGATTATTTGGTATATAAGCACTCAAGTCAAACTCAATGTCAGGACAGGTCTTTTCTAGGAGAAGGAGCATGGATGTTAGCAGGGGGTGGTGGTATGGTAGCATGCATATTTTTAATCCCAAACCCTGTTTTGTCCATAGGAGATTGACCAATTTCAACTGCTTTGGTTAAATCTTTTGAAGCTTTTCCAAATTTTCCAACAGTTTCTTCATCTATCTTTTGGTTAGCTTTGAAAGTTTCAAGTTCAGCAGTCAATATCTTTATAGATTGGTTATTCTCCTTAGCATCTCTTTCTAGAATCACAATGTGATCCCTATAATCACTTTCTCTTTGCCTATACTCTCTTATGGTGGACTCTAACTGTTCTAAAGCACGTTTATAATTATCAAGATCATTATCACAATTGATATAGTCAGCTTTTACCTTTCTGATTTGATCATTTAAAGATTCAGTATTTTTCCTACAAGCTTTAGTACAGTATGAGTCATCATATACCTCATTGTCAGAGCTGGAACTTGACATAGCCATAAGTGCAAAGTCTTCTTCCTTTTCCTCAGCCATCAAAGCTTGATTTCTTTCCACATTCTCTGTCATAGCACTCCAGTCCCATCCACTTGCTCCATCTATCCCTCGCATGGCTACCATGGCTTTAGCACCAGAATCATCTTCTCTTGTTTCCTTTCTGTAGCTATTTCTAGTCTTAGGTCCTCTGCATTCCCTGGCAAAATGACCCTTCTTGCCACAATTGTAGCATTCAACTTTTGTTTTATCAAACCCAGCCACATCAGAGGGATTAATTGAGATCTTCTTCCCATACTTCTTGTAGAACCTGTTGGCTCTCATGCTGAGCAGAGCCATATTTCACTTGATATCCATTTCTTCTAGCCCTTGATTACTGATTTGACTTAGATCTTCATGTAACACTATAGATCCTTGTGGCCCTTGAGATGCTATAAAAGCACAAGCAGTATCAAGGCTGAATGTAGTTGGTCTTTCTTCATCATAGGAAGGTCCAGACCTGGTAGCAGGGGAATAAGTAGCAGGGGCTACTTCAATTCCACTGTTCTTGGAGATTCCACTGCTTTGTGATATGAATGCCATGTTAGCAGGGGAATCAATGATTCCACTTGAGTTGGTGGGAATTGTTCCTTTTGATTTCATCTCATTGACAACAGGTTCAAAAACTTTTAAGTTATTATATATGTCATCAATGTCTTTTTTGTCCAAGTCATCCTTATTCTGCCAAATTGCCTTATAGACAAACCATTCTTTCTGGAGGCTGTTAAGAAACCTGGTATTCACCTGCTCTTTTGATACCTCAATATCAAATAATTCCAACTGGGCCACCATGTCTTGAATCCTATTGTAAATAGCTCCAATTGATTCATCACCAATTTCTTTGAAAGAAGCAAAATCATTCAGCATTTGATTTTTCTTCTTCTTCTTTGTGGCTTCATTTCCTCCAAAGGTTTTGCCTATGGCTTCCCATAGATCCTTAGCTGTTTTGTATTTCCTGAATCTGAGTTGATGTCTATCAGGTAGGGCCAACAGCAATGAGCTGTGAGCCCTGACATCATGCCTTCTAGCCAGTATTTCCTTATCACATAGGGCAGCAGATTTCTTCTTGTCCTTACCTTTGGAACTTTCACCTTCTTCCTTGCCCTCTTCAACGGCCACCATTTTGTTGAATTGATCACCAAACTCTATGATCTCCCAAAGAACATAGTGTTCCATTTTCAGGTATTGTTGGATTCTGAATTCCCATAATTCAAAGTTTTCAGGATCCAACATGGGTAACTTGAGGTTATTGTGGTTGTTGATGTTTGAGGATGAATCTGAAGACATGTTTGCTATGAGGATTTTGTTCTTGATTTAGACAAAGTTTCTCAACAAGCTCTGATACCACTTGTTGATCCCAAAGTCAGATCTTAAACCTTAATAGCTTGTTTAAGGGTTGTGATAGAGAGAAAGAATTCAATCTAACACTAGAGAAACTTTGCAAAGCAAAGTAACTAAACAAGATGCGGAATGTAATGTTTAGCACAAGAACAAATGTGATAGAAACGTTGAACTTTAATATATCAAAGATATACGAATACCCAAAATGGTATTAGGTGTAACACTCTCATTTTTCGTATCGGTACAGCGGAAGGGTCTTTCAGAGTGTTACGGGATAGCACAATAACTCCAATCATAGACAACACATAAAAATGGTTGTACAAGGTTTAACAAACATTCATTCGATAAAAAGGTTTAAAAGTGTACAACAGGTCCCAAATTATACAGGTCATTAAGTTTACAAACACACAGATCGAATGAACATTTTTAATATTAAATGTGGGCCATCAGAGTCGATCTCCATCCGGATTACCTTCAAGCACCTGAGATAGAAAACATGCAAAAATCATATCAGCGAATGCCGAGTGAATTCATAGAGTTTAATGAAAACCGTTATATAAAACAATCATTTACAATCATTTAAAATCAGAACACAAGTATAATATCGGAAGTAAGTCCACATATTGCTAGTCAGGCAATATATATCAAGCATACATCTGAAAACCGTCCATGAGACCGTAGTCTCTATATTACCATGATAGGTAATATATTCATCGTAATAGCGTCGTTATCGTTTGTTATTGTATTATAGGTTGTATAGGATTATTATTAGCCGCATGACATTGTTACCTTACTGTGAAAACAGCGGGCCGCGAACCCGACAAACAATTTGCCCATCTAAGTTAGCGTGTCGTCACAAAAATCACGCTATGGAATCTTCTCATACATAAATTCGCTTACCAATCAATGTGGTACGACGGGGATCAACCGTCAAGGCGCGAACTGGGGTGATCGTCCCCAAATAGTACTATCAAATGCATAAGCGTCTACCAAATCCCGGTAGTTCACAATTCATGCTAATGGGACTTTAAGTGACATAACCTAACTACTAATAATCCTTTTAGTCTCGAATATAGGGTCATAGCATCATTCGGGTCCATCTCATTAAGCATACAATCGGGACTACTTGTGTTCTATTTTTATAAAAATCTAGCATGTTATCTCCCTCGCGGGTTTACAAATCATTTTATAAAACATTTAAAAGAGTGCGAGGCTATGAACTCACGTTGTTAATGAAAGGCGGATTATCGGCTACGGGCGTGCTTCGGTCACGGAAACCTATATAAATAATAATCGGTCTTAGACTCGGTCCAATGACTTTTATCAAAATAACAATATACATATATATGATTATTGTACATATGATGATGATCAAGTGGGTTTATAATTCCTTATTTACTCATTTTAGTGTTTACGTTTTAGTATCGTCTTACTAGTTCACTAGTTTTACCGATTTTACCTATCTTAAGTTCATTAAGTCTTTTATAAGTTCTTTAACTTGTTTTTACCCATTATATACTTATAAGATCAGTATATATACTTTTCATGTTGGGTCCTATTGGGTTAAGCCCAAATAATTCTTTTTACAAGTATTTTTCTTATTAAGTCCAATTATTAGTCTATTAGGTTTAGTTAGCTCGTAATTGTCCGTAATTCTTATAGTTCGGGTTTTATCGGTTTTTACTTGTCTTAGTTACTTATACATCAGTATATATCTTTTATAAACTTTACATTAGACGGGTTTGGTCGTTTAAGTTTTATTTGATGAAAAACGTTAATTTCACGGCGATAGCCGAAAAAGTCGTAAAAATCAAGTTTATAGTTTTTATTACTTATAAATATTACTTTTACCACCATTTATATATTTTACCCATTTAATTAACCTTTTATACATTTATATAATTAAGTTTTACAAGTTAGTGGGTTTGTACTTTACATTTTATAAATTATAAAGTGAGTGCTTATATAATAATAATAAACATTATTTCCAAAATCTGATTTTTAACTTCACATTTACCATTTTTATCATATCTAGAGTTCTACAATGACTTAGAAGCTCATTTTTAAATGACAACTTCTTCATGATACGTGCTAAATATAACTTAGTTATAGCTACTGCCCATTTTAAGTTTAAGTTGCCTTAACAGTCCCTACAAAACTGCTTATTCAGATTGTACCACCTAACTTGTTTTGATCATATCTCACTCATTATTTTGATTCCATTGCATGGCCAACTCTCACATGTGTATAACATCATCTACTTTACTGTAAATAGATCAAACCATGCATTTTTATCAGTTCTTCATTTGGTTATCTACTGTTTTTATACAGCCAACTAATTAGACATGATTTTAGCTTCCTTTCTTATGGTTATCATCATTTTTAAGCATATTTATCAACACTTGATCCCCACACAACATTTTTATCATCATATATACATCATATACATATACAAAATGAAAGAAAATAAATTTGTTCTTTACAAAATAATAAGAGAAAAATGTAGAGGATAATCTTCTTTACCAATCCAAGTGGATTTCTTGTTTTAGGAAGGCAAGAACTTGATGAATACAACAAGTATCTCCAAGACCATCAAATAGCAAGATCATATGTTGGAAAATCAGCCCTAGGACATAAGCAAATCACCTCCAAAGTTGGTTATATGGCCACCAAATGATCAAGGTTTCAAGGAAACACCTTAATAGGACTAGTAAACATGTGGTTTGTAGTTGGAAGAGATCAAAAATGGTGTTTGTGGCTTGATATGGGACGGCATAAATGGTGAAGTAGAGAGAGTTTGAGAGTAAATTGCATGTGTGAAATGGTTAAGTGAAAACCATTGTTGGTTTTGTAAAGTTTGGTGGAAAGCTTAGCCTAAAGTGTAAGCTAAGACTTACACTTGTTATTAAACAAGTTAAGTTTGTGCCACCTATGGTGGTGAGGTGTTTTTGGCCGTCCCATGTAAGCTAGTGGGATGGGGCAAAGTGTTTTGTCCCATCTCACTAGTTTACGGGTATTTCTCGATTCTAGTTTTCTCGATTTACGTGCCCTCGGGTCGTTTTACGAAAAACGTTTTTATAAATTATGAATCACCGTCACAAAACGAATCCAATAAAAATTGTCTCATCAAAAACGGAGTTCAAAAACGTAAATACGTAATCCTAAGGTTTCCGGTTTAGTCGTAAAAGACGCCAAATTATGCACGTAAGCCCAAATTTAAATCCGTAAATTGTGAGTTCGTCAACCAACACAAAAATAAGTTTCAAAATATTATACGAGAAAATATTTAACTACCTGAAAATGTTAGACTTGTCATAGCTTTTCCTCCTAAAAGGGATCAACGTCCTCGTGATCCATTTCATTTGGATGTCCGTTTCTTATTGAAATTGAAGAGGTGCGGATATTTCTTCCACATTTCATCCTCTCGTTCCCAAGTATACTCCGGTCCATGCTTTGAATTCCATCGGATCTTGACAATAGGTATCCGACTTTGTTTCAGTTGCTTTACCTCACGGTCCATAACTTCTACGGGCTCTTCGATAAAATGCAACTTCCCATCTATTCGAACCTTACCTAACGGAATTTTCTCATCACTCACTGCTAGACATTTCTTCAGATTAGATACATGTAATGTGTTGTGAACACCATGAAGTTCTGGGGGTAACTCTAGTTTGTAAGCCACCGGACCTACTCTAGATAAAATCTTAAAGGGTCCAATATAACGGGGATTCAATTTTCCTCGTTTTCCAAATCATAATAACGCCTTTCCATGGCGATACTTTCAACATTACTCGGTCACCCACTTCAAACTCCATTGGCTTCCGCCGCACATCCGCGTAACTTTTCTATCTACTACGGGCAGTCAACAACCTCTTCTTAATCTGAACTATCATCTCCGTAGTCTCCCGGATCAGTTCCGGTCCCGTGAGCTGGGTATCCCCAACTTCACTCCAACATACAGGAGATCTACACTTCCTACCATACAAAGCTTCAAACGGTGCAGCCTTAATACTAGAATGGTAACTATTGTTATACGAAAACTCTACTAACGACAAATGTTTATCCTAATTCTTACCAAAGTCTAACACACAAGCTCTCAACATATCTTCCAGTGTTTGTATCGTCCTTTCACTCTGCCCATCAGTCTGGTGGTGATAAGCAGTGCTCATGTCGAGATTCGTTCCCAAAGATCTTTGGAGAGATTTCCAAAAATTTGATGCGAATCTAGGATCTCGATCTGAAATGATCGATACAGGCACTCCATGCTTGCATACGACATTATCCAGGTATATTCGAGTCAGCTTCTCCAGTGAGAACTGCTCCTTAACCGGAATGAAGTGTGCTGATTTGGTCAGTCTATCGACAATAACCCAAATCGAATTGTTTCCAGATGATCTTCTAGGAAGCTTGGTGATAAAGTCCATCGTAATTCGCTCCCACTTCCATTCAGGAATCTTTGGTTGTTGAAGTAGTCCTGATGGCTTTTGATGTTCAGCTTTGACTCTAGCACAAGTCAAGCATTGAAGAACATACATAGCTATGTCAGCTTTCATATTCGGCCACCAATACAACTTCTTCAAATCATGGTACATCTTATAAGATCCCGGATGAATGGAATACTTAGATTTATGGGATTCTAACATAACCAAATCTCTTAAGCCTCCAAACTTAGGTATCCACATACGACCTCTTAAACATTTCACTCCATCAGCTCTAACCTCTAAAGGATCTCCTTCTCCTCGGAACCCTTCATTAACAAAATTCTCCTTCTTACAAGCTTCTATTTGCGCATTTCTAATTTGCTCAGGCAAATTATTGTGCACGGTCAAGACTAGAGAACGCACCCTGATAGGCTCTCTATCTTTCCTACTCAACGCATCAGCTACAACATTGGCTTTTCCTGGGTGATACTTTATATCACAATCATAATCACTCAACAACTCTATCCATCTTCGTTGCCTCATGTTCAACTCCTTCTGGTCGAGAATATACTGTAGGCTTTTGTGATCGGTGAATACCGTACACTTGGTGCCATACAGATAATGTCTCCACAACCTAAGAGCAAAGACTACAGCTCCTAACTCAAGATCATGAGTAGTATAATTCTCCTCATTCTTCCTTAATTGCCTAGAAGCATAAGCTATCACCTTCTCTCTCTGCATCAAAACAGCTCCATAACCTCTAAGAGATGCATCACAATACACTACAAAATCTTCACTCCCTTCGGGTAATGATAAGATTGGCGCACTACATAATTTTTGCTTCAATGTCTGAAATGCTCCATCTTCATCACTTCCCCAAACGAAAGGTTTATTCTTCTGAGTAAGCTTAGTCAAGGGTTTAGCTATCAAAGAAAATTCTTTAATGAATCGCCTATAATAGCCAGCTAATCCTAAGAACTGTCGCACTTCCGTTGGCGTTGTCGGTGCAGACCAATTCTTAATAGCTTCAACCTTTGCAGGATCAACATGAATTCCATCTCTGTTAATCACATGACCAAGAAATTGCACAGAATCCAACCAGAAATCACACTTCGAAAACTTAGCATACAACCTTTCATCCTTCAGCAACTTCAAAACAATCCTCAAATGTTCTCTATGCTCATCTTCATTCTTAGAATAGATTAGAATATCGTCAATAAACACAATCACAAATTTATCCAAGTAGGGCTTGCACACTCGATTCATTAAATCCATGAAAACCGCAGGTGCGTTAGTTAACCCAAATGGCATTACTTGAAATTCATAGTGTCCATAACGAGTTCTAAATGCAGTTATAGGAATATCTTCTTCACGGACGCGAAGTTGGTGATATCCTGACCGCAAATCTATCTTAGAATACACACTAGATCCTTGCAGTTGATCAAACAAATCATCAATCCTAGGTAAAGGATATCGATTCTTAATTGTCAACTTATTCAGTTCCCTATAATCAATGCACATACGAAAAGATCCATCCTTCTTCTTAACGAACAAGACTGGAGCTCCCCAAGGCGACGAGCTCGGTCGAATAAAACCTTTATCAGACAACTCCTTAAGTTGCTCAGATAACTCCTTTAATTCAGAAGGGGCTAATCGGTAAGGCGCACGTGCCACCGGTGCAGCACCAGGAATTAAATCGATTCGAAACTCTACTTGCCTTATCGGTGGAAGTCCTGGTAAATCTTTAGGAAATACCTCAGGAAATTCACAAATAATAGGTACATCTTCCAATCGTTTCTCCCTAGACTCATTCCCGGTCACTTGAGCTAAGAATAACTCACAACCGTTCCTGATGTACTTTTGGACTTTAATACATGAAACGATTTTCAAACGGGATTCACCTCGACTACCATCAATTACTAACGTTCTATTCCTAAGAGGAATCTTAACCTTCTTCTCTCCACATAAAATAGTAGCATTATTCAACGACAACCAATCCATACCAATAATAATATCGAAACTACCTAATTCTATCAACATCAAATCAATCGGAAAGGAATGGTTTAAGAGATTTAGAGAGCATCCTTCTAATAGCTTATTAGTTTTCACTAATTTACCATCAGCCAATTCCACCTCGTAACTGGTACTTATCTCAACAGGTTCAATATCAATAAGGGCACTAAATTTAGTGGATACAAAGCTCCTATCGGCACCCGAATCGAATAAAGCAACAGCATAATGATTGTTGAGTAAAAACGTACTGGTAACGACATTCAGATCCTCTTTCTTCACCTTAATTGTTCCAAGTTGGTAGATACCACCCTGGGGGTTTCTTCCAGGTACAATCGCTTTCAACTTGGGGCATTCCGATTTCCTATGACCTTCTTCATTACAGTTGAAGCAAATCGTTCCCTTCTTACACCTTTCAACCTTGTGTCCAAGCTTTCCGCAATTTCGGCACTTCCAGCAGTCGCCAGGATGCCTCTTGTTGCCACACTTAGGACATCTATCATCGTTGCGCGGTGTATTGTTGGTAATAGCATTTGCATTCCCCTTTTTCTTGTTCTGACGGCGATTGAAATTCTTCCTATTATCACCTCTATCTACACGATCACCGTCTCCCTTTCTTTTCTCACCTACACGGGCTTCATCTTCCTTATCCTGAATTATCTGTCCAATGAGTTGGTAAGCCATTCGAACAGCATCATCAATGGTAAGTGGTTTCGATGATGTCACGTCCCCCCGGATATTCCTGGTCAACCCTTTCACATATTGCTCAATTCGGATCTCTTCGGGTTCAACCAATCGAGGACATAGCAAGGCCAACTCATGGAATCGGTTCGTGTAACTATCAATGTCCACACCTTTCATTCTCAAATGAATCAACTCCTGTTCTAACCTAATTATCACACTACGAGGACAAAACTCCAAAGTCATCCACTTCTTGATTTCAGCCCAAGGAGTAGCATTAGCAGCATCAAGACCCATGAAAGCAATTCTCCCGTTCCACCAAGTCAACGCACGACCTTTAAGAGTAGCCATAGCAAAAGTCACCTTATCTTCCTCCTTACACTTACTAATCCTAAACACCGATTCAATCTTCTCGATCCACTGGCTTAATCCTACAGCACCTTCAGTTCCATTAAAAGGTAGAGGTTCACACTTCATGAACGTCACATAAGTACAGCCACCAACTTCAGGTGCATTCGTTCCAAGTCCTCCTACATTTCCTCCAGCATTAGCATTCACATTATTAGCATTCACATTCACATTAGTACCGCCAATTCCACTACCGCCAGCTCCACTACCGCCAGCTCCACTACCGCCAGCTCCACTACCGCCAGCTCCACTACCGCCAGCTTCATTTCTAGCATTTGCCATGAATTCAGTCATAGATGCGGTAACTTGCTCCGTAATAATCCTACGTACATCATCCTCAGTCACAGCCTTCTTGGGCGGCATAGTTCTATAATTCCACAATTTCAAAGCATTAAGCATTCATCCAACAAAGGATTCATATAATATGGATCGAATTCATAATCAAGATACAAATAAGGCACAATATGGAATTCAAGACAAGATACATATTTCATTCGATCTGAAACAAAAGTATTGTCTTAGTACATCCATATCAAAGTTCTAACACTATATACACTCAAAATTCGTGCCAAGTCTACAACTAACAAGTCGGTTCAGCCAAAGCTACAAACACAAAAGATCTAAAGGTCACTACTAAATACAGACTGGTTTACTGAGAACCGCCAGATGGTCCATCATCCATCGTCTTCTGGATCTTCGCCGGACGATCACTAGACACATCTTCAGCTGGGCGCTTACGGATTACTCCTCTTTCAACCATGTCAGCATAAAATCTACTGTTCCAACCCACGGATATATTCAACTCCTTTTCGGCTTTCTCATGCATCGCACGAGCCACACTCAACTGAATCTCCAAAGAATTCACCTTTCTCTTCATAGCAGCATACTCACCACTTTCCAACACTGATAACCTCCTAAATGCCTCATTCAATCCACGATCTACATCACTCAAATCCAAACTAAGTAATTCTCGCTCTTTCTCTCCAATCTTAGTCTTCGACTCCAGATAAGCAACCTGAGTCTGAACAACACCTAATCCAACCTCTGTCACATAACTCTTAACACGGGAAGCATCTAGATCACGTCTCAAGGCCCATGGTGCAAGACCATCAATATGAGTAGCCTCTCGAGCACTAGACGACTCTCCTATCTCACGTCTACGAGTAGCAATACCATCGGTACCGTCAGGTGCATCGTCATCCTCATCCTCCTCTGATTCAGAATCAGATTCAGACGATTCAGACATGTCATCCCTAGGTAACTCATCCTCGGAATCAGACAAACAAACTGGTGGGGGCAAAGGCTCGCCCTCTGGAACATCATACGGATAAATAAGCTCAGCTTCCTCATCGTCATCAACCTCAACCTCTATACCTACATCCTCCTCGACATCCTCGTCGTCAATCTCGTCATCTAACTCATCTAACCCAATCTCATTCTCATTCTCAATATCAGCATTCTCAATCTCCACATTCTCAATATCCACATTCTCATTACCCACATTCTCAATCTCATTCTCTACTAAGTCTACCTGAGGGGCAATCTGATCTCCTAGTCCTAACTCGGGCTCGGGATACTCAAATGGTTCCTCCTCGTCATCAATATCAAAATCTACTAAGTCTAAATAAGGATCATCTTCTATATTAGGTTCGGGAATAGCATGGTTTTCTACAGGAATATTAGGGTCAGCCATGACAATCTGCATTTATATATATTTATCTCGTATTAGGATAACAGACTAGTTAAACAATTACATAATGAAATCACGATATATACATATATATAAATTAAATTATATATATCAAAATATATATCTTCTCAATAGGGCTTGTTGGTAACGTCGGAGATCTCTGGCACCGTTATAGTCAAAAGATTTTTCAAATATTTTCTCAAATGTTCATTGTCAAAAGATTTTGAAAAGTTTTGTTCAAAACCTTGGTTTTTAAAAATCTTTTGTTCTCTACAACGAGAGCTCTGGTACCAAACTGTAACACTCTCATTTTTCGTATCGGTACAGCGGAAGGGTCTTTCAGAGTGTTACGGGATAGCACAATAACTCCAATCATAGACAACACATAAAAATGGTTGTACAAGGTTTAACAAACATTCATTCGATAAAAAGGTTTAAAAGTGTACAACAGGTCCCAAATTATACAGGTCATTAAGTTTACAAAACACAGATCGAATGAACATTTTTAATATTAAATGTGGGCCATCAGAGTCGATCTCCATCCGGATTACCTTCAAGCACCTGAGATAGAAAACATGCAAAAATCATATCAGCGAATGCCGAGTGAATTCATAGAGTTTAATGAAAACCGTTATATAAAACAATCATTTACAATCATTTAAAATCAGAACACAAGTATAATATCGGAAGTAAGTTCACATATTGCTAGTCAGGCAATATATATCAAGCATACATCTGAAAACCGTCCATGAGACCGTAGTCTCTATATTACCATGATAGGTAATATATTCATCGTAATAGCGTCGTTATCGTTTATTATTGTATTATAGGTTGTATAGGATTATTATTAGCCGCATGACATTGTTACCTTACTGTGAAAACAGCGGGCCGCGAACCCGACAAACAATTTGCCCATCTAAGTTAGCGTGTCGTCACAAAAATCACGCTATGGAATCTTCTCATACATAAATTCGCTTACCAATCAATGTGGTACGACGGGGATCAACCGTCAAGGCGCGAACTGGGGTGATCGTCCCCAAATAGTACTATCAAATGCATAAGCGTCTACCAAATCCCGGTAGTTCACAATTCATGCTAATGGGACTTTAAGTGACATAACCTAACTACTAATAATCCTTTTAGTCTCGAATATAGGGTCATAGCATCATTCGGGTCCATCTCATTAAGCATACAATCGGGACTACTTGTGTTCTATTTTTATAAAAATCTAGCATGTTATCTCCCTCGCGGGTTTACAAATCATTTTATAAAACATTTAAAAGAGTGCGAGGCTATGAACTCACGTTGTTAATGAAAGGCGGATTATCGGCTACGGGCGTGCTTCGGTCACGGAAACCTATATAAATAATAATCGGTCTTAGACTCGGTCCAATGACTTTTATCAAAATAACAATATACATATATATGATTATTGTACATATGATGATGATCAAGTGGGTTTATAATTCCTTATTTACTCATTTTAGTGTTTACGTTTTAGTATCGTCTTACTAGTTCACTAGTTTTACCGATTTTACCTATCTTAAGTTCATTAAGTCTTTTATAAGTTCTTTAACTTGTTTTTACCCATTATATACTTATAAGATCAGTATATATACTTTTCATGTTGGGTCCTATTGGGTTAAGCCCAAATAATTCTTTTTACAAGTATTTTTCTTATTAAGTCCAATTATTAGTCTATTAGGTTTAGTTAGCTCGTAATTGTCCGTAATTCTTATAGTTCGGGTTTTATCGGTTTTTACTTGTCTTAGTTACTTATACATCAGTATATATCTTTTATAAACTTTACATTAGACGGGTTTGGTCGTTTAAGTTTTATTTGATGAAAAACGTTAATTTCACGGCGATAGCCGAAAAAGTCGTAAAAATCAAGTTTATAGTTTTTATTACTTATAAATATTACTTTTACCACCATTTATATATTTTACCCATTTAATTAACCTTTTATACATTTATATAATTAAGTTTTACAAGTTAGTGGGTTTGTACTTTACATTTTATAAATTATAAAGTGAGTGCTTATATAATAATAATAAACATTATTTCCAAAATCTGATTTTTAACTTCACATTTACCATTTTTATCATATCTAGAGTTCTACAGTGACTTAGAAGCTCATTTTTAAATGACAACTTCTTCATGATATGTGCTAAATATAACTTAGTTATAGCTACTGCCCATTTTAAGCTTAAGTTGCCTTAACAGTCCCTACAAAACTGCTTATTCAGATTGTACCACCTAACTTGTTTTGATCATATCTCACTCATTATTTTGATTCCATTGCATGGCCAACTCTCACATGTGTATAACATCATCTACTTTACTGTAAATAGATCAAACCATGCATTTTTATCAGTTCTTCATTTGGTTATCTACTGTTTTTATACAGCCAACTAATTAGACATGATTTTAGCTTCCTTTCTTATGGTTATCATCATTTTTAAGCATATTTATCAACACTTGATCCCCACACAACATTTTTATCATCATATATACATCATATACATATACAAAATGAAAAAAAATACATTTGTTCTTTACAAAATAATAAGAGAAAAATGTAGAGGATAATCTTCTTTACCAATCCAAGTGGATTTCTTGTTTTAGGAAGGCAAGAACTTGATGAATACAACAAGTATCTCCAAGACCATCAAATAGCAAGATCATATGTTGGAAAATCAGCCCTAGGACACAAGCAAATCACCTCCAAAGTTGGTTATATGGCCACCAAATGATCAAGGTTTCAAGGAAACACCTTAATAGGACTAGTAAACATGTGGTTTGTAGTTGGAAGAGATCAAAAATGGTGTTTGTGGCTTGATATGGGACGGCATAAATGGTGAAGTAGAGAGAGTTTGAGAGTAAATTGCATGTGTGAAATGGTTAAGTGAAAACCATTGTTGGTTTTGTAAAGTTTGGTGGAAAGCTTAGCCTAAAGTGTAAGCTAAGGCTTACACTTGTTATTAAACAAGTTAAGTTTGTGCCACCTATGGTGGTGAGGTGTTTTTGGCCGTCCCATGTAAGCTAGTGGGATGGGGCAAAGTGTTTTGTCCCATCTCACTAGTTTACGGGTATTTCTCGATTCTAGTTTTCTCGATTTTCGTGCCCTCGGGTCGTTTTACGAAAAACGTTTTTATAAATTATGAATCACCGTCACAAAACGAATCCAATAAAAATTGTCTCATCAAAAACGGAGTTCAAAAACGTAAATACGTAATCCTAAGGTTTCCGGTTTAGTCGTAAAAGACGCCAAATTATGCACGTAAGCCCAAATTTAAATCCGTAAATTGTGAGTTCGTCAACCAACACAAAAATAAGTTTCAAAATATTATACGAGAAAATATTTAACTACCTGAAAATGTTAGACTTGTCACATTAGGGTTTACAAAACCTTAAAGTAATATAATGAAAGGCAAATGAGAAAGACACACTTTGCATGCCAACCTAGTGAGTCCTTTTATAGCCACAAGGACTCACGTACAAGATCACTACTAACAAACTATGGAAAGTATTAAGGAATAATAACTGAAACGCGTAAAAATCTATTCCATATTTATCTTTGACAGCAGGGCCTTTGACTTCAGCAGGGGAACCAATCCCCCTGCCTTTGTTAATTAGCAGGGGGAACTTACTCTAGCAGGGGTACGAATAATCAACTAGCAGGGGAAACAAACTAAGCATAGATTTATTCCCAACATTTTTGTGCTAATTGAGTTTGATTTTTGCTTGTGACTTGTGTATTTTTGAGTTTCCTTTGACTCCTTATACTCAACAGAGTATAAGGGTGCCTTCTTGTCCAATCAAAACATCACAGTAACAAGGATCAAGTCCTCTTGTCCTATTTTGCACAAGTGAAGAAACAAACTTCTCTTTGAGTTCATAAAAAGTAAACTGAGCACGACTTTGGTTCTAATTTGATATAATCTTGTTTAAATTGGGTTGGATTTGAGTTTTTGAAGCTTAATAAGTATAAGGTTTGGGTTTAAAAAGTTTAAAAAGAAAAAAAAAGTAAAAAGGACGTGGCCAGGACTCGAACCTGCGCCACTCCTCCCACACACAAACGCTCTAACCATCTGCCCTAGGGTCTTTGATTGGTATCTCTTTGCAACATTAGTTATTTAAGGAGTATATGTTTTTAGCTTATTAAACTTTTCAGCTTGTTTATAAGCTGTTTTTAGCTTATTCCTTAGGATTTTTTTCCATTTAGCATTTTTCTTTGGTTTTTACTAGGTTTTAGGACTTTTTGGTTTAAAAATATTATTTTTCCCGTAATTATTTAATTTACTAGGATTATTTTAAGTTTTAATTTTAGAAAGTAATTTAAAAATAGGAAAAAGCATTTTAAAAATCTGAAAAAATAGTTTTTAGGTTTTTATTTATATTCTTGAGGTTTACAGCTAAAAAAGTTTTCAAAAAGTCTAATTTTTGATTTTATAGGATTTTAGGGTTTTTAATCAACTTTAAAATTTAATATAAAATTATTAAATAGGATTTAAAAACTTTTAATTGCATTTTTGTCTTAGTTATAATATTCTAGATTTTTGGTAATTTTTTAGAATTTTTTTATAAACTTTGAATTTTTTTGATTATTTTATTATTATTTTATTATTAAAAATTGAAAGTTTGATTTTTTAACTTTTTTCATTTTTCCTAGATTGTAGACACATAATTAGGAATTTTGTAACTTTCCAAATCTTTTTAGGGCTTTTCAATTATTTTCTAGAATTAATTTAAGTTTTAATTGATTTTAATAGTTTTTAAGTGTTTAAAAATAGTTTAATTTGGTTTTAAAATTTTAAAAAAATGGTTTTTAGCTTAATTAGGTTATTTTTGAGGTTTAAAAACTTTAAAATCTTGTTTAGGGCTTTTTAATAATTAATTGTGATTTTTAGGGCTTTAATTAGCATTAAAAAGTCATTATCTAATTAATTAAAAGGTTTTAGCAAGTTTAGATTTTTTGTAAACTCTTATAATATTATTGTAGATTTTTAGTAATTTTTAGGTTAAATTTTTTATTTTTGCACTATTTACGGTTTTTCGTTATCGCCGTTTTCGTCTTAGTTTAATCCGTTTTCGTAACCGTCATTTCTTTCTTATTTCTATTTTCTTTTCTTCTCAATATAATCACAAACATTAATCAATCCATTACACAACACACTAGCCTCCTCGAGAACGAACTCACTTAGGGTCATTCACACGCGGTTTTCCTAAATCGTCGTGCTCACTTGCCCTATATTATTGCCTTGTTTTCCTAAACAAGTGTGATTTTACAACTATCAATTATGCTTTCTGACTTGGACTGGTATGGCTAAGTACTAGATGTGAGCTAAACCGCTTCAAATTCTGATCTAACTAACTCTTCAAATCACTAACAACTTTCTGTTATTCAGTTAAGAATAATAGAATCATTGGCATATTGAGTATGAACGTAGTGCTAATAAGAACTTGGAGAATTGAGATGAAATATGAAGTTTTATTAATGGAGTAATTCTGTTACAAGTTCTTGCTAACTAACTAACAACTAACTAAAGTGTGTTTGTCAAGCACACTGTAGTAGCTAGCTAAGGAACGTGAGATACAAGTGAGAGGATTTAACTAATGTGTGAATTTGACATACTAAATCTACATAAAAAATGAGCCTAATGAGGGGTATTTATAAGCTGAGGAGAGAGTTGATGACGTGCTTGATCAAATCATAAAGCTCCACGTGACAGACTTATGTTAGACTTGTTCATCATTGTTCTGGCCAAATTTGGGGAAAATGTATTTGTCGATTTGAGTTTAATTAAAGAGTTGGGTTGAGTTCGTCTTGCCCTTGTGATCATTTTTGTAGTTGGGAGCTCTTCATAAAATGCCCTCCTTCGTCCTCAAAATCTGGGCTCGTTAGCTTTGACACGTGGCGTCCTTGGATTTGTCTATTAATTGTCACACGGATCATAATCCATGTGTATAGTAAAAGTGACATGGTGGGCGTTTCTTATTGGATGAAAAAAGTGAGTGGATTATACTATTATGATATGCTCTTTAATGCTTTAAGCAGCTCCATTAATACCATTGACCAGAGTCAATGATCCATGCCCAAGAAGTGAAGCCCTCTGATTGGTTTCCAGCTTGTTCACTCGGATTAAGCCCATATTGAACTTTAAGAGTTGACAGAAATGGCCCCTAAGCTCTGGTAGATTCTTGTATAAGCATGAGAACTTTGTAGGAATAGCAACTTCAACCCTTTAACTTCTGAGATCAACAGATAAGTCCCTTGAACTTTGAAGACTTGTCATCATTGGTCCTTCTCTTATCTTTTTCTTCATGATTAAGCCTTGGAATCCGTGTTTGCACCAAATCGTATCATTTTACCTACACAATCACAAACAACAAAGAATACCACGTAATTTTGTTTTATCACATTAAAACATGGTAAATTATTTCTGTTTTAGGGGTTTTATATGTTATAATTGATATGAGATTTGACTCATATCAAATCCTCTACACTTGACCATTGTCATGCCCACATGCAATGACAAATTTAAAAGCAATAGATTACACTTTTCTCATAATTAACCTACCTTGGCCAATATGAGATGCAATTACACTATGGTAAGCTATATGATGCTTGACTTTTGATTTTTAGAATGCAGTGTAATAAAAACAATTCTATTTAATATTATTGGCTTTTCATGAAATGGTTAGATGGAAATAACTCATTAAGAAATCAAGGACTTTGATTAGGTCTTTTGTACCATTAATGCTTATCATCCTCAAGTTTCATGTTCCCATACCAAGCTTAAGAATGAGATCAGTTCATGTTTCACGTTCCTCATTAAGTAAAAGTGCATCGACTTATTCATAAAAATTAATTGTGTTACTATATACCCCCACTTATTTTTCCTCTATCTAACTTGAATTGATCAAATTGGTTTTGAGCAAATTTATCTTTATTTGGCATGAAATATTAAAAATGCAAAATCTGAAAATAAGGAAGCATAATTTTAATGATAGATAATCATCTTATCCATTACTCGAAAAAACGCCCATAATTGATATAAGTCAGACCTAAAATAATAATTCATTCACCTTATGTGTAAGAAACTTATGTCATGCTTTAATAAGTAGCTACTCACTGGCTAAGAAAAGAAAAATAAAACTCACGCAATAATTTATATCCGCCGCCTTTTTGAGACCTTGGATCTTCAATCCTGCAACCCTTGTGAGAGTAATATTGGATTGGAGAAACTACTAAATCCCCACAACCCTTGTGAGAGTAATATTGGAATTTAAAAGCTGCTATAATTAACACCACATTGCTTCTCTTGGATGTCTTGTATAATTATTTTTTTTCTCTTTTTTTTCTAGCCACTCGTTTTTTATGAGCCGCTCTTATTTTTCTTGATTCCTCACAAAGAATAGGAAAATAATTAAAAGAAAAACGCCCGCTAAGAATTTAGCATGAAAGAGTCTAGTACACATAAAACGTTCTAACTTAGAATCTTAAGACGTACTTATACCAACCATGAATGATTAGTCAAAAATGCATAAAAGACTACAAACCGATTAAAACCATTCTTGATTATTTATTAACAATATGTACATGCGTTGATAAGAAAGTAAAGGTTACGAAAGGGGGTAAAATAGACACAAGTAATTATTATGAGGTTTATCTAGCCCTTTACACTTACTTTAAACTCTATCATCTCTCGTTCTCCATAATTTAAAATATCAAATAATGAGACTCGTGGATGCTTAGCCTAATAAACCAAATGAAAGGTTCACATGGTTAAGGATACTAGCTAGAGTAAGCTTGGATAAGAAAACTTGGGTTGACTCAAAATATTAATGATGGGCTTAATATGTCAAAGACGTCTAATCTTGTTAAACCATATCCTTTATTATATTTCTTTTCTTTTTCATTTTTTTAAGAATAAAAGGAATAAAAGACAATGCATTGTGTTATGCAAATGAAAATGTTATATGCAAAAATGAAAAGCTGTTGAAAAATTTAATTTTCCCAATTATCATGAAGGCAAAGGCAATGGTCTAGGCAATGTCACTTCGATAGAAGACCCCCCTACACTTAAGATAAACATTGTCCTCAATGTTTAAGAGCATTGGAGTAAACTCCCCTACACTTAGGCCATTGCGTACTTTGTTTAACTCGAGCTAATGGAAGGTCTACTAAAGTGAATTCATTTTAGACATTATTAATAGTCAAGTTCGAATCACAAAAGTATCAAAGTGAACCCAATACGAGGGCCTCCTCCATAAGCTCCATAAATGAAATAAGAAAGAGCAACCCTACACAAACACCAAAGACAAAAGAGAGGCACCTCCCCCTACACTTCATCTCAACTATATCACCCTCTTATTATTCCTATCCTACCAAAAGCTACTCTAAATGATATAACCTAGTTATTTAAGCTTGATTTAAAGAGTCTGTTGCTCGACTCATCCCATAATGAATTAATTCATGGGGAAAATTGGGGTTTCTTAGACAATTTCAACGGAAATGTCCTCCCCAAAATAATGCTTCACACGATGGCTATTCACTTTAAAATTTGGGCCATTTGGTTGAGATAACTCAATAGTCCCATAGGGAAACACTTGAGCTATAGTGAATAGAGCTGTCCATCGTGACTTAAGCTTGCTCGCAAAAAGTGTCAACCGTGAGTTTTATAGTAAAACCGAATCTCCAAATTTGAACTCACGGTTATTAATCTTGACATAATGAAGTTGCTTAGTTTTCTCCTTGTAAAGCAATGAATTCTCATAAGAATTGGTTCTAAGCTCATTCATCTCATTGAGTTGGTTCTTCCTATGTGAACCAGCATGGTTAAAGTCAAAATTAGCCCATTTTAAAGCCCATGAAGCCTTGTGTTCCAACTCAAAAGGGAGGTGGCATGCTTTTCCATATACAAGACGATAAAGTGTGCAACCTATAGGTGTCTTGTATGAAGTTCGAGAAGCCCACATTGCATCATCAAGTTTATCCGCCCATGAAGCGCGATGCTCTCCCACCGTACGTTCCAAAATTCTTTTTAAACCACGATTTGTGACCTCGGTTTTCCTATTGGTTTGTGGGTGATACGCGGTAGAAAGTATATCGTTAACACCATACTTCTTCATGACTCTAGTAAATTGATCATTACAAAAATGAGTCCTGTGATCACTAATAATGGCACTAGGTACACAAAATCTATCAAATAATTGCTTCAAGAATTTTACTACAACTTGAGCATCGTTAGTAGGCAAGGCCTTAGCCTCAACCCACTTTGAAACATAATCCACCGCTACGAGTATGTACTTATTTCTCTTGGAAGATGGAAAAGGTCCCATAAAGTCTATTCCCCACACATCAAATATTTCACAATCTTGTATGAAATTTTGTGGCATCTCATCACGTTCATTAATATTTCCTTGTCTTTGGCATACATCACAATATTTCACCATCTCTTTTGCATCCTTGTAGATTAAAGGCCAATAAAAGCCCGAATCAAAGACTTTCTTAGCCGTGTAGTTGGGCCAAAAATGGCCCCCCATGGGTCCTTTAAGGCAAGCTTCTAAGATCTTAAAAGCATCAGGCCCATCGACACATTGTCTTATGATTTGATCCGCACATTTCCTAAAGAGGTAAGGTTCATCCCAAAATTACTATTTAGCTTCTTTGAGAAACTTCTTCTTTTGTTGGGAAGTAAGACTCTCAATAAGCACATCCCCCACAAGATATTTTGCAATACCCGTAAACCAAGGGGTGTCATCCTCTTGTGAAGAGATAGACATGAGTTCCTCAAGAGGAAAGGATTCATTAATTTCCTTATGTGGTAAGTCCCCTTGAAAAGTATCCTCAAGTCTACTCAAATGATCCGCGGCTAAATTCTCGGCTCCATTCTTATTACGAATCTCAATAGAAAACTCTTGAAGCAACAAAACCCATCTTAACAATCTAGGATTAGCATCTTGCTTTGTCATAAGGTATTTGAGAGCGGAATGGTACTTATACACTATGGTCTTTGAAAGAACAAGATAGGGGTGAAATTTCTCAAAAGCATACACAATGGCTAACAACTCTTTTTCTGTAGTAGTGTAGTGCAATTGAGCACCCGTCATTGTTTTACTAGCATAGTGTATAGTTTGGAGTTGTTATTTAATCCTTTGTCCTAAAAGGTCTCCCACCGCATAGTCACTAGCATCACACATGAGCTCAAAAGGAAAATCCCAATTTGGTGAAACCAAAATTGGAGCCTTAGTCAATTTTTCCTTAAGGATCTCAAAAGATTCTAAACACTCTTTTGTAAATATGAAAGGAGCCTCTTTTTCCAATAGGTGGGTCATGGGTCTAGCTATCTTAGAAAAGTATTGTATAAAACGTCTATAGAAACTCGCATGTCCTAAAAGCTCCTAACTCCTTTCACAGTAGTAAGTGGAGGAAGTTTAGCAATAACATCAACTTTAGCACGATCCATTTCTTATCCTGTATTAGAAATCTTATGGCCCAAAACTATCCCTTCTTTAACCATGAAGTGACAGTTTTCCCAATTTAGAAAAAGGCGGGTTTCCTCATACCTTTTAAGCATACGTTCTAAATGGGAAAGGAAAGAAGTGAATGAATCTCCAAACACCGACAAATCATCCATAAACACTTCTATGGTTTGCTCGATCATATCATGAAAGATTTCCATCATACACCTTTGAAATGTCCCAGGAGAATTGCACAAACCAAAAGGCATTCGTTTGTAAGCAAATGTTCCATAGGGGCAAGTGAATGTGGTCTTTTCTTGATCTTTTGGATTTAGGAAGTGAAAATAACCCGAGAATCCATCAAGAAAGCAATAGTATTCATTTCCTGCTAAACGCTCTAGCATTTGGTCCATGAAAGGTAAGGGAAAATGATCATTTCTTTTGGCATCATTGAGATTTCTATAGTCAATACAAACTCTCCACCCCGTGAAAAGTCTAGTAGGAATTAACTCATTGTTTTCATTGGAAACAATGGTTATTCCTCCTTACTTAGGCACACAATGCACCGGGCTAACCCACGGTGAGTCGGAAATTGGGTAAATCATGCCCGCATCAAGGAGTTTGATAACTTCCTTTTTGACGACTTCATTGATTTTTGGGTTAATCCTTCTTTGATTTTGAACCGCGGGTTTAAAATCATCTTCTATAAGGATCTTATGAGTGCAAAGGTTAGGATCAATCCCCCTAATATCAGAAATTTTCCAAGCAATAGCTTTCTTATGCTTTTTAAGAACCTCAATAAGCTTGTTCTTTTCATCCTCTTCCAAATCCTTAGCAATGATAACGGGTAGCTTATCGTCTTCCTCTAAGAAAGCATACTCAAGGTGTGATGGTAAATCCTTAAGTTCCAAGGAAGGTGGACTCTCAATAAAAGGTTTAACTAATGAGGGATAATCATTAGTAACTTCGTGTGGAGTAGGTGAAGGAATGGGGTCCTCATTGAGTAACTTTTGGATAGTAAGAATGTCTTCTTCCCAATTGATATGAGAATCTTCATTTCCAAGAAAGTTAGACTCAAATTCCTCTAATAGAAAATCACTCTCTCCAAATGAAGTTAAGGAAGGAGAAATTGAGGCAACGGTCTGAACATGTGGAATGTCCTCATTACTACTTTTTCAAACATCATGAAAGTGTTCATCACAAACTTCATCAAGAACATACACAATGTTAACGGTTTCACACTCTTGAGTTTTCTTAGTCATTTTTCCCATCTTAAACACAACTTTCTCATCTTCTACTCTCATAATGAGTTCCCCTTCCGCAACATCAATGAGAGTGCGACTAGTTCTTAAGAAACGTCTTCCTACAATAAGGGGAACTCTTGGATCCATATCATAATCCACAACTACAAAGTCCACGGGGAATGTGAACTTGTCAACTCCTACAAAAACATCTTCCGCTATCCCCACCGGATAAGCAATCATACAATTTTCTAATTCTAGTGTCATTTTAGTGGGGGTAAGATCGGAAAGGGAGAGTTGTTTCCAAACCGATAAAGGCATCAAATTTATGCTAGCACCAAGATCCGCTAAAGCCATACAATTCTCTACCCCCGGAAAATTACATGGAATTAAGAACCGGCCCGGATCACCAAGTTTAGTAGGTAACGTCTTCAACAACACCGCGAAACAATTCTCATTTAATGAAGTATTAGGTACATCAACCAAATTTTCTTTCTTCAAGAAAAGGTCCTTAAACATTTTGGCAAATTTAGGCATGTAAGCTAAAGCCTCCACAAAAGATATGTTGATATTCAATTGCTTAAACATCCTCAAAAGATTGGACACTTGTATATCATCTTTATTTTTTAACTTCTCATTCCTCAACCTAGAAGGGTTTGGTAAATTGGGTTTGGATGAAGGTTGAGGAGAGGGTGTTGGAGGACTCTTTTCTTGGTTGACCTTAATTGTGGGCTCGGAAAGCATAGGGTCGGTTAATGGTGGAATGTCACAAAGAGGGGCCGTGGGATGAGTCACCGAAGGGGGACTAGGATTACTCATTGTTACCTTCAGTCCTTGTTCCTCCTTTGATGGCAGAGGAATGGAAGGTCCCACGGTGGTTTTCTCACTCCGTGTAGTAATGACATTATAATTAGCTCGAGGGTTGGTTTGGGTGTTTGAGGGTAAATCACCTTGAGGCCTTTGGTTTAAGAGCAACATAAACTTCTTATTTATCTCCTCTTGCATTTTCCTTAATTGCTCTTGAGTCCTTCTTTCACTCTCACGAATCTGCCTTTCATTCTCTTGAATCATATTATGAAGTAGCTCAATGGTCGCATTTTGTCCATTCCCTTGAATATACCCTTGAAAACCTTGGTTTTGAAAGTTTGGATGTCTATTATGAAAACCTTGGTTATTTCCATGAAAATAATTCCCTTGGTTTTGCCCTTGAAAGTTGTTTGGACCCCTATTGTTATTATTCCATTGATAATTCCCTCTTGGTCCTTGGTTTCTATTAAGCATTTGTGAGTTCTGACCTTAGGTTTGGGTGGGTCGATGGGGTGGGTTTGGGTGGATGTTTTAAGAGAGGTGATTAGGGTTGATGTTCGGTTTGAAGTGTGCTCTTATATCATCGTTATATGCATAGCATTCTCCTTGATAATCATTTTGCCCCTTGTCAGAATTCAAGTAAGAATGAGGGCCGCCACATGTCTCACATTGAAGAGTGATGGCATTAACATTGTTGGTAGAAGAGTTTCTCTATTGAATTTCCATAAGCTTTTGAAACATATCATGAGATTGGTGAATCTTTTGAAGCAATAGATTATCAATTGATTGAGTAGCACACCCTTGCACAACATGTACCATCTCATCTTTATCCCTATTACTTTCGACCATATATTTTATATCAATGATTTCCCATGCATCTTGGGTAGACTTAGCAAGAATGTTTCCACCCGCGGTCGAGTTAAGGGAATCTTGATGGTGTGATCTCAAACTATTGTAGAAACTATTGATTTGGTGTACTTGATCAAAGCCGTGGTTAGGGCGCTTTCTTAATAACTCCTTGAATTCATCCCAAGCATCACTAAAGGTTTGATCTTTCTTTAGTTGAAAACCTATGATTTGATTCCTTAATGTGGTGGTACGTGATGGTGGAAAGAATTTGTTCACAAACTTTTTCTTTAAGTCCTCCCAAGTGAGTATGCTATTGGAGGGTTGTTTATCAAGCCAAATCCCAGCATTCCCTTCCAAAGAGAAAGGAAATAGCATCATTCTAACCACCTCTTGGGACACCTCATTATACTTGATAGTGTTACTCATGGAGAAAAATCTCTTGATATGGTCGTGAGGATCATCCATGGGTCTCTCTAAAAAGGGGATGGTGGACACCATTTGGATGATGCATGTCTTAAGTTCGAAGTTATTAGTGGCTATCTCGGGAATGACTATGGCATCCGCATTCCCATCCACGTTGGATTGGAGAATCTCGATCAATGGGACGTTGATCGATGGCTTCGTTTACGTTGTCGAAAGCGCGATGCTCGTGATCGGCATGATGGACGGCTTTTTTCTTATTCTTCCTCTTGGGAGGATGAGGTACACCACTTGGTATGTGTGTACGCGTTCGTGTACTAATGTTATGGCTTTTGCAAACTCTTTTAATCGTTTTCTCCTCAAATCGACTCGAATTGAAATCCGATTAAACGTAACACTAACTTGTTTTTGGTAACGTATATTTTTGGTATTTTTAAACTAAAATCTAAACAAAAGACTAATTTAACTATTAAAACTATTTAAACAATTTTGAAAAATATTTAAACTATCTATTTAAACTTATTTTAAAAATAATACTCTTACTAAAACTTTAAATAAAAATCGAAAACTAATTTAAACTAATTAAAAACTATAAAACTATTTTAAAATAAGAATAAATTGAAAACTAATTTAAAATTATAAAAGTAATAAAATAAAATATATTTTTGTCTTTTTGTATTTTTTTATACTTTATAACATAAATAATAACTTTTTAATTAAACTTAATAACAATAAAACTTGTATTTAAAACTAAATAAACAAAACTGCCAATACTTAAAAAAAACTATATTAATTAAATGACGAATAAAGAAACACAAATGTGGTACTAGATGAGTTGGTTAGGTCGTTTGCCTGCTATGCGAGAGGTCAAGGGATCGAATCCTTGCCCGGACAAAAATTTAGCTATTTAATATTTTTTTACTTTTTTTGGAACATATATTTAGGAACCAACAAATTAATAGAATCTGTGTCTTTAAAAGCAGTCAACAACACAATAATAAGCTAATAACAACGCAGCCTCTAATCAAATAAGCAAAATAACTTAAAACAAAAAATAAACAATAAGCAGATTCTAAATAAGCAAATCAAATAAGCTAAACCAAAACCCAAATAAGCAATAACAATAAGCATAGGGAAAATAAGCTATAAATCCCTACTAAACGAAACAAATAAATCTAATATAAGCCAAATAAGCAATATTAACAAGTAAAATAAACTCAAAAAGCAGTGGAACCTATAAGCTAGATCGGAATAAGCAAAACAATATAAAACCAAAACAAACAGATACGTAGGTATAACTAAACCAAAGTCCAAACCGTAGTACTAAGCTTAAACAACAAATCCTATCAAACAAAATAAACCATCAAACAAAAACAAAGCATATAATCCTAACTAATAGCAAATCTAAAAAGCTTCAAATAATAGTAACAAATTAAGCAGATTCAAAACAACTGTCAAACCAAATAAGCAGAATTAAAAAAAAGTAACATAAACTAAATAAACTTAACAATAAAAATAAAAGATATTTAGAACCTTTTGGAGAATCCGTTGTGACGAAGGGTGGTGCTAAACCCCCCTTATGAACCAAAAACAAACACCGTCTTCATCATCTCGAATCCAACCACAAAGCTCTCGAACAAATTAACAGTAACTTTTTATACTTCCCAGTGGGGAAAGTAATTTATCACTTTTTTTTATCAATTAAAAACAAACTTTCGAAAAGTAATAATTAAAAAATTAAAGATGAATTTTACTTTAACAGAAATTTAAATAAGACGAAAATTAAATTGAGAGATAAATTAAATAAAATAAGTTTTCATTAATTAAAAAGAGAATTACAATTACTGAAAAATGAAAATTACATTAACCCTAATCTAATTTGCAGAAAAGTAAATAAAAGAAAAGTGCTCTCTTAAAATTACATATTAGGGGTTTTTATAGGCAAACCCTAGGAAACCTTCTTCATAGCTTCATGATTAAGCATTCAATCTTGGCCCTTAAATATTCTCTTCTCTCTCTTCTCTTCAAATCAACGGTTGAAAATGATCCTTGTGAGCCACGGATTGCCAGGATGGCATTTGGGTGTGTTTGTTGTGTTTGTTTTGGCTGAGGTGGAGCAAGTTTATTGGAGGGATTGGGATGGTGATGTGCTCCATCCAATAAAAATATAGGATTAGGCCACGTTTGATAGGACCACCACTAGTTCTTCCCGGTTTTCATGGGGATTTATTTCCCCTTTGTGTGAATTACATGATTTGGGTAAAAGCCACAATAATTAATGGGTAACTTTTGGGAATTGGGTGAATTAGGGTTTGGAGAAAAGGGTAAAAAATGGAGGCTGTGGGAGAGATACGTTTGGGAGAGAGAGAAAAAGGTGTGGGTGTGTTTTCTTGTTAATATCGAATGCGAGAGTGGGGTAAAAAAATAATACGTTTTATTAAATGAGTGAAGTGAGGGTGAGAGTTGTACGTAATACGTTTGTGTGATGTTGACTGGACCTTTGACTAGCAAATCTTATTTCTTCGTTGGTTTATTCTTGTACTTGGGCTTTGCCCAATTATTTTTTTCTTCTTTCGCATAGCAAAATGGGCTTTTGGGCCATAATTCCCATCCGTCTCATGTTAACAATGGGCTATGAAATTGGGCTTTGTCCCAAAAATAGATAGATTGTTATCCAATATTGGGCTTTAAGGCCCAATATAAAATGTGGGACCCACTAAACTAGAATATCTTCAAAAAGATTAAATCCGCTTAAAACGAATTTGATTTCGGCTTCCTTGATCTTTTTCTTCAAGCTCGTGTTGGTTTAGCCGGTTTTCGTGATCTTGGCACACTTTTGGTCTTTGACATTGTCTTTGTCTCTTTCTTGGACTTTTCTTCGACATTTGACCGTGAAATCCCGTGTTTTCTCTTCTTTTGATCATTTGTACCTATTTATCACAAAAACACAAAACCACGCGTAATTCCGACTTTTACGATATAAAACACATGATTAGGTCTTGTTTTTCCTTGATTTTAGTGGCAAAAGGATAAGTGTTTACACACTTATTAAATCCCCTACACTTGACCATTGCAATGACCCCATGCAATGCATTATTTTAAAGCATAAAGTTACATTTTTCTCATAATTAATCTATCTCGGCCTTTATTACTATTACTACTACTACTACGACGAAAAGATAAAACTTTAAAAGGAGACAAAAGTTATAATGATTTATTAACTTGGAAATTATTTGATGGAAGAAACTCGTAAAGAAATCTAAGACTTAAATTAGGGCTTTGGCGTCATGAATATTAATGACCCTCAAGTTTTACGTTCCCCATACCAAGCTTAAAAACGAGATCAATGTTTACCATAAGTCCTTAGATTAAAACCACTTATATAAGACAATTGTGTAATACTCTTTCTCCAAGTCCTAGGTTGTATCTCTAGATTTTATTGATTGCCATTCACCCGTTGGCTCATTTGACTTATTTGATAATTATTAGTCCAAAAATGAAGGCCAAACGGTGCAAAACCGACACTCAAAACCTAACCTCGTCCTCAAAAACTTTGTCACTAAAGTAAGTCCATATCAAGGATGACTTAACACGATTTGGGGAATAAATTCCCGAACCCAAAATTTGGCCAAATAGTACTACTTATTAATTATTCCTCCAAAGTCATGTTGACTTTATGTGGAGTTTATCAAGTTCACATCATATACCCTTAGGCTCTTTAAGATGTAAAAATGCTCCCCGTCTATTGTCCATACCCTAAGGCTCCTTGAACGATAAACGAGGGAATTGATTTTTGAATCAATTTTTATTCAACACTTACCATGCCATACACCCTAAGGCTCTAATGACAAGGTTCGTGCTACATGCCCCACACCCTAAGGCTCCTTGAGGTCATGTTTTAATCTTATTCTTTCTTTATTTATGATATGTATAGTAGGCCAAATTCTGAGGTCCCATGGTCTGAATACCTCCTACTTAGTGGTTATGAGCCACCTTAGTCGGAAGTCCACAACGCTGGCACCCTCAATATGTTCATGCTTTAATTACAAGGAGAATAAAGATTTGGCTAAGAGTTAAGATATCGAATCGACACCGCAAAAATCCTCATTTATTAAGCAATTAAATATACAAGCGGGAAGAAAGAGCCACAAAAACCATATAAGCAAAAATTAACCCTTAAACTTATTATCAACTCTATCATCTCTCGTTCTCCACAATTTAAAATCTCAAGGAATGAGACTCGTGGATGCTTAGCCTAATAAACCAATGAAGGTCCATATGGTTAAGGATACTAGCTAGAGTAAACTTGGATAAGTAAACTCGGGTTGAGTCAAAATATTCACGACGGGCCTAAAATATCAAAGATATCTAAACTTGTTAAAACCATTTCATTTATTTATTTATTTTTAACTTTATTCTTGAAATGGAAATTATTAATATGATGCGAGGAAAGAAAATAATTGGAAATACTACTAGGCGAAAATAGATCAAAAATTTGAAAAACGTTGAAATTTTTTTAAAATTTTCCGGTTAAATGGGGTCAAATTCATGGAAAAAGTCCACTAAAATTTCGATATAAATCCCCCCTACACTTAATATAAACATTGTCCTCAATGTTTAAGCATGTGGGAGAATAAACTCCCCTACACTTAGGACATTGAGTACGTCGTTTAAAATCGAGCTAAGGAAGGGACAACTAAAGTGATTACATTTATTTGTTTTATTTATATACAAGATTGAATCACAATAGCAACAACTTATCGAAGGAACCGTGTACAGGGGAAACACGGGAACACGGGTCGCGTCAAAAACACCAAAAGTGGATCATCAAAGCACATGTCCCTGCACACAACATCACAACACAAACAACCTACTTGGCTCCCCCTACACTTATTGGTGAAAATGGGTGAGGGCGAAAAAGGGTAAAAAGGGTGGAAAGGGTAAAAATCTAACCTAGTTAAACGATGATTGATTTTTCATCACGAGTCTCTAGCTCGACTCGATTTCCCGAATGTCATCATTCAAATGGGAAAATCATGGGAAAACTGAGATTTCCAAGGGAGGAAAATCTCTCCATGATAGAGGGTGAAACAAAGTCATATAAGGCATACCCCATGAAAATCCACCCGGGTCAAACACATAATTTCCATCACAAAAGGAAATAAACCCCTAGGTGTTAGAATCACGCAAGTCAAAGAAGAGTGGGGTATCCTTAGGCAAAATTCTTTTATAAGGAAGGGTAAGGTGGTATGGAAATGAAAGCACAAAAGTCTCTATTCCGGGATCAAACACCGGTTTCTTAACGGGAAAATAGCAAGAGGTAGTGACATTTAAGCTAAAAATATCATCAAAATCCAAAGTGGGAAGGTCATCCTCTTCCAAACTCGATGTGAAAACATAAGTATCGTCGAAGTCATAGGAAAACTCATCCTCATGAGGAAAATAGGAATTTAGAAAGTTATCTAAATCCTCCTCAAATGGAATAACCTCTAAATTAGGTATGATCTATAAGAGTGGAGGATCCTCCTCAAAAGTCATGACTTCTAAAATTGGAGTATAAAAGTCAAAAGGAGTCTCCATGGAAGAATCACTCATAGAGATATGAGGTGTATTAAGTTCATGGGGTGGGTCATCAAAGTTAATGAGATCACTTAAAGAAGTGTCATCATCGTAGGTATCAAAAATTGGGGTATCAAAAATGGATGGGTCAAAAGATATGTCATCGAAACCGAAGATAGTGTGATCACTTGAAGAAGTGTCATCACTATAGGTATCATAAATAGGAGTTTCAAAAATTTGAGGCTTAAGGGAAATGATGAATTTATCACAAAATCATTTTGATTATACTTTTCTATTCCAAAAGGATTAATAAAAATCTCGTCATTATCATAATTAAGAACATCAATCATATTGACCGACTCTTTTCCATTTGATTTTGTTGTGATTTTTCCCATTTTAAAAACTTGTTGTTCATCCCTAACCCTAAGAATTAACTCCCCTTCGGCCACGTCAACTAAGGCTCTTCCGAACCTTAAGAATGGTCTACCAAGTATTAATGGAATACGAGGATCCATCTCATAGTCGACGACGACAAAGTCCACAGGAAAAGTGAATGTACCAACTCAAACAAAAACATCTTCGGCAATACCAACGGGGTATGCGAGAGTTCGATTAGCTAACTCTAAAGTCATACGAGTCGGTACAAGGTCGAGTAATGACAATTGTTTCCAAACCAAAAGTGGCATAAGATTGATGCTAGCGCCGAGATCCGCTAAAGCTATACAATCATCGATTTGAGGAAATGAGCAAGGTAACACGAATCGTCCGGGATCTCCTAGCTTTTCGGGAAGCTATTTGAGAAGAATCGTGGAACAATTCTCATTTAAACGGGTGTTAACGAGCTCAAACATTTTTTTTTATTAAGCAAATCTTTAAACATTTTCACAAATTTTGGCATTTGAGCAAGTGCTTCAATAAGGCTTATGTTAACATTGACGTTGGAAATCATTTTCAAAAAGTTGGAAACATGAACGTCATCTTTGGTGAGCACTTTAGCCTTGTCTAACCTAGATGGATAAGGGATATTAGGCTTAGACTTGGAAGGTTGAGAAGGAGAAGGACTCGCTTCTTGAACAACCGTAAGGATAGGCTCTTTCTGCAATGGAGGACTAGTACTAGGAGTGGTAGTGGGAGGAATCACCGGAGGGGGAGTAGGATTACTCATTATGACCTCCGGGCCTTGTCTCTCCTTTATGGGCGAAGAGATGGAAGGTCCCACTAAAGTGGCTCCACTTCGAGTATTGATAGCACTCACATTAGCACGAGGGTTAATCTCGGTATTGGATGGTAAGGCTCCTTGGGGTCTAAGGGCTTGAATCATTGTCAAAAATTTCTTATCGTTGGACTCTTGCATTTGTCTAGTAGATTCTTGCATTGCTTTCATGATTTTCTCATGTTCGGTCAATTTTTGTAGAACCAAGTCCATTTGAGGATTTTGCATGTTCATTTGATTAAACCCTTGATTAGGAAAACCTTGGTTTTGATATTGAGATTGAAAAACGTTGTTATTATAAAATCCTTGGTTATTATTTTGAAACCCTTGATTTTGACCATTAAAATTCCCTTGATTTGCATTCCCTTGAAAATTACCCATTTGAGGACCTTGGTTCCTATTTTGGTATTAGGTATTTTGGGCGGGTGGGGGTGGTCTTTGTGGAGCTACAAAACCCAGGGGAGCCAAATAATTAGTATTCTTATAAGACAAATGGTTAACATCAACACTAGGTTTAAATTGAACCCTTTCATTAGCATTAAAAGCACAAACTTGTTGTTGTTGATTGCAAACCTTGTCACAATTAAAATATGAATGTGGTCCACCACAAGTCTCACACGTTTCACAAGTTTCTTTCAAGGCATTAACTTGACCATTTAGGGTTTCGGTTTTTAGAGCAAGTGATTCAACAAGCGAAGTGAGTTTATCGATTCTTTTGTCACTCTCACTAGAACTAGCACTCGCCATAGTGGCCCTAACACTTTTGATTTGTACTTTAGCCTTGTTTTCAATTATGGCCCAAGCCTCGTTCATTGATTTCACAAGAATATTGCCCCCCGCGGCACTATTAAGTGAGTCTTGGTCATTTAGAGTTAAACCATTGTAAAACGTATTAATTTGATGCACTTTAGTGAAACCTTGTTGTGGATATTTTCTCAAAAGTTCTTTAAATCGATCCCAAGACTCACTAAACGTTTCCCCATATTGTTGTTCAAAGGTGATGATCTCATTCCTTAAAGAAGTAGTCCGTGATGGTGGGAAAAAGTAATTAATGAACTTGGTCTCTAAGTCGATCCATGTAGTAATACTTTGGGGTGGTTCCTTATCAAGCCAAATCCGGGCTTGTCCCTCGAGGAAAAAAGGAAAGAGTTGTAAGCGAATAGCCTCTTGTGGCACCCCATTGTATTTCACCATATTAGCCAATTGTATGAAACGTTTGATATGAGCGTGTGGATCATCATTAGTACGGCCTAAAAATGGTGTAGCGGAAACCATTAGAATAAAACCCGTTTGAAGTTCAAAATGATTAGCTCCAATATCCGGCACCACAATCGCGTCATCGTTTCCTTCAACGTGAGATTGTAGAATCTCAATAATTGGTCGATCATCCGTTGCCATCGTTTTTTCGAAAGCTCGATTCTCGGGATCGGCTTGAATGACGATCTTTTTGTTTTTCTTCTTCTTCTTCTTTTTGGAAGAATTGGAAGAATTTGGTACACCAATCGGTATGTATGTATGCGCGCGAGTGCGCATACAATTAAAACTTTGGAATGAGGTAGGTGACCTCGGTCGACTTTGAGAGGAAAAGGATTTTCCCTCTTGAGGTGCAATAGGAAAAAGTTACAAAAATATATACTTAATACTAATTGAGTTGGCAAACCAATAATCGGTCGTCCCTCTCAATATACGCACAAGCAAGCGGGCAAAAGAGGTGGCACAAAGCACTTAAAAACCTTTTTCCTTAGACGGCCTTATATAGCGCGTCGCCTTATACCCACCTTATAGTTTGTATATATCGAGTTCAAACGTCTTACTAGTATTTATCTATTTTGCCCTTTTATTTCGTTTAGGATGTGAATACAATAGTTACGTGATGAAATCCCAACTAAGACTTATTTGAAAAGTAGGTAAATTATTGTGCTACGTAATATAATATAATAAATGAAAAATCTTTTTGTATTTTTTAGAAAACTATATATTCACAATAAAAACAAAAGAAATCGAAATAAGAAATAACACTAATACGTAATATTTTTGGTGTAATACTTTTAGGAAAAAGTATTCCTTTTGTATTTTTTAATTTTTTTGGTGCAAATCTTAGGAAAGAATTTGCTTTTGTGATTTTTTTGATTTTTTTGTATTTTAATCTTTTTGATTTTTCTGTATTTTTGATTTTTGTGCAAGAAAATTAACGTTCAAAAAGAACGGATCCCAAAATCCAAACGTCTTCACGAAAAATCGTCAATCGTACGAGCGAAGCGGCAGCGGCGCCATTTTAATGTTATGGTTTTTGCAAACTCTTTTAATCGTTTTCTCCTCAAATCGACTCGAATTGAAATCCGATTAAACGTAAGACTAACTTGTTTTTGGTAACGTATATTTTGGTATTTTTAAACTAAAATCTAAACAAAAGACTAATTTAACTATTAAAACTATTTAAACAATTTTGAAAAATATTTAAACTATCTATTTAAACTTATTTTAAAAATAATATTCTTACTAAAACTTTAAATAAAAATTGAAAACTAATTTAAACTAATTAAAAACTATAAAACTATTTTAAAATAAGAATAATTGAAAAATAATTTAAAATTATAAAAGTAATAAAATAAAATATATTTTTGGCTTTTTGTATTTTTTTTCTAAACTTTATAAAATAAATAAAAACTTTTTAATTAAACTTAATAACAATAAAACTTGTATTTAAAACTAAATAAACAAAACTGCCAATACTTAAAAAAAAACTATATTAATTAAATGACGAATAAAGAAACGCAAATGTGGTACTAGATGAGTTGGTTAGGTCGTTTGCCTGCTATGCGAGAGGTCAAGGGATCGAATCCCTGCCCAGACGAAAATTTAGCTATTTAATATTTTTTTTACTTTTTTTGGAACTTATATTTAGGAACTAACAGATTAATAGAATCTGTGGCTTTAAAAGCAGTACAACAACACAATAATAAGCTAATAACAACGCAGCCTCTAATCAAATAAGCAAAATAACTTAAAACAAAAAATAAACAATAAGCAGATTCTAAATAAGCAAATCAAATAAGCTACACCAAAACCCAAATAAGCAATAACAATAAGCATAGGGCAAATAAGCTATAAATCCCTACTAAACGAAACAAATAAATCTAATATAAGCCAAATAAGCAATATTAACAAGCAAAATAAACCCAAAAAGCAGTGGAATCTATAAGCTAAATCGAAATAAGCAAAACAATATAAAACCAAAACAAACAGATACGCAGGTATAACTAAACCGATGTCCAAACCGTAGTACTAAGCTTAAACAACAAATCCTATCAAACAAAATAAACCATCAAACAAAAACAAAGCAGATAATCCTAACTAATAGCAAATCTAAAAAGCTTCAAATAATAGTAACAAATTAAGCAGATTCAAAACAACTGTCAAACCAAATAAGCAGAATTAAAAAAAATTAACATAAACTAAATAAACTTAACAATAAAAATAAAAGAGATTTAGAACCTTTTGGAGAATCCGTTGTAACGAAGGGTGGTGCTGAACCCCCTTATGAACCGAAAACAAACACCGTCTTCATCATCTCGAATCCAACCACAAAGCTCTCGAACAAATTAACAGTAACTTTTTATACTTCCCAGTGGGGAAAGTAAGTTATCACTTTTTTTTCTTTATCAATTAAAAACAAACTTTCGAACCGTAATAATCAAAAAATTAAAGATGATTTGCTTTAACAGAAATTTAAATAAGACGAAAATTAAATTGAGAGATAAATTAAATAAAATAACTTTTCATTAATTAAAAAGAGAATTACAATTACTGAAAAATGAAAATTACATTAACCCTAATCTAATTTGCAGAAAAGTAAATAAAAGAAAAGTGCTCTCTTAAAATTACAGATTAAGGGTTTTTATAGGCAAACCCTAGGAAACCTTCTTCATAGCTTCATGATTAAGCATTCAATCTTGGCCCTTAAATCTTCTCTTCTATCTCTTCTATTCAAATCAACGGTTGAAAATGATCCTTGTGAGCCACGGATTGCCAGGATAGCATTTGGGTGTGTTTGTTGTGTTTGTTTAGGCTGAGGTGGAGCAAGTTTATTGGAGGGATTGGGATGGTGATGTGCTCCATCCAATCACAACATAGGATTAGGCCACGTTTGATAGGACCACCACTAGTTCTTCCCGGTTTTCATGGGGATTTATTTCCGCTTTGTGTGAATTACATGATTTGGGTAAAATCCCCAACAATTAATGGGTAACTTTTGGGAATTGGGTGAATTGGGGTTTGGAGAAAAAGGGTAAAAAATGGAGGCTGTGGGAGAGATACGTTTGGGAGAGAGAGAAAAAGGTGTGGGTGTGTTTTCTTGTTAATATCGAATGTGAGAGTGGGGTAAAAAAAATAATACGTTTTATTAAATGAGTGAAGTGAGGGTGAGAGTTGTACGTAATACGTTTGTGTGATGTTGACTGGACCTTTGACTAGCAAATCTTATTTCTTCGTTGTTTTATTCTTGTACTTGGGCTTTGCCCAATTATTTTTTTCTTCTTTCGTATAGCAAAATGGGCTTTTGGGCCATAATTCCCATCCGTCTCATGTTAACAATGGGCTATGAAATTGGGCTTTGTCCCAAAAATAGATAGATTGTTATCCAATATTGGGCTTTAAGGCCCAATATAAAATGTGGACCCACTAAACTCGAATATCTTCAAAAAGATTAAATCCGCTTAAAACGAATTTGATTTTGGCTTCCTTGATCTTTTTCTTCAAGCTCGTGTCGGTTTAGCCGGTTTTCGTGATCTTGGCACACTTTTGGTCTTTGACATTGTCTTTATCTCTTTCTTGGCTTTTCTTCGATATTTGACCGTGAAATCCCGTGTTTTCTCTTCTTTTGATCATTTGTACCTATTTATCACAAAAATAAAAAACCACGCGTAATTCCGACTTTTACGATATAAAACACATGATTAGGTCTTGTTTTTCCTTGATTTTAGTGGCAAAAGGATAAGTGTTTACACACTTATTATGTACGCATACAACTAAACACGAGGAATGAGAGAGGAGCTCTCGATCGACTTTGAAAGAGAAGGAATTATCTCCTTCAAGGTTCAAGAGTAAAAACACAATTAAATATATAGCTACGTAATACTACTTGGGCGGCAAAACCCTCGATTAGACATCCTTCTCAAAATACTCACAAGTGAACGGGGGAAACAAGGTGGCGTGTAGCTCTTAAGTAACTTTTTCCTTAGACTTGCATTTTATAAAAAGTCGCTTTTCTATTTACCGTATAGTTCGTATTTTTCGAATTCGTGCTTCTCGAAAGTATTTATCTATTTTTAACTTTTATTCTCTTTGATCGATACACGTATCTGGCGCAGGAACGCCACCAAATATGGTGTATTGCCTAGGCAATACTTATGGAAGCAGGTGTGTTAAGATTCGTATCTTAGTTTACTTATTTACATATAATAATATAGAGAAAATATTTTTGTAGTTTTATTATTTTTTAAGAAAATATAATATGCACTTAAAAACGATTGAAAACAATATATACAATATATCTTTGGTGTAATCTTTTAGAAAAACATTAGTTTTGTATTTTTTTATTTTTTTGGTTCGATTTTTAGGAAAGAATTGTTTTTTATGATTTTTTATTTCTTATATTTTTATCTTTGAGACTTTTATATTTTTGATTTAACAAAAAGGAGCGTTCACAAGTGAACAAATCCCAAAATCCAATATGTATCTCACAAAAAACCGTCAATCTCTACGAAAAAACTGGCAGCGACGCTAATAAGTTTGTAAACACTTATCCTTTTACCACTTAAAACAAGGAAAAACCAAACCAAAACGTGTATTTATAAACGTAAATGTCGGATTTACGCGTGATTTTGTGTTTTGTTGTGAAATAGGTACAAAAATACAAAAATGAAGAAAACACGGGATTTCACAGACATTTATCAAAGAAAAAGTCGAAGATAAAGTCAAAGGACCAAAAGTGCCAAAAGAATGAAGTTTGGAGGGCTAAGGATGAAGATTTAATGAAGCTTCAAGCTTAAAATCAAGAAATGCTAACAACGAGGACTATTTTTGTCATTCTCCAAAGTCATCCACTAACAAACTACAGGGACCAATAGAAGATCATAAAATTACGAAACCAAAGGTCCCGACCTCGCGTTATAACTCTTCACGGTTTGATTTCTACGAATTTTTTTAAGTTTAATTACTTTTTTAATTAAATAAATAGTTTTTAATAAATAAATAATATAAATAATATAAATATATATATTTTCGAAAATTAATAATAATAAAAATAAAATAAAGTTTTTATAAATATTAAATTAATTTTCGTATTATTATTATTATTATTATTTATTATTTTTATTTTTTTTTATTTCGAAATTTTTTTATTTTATTAATCACACAAAATTGGAAGGGAGTCGAGAAACAAGCTGCACTCCCACCACTTTTTGGATACAAAAACCAAGTCTAGAAAATAGAAAAATGCCACTCCTATCATTATTAGAATGACAATCAGATAAGCGCTTGAGACGCAAAAGAGTAACCAAGCCTTCCTCGTCAAGCTCCCCAAAAGTAAAGAAGGCAAAAGGGATGAACGAATAACCATGCTCTACACAAATAGAAAATTAAATTAATTTTCGTATTATTATTATTATTATTATTGTTTTTTTCTTTTTTTATTTATTATATTTTTTAGAGAAAGTAATTATCATTTCATCGTAAATTTTTTACCTAAAGTTAGATGGGAGTCTAGACAGGTCCAATAACTAGTATTATTATTATTATTATTACTATTATTATTATTTTTTATTTTATTTATTTATTTATTTATTTATTTATTAGAATATTATTATTATTATTATTATTTATTAAACCATCGCTTTATTAGAAACAAAAAGGGATTTACAACAAATTGGATGGGAGACGAGATACTATATGCGCTCCCACCCCTTTAGCAATAACAAAACCTATTCTATGGAAAATATGTACTGCAGCACGCGCTCCAATATCTTGAGCCTTTGAAAATCTCTAGATCCGCTTCAGCAACGCAACTGCATCTTCCTGTAACTCACCTAGAGAAGAGAAAGAGAAAGGAAGAAACCCATATCCGAGAGCTGCACACTTAGCCAAATACTTGCATCGTTTACGTTGTGCAACATCAATCACAGCTCGACCAGGTACAAAGTCATTCATCCCCGTACGAGGCAAAGGAGAAGAACCGGTCAGATCAACACACACATCTTTACCGCCATTCCAAAAATAAAACAAAATATCTGCCAGACGTAAAGCATTATCAAGTCCTCCATCTAATATGATATTAACTTCCTTTCCCACAGATATCCCTGAACGATAGCATATATCAGCAAGAGTATCACGTACCAAATTGTGACGATGCTTAATCCCAACGATACCAGCACACGATACCGCATGATCCCCAAATATATCTCCATCAAACACTCTCGAACAAGCTGAACAGGGTTTTGAAACAGAGAACAAGGGAATACCTAAGCGATAACACAAAACACATGGATAAGTCCTCCCATTCATAGTCTGACCCAACCCCAAGATAGGAACCGTCCTAAGCCAATCCGAAGTATGATCCTCCCTTTGAGATGCCCATAAAGCCATCTGTCGAGCAGATAAAGCGAAAGTGGATTCTGCATTCTTAGTAACCCGAGCAAAATATATATCTGCCATTTTCTTCATGAGTTTGGGGGCAGCGACACCACTCGGATTACCTAGAAAATCAATCTCCATAACCGAGTTAAACACACTTAAAGCATCATCAAACTGGAGTCCATACGATCTAACATCAGTGTGTTGAAGTAGCTTAGACTGCAAACCAGCTGATTGTAACCGAGAAGCAAGAAAAGCATAATGCAATACATCACCCGCAGAATAAACACCCAACCCCCCCAAAGGAAAAGGGCAACGTAGCAAGTCTCCACTGCCAATCACCAAATCCCGGTCGAGAAGCAATAACGATACGCTCCAAAGAAGAACGGAGTGCCATATCAAAAGAACTTTGGGCAGACTTAAAGCACAGGGTGAATATGTACGCATAGAAAAATATAACTTTGAAATACTGGCACAAGAACGAAGAAGCAGCAACTCACATTGAGGATCATTAATTTTGGCCACGGCATCCATAAGCTCAATAGTCTTAGCCACACGCTTCGACACAAGATGACTACAAAAATCAAGGTCTACACTCGCAGGCCCCCCGAGCAACTTAACACCGCGCGTAGGTCGAGCAATATTATTTGGGAACACACCAACAAACTTGCTGCGAGGATCCTCGGTCGGCCAAAAAACTTCAGTCTTATCAATAATCAGATGCAAGCCATACACGGGGACATCCTTCATGATACACTCCAAAACATTCCCCACAACCAAAGTATCCCCAATAATAGTACCATCGTCCAAATACCAGGCCTGTAAAGAAAGAGAGAAGGAGTCCCGAATCTTACATAACAATGGCTGAAGTACAAGAGCAAAAAGTAACGGACCAAGAGGGTCACCCTACTGTACCCCCTGACATGACCTTAATACATGCTCCCCATAATATAACCTTGCCGGGCTAGAATAACAGAACTCCACCCAAGCCGAGATGGAGGGACAATGAAGAACCTCCCGCAACATAACCTCTCGATCTACCAAATTGAAAGCATTTTTAAAATCCACTAGTAACATCGACAAACCAACATCATCACCATACCTCTCAAGGAAGCGATTCACAGCATGAAGAATAGCCTCACTCCCTCCTGACACCCCCACCCTAAACTGTAAATCACCAAATTACCCGTCCAAAGAATGACCAACCTCATAAGCACATACCTTGGAAACAAGCCGTCTCCAGACAGTACCTACAGCAATAGGACGGGTCCCACCACCAGGCTTAACCAACGGGGTGAGAGGAGCACTAGCGATATACTCACCCAACCCCTTGGGACATCGCCCATCAGGAAAAAGGTTCACTACAAGGGTGATAGAAGAAATTAAATCATCAGAAATAGCAACCACAGAACCACTTAAACAATCTAAAAGGTGTTAGGCCCGCAACCCAGCCCGCCCACAAGACTTTCCTCGGGGAAAACTCTTGATCATGTCAAGAACCAAAGATCGAGAAACAACAAGGAGATGAAGATCAAGAGATATATCTGGCAAAGAAGGAGCATGAACAAAAGGGTGCTTATTTTTTAGGTCTTCAAGAGTAATATCATTATAAGGAGCCACATCCGATGAGGAAAGAACTCTGACAGCAGCAGAATAATGCCCATCAGAAATCTTCTGTCTACACTGCTTAATATTCTGCTCAACCAACCCACTATCCTCACTAAGAACATCAGACAAAGCTAGGGAAGGTTCAGCCAAACACTCTCTAAGAAGCTGTAAACTACAATCCAACGTCTCCCAAGAACGAATAGCATTAATAATATACTCCTCTTGTCTTTGCCTCTTGAAAACGGACCTACACTCCAGATTACTTCTCGGACGAAAGGTTTTAAGAAGACAAAGAGGCAAAACGAGCAAACGAACCCAAGAAGAGATGTCATCAGGCTTGTTAACCACCCTGTCAATGGCCCCTTTCAAGGCGCGAGAAAAACCCAATCGAAACTTAGGAGGGATAGATCTAACTGTACGCAATCCTTTTGAAAATAAACAATCGAGAGTCCCTAAATCAAAGCCACAATGCAAGTCCCGTACTGTTAGCCCTAAAATGTGAGCGCCATTTACGGAATTACATTTTATTCAGATAGGCAAAAACATGGAGGACTACTATTGACATGTTGTCAAAGTGACCTCATGTCTAGCCTATATATACCCCTCCATACTTCCATGGAGGCGTGAGGATTCTTCTTAGTTGTGTATTTCACTTTCTCTTTCTAAATACACACTACATTCAAGCTTTACTTTCTCTCTCTAAAAATGTCTAAACATTACTTTTATCCTCCCCGACCTCCGGATCACCTCTTGTTAGCTTGAATCTTATGTTGTTAACAATTGGTATCAGAGCTAACCGGGGGTGTTTTGTATTTCGTGTTTGCTGATATATAGCTTTTTTAGCTTATTTTTAAGCTGTTATAAGTTACGAATTTTCTGGTGTTGATTATTTGGTTTCCGTCCAAAATATGTCCAATCTGTCCAAAAATCGTCCGAATTTATTGGTGTTGAATATTTGGTTTTCATCCAAAAGTAGCCAATTGTCCAATCTGTCCAAAATATGAAAGTCTCGGTATTATTTACTGGTGTTTGGTGGTTTTTTTTTCTCTTTCTCTCTCTATTATTCTATTATCTAAATGTGTCAGATCTGAAAATCACCAGATCCACCTTTTTCGGGATAAGGACAAAACCAGTTACTATTGCGACACAATCCATCGCAATGTCTGGGGTTTTGACATTACGACCCAGATTGCGACAGATGGTGATTACTACGATGGATATTCAGATGATGACATTGCGATGGCTTCTTCTTTTCGGATTTATTCCGATGGGGTTTTTGTTTCACATTACGATGGGTTCGGCTGACTCATTGCGATGGGACCCATTCCGATGGGACTCATTGCGATGGTGGGTTGACTCATCGCAATGGTTTATAAGTCGTCATGCTGCCCAAATTTTTCCGATGATATTGCGATGGGGTGTTGAGAGTACATTGCGACAGATGGTGTTCATGACATTGCGATGGTGACTTATTTAAAAAGGAAACATTGCGATAGCTTGTTTGACCAAAACAGAAAATACCAGAACCCATGACTTATCTGTACCCGACCCTTATGACAACCCATCGTCACAAACATCAACCAATAACCCATAAATCTGTCTCGATCTAATCCTATTTCACAGTCAGTTTCATTACTCCATCAACCACATCTGTACTCGAAACAAAAAAAAAACATGCAATATTATAACATCTCAGATTCGAGTTTCATCTTATTATCAAAATCTTTTTACAGATTTAAGCTCGAGATTCATCATAGATACTTGTTTGGAAACCCACTTTCATTATTTGAACATCAAGATTGAATAATAACAATCATGTTATCATCAATCTCGGTTCATTGACCGACTCAAAACGAACAAATCAAACGATTACCTACCCGAGACCTTGTAACAAGATCTTGAATCTGTGTCTAATACATCTTCATCTCGTTCATTAATGGGTCAGCAAGATTCGGATTTAATGGAAGAAACGAGTTTGTGTGACTTATTGTTATGTTGCTCGAATATTAGATGAAGGATGCATTTGGTTTCGATTTGTTTTGATTGTTTTTAGATGAGATTAAGATGATGTATGTTTGTGTTAGATGAAGATGGGGACGGAGATATCAAGAAAATGAGATGGAGGCTGCGTTTGTTTAAGGTGTGATTAGGTTATGAGATGGTTTAGAGTTTACTATCCATTTTATATTCACATTAGGTGGTCAAGTTCATGGACCGACTTGAGGGCTATTGTACCTACCGAGGATTAAAAAAGAAACAAATGGATACAAGCAGCCACGTGTATTCATAAGGGATATGGTTCGTGTTACTTTGTTGGATAAGTCTAGATTGATTTTTAAACAAATGGGAGGCATTGTGTTAAAGATGGGCCTATTGATGCCTTTCTTTTTGGACCGTATGTGACGATGTGGATACAAAGTAAAATCATGGACAGTGATTGGCAGTATCTAGCATTTGCATTTTTGTGATATCATATTTTGGCCGAGTATGATTTTTATGATGGGTATTCGATATGTTTCGATCGATCGAAAGTGCTTAAATGACAAAGAAAATTATAGGTCGATCCGCGCATCAGTTGGGCATGTGACTGACGTTGGGCTTAAACGACAAGTTATCTAGACAAATTTTGTTCTTTAATGACAATTCATTACATAATTTGTTCTAGTTAACGACACTCACAACACACAACACCAAAGCAAACAAAACACTTAACGCTAAAACGATCCGATATAAGATTCACTTTAACGACAACGGCTAGTTTTGATTCTACAAAGACAAGTGATCACGAAGTAAATTTGGTATTCTTTATTTGAAGTTGAAGTGGGATTTCATAAAGGCATCTACTTATTTCATCATCGAGCCTTCCTTCTATTTTTCTACCCCTTTTCTTCAAACCCAGTCTATCGATTGATGACTTGCTTGGGCGATAAAATTTATGATTGAGACTTGAATTATCTAGTTTCCACTGTCAAGGGGTGGATGGTCGACGACATGGATAACTATCATTTTTGGGTGTCACACGCAGTTGCTCGTGTGGATAACTTCAAGAGGTATAAGAGACTTGTTTCTGCACCGTTCTTCAATCGACATAAGTGCAAGCTTAAGTAACAAATTTGGGGGATTGTACTTCAGTTTCAAGTTTGGAATATCGGGTTTACTTCACATGTGGTCACAACAAATAGCCGAATGAATTCGAGGTTGGTAAGTTAGACAGAGAGAGATAGAATCAGCAATCAATTCTCACGGGATATTTATGAGCTTCACAATGACAATGGTATTTCATAGTCTAAGCAAAATTTTTCAAAGTTTCTCAATGACTTTCAAAACTTTTCAAGACATTTGCTTAAGACTAAGAACTTCTCGAGTATATGGACGTCCACGATAATGATGTTTCCGAGAGTTCGAAATCATCATGGGGGAAGATCGTGTACTTTGAAGTAATCGGATCAACTTCCAGGGGGAAGTAGTGTACATGGAATGGTATCTACTTACCTTATATGATTTTTATGAAGTATTCTGCAGGCGTGAGAAGAATTGTTGCTGATTTCCTGCATGTTACCCCAAACGGATTATCACCAAAACCTAAACGACATGAAACAGTATAGAAGTAGTGTTATTTGGTGTGGTTCTTCTACAAATTTCCGCTGTGCACTTAAACCGATGAGCTAGAAGATTGTTCAAACTACATCAAAGTGTCAGAATCTGCTTAAGATACAGATATTGGTTTGGGGGGAAGCTGATTCAGAAACTTCGTCAAAAAGAAGTCTATGAAGAAAGTTTTTTTATACATGCTGCATGAATTGGGGGGAAGTTAATCCAAATCATGCATATTACAATTGTTCCACAACAAGCAAAGACAAAGAGGATTCAAGCTGAGGTACAAGTTATGAAGACCAGAAGAATTAAAAGACATCCTCAGCATTGGAAGCGCCTTGGAAGACTTTATTTTGTTGTATTTTTACTTGTTAGGAACATTGTAAGTAATTCCGTATGTCTCCACATTGGGGGAAGATTGTTAGCCCTAAAATGTGAGCGCCATTTACGGAATTACATTTTATTCAGATAGGCAAAAACATGGAGGACTACTATTGACATGTTGTCAAAGTGACCTCATGTCTAGCCTATATATACCCCTCCATACTTCCATGGAGGGGTGAGGATTCTTCTTAATTGTGTATTTCACTTCTCTCTCTAAATACACAAACTCATATTCAAGCTTTATCTTTCTCTCTCTAAAAATGTCTAAACACTTCTTTTATCCTCCCCGACCTCCGGATCACCTCTTGTTAGCTTGAATCTTATGATGTTAACACGTACTTCATCATCACCACTAACAAGATGCAATGGACAAGATGGAACGGGAGGCTTAGGGAGGTCATAAAGAACAAAGTAAACAATACCATCACCACAATCAGGAGGTGGTACAAAATCCGAACCCTTACCATACTGACACTTAGACCGAAACGTGTGCGTAGTGAAACAACCACCACATAACCAAATCCCCATACCCTTGAAGGTTAACTCGGCCCTCTCATAAACAACCAAATCGGATAGAATGGATTGTTTTGTATAAGCCAGTGCATCGCTACTAAAATGTTTAACACGGATATGAATAATCAAAGACGCCTTAGTAAGCCCATTCCCACTACCATCCCGACATCCGTTAAGATCAACAAACGGACAATGAAACCGAACAACCGCCATGACACCACGAACCAACGATCCCTAACCTAACACAACAAGCAACCACAAAAAAAATACATCCCCTAAGCACACCAATCGACACAAACACCACACCAATCGACACAAACACCACACCACCACGACACTCACCAACCACCAATCGACAAACAAACAAACAACCCCTAAGCCAAAACCAAACAGACCACCCTAACCTAATCTATTAAGAACACCACAACCGCCTCAAACAACCTAGCCAAGCGAACCAACAAGACCTAAGCCAACACCACGGCCAACCCTACTGCCAATGAAACACAAACAACCTAGCCCAATCCTACAGCCAACCCGATCAAACAACCCTACTACCAACGAAACACCCTAACCTACCAACCCTACTGCCAAACAACCAACCGAACCCTACACTGTCCTGTGGAACAGTCCGAAAACCAAGAAAAACCCCCCAGCCAAACAACCCTACTGCCAAGCAACCTTCATAACCAAACATAGACGAGCCAAACAACCTAGTTCTTCCCTGTGGTACTGTGGGAAATAAAAGAACAATAAGGGATGGAAACTATAAAAGAACAATGAAAAACTAAAAGGTGTAGTAAACGAGAAACAAGAATGAAACCAGATAAAGGATGGATATGGGATTGAAAATGAGAAACAAGAATGAAACCAGGATAGATAAGGGATAGAATCTATCAAAGAACAAGAAAGAGAAACAGAAAAGGGTATGAGGGATTAAAACGAGATAAACGAATGAAAATATGAAAGAATAATGGATTAAACGAATGAAAAGAAGAAAGAAATAGAAAAGGGTGTGAGGGAATCTCGTCTTTCTCAGTTTCCAAACCAGAGGAATAGGTGTTATAAACGAATGGAAAGATGAAAGAACAAAGATAAACGAAAGAAAAGATGAAAGAATAAAGGATTAGACGAATGGAAAGATGAATGAAGGATATGATGGGGACGAAGGAGATGAAGGGGACGAAGGAGAGAATCGCCCACAGTACCCAAGGATTAGACGAATAAAACCTTGTATTATTTATTATTATTATTATTATTATTATTATTAACTAGTTCAAAATAGGGGGTTAATATTGTAACACCCCCAAATTTATACAATTCAATACAGCGGAAGACTCGTTGGTGTTATGGGATAGCACATTACTCACATCATAGACAACCCTTAAAAATCGCGTCGTTTAATAATAAAGCATTTCCATTCATAAATATCAAATTTACATAGGTCCCAAGTCATTGTATTTCATACAGGTTTTACAAAGCATTTGAATATAAATTATTATTTAAGTGCGGGCCATGAATTCTTGTTGTCTTCCCGAGAATTACCTTCAAGTACCTGAGATAACACATGTTAAAAGAAAAGGTCAGCGATAACGCCAAGTGAATTCATAGAGTTTAATAAAATCCATCAATATAACATCGGTATAAAATTATTACTGAAAATCATTTTGTACAAATCTTTGTAATAGGCCATTAAATAGCCAAAGTCATTTTATACAGATCGTTATAAAAAATCATTATATAGGCTTTTGCCTTCAAAATCATTAGACGAACCAAAGTCGTAAAAACATCATACAATACGTTTTATAACGTTGCATAAAGTTAAATAAAAACCGTTATATGAATATGGTTATGTGAAACCAAAACACGAACATAATATCAATAATAAGACCATGTATTGCTAGTCAGGCAATATATCGTAATTCAATGCATAAAGCAGTATTTCGTTATTTTTGGATTATTATAAGCCGCATCACATTTTTACCTTACTACAACAAACAACGGGTAGCTAGCCCGAAACTCAATTTGCCCATCTAAATTAGCGTGTCGTCACAACAATCACGCTTGTGTAAATCTTCTCATACATAAATTCGCTTACCAATCAATGTGGCACGACGGGGATCAACCGTCAAGGCGCGAACTAGGGTGATCGTCCCCAAATAGTACTATTATATGCATAAGCGTCTACCAAATCCCGGTAGTTCACAATTCATGCTAATGGGACTTTTAGTGACATAACCTAACTTTAATAATCCATTTTATTTCATCTATCGGGTCATTTAATCATTCATCGGGTCATACAATCATTCGGGTCCAAATCAATAAACAAACAATCGGGACAACTAGTGTCCTATTTCATAAAAACTAACATGTTATCTCCCTCGCGGGTTTATAAAACATTTTATAAAAACATTTAAAAGAGTGCGAGGCTATGAACTCACGTTGATGTGGGAAAGCGGGTTATCGGCAATTCGGATGTACGGTACGTGCTTCAATCACGGAAACCTAGACAAATAATACTCGTCTTAGACTTTTTTCCAATGACTTTATCAAAATAAAAATAATATATATATATGATGATTTTATATATATGATGATCAAGTGGGTTTATATATTCTCATTTACTCATTTTAGTGTTATGTGTTGGAAATTTTCAAGACTAGTTACACTAGTTCAACTAGTTTACATTTTGAGGCCCAATGGGCCTATTACAAGCCCAATACTATTCATTAGCCCAATTATACTTTTATTATCAGTATTATACTTTACATGTTGGGCCCAAATGGGTTAAGCCCAATAAGTAAGTTTATAAGTGTTTTACTAACTAGTCGGTTTTATAGTCCAATAAGGCTACTTTGGCCCGTTAATGTCTATATGTTGTAAAGCTCGGTTTTTATCGGTTTTTACTTGTTATATAAGTTCATATATCAGTATGTGAGTTTATAAAAGTTTATATTAGACGGGTCCGACCGTCTAAGTTTTATTTGACAAAAACGTTAATCTTTCGGTTTTAGCCGAAAAGACGTAAAACTTAGTATATAGTTTTATAACTTGGAAAAACATTTATATTTACAATTTATAATACATATCCATTTTAATATCAATATAACTCTTTTATTATAATTATTATCAACTAGTGGGTTATATATATATATATATATATATATATATATATATATATATATATATATATATATATATATATATATATATATATATATATATATATATATATATATATATATATATATATATATATGTTATATAAATTTTGAGTGCTTATATTATATATTATTTATACAAAATCAATCCTAAAAATTTAGTTTACTAAAATGATCATATCTAGAGTTCTACATGGAGATAAAAACCCCAAATTTTTATCACAGAAACTACATGATATGTGCTTCATTTTATTCTTTTATAGATACTGATGAATCAACTTCTAAGTATTTTATAAAATTCGTCCAAAACAATGTAGTCAGATTTGCACTCTAAACTTGTTTTGATCATATCTCACTCATTTTTAGGATTCCATTGCATGGCCAACTCCCACATATGTACAAGACATATTACTGACTGTATATCCATTAATCTATGACATTTTTACAAGTTATCATAGTGTCACATTCTGTTTTATACAGCCTACTTGTTTAGGCTAGATTTCATCATCCTTTTATATAACTATTAGTTATTTTGATCATATTAATCAACACAAGATCCCCAAAAAATGTTTTTATCATCATATATCATCATTCATATATACATTAAGAAGAAAATATACATTTACATTTACAAAATAATCAAGAGAATGGAAGAGTGGATCTTGTTACCAACCAAGATTATGAAGGTGATGATCAAAACATTGATTTTGATCACACAACTTGTGATAAATCAACACCAATCTTCAAGGCCACCAATACTTATAAACTGTATGTAGAAATCAGCCCATGGACATCATCAAATCATCTTTTTGGAGGTTATAAGGATCACCAATCAACAAGGTTTCAAAGGAGCTTCATTATATGTGCATATAACACAAGATTTATGGCTAGAATTAATCAAAAAGGGTGTTTGTTCATAGATTTGGGACGGATGGTATAGAGAGAGAGAGAGAGAGAGGAAATTTTAGTTGTTTTGCATGTAGGATTTTGTGAGAAAAATGGTTTAGCAAATGGTTTTAAGGAAAAGTATACAAATGTTTAAGCTTGTTAGTTAAGCTTGGACACCTCATGGGGTGAGGTGGTGCATACTTGGCCGTCCCATGTGTGGGGGTGGGACAAGTTTATCTTGTCTCATCCCCATTTAATTACGGGTACTCCTTGATTCTAGTTTCCTCGATTTGCGTGCCCTCAGGTCGTTTTATGAAAAACGTTTTTATAAATTATGAATCAACGACACAAAACGAATCTAATAAAAAATGTCTCATCAAAAACGGATTTCAAAAACGTAAATACGTAATCCTAAGGTTTCCGGTTTAGTCGTAAAGGACGTTAAATTATAATCATAAGTCCTAATCTCTTCTCGTAAATTTGTGAGTTTATGAACCAACACAAATTTAAAATCCCAAAATATTATTTACGGATAAATTTATTTTCTGAAATGTCGGACTGTCACCAAAATGGTGTATGTAAACGTAAGCACGTAACGTAGAATCCTCCGGTTTAGACGTAGTCGATGCTACTTCAAGACATAAATCCAAATTTCTTCCCAAAAATAAGTGAGTTCATAATATAACATTAAAATAATATTTTTAAATAATACTTGAAAATAAAATATCAACCATAAATTGACGGATTGTCACAGCATTTACCCCTAAACAGGATCTTTGTCCTCAAATATCATCTTATCTTACTACTTGCTTCTTATAGAGTTAAAGCCATGTGGGTATTTTCTCCACATCCGATCTTTTCTCATAAGTGTAATCCATTACAATACGCGAGTTTCATCAAGCATAACTACGGGAATAAGATCAGGCTAAATGTTGACTTACTTTCTCTATCCATGATGTTCATGGGTTTTTGATGAATGCAACTTTTCTCCGATCTAAACTTTACTAATAACAATAAGATTTTCACTTGATAAACATTTTATCAAGTTCGATATACTAAACATAATTCACGCAGCCCTTGAAGTCATAGGGTAGATCCAGCTTATATGCCTTTCAAACCAACTTTTATATCATCTCAATAGTCCCATACAACGGGGACTTACTTCCCATGATCTTTCAGATCATTAATTCATTTTTCCAAGGTTAAAATTTTTGGCATAACTTTGCTACCCATTCCGCACTTCAGGATCTACATTTCATATTCACATAACCTCCTGTCTACTATCGGCAGTCAATAATCAGATCCTAATTTACACAATCATTTCAGGTCTCGCGGGTCGGGTATTTTGTAAGGTTAGGTTTGTCGTCATAGAAAACCTTAAAACCTAAAAGACATGTCCAACTCACAGTGGGTGTATGTCGGATGTCTTCATCCCAACTCCTGCTTACAGATGCTCTAATATAGATCCTCACAAGATTCAATCTCCATCCTAATACGATAATTATCAATGATAATCTCTCCAAAGGAAAACAATTATACGGTTTATTACCAAAGGTCAATCATTCAAGCATAAAACAACACTTCTAGTGTTTTGTATCATTACTTTACCTCGTCCCTTCGATTGGGGTGGTAAACAGTACTCTCATTAAGGTTCGTTCCCAATGACTTCTAAGCAAATCTCTAGAAATTCGATGTAAAGCGATGATCTTGATAGAGATGATCGATACAGGCACACCATGCTTACATAACTCCTTTAAATACAAAAGAGTTAATTTCTTCATCGAGAATTTATCATTAACTGGAATGATATTAGTAGATTTGGTCAGTCTGTCGACGTTGACCCAAATCGAATCAAATTTAGATGATGACTTTGCAATAGTTAGACGTTTACTAATGTATGAGGCGATGTGTGCCTTCATAATTTGCCATCAGTACAACTTCTTCAGATAAAGATACATTTAATCAGAAATGACAGGAATAGAATACTTATACTTACAAGATTACAACATAACTAAATCTCAAAATCCTCCATATTTAGGCAACCACAAGTGGCTTTTAAAACATTTAACGCCATCGGCTTCTCAACTCTAATGGTTCACATTAGTCGCGAACCCCTTTTATTATCTATATTATCCTTTTTACAAGTATCAACTATTTTTAAATTGCTCGACAATTTATTTTGCACAATCATTACTAAGGAACACATCCTAATTGATTCTTCATCTTCTCTACATAATATGTTAGTAATTACATTCACCTTCCTGATGAAATAATTATCATGACCACAATTCACTCAGAATTTCTTTCTTCATATTTTCTAAGTTTTAGTTTCGTCTCCACTATCATTTTTATCCGTTTTACTCAATCTGACGTTTGTAGCGTCGATAAATATTACAAGTAATTAAATAATAAATATTTAATTTTATGAAACGCAATCGTAAAAATTTTAAATTTCTTAGTTCGACCAATTATAGAAAAATGTTCAAAATGAATTTGAATTTATTTAACAAGATTTTTGGTTGATTTATCAAAAATAATTAAAATAATTAATAAGATCCGTAAATGTTCGAAAAATCTTTGTTTATACTTTGGTCAAAATTTTCTTAGTTGAAAAGCAAAAATTGTTGTTTCAAATTCCAAGTCATGGTTTAAATGGTTTCCTCAATCCCTCATAGGTTGTCGTGAGGTATACACGAACATTTACCCCTAAACAGGAGTTTAGTTAAATGTTTTGGGTATAAGGGAATAATCCCTCAAAAGTTCTTTTCGATAAAACATTTGTCAAAACACATTTGCACTTTCTTTTTGGTAAAACCCAAAGTCTTAAAAGGGCTCTAAATTTTTGAAGAGTCAATATAGATTCCATTATCTTATTAATCACACGGTCAAATAATGTAAAGGATTAAGTCTTTAATCACATGTTAAATACTCAAGGTACGTTTTCATTGTTCGGACAATTTAAGACAGTCTATAACTAATTATTAACTCATTCTTATTCTTATAAACAAACAGATGGTTCTTAATGATCACAAGCATGAATTTATCAAATTACAGCCTACACACGTGATTTACCAAATTTATGGATGCTACATGTGCATTAGTCAATCCAAACGACATAACATGAAACTCATAAGATTCATTACAAGTTCTAGATGTAGTGATTGGAATGGATAATCTTTTTCGCGGACGCGAAATTGATGATAACCATGTCGCTGATCAAATTCCTGAATATACGCTAGAACCTTGTAAATGATCGAACAATCTATCATCTTGGGTAGTGGATATAGATTTTAATCGTCAATTTACTTAGTTCACGGTAATTAATAAATATAAGGAATGATAATACCATAGATCTTCATAATGACGAGCTTGGTAGAATAAAATCTTTCTCCGAAAACTCTCTCAATTGTACGGTAATTCCTTTAATTCAGATGGTGCTGACGTACAGTGCACACGCCACAGGTGCAGCACCGAGAATATAATCAATACCAAATTTAACTTGCCTTAATGGCGAAAGTCTAGGTAATTTACCAACAAATACCTTCTAAAGTTTCAGATAACAGAAACATCTTTTAATAAATTCATATTAGGTTCTTTCTAGATTATAATATCTATGACTAATTCACAACCATTAACAGTATAATTTCAAGTCTAAATGCAGGATATGGTCATCCATCAAGAATTATTTAGATCACTTTTGATAATCAACATCTTATCTTTTAGGGGAATTCTACTCGAGTTCCCACCAATTAAGACAATGTCGTCATGTCGTAATCAATCAATCCATTCTATTGGCACTATCAACTTTCCAGTTTCATTACCGTTGATAAGATGTGAACTTCTCAAAAGACTAATAATAACTCATAATCCTTCACAAATTCAAGGATATATGGAGACACAACTACCATAAAAAGAGTAAGGTCAACGCATAATCTAGGCGAGAGAATTTCAAATCAGATACAGACGAAAACATTTAATGAATATGAATATATCCCATGTTTTCATAATTTGAGTACGCATTCGAAAGCTCCTCGGATCGTTACCCAGGTCATTCAAATGAAATCTAATCAAAAGAAGTGATAGGAACATCGATACATCCAATCGGGTATCAACACTCGGTAATCAGATACTTTTCCTAAGAATCTCACCACGGGAGAATTTGACAAGAAAGAATTGTCAATTTTCAAATAAGACAATTTCCATAGATGAGTAAATTCGACTCAGAAGAATAGATGCTACAGGCACATATGTAGGTGTCCCTAACATTATGTCCCTATTTTTCACTTCTTGCAGACCTCATAAATTTTTAATCTTTCACAATCTTCAAAGAAAATTTAGTGTTTATTAATAATTTCATGGTGACTACTAATTAGCCTTGCATGGTCACTTCCAAATTTTATGTAGGCGCGCAACTATATACCATTTCAAGATTAACGATGCAATACTCAGTTCGTCAAAATTTTATCATCATGTTTATAATAAAAACATTTTCATGCTTAATTCTTAAATAAGAATCAAAAATAAATTTACAAATATTTTCTTTGTTATGAAAACAATTAAGTTTTACAAGATGTTTCATAAACAACTTCATTTCGATAACGATTATTTATAAATCTCACTTTGAATAATCCTTATAGTGATGAAAATTAAATTTTCTCAAAGGATACTGTTTTATCTTATAAAAACAATGAGTGATCTGCAAAGAGTGATGAAAATTTGTTCACCAGGAACTAACTTCAATATATCAGGAAATGAGCTTAGCCAAATAATCATGAGGTTTATGACCTCGATGGCACTCAAAAAGAATAATCCACAACGTAACTCATATCTAGATGAGTACTTGTTCAATGGTTGCATCACTAATGCGAACATTAGGATGAAGCAATAAAGGATAGATAACATCGATACATGTAGGATTTAGCAATCGAAGGTAGTCTTTTCATTAATCACAAACAAGTCAAAATTGTACCGTAACACATTACGTGTCACTATGTCATACAATTCCAAGAACTCATCCTACCAACTAATGTCTCAGTTAAGTTAGGGATTATTTTTAAAAGATACCACAATGAATACTAATCTATAAGAGTCATTAGGTGTTTCACATGTCCCGAAAGATCCATCGGTCCCAATTTAGAAGAAGATTTCTTCAATTTATTTATTGGACACTAGGCATCCTCGTCATTGGACAATGGCCTAGGAACAACTCTTAACACGAATCAACAATCAATTAAAACCTTATAATTCAATCACAGGACTTAATGACTTCCTCTTAATAATCTCTTATTCTATACGGGTTAAATTTTACTTTATCCAAGTTTCAATCAACTTATGCTCAATTCGATATCCTACCTCATTCTCCAATACTTTCAACCTTATTCTTAGACCTTAATAGGGCAATAAAAGCTCGATATGAACAACGCTTAATTTCCAATCCTATAGCTCTTTCATCAATAGTTATCAAATGAGTCACTAGTATGAAATGACTCACACATTCAATTAGACTTCTCGGAATGGTACTAGTGGCATGAGGCTTTTTGGTAATGGTTCCAATGACAGCCTCAAGTGAAACATTCACCCTTTCGATTTCAATTTAAGAATTTGATGACAACGAATCAGATGACATCTTTCTAGGTGGTAACGTTTTGTCAAACTCCACTCTATAAGGAAAGATCGTCATGACATCGATATCAGTTTTAATCTCTCCAATTCTTCTTAAATTTCACAATCAACTAATATCTACATTTCTACGAATATCAACCATTTGTTGGGATCATAAATATCCACAACTTGGTTTAGATCTAGAATAGCTAGAATTCCTACGGGAATAGCTTCGATTGATTCGCTAGGGGAGTTAGGGTACCTTGTGACAATCTACGTCGAATAAATACCTCGTATAAATATAAAAATAATCATCAAACAATCATGTAATCAAATTACATCTTATATATATATATATATATATAATCCAAGTTATATATATATATATATATATATATATATATATATATATATATATATATATATATATATATATATATATATATATATATATATATATATATATACATATATATATTAAAATAACACTTCTCAGTCTGGCCTTGTCGGTAACTTGGGAATTCTTCGGCACCGTTATAGTCAAAAGATTTTTAGACATTTTAAGAAAATTTTTTATAGTTAAAAGATTTTGAAATGTTTTATTCAAAACCTTGGTTTTAAAAATCTTTCGTTCTCTATAACGAGAGCTCTGGTACCAAACTGTAACACCCCCAAATTTATACAATTCAATACAGCGGAAGACTCGTTGGTGTTACGGGATAGCACATTACTCACATCAGAGACAACGCTTAAACATCGCGTCGTTTAATAATAAAGCATTTCCATTCATAAATATCAAATTTACATAGGTCCCAAGTCATTGTATTTCATACAGGTTTTACAAAGCATTTGAATGGAAATTATTATTTAAGTGTGGGCCATGAATTCTTGTTGTCTTCCCAAGAGTTACCTTCAAGTACCTGAGATAACACATGTTAAAAGAAAAGGTCACCGATAACGCCGAGTGAATGCATAGAGTTTAATAAAATCCATCAATATAACATCGGTATAAAATTATTACCGAAAATCATTTTGTACAAATCTTTGTAATAGGCCATAAAATAGCCAAAGTCATGTTATACAGATCCTTATCAAAAATCATAATATAGGCTTTTGCCTTAAAAATCATTATACGAACCAAAGTCGTAAAAACATCATACAATACGTTTTATAACGTTGCATAAAGTTAAATAAAAACCGTTATATGAATATGGTTATGTGAAACCAAAACACGAACATAATATCAATAATAAGACCCTGTATGGCTAGTCAGGCAATATATCGTAATTCAATGCATAAAGCAGCATTTCGTTATTTTTGGATTATTATAAGCCGCATGACATTGTTACCTTACTACAACAAACAACGGGTAGCTAGCCCGAAACTCAATTTGCCCATCTAAATTAGCGTGTCGTCACAATAATCACGCTTGTGTAAATCTTCTCATACATAAATCCGCTTACCAATCAATGTGGCACGACGGGGATCAACCGTCAAGGCGCGAACTGGGGTGATCGTCCCCAAATAGTACTATTATATGCATAAGCGTCTACCAAATCCCGGTAGTTCACAATTCATGCTAATGGGACTTTTAGTGACATAACCTAACTTTAATAATCCATTTCATTTTATCTATCGGGTACATTAATCATTCATCAGGTCATACAATCATTCGGGTCCAAATCAATAAACAAACAATCGGGACAACTAGTGTCCTATTTCATAAAAACTAACATGTTATCTCCCTCGCGGGTTTATAAAACATTTTATAAAAACATTTAATAGAGTGCGAGGCTATGAACTCACGTTGATTTGGGAAAGCGGGTTATCGGCAATTCGGATGTACGGTACGTGCTTCAATCACGGAAACCTAGATAAATAATAATCGTCTTAGACTTTTGTCCAATGACTTTATCAAAATAACAGTTATGTATATATATGATGATTTTATATATATGATGATCAAGTGGGTTTATATATTCTCATTTACTCATTTTAGTGTTATGTGTTGGAAATTTTCAAGACTAGTTACACTAGTTCAACTTGTTTACATTTTGAAGCCCAATGGGCCTATTACAAGCCCAATACAATTCATTAGCCCAGTTATACTTTTAAATCAACACCAATCTTCAAGGCCACCAATACTTGTAAACTTTATGTAGAAATCAGCCCATGGACATCATCAAATCATCTTTTTGGAGGTTATAAGGATCACCAATCAACAAGGTTTCAAAGGAGCTTCATTATATGTGCATATAACACAAGATTTATGGCTAGAATTATATTAAAAAGGGTGTTTGTTCATAGATTTGGGACGGATGGTATAGAGAGAGAGAGAGGAAATTTTAGTTGTTTTGCATGTAGGATTTTGTGAGAAAAATGGTTTAGCAAATGGTTTTAAGGAAAAGTATACAAGTGTTTAAGCTTGTTAGTTAAGCTTGGGCACCTCATGGGGTGAGGTGGTGCATACTTGGCCGTCCCATGTGTGGGGGTGGGACAAGTTTATCTTGTCTCATCCCCATTTAATTACGGGTACTCCTCGATTCTAGTTTCCTCGATTGGCGTGCCCTCGGGTCGTTTTACGAAAAACGTTTTTATAAATTATGAATCAACGACACAAAACGAATCTAATAAAAATTGTCTCATCAAAAACGGATTTCAAAAACGTAAATACGTAATCCTAAGGTTTCCGGTTTAGTCGTAAAGGACGTTAAATTATAATCGTAAGTCCTAATCTCTTCTCGTAAATTTGTGAGTTTATGAACCAACATAAATTTAAAATACCAAAATAATATTTATGGATAAATTTATTTTCTGAAATGTCGGACTGTCACCAAAATGGTGTATGTAAACGTAAGCACGTAACGTAGAATCCTCCGGTTTAGACGTAGTCGATGCTACTTCAAGACGTAAATCAAAATTCTTCCCAAAAATAAGTGAGTTCATAATATAACATTAAAATTATATTTTTAAATAATACTTGAGAATAAAATATCAACCATAAATTGACGGATTGTCACAAATATTCTGCCAGGTCCAATAACGAAAGGGGTTAACAAATAAACTATGCATATATAAACTTGAAAGGCTGCCTAGCTCAGTTGGAAACCTTTCAGTGCTTAAGGTTTGAGCCTAGCGACCCGTGTTTGATCCTTGGCTTGGGCATTAAGCTGGGTGTATATACCAGCTGCCACGTGGCACTCCCTGAGTTGTCCACATGGCGACCCGAACCAACCAAACCCGAACCAAACTAGACCAGACCCGCTGACGTCAACAAAACACGTGGTGGCGGCTGGCCAATGCCAGCACACTACGTGTCACTGACAAGTTGTCATATGTGCCGGTACGAGGTTCAGTCCTAGGTGGCAGAGTGGCAGTGGCGGCGCTGACACGTCAGACTAACGTGTCAGTGTTGGGAATAAAATGTAGCCAGTCCACTTGAGCGCTGACAAGAGGAAAACAAGCGTTGATAAGAAGAAAACAAACGCTGACAGATCAAGCGTTGACAGGAAGAAGTCAAGCGTTGATAGGTTGAAGACAAGCACTGATAGAAAGATATGGTCTACGCGTATTATGTTTCTAGTTTGTTTCTAGTAAAGATAGGATCAACATTGTATTTTCTATAATTATATTTACCTAGAATAGTTGATACGTAGACTCTTGTACAAGGCTTCTTATGTCTATAAAAGAAGACCTTTAGGTTATGTTTAATAATAAGTTTTTCATACGTTAAACACTTTCATTGTAAGCAAGTTCGATTCAATCAATCAAGTGAAAGTTTGTTTTACATCCTTTGTGTGTTCTTGTTTAAGTGTTAATTCCGCATAACACTTAAATTACTTTATACATAAACAAAGTTTCTCTACGTGTATAACTTGATCTAATCTCGTTTGCACAAGCTAAGTCGATCTAAGTTTGGGATCAACAAGTGGTATCAGAGCTTGTTGAGAAACTTTGATCTAAAAGAACACATGAACCCTAATTTTTCACAAAACCTTAAAAACATCATGTCTACTCCAGAAGTAACCTCCTCCTCCTCAAACCACAATATCAAGATTCCCATGCTAGATGTAGACAATTTTGAGCTGTAGAAGTTCAACTTTGAGCAATATCTGCAAATCCATGACTATACTCTCTGGGAGATTATTGAATATGGAAACACATTCAATAAAGCCCAAAAGATTGCAGATGCCATTGCTACTAGATCAGCTGTTCAAGAATGCTCTGAAGCAGATAAGAAAGAAAAACCTGAAGATGGTAGACCTGTGTCTGCTGATGACATAGCAAAGAAAAGGGTTGGTATGAAAACCCTAAGCATTCTGAAACTTTCTTTAGGACAAGAAAATCAGCACAAATACAGAGGTTATGAATCTACAAAAGACCTTTGGGCAGCCCTTGAAGTTGCATATGGTGGAAATGCTGATACTGTGGAAGAGAAAAGGAAGCAACTCTTACATGAGTATGCTGTTTTTAAGTCTCAACCTAATGAAAAGCTAAGTAGTGTGAGAAGCAGACTTCTTGACATTACAAGCAAGCTGTCCTTCATGGGGACAGTAATTGGTGATGTTGACATTATTGCCACTTTTCTTAAAAGCCTTGGTGATGCATGGAAAATTGAGGCAAGATCTATAATTGCCAACAACACTCACAAAAGTTCTACTTTTGATGATGTTTACAACAAACTGAGGCTATTGGAGAATGAAACTCTTTTGGATCATGGAAGTAAGTCTACCAATAGTAACATGGCCTTCTTCTCACATAGTGAAGGCCAATTTGATCAGAAGGACTCATACATGCACCCAGTTACTGGATCAACATGTGTCAACGCTGGATCATATACTGTCAACGCCTCACATTCAGACGCTGACACGTACAAAATTGACTCACCAAGAGTTAAGCCTGCTGGATTGGATCTGGATACTGTGTGTGCATACATTGCTTCATTTCCCAATGGTTCAGTGATTACATATGAGGACCTTGAGCAAATAAGTGATGAGCATTTGGAGGAGATGGATATAAAGTGGAACATGGCTCTTGCTAGTATAAGAGCAAACATGTGGAATAGAATACTCAAGAAGAAGATGACTTTTAATGCTAAGGACACTGTTGGATTTGATAAATCCAAGGTTGAGTGTTACAATTGTCATCGTATGGGGCACTTTATGAGAGAATGCAGATCTCCAAGAAGATCTGATGCTGGAAAACCCTCAAGCTAAATTGTTAAGGCTCAGGATCCTAAGGCCATGGTGGCAGTGCAAGAAATTGATGGTATTGGATGGGACTGGAGCTATTTGGCTAAGGATGAGGAAGAGGATAAAACTTTGGTTGCTGAGATAGAAGAAGAAGAGCATGTTCAATATGCTCTCATGGCACACTCCTCATCTTCATCAGACAATGAGGTATATGATGATGCTTTTTGTAGTAAGGGTTGTCGTTTAAATACTGAAAGACTTAACAAAGAGGTTTTAAGATTGTTAGGAGATGTGAGTACTGAGAGATGCAACTTGTCTAACTATCAACTTGCTCTCACTCAAACTGAAAAGACAGTTTCTAAGTATAAGAAAATGGAGCTTGACCTAAAAGATAAAATAAATATCTTAAAACACGATTTAAATGCTAGTAATGTTATTAGAAACATCATGGAAAGGGTCAATGCTGAATTACAGGCTAAGTTAGATGAGGCTATAAAGAATAAGGATAATGTAGAACTTAAAATTCAGAGATTTGATAAGGCCTCACAAACCCTAGGAGAATGTGTTAGTAAACAGAGGGATTCTAGGGACATGACTAGGATTGGAATGAAAGAGTATTCTTGTGTTCCACCACCAGCTGGGGACTTCTATGGTGTCCAAAGAAAGGACTTATCTTGGACTGGTTTGCCAGAACTCCAAGAAGAGGAATTTATTCCTCCACCAAGAGTCCTTACCCTAGTAGAGGAATATAGGAAAAAGTTGACTAATTTGAATGAATGGAAGAAAGCCAACCCTACCTTGTTTGTCAAGGGTGGCATGCTTTATGATAGTCGAATTGAGTCGACCCCTATCAAAGTAACAAACCCAATCACTGGCAAGACTGTTGACCTTGGCTCAAACACTGTTAGAAAACCTAGCATTAAGTATGTTGAAATGTATAGGAATACTAGGTCACCAAAAAGCCAAGTTAGTGATAATGGAACAACTTTCTTTTCTTCTAGACCTAGAGTTGTGTCTAGAAAAGCCTGTTACACTTGTGGTAGCTTTTCACATTTAGCATATAAGTGTGTCAACGCTTCCAAAGTCAACGCTGACAAAAGGTCAAACACTGTCAGACCCAAAACTTTTGTGGAGCAAAGTCCACAAGTTGTTAGATCAACCCCATTCTTCACTAAAGGGTCTAACACTCATGGACAAAGATCTTTTTAAAAGACCAATACATGGTCTAATAGGCAATGGTTTCCTGTAGCAAACCCTAGGTTCAACGCTGACAAGGGTAATTTCAGCGTTGACAAGACCAAATCTAACGCTGACAGAAACGTTTCCAGACCAAATAATGGTAAATATTTGCAACCACAGGGAAAGGGGTCTAGAGCTTCTTCTAGCTTGACAAGGAGACCTAAGCAAGATCAAAACCCTAATTCTAATGGGATTTCTATGACCTGCCACAGATTTAATTATATTTCAAAGGTCATCACAAAACCAATTGAGGTTAACTGGGTGTTTCATCCAAAAAGGGATGAACAAGGGGTTGTTATGAGAACTAAGTCTGTTCTTTTTGAACAACCAGAAGAATCCAAGTCTGCTCAGGCTTGGGTTCCTAAAGAAAACTAATTTGTTTTCTTTATGTACAGGGCATTCAAAAACAGGTGAATGATTATGGCTATTGGGATAGTGGATGCTCTAGGCACATGACTGGGAAGGAAGATTACCTTACAAACTTCACTCCCATTATGGATGGTGATAAAGTTTACTTTGGAAGCGGATATGGAACTATCACAGGCAAAGGAACTCTTCTCACCAAGAACTTATGTTTTGAAAATGTGTTTCTGGTAAAAGAACTTGATTATAATCTTTTTAGTGTATCACAAGTTTGTGATAACAAAAATAAGGTTCTTTTCACTGATACTGAATGCTTGGTGTTGAGCAAGGATTTTAAAATGCTAGATGAGAAATTTATTGACTATAGAACACCTAGGCATAAGGACATTTATAATGTGAATCTTAATGGTATTAGGATGAATAATAATATGTCATGTTTTTATGCTAAAGCTTCAGTTGATGAGAGTAATCTATGGCACAGGAGACTAGGGCACATTAACTTTAAAAATATAAACAGACTTGTGAGACTTGGTTTGGTTGATGGTTGGCCTGAAAAGGCTTTCCACAATGACCACTCTTGTGTTGCATGCCTTAAAGGCAAACAGCACAAGGTCTCATTTAAGTCTAAACAGGTGCACTCTAGTTCTAAACCACTTCACTTGCTGCATATGGATCTGTTTGGTCCAACTAATATAGAGAGTTTGAATGGTAAATCATACTGCTTTGTCATCACAGATGACTTTTCTAGGTTTACTTGGACTTTCTTTTTAGCCACGAAAAGTGACACTGCTGATATTTTAATTAACTTTATTAACCAAATTGAGAAAAAGACTGGTAATGAAGTTAAAATGCTTAGAAGTGATAATGGTGGTGAGTTTAGAAATAAAATGTTGGATGATTTTTGTGCCAAGAAAGGGATTACTAGGCAGTTTAGTATTGCCAGAACCCCACAACAAAATGGGGTTGCTGAGAGAAAGAATAGAACCCTAATTGAAGCAGCCAAGACTATGTTGGCTGATGCTCACTTTCCCATAGCTTTTTGGGCTGAGGCTGTGAATACAGCTTGTTATCTTCAGAATAGAGCATTGGTCAACAAGATACATAACAAAACACCTTATGAGTTACTTTGGGGAAGGAAACCTAATATTGGTTTTCTTAAACCTTTTGGCTGTCATGTAGTTGTGTTGGATACTAGTGATGCCTTAATTAAATTTAGTGCTAAAGGTGATGAAGGCTATTTCATGGGTTATTCAGTGCAGAGTAAGGGATATAGGGTTTACCTTAAGAAGGAAAAACGTATACTTGAGAAAGTACATGTTAGGTTTCTAGAGAGTAAACCTAGTGATCCTGAAAGTGGTCCAAATTGGTTGTTTGACTTGGAACCTCTATATAGGACTTTGAATTATATGCCGGTTACTAATCCAGACATTGTGAAGGTAACTTCAAATGTTATGGAAGAACTAGTTGTTGATGTTTCAGGTACACAGGTTAATGAAGAGGTTGGATCACAAGCAGACAATTCATCTCCCATACTTGAGTATGTCACTATTCCCATATGGACAGATGCTTTTGTTGTTGCTGCTGCTGTTGGAAAGGAAAATGGTGGTCCCCAAGTATCACCAGTTAACAACATGCATGGTCCTTCAGGCGTTAACAAAGGAAAATCTGGCGCTGACAGGACAAATTCAGGCGTTGATGGATCAAACGTTGACAACACCATTTCAGGCGTGGATGGATCAAACGCTGACAACCTTGGTTCAGGCGTTGACAACTCTTTTGAGCATATTTTCTCTTCCAATTTTGAACAAGGTGAACCTTCAAACAGAAATGAAGAGGTTCATACAAATATTGATGGAAGAGAATCTGAAGAAGATATTGGTAACTTGGATGATGAGATTGAAGATAATAGACTTTTTGAGGGAGGAGTTCTCACTTCTACCATGAAGAATCACCCCTCTTCTCAAATTATTGGGGATGTCATGTCTCCTGTTCATACTAGAAGATCTCATCAGAGTCTTGGAGGATTTATTGCCAATATACACAAGAAGGTTGATACCCCTCTTGTTCAAGCATGTATGTTCGCCTGTTTTCTGTCACAACAGGAACCCAAGAAGATTTTTGATGCTCTCAAAGAACCAAGTTGGGTGGAAGCAATGCAGGATGAGCTTCACCAATTTTCCATTCAGGATGTTTGGGAGCTGGTTGATTGTCCCAGATATGTCAGACCTATTAGGACAAGATGGGTTCTAAGAAACAAGAAAGAAGAAAGAGTCATTGTGGTCAGAAACAAGGCACGTTTAGTGGCTCAAGGATATACATAAGAGGAAGGGATATACTATGAGGAGGTCTTTGCACCAGTTGCAAGGATTGAGGCTATAAGGATATTTCTAGCCTATGCTTCCTGCATGGGCTTCACTGTCTATCAAATGGATATGAAGAGTGCTTTTCTGTATGTCACAATTGTTGAGGAGGTGTATGTCATGTAGCCTCCTGGTTTTGAAGATCCAGAACATCCAGACAAGGTGTATAGAGTCAAGAAAGCTATGTATGGACTTCATCAAGCCCCAAGAGGATGGTATGGCACATTGTCCACTTATCTGGTGGAAAATGGATTCAAAAGGGGCACCATAGACCAGACGTTATTTACAAAGAAGGCTGGTAAGGATGTCTTACTTGTTCAGGTTTATGTTGATGATATCATCTTTGGTTCTACCAATCCAAAGATGAGTGAAGACTTTTCCAAGCTTATGACAGACAAATTCAAGATGAGTGCAATGGGGGAGATGAACTTCTTTCTAGGGTTACAAGTTCAGCAGAAAGAAGATGGTATCTTCATCTCTCAGGATAAATATGTGGCAGAAATCTTGAAAAAGTTTGGCTTTTCTCCACATGAAAAGAGGGCTAATACTCCTATGGATAGAGAACACCCTTGGGCAAAGTTGGAGATGGAAAAGATGTGGATGTCAGGTACTATAGATCAATTATTGGTTCATTGATGTATCTCACAGCCTCAAGACCTGACATTATGTTTGATGTGTGTGCATGTGCACGCCATCAAGTGACTCCCAAAGAGTGTCACCTTCATGCTGTCAAGAAAATCTTTAGGTACCTTAGATGTTATCCAGATCTTGGATTGTGGTACCCAAAAGATTCACCATTGGAGCTTATTGCATATTCAGACAGTGACTATGGTGGTGATAAGTTTGATAGAAAATCCACAACTGGTGGATGTCAGTTTCTTGGGAGTAGGTTGATATCTTGGCAATGCAAGAAACAAACAATGGTGGCCAATTCAACAACTGAAGCAGAGTATGTTGCTGTAGCTGCTTGTTGTGGACAAGTCTTATGGATTCAGAACCAACTGTTGGATTATGGGTATAATTTCATGCATACCAAGATTTTTGTAGACAATAACAGTACTTTATGCATTATTAAAAATCCTGTACATCATTCTAAAACCAAACACATAGAAATTAGACATCATTTTATAAGGGATTGTTTTGAAAAGGGTTTAATACAACCAGATAGGGTTGACACAGAAGAAAATGTGTCTGATTTAATAACTAAACCTTTTGATGCTGGAAGGTTTCAATACTTGGTAACAAGTATTGGAATGATCAATCTCACATAATATGTGTTTTGGGGTCTTAATGTAAAAGTATGTACATGATATGCATTGTTATTGATCTTTTTGAAAAGTTAGATTTTCCACTATATTTATCTAACACTGACAAAGGTTACCTTAACGCTGACAAGTGTTATCGTGACGTTGTCAGTAACAATGTTAGTTTTGTGGTTTTTGATCTAAGTGTGCAGGTGGTGTTAGCATTGTACCATTGGATACAGAGTTGCTTATGGGTCCTTGGAGAATCATTTGAGCATGTTTTAGTTTATGGATGATGGTTGGAATATTTATATTCCTATCTTGACATAAATTTTTATATTCATGCATATGATTGAGCAACATATGTATCATAGTTTAAGGGGAGGTTTTAGGAACCTTTAGGACTTTTGGGTATTCTTATAATACTCTTATCACAATTCTAGATTGTGTCCAGAGGTGAGTATGAGTTAGTTTACTAAATCATGAGGCACTGTAGCATGCAAAGTTGATATACTATGCATGCTGCCAAGACATTTTTGGCCTAAAATTAGTTATGGTCTGTTGGGAGACTTGGGAATGATTTATTATCGGTTTTACCTGGGAGTTACAAGGAAATTTATAAGATAACTTAATTGTTAAGAATTTTGGTTAGCAAGGGACACTAGAGGACTGTTATGTCTATCTTGCATAAGCAGGTGTGCATAACTGGACAGTGCTTGCCGCCCTATAATAATTATCAATTTGTAGGTTATCTTCACTAGGATAAATTACTTTGTTAAGGTCCTTTTTCATTTTTATTACTTTTATTTTTGGACGCTGACAAGTATTTTTCCAAGCGTTGTTATGACCAATTTAGACGCTGACATGGCTTTTGTAAACGTTGACAAGAATATAGCCGTTGGGCGTTGATGGGTTATTTTTGACCGTTAACACTCATTGGGACCTACCCAGTTGTTATTTTTGACGAATTTTGGGACCGTAATTTTGGGAGCAGATAACTTTTAATTAATGCACAAGATAACTTATTTTCTTTTCAATATTTTCATCATTATATTTTGAAAATAGTTGCCTAATTTTTGACCAATCACATGTGTCTATCTCTCCTATATATTTGGCTCCTATTTTTAAACAGGGTATCTCATATTCTTGTCTAAAAAATTTTCTCCTATAATTCATCTTTCTCAATAATTCACAAACAGCTTTCTTCAACAATGGCACCAAAGTTTAAACCAAGTGACTTGGTATTGGGATTCAGGAGTCGACACAACATGATTGCTTATTTGGACGCTGATGATACTCTGTTTCCACAATACACTCAGATGGTGGCGTATTTGAATGCATCTCCTATTAGGTATGCTCTTTCTCATGCACCTCTCATCTTTGTCACTCATATTAAGCAGTTTTGGAACACTGTTAGTTCCTCAACAGTTAATAATGTGACTACATTATCAGCTATTGTTCATGGGCGTACTTGGGTGGTTACTGAAGCCTTGGTTCGCCAGGCTTTGCATGTTGATGCTGATGGTATAACCACCCTCCCCATTAATGAAATAGAACAAGGAATCCGGGATTTGGGGGTATCCTTTCCCTGATGAGGGCACTTTAAACAAATATCATAAACAAGAGTTTCCCCCAGCCTGGAAGTACCTCATACATGTCATCCTACAATGTTTGAGTCCCAAATGTACTGCACACAATGAAATTAATAGATTGATGAGACTGCTTTTATACATAGTCTCATCGTCCAAATCGGGCTTAAAATGCATAAAATATCATTAAAACTGCCAAATATATGCTCGTGTTTGTTACTTGTGTATTTTTAGGTACGGATATTGAGGAAATGGCAAAGATCACAAGAATCAATCAAAAACGAACACGGGAAACGAAGCCGCACAATGAACCGGGCCCAAGTTTTGAATTTCCAAAAATACCCTTGAAGAATTGAAGATTGGCAAGATTGGTCCCTCTACTATTGAAGACTTGGCAATTTATACCCTTGCAAATCTCAATTATTGCATTTGGGTCCTTAAATTATCAAGTATTTACAAGAAAAGCCCTTGGAAAATGAAGAATATGCATTAAAGGTCCTTGATACAAGTTTAGAAACATGTTGTGCCATTTTTGACAAGATGTCCAAAGTTGTTACAAGGAAAAAAGGCGTTGATAGCCATTTATTACAAAGTGAAGAGAGAAGAAACCTTGGGGGGACTGTTTTTGCCAGACAACTAAACTTCCACCACCACTCAGAAACTGCCACATCACACAATCCACCCACTTACCCATTACCCATACCATACCCAGTCCATACCCGCAACCCACCCAACCAGGTTTATTTAATAAACCTGGTCAACTTATCCAGTCAAACCACCCCACTTTCCCTCCTAACACCTAATTTAAAAACGTTTTTTCCCAAAAAGGATCTAATCACCCCCCTAATCACCCTAGAACCCTAATATCCCCAGGTTTGATTAATCCCAAATTAAAGGGGTTTGCCCCTTTTTGTCCAGATTACTAATTAACAATTTTCTCACTTAAACCCACACCTTAAACCACCACAAGACACACCCATGTGTCTTGTGGGACCCTCCCCTGCACCCATCACTTTCCCCCAATTCCAACACCCGACCAATTTAACATCCAGGATTCTTCTACTTGGTCCCCAAGATTGAAAGAACGTCCAAGATCAATTTGAGCAGCTGGCATCTTCACATAGGAGCATCTTGACCAAGACTCCAAGACTTTTCAAAGGGCAGAATTGGGCATTCCACCTATTAGGGTTTAGGATTTGAATTTCTTTGTAATTTTTTATTCCAGCATTCTAGATAGTTCCATTGCAGTATAAATACAACCGTTTGTGGTTGTATTTTTCTTGTTCCAGATTTTTTACTCCAAAATTGTAATTCCTTTTTAAGAAATTAAAGTTGGTGTTTTTATATAAATTGTAATTCCTTTTATTGTTTTTAAAAGTTGGTATATGTTTGTTGAGTAAAAATTCTGAGTTCCATTCACATTTGTTCAAAACATTTTATGTTTTGAAATTTTCAGAAAAAGTTTCTGAAATTAAATTTCACTTGGTGAAGTTTTGTTTCAAGATTGATTTATCAGGATTTTAAGTTATTTGGTTGAAGTAATTTGAAAGAAAAATATTGGAGAAAGTTTTTGAGAAGGTTAAAAAAAGGTTTCAGAAAATCATATTGGTGTGTATTCTGCTTGTTCTTATTTTCTCATAGCAGGTTTAAGGAGCTTGATTGGCCCAAGGTTCTGCATAGGCCCGGGCCTATTGGAGGTGGCTAGCAGCCACTGTTGGACCTGGAAGTAGGTCCAACAAGGTATAATCATTTGTCCCATTTTCAGTTTTCCAGAATTAGAGATTTATGTGATTTTTCAAGATATTGCATGAAATCTGCTTGTTGGTTGTTAAATGGTATGAATTTGCTCATGTTAGGTATTTGATGCATGCTAGTTTAATTTTGAATCAGTTTAGTGTAATTTGATAGCTTTTGATTTGAGAAAGATTGAATTTCAATATTAAGGGGTGTTTGGATTTGGTGTTTAGTCAAGACTGTTGAGAGATTGTTGGAGTATAATCTGTTTAGAATCACTTATTAGGGTAGTATAGTTTGTATGTTAGCATAGGATTTCAGTTTGAACAAGTGTTGAACATCATTGCATGCTAAAATTTGGTATAAGTACTAGAAATCAGAAAACTGCCATTAGTGACTGTTTTGGTTGAAATTTGTGCTTGATTTTTGGTAAGTTGTTAGTTTATAGGTCTTTCTAGGATTGTTAACTGATTATATGCTGATTGGTTGATTATTGAACAAGTTATGAGCCATTGAATCTCTTTTGTGTGCTTATAAAACCTGCATAAACACCCCAGACTTGTGCTAGGCCTCATCAGAAACTTGCATTGGCTAATTTGCTTGATTTGTGTGATACTTGTGTTTGATTTTGTGCATTAGAGACTCCCTATACTCAACTGAGTATAGGTGTGCAATCCTGTCCATCAAAAACAACACCAAAAGCCAAGAATCAAGGACTCTTGATTCTATCTTCATCAGTGAAGATAACCAAGTTATTTGTGTTTACAAAAAAGCTAATCTGAACCCGTTTGATTCTTTTTACTTAATCTTTGTACAATTTGGTTTGTGTTTGTGAATTTGTGACTAAAAAGAGTAACAGGCTTGGGTTTAAAGTTAAAAAAAATAAAAAAAATAAAAGAAACAAAAAGGACGTGGCCAGGACTCGAACCTGCGCCACTCCTCTCACAACACACACTCATTACCGCTGCCCTAGGGACTTTGACTGGTAAGAGTTTGAAACAATATATATTTAAGGAGTGTGTGAGTGGGCTTATTAAGTAAAAGCCGTAGCCAAATAAGCCACCCACACTTTTTGACCCTAGCTTATTTTTCCTAGGTTTGTCTTTTCATTTAGGATTTTTCTAGCTAAAACTTTGATTTTTCCTTTCTTTTATTATTTTTTATTATTTTTTAATTAGCCGGTTTTTGTTAATTAGTTTAAAAATAGTTAAAATAGGTTTTAATTTTTAGAAAAATAGTTTTTAGGTTTTGATTTATATTTTTGAGGTTTACAGCCCAAAAAGTTTTCAAGAAGTCTAATTTTTATTTTATTTCATTTTGGGGTTTTCTAGCAACTTTAAAATTTAATATAAAATTATTAAATAGGTTTCAGAAAATTTTAATTGCATTTTTGTTTTAGTTACATTATTTAGGATATTTGGTAATTTTTTAGAATTATTTAGTGAACTTTGAATTTTTTTGATTATTTTATTAATATTTTATTATTAAAAATTAAAAGTTTGATTTTTTTAACTTTTTTCATTTTTCCTAGATTGAAGACATTAAATTAGGAGTTTTGTAACTTTCCAAATATTTTTAGGACTTTTCATTTAATTTCTAGAATTAATTTAAGTTTTAATAGATTTTAATAGTTTTTAAGTGTTTAAAAATAGTTTAATTTGGTTTTAAAATTTTTAAAAATAGTTTTTAGCTTAATTAGGATATTTTTAAGGTTTACAAACTATAAAATCTTGTTTAGGGCTTTTTAATAATTAATTGTGATTTTTAGGGCTTTAATTAGCATTAAAAAGTCATTATCTAATTAATTAAAAGGTTTTAGCAAGTTTGGATTTTTTGTAAACTCTTAGAATACTATTGTGGATTTTTAGTAATTTTTAATAATTTTTAGGTTAAAAGTTTAAATTTTGTAGTTTTTACGGTTTTACGTTTACGCCGTTTTCGTCTTAGCTCGATCCGTTTTCGTAACCGTCTTTTCTTTCTCATTTCTTTTCTTCTTAATAAAATCATCAATCAAATCAACTCATTACACAACACACGTGCCTCCTCGAGAGAACGATCCCCACTTAAGGGTCATAAGTGTTTACGTTTTCCTAAACGTACACTTAATACTTACCGCTTTTGCCTTCCTTTTCCTAAAGGGGTAAAAATACTACTAACATCATTTTGGCGCCGCTGCCGGGGAGGCGTGTTGTGTTTTGATTGAACCATTGTTGTTTTTTATATTTGCCATAATTAGTATTTGTATTAGTAGCACTCTACTAATACGTATCATCGTTTTTCGGTTTTTGTGTGAATATTATTAATATATTGTATACGTAGAACAATAAATTCACAAGTACTCCAAATACGTGAGAAATCACAACCTTGACTTGGGAGGTCATTACCCAATCATTGTATTCGAATCTCAAACCAAAGAAAAAAAGGCAAAAATAGATAAATACTTTCGTGAAGCTTAATCTTGATAATACAAACTATAAGGTGGGTATAAGGCGGTTGTATTTCACGACCTAAAGGAAAAAGGCTCTTAAGTGCTTCGCGCCGCCTCATTTCCTCTGCTTGCTTGTGCGTATTTGATTTTGAGAGTTAATCGAGGGTATTGCCACCCAAAGTATTATTACATATCATATATATTTTCTTGGTTTCATTGATTAAACCCTCTTGAACGATTTGGTGTTCCACCATCGTTCTAAAGTCATCGAAGGCGTTCACTTCACGTGATCGTTTTCATTCCTTGAGGCTTCTTTAATCAAGAGATTTGATTAAGGAGGAGATTTGTAGATTTTTGTCTACTTAATACATTTCACCAATTTCCAAAAAAAGTTAATACCATCAAAAACCACAAAAAAATTGAAAAATACAAAACACCAAAAAGAATCTTCTTTGCTCGTCTCCTCGTTGTACGTGACGTTTATGCTCACTCGTAATCAAGCAAAACGTGCACGTAGACGAAAGAACAAAACTCCCACTCCAACTCATTCTAGTGAGGAGTCTCCTATTGACGAACCCATTGTACGAGAAGCACCAACCATGGCGAATCGAACTATGATGGAGTTACTTCAAGCACCCACCGAGGGTTATGGAGAAGCTATTGTGATTCCCGCTATCCTTGCGGAGTATTTTGAGGTGAAAACGGGTTTGTTGTCGATGATCCAAAACAACAAATTCCGTGGTGATGAGAAGGACAATCCCCACAACCATATCCGCCAATTTAATCGTCTTACCGCCACGTGCAAATTCAAGGATGTCTCGAATGACTCGATTAAGATGATGCTTTTTCCGTATTCCTTAGCGGGGCCTGCTAAAATTTGGTTAGAGAAAGAGCCACCCAATTCTATACTGACGTGGAAGGATCTCGTTTCAAAATTTGTGAACCAATTTTTTCCGCCCTCTAAGACTACGCATTTGAAAAATGAGATTTCTAAATTTCACAAGAATCAAATGAAAGTTTTTCAACGGCTTGGAATAGGTTTAAGGAGATGTTACATGAATGTCCTCATCACGGTTTTTCTGACTTACACCAAATCGACACGTTTTACAATGGACTTAATGATCATGAAAGAGATTATTTGAATGCCGCCGCGGTGGTAATTTTTTGTGTAAAACGGTCGAGGAAGCTTTGGTCATAATTGAGGATAGGTCTAAGGTTTATAGCCCTCGTAACACACCGAGTGTTGCCAAATTGGGCTCGTCATCATCATCTCGTAGCATCAATGCCTTACATGATGAAGCAAATGAAGAAAATCGATTTTTTGATAGATTTGCTAGCCTTATGTCCCATTGGAAAGCTCAAGAAGCTTCGAATTCCGCTTCGGTTAAAACGGTTTCTAAGAGTTGTTTGTCGTGTGGTGGAGCTCATGATCTTTCCGAGTGCATTACCGCGGATGGTAACACTTCGAGTGCTTATGTAGCCACGGGAACTTATAACCAAATCGGTCAAGGTTCCCGCCAAAATCAAGCTCCACCAAATCAAAATGCTAATAACTATCGCAACAACAACCAAGGTGGAAATTATCAAAGAAATCAAAGGAATTACAACAAGGGTAATTATCAAAGTGGAAATGGGCAAATTTCAAACCAAAACCAAAACCGTGATTTTCAAACTTCTACTCAAGGTTTTCAAAATGATCACACCAAAAATCTTCAAGGAGAATTTTTGAATTATGCTAAGGCTAATGATGCTAAGTTTGACAATATGCAACGTGAAATGGTTAGCTTAAGGTCCGAGTTGAAAAACGAGCTTAAAAATGAACTTGCTAATGAACTTAAAACTCATGCTAATAAAATGGAAGGAAATGTCACACGTCTCCAACAAAATAAAAAAAAATGGAGCAAGGACAACATGAGATTAAGCAAGAATTGTTAAAAGCGGATGCTAGGCAATCAAAATTTGAAGACCGTATGGCTAAAATGTTTGAAGCTATCATGTGTAAGCCTTCTTCTTCGGGTGGTCTTCCTAGTGATACCATCGTGAACCCGAAAGGAGAGTTGAAGGTTATTACTACTCGTAGTGGTAAAACTTTCAAAGAACCCATTTCTCGTCCAAGTACTTCTATGGAGAAGGAAAAAGAGAAAGAACCTGAGGTGTTGGTAGAAAAGGAGGAAATTCCAAGCCCACGAAGTACCGCTCAAACCACACCTACGGTTGAACCCACACCAATCATGGAACCCGAGATTCCAAGGCCTATGCCTATGCCTACTATGCCCCAACCCACACCACCTTTACCTTACCCTTCAAGAAGAGACAAGGAAAAGGCACAATAACGAAATAATTATCAATTTGAACTCTTTATGAAAATGTTTCGTGACTTGCATTTTAATATAAGTTTTGCCGACGCCTTAGTCATGATGCCTCGATTTGCCGCGAACTTCAAAAGTATGTTGAATAACAAAGAGAAATTGCAAAAATCGTCTAGTTGTTCTTCGGTTTTTCTAAGCCGCATACCTCAAAAAGTTGGTGATCCTGGAAAGTTTTTAATCCCATGTGCTATACAAGACATGGAAGAATGTTACGCCTTGGCCGATCTTGGTGCTAGTATTAATTTGATGCCTCTTGAGATTTTTAAATCGCTCAATATTCCAAATCTCACTCCTTCAAGAATGTCAATCGAGATGGCCGATCATTCTACGATTCTAGCTTGTGGAGTTGCCGAGGACGTCTTTGTAAAAGTTGGAAAGTTCTACTATCCCGTAGACTTTATTGTTGTTGATATTCCCATTGATCCTAAAGTTCCGTTAATTTTAGGTCGATCTTTTTTGGATACCTCGAGAGCACTTATCGATGTGCATGCAAGAAAAATCACTCTTCGTTTCAATGAGGAAGAACTCGTCATTAATGCAACCCAAAACTCCACACTTTCTCATGTGTATTCTATCACGTCTTTGTACAATGTCAATCCCATCAAAAACATTTTCAAAAGAATTTCAAATAGAGTTTTAGGAGTTGTTGAGAAAAATGAAGTTCCGTCCCCTCCGCCGGTGGAGGTTAAGAGTGTTAAGCCTACGATTCCAATCTCGAGTGATTCTTCGGATAATGAATACGTTGATCCTGATGGGGGAGTTTTCTTTGTTGACAAACGTTTTGAAAACTTACCACCACCTAAACCAAAAAGATTTCAAAATGTGAGAATTTTTAGTGTGAATAACATTGCTTTAGATACACCAAATATTTTTGACATAATCAAATTGGGTTTTCACAAGGAGAGTTTAAAAGATGAAAAAGGAAAAGATTTTAACTCGGATTTAAAAGATTTTTCTACAACTCTAACTCCGTCATCACCACGTGTTTTGAGTACTACAAGCTCGTCTTCTCCTTTTGACGATGCTTTGTGTGGACTTAGTGTGGGGGAATCCCCTTATGTTCCCTCCCCTTTCTCCACCGAGGACGAGATATTTGATCCTGGAATTGCTTATAAAGGGAAATATCGGTCTTCCACCGATGCAATAAATGGGAAATCTTTTCATTTGATTGGTGCGAGTCTACCTCGAGTAGCTCATGTTTTTAGAGACTTACCCATTGTCCCACCCTTATATTTCTCATCTCTTTTCTTGAAACTCTTTGAGTTTTTGTTGACTATTGATGAAGTGGCGTTGATTTGTTTTTCCAATGAAAACGAGAACGCCATCTTCGATCCCGGTATTTTGCACCATCAAAGGACTTAGTCCTTAATACCGGTTGTTTTTGGGCCTTGTTTATCATGTAAGCCCCACCAAAAATTGACCACACCATGATTATCCCTAAATGATCACATTTATGGGGATTCGAGTCGAGCTTTTGACTCGGTTATCAAAAACAAGGTGCCTCGTGGGGGAGACCCATGCTTATCCATGTACATATTATTGCTTTCTAATGTAGTTTAATGTGAGGGGATTTGTGCCCTTCCAACCTTTGTTCCGTGGTTGCTTGTGCATTGTGGTTTTTAGATCATGATCTTCACGATTGGAGCCTCTCGTGTTCGTTTTATGGGAGCACTCGATCGTTTGCTTTGAAGACTTTCTCAATATCCAAATGATATATCCTTTGATGTTCTAACCTTAGGTTTATAGCACACTTCATAAACGGCTTTAAATTTAATGGTTACACCCTTTCCATGCTAGATTAGGCATTCGACTACGTCTCTAGTATGGGGGTGTTTGCACCCCTAGACTCAAAACATTGAGGACAATGTTTAACTTTAGTATGGGGGGGTGAATAGATACTTTCCTTGCCAAACCTTCACGCTTTCCAAAGTTTATCTTTTTGTTATCGTTTTTGTTGCAAAATAAGGCTAAAAATGGCCAAATTTTAAATTTTTTCTCATTTTTTATAAGTGTTTGAAGACACGAATGTAGGTTTTCTGATGGCGAGAATAAGAGTAATTTTTTACTCGACCGTGCGTGTTGAGCACTTAGCTTTGATTCCTTAACTACACATTAGGCTAAGTCTCTTAAATGAGGACGAGAAATGATACAGTTAATTATAAGTTACTATGCTAAACGTAGAGTACTCGTATTCTTTCAAAAACTCATGTGTTCTCGTTGTTTGCTTATTCTCCCTTCGCATGTAAATATATTTTTTTTGCTTAATAAATATTGACTTAGCGGTTTAGTTAGGATGGTTGGGTTTCTAGTCTTTTCTAGTAGCTTTCGTGTAATTAAATTGGGAAGACATTAAGGTATCGCCAGCGTCACGGTTTTGAAGTATTGGCACCCCAATAATCGAAAGCTTCACCCAATAATAAGATTTCAAGTGCTCACCTAAATCTAGCAAACAATTTGAAGCCCCACAAGGCCTAAAATCTATGCAAAATTGAAAGTGAATCAAGCCTTAATCTTCGAAGCTTTAAAGATCCAAAATTCGCTTTAGCGTGAGGATATACGTCTTTGGCTAATAAAACCACCGATGTTGGGGATAATAAAAGGCAAGGCAAGACCGAAGTCATAATAAAAGCTTCATGGCGAAGTTGAATAAAAGATGGAGGTAAACCAAAGATAATAAGGCCCTTCCGTTAGGGGGCGTATAAAAGTCTTGGTAATAAGTCTCATGTTCAAAACCGTTATAAAACCGTGTTTATCGATTCTTCTTGTCAACTTAATTTTTTAACATCGTTGTCTATTAGGAAGGGTTATTGATTTGATGGTCCTAGTTACACCGTTAAGACTCTATTTTTAGACCTAAATCTCTATTATCACATAAGTCAACAATGTATCCTCGTGATCATTAAGACATAATAAAATATAAGAGATACAACTTAGGAATAATGGGAGGATAAGTACGTGATTAGGGCATATGAGTAGTGTTAGCATTACTAACTTATAATGACAATGATCTCGTTGCACGCTTAGCATGGAATTGAAGTCAAAATCGAGGACGATGAAATTATTTCTAACGAAGCATTCACGTGTTCTTATTCTATGAACCTAAACGTCCCATTTTGCGATGAAAATCATACATTATGTCTAAAAACGCAAGTAGTAGTAATAGTAGTAGTATAGCTAATTTATCATTCCAATAAAGTGAATAAAATTAAATTTTGGTGATGCTACGATACTTTATTCTAGCATTGCGTGAGGGCACGACAATGGTTTAGTATGGGGGAGTGATGAGACTGCTTTTATACATAGTCTCATCGTCCAAATCGGGTTTAAAATGCATAAAATATCATTAAAACTGCCAAATATATGCTCGTGTTTGTTACTTGTGTATTTTTAGGTACGGATATTGAGGAAATGACAAAAGATCACAAGAATCAATCAAAAACGAACACGGGAAACGAAGCCGCACAATGAACCGGGCCCAAGTTTTGAATTTCCAAAAATACCCTTGAAGAATTGAAGATTGGCAAGATTCGTCCCTCTACTATTGAAGACTTGGCAATTTATACCCTCGCAAATCTCAATTATTGCATTTGGGTCCTTAATTATCAAGTATTTACAAGAAAAGCCCTTGGAAAATGAAGAATATGCATTAAAGGTCCTTGATACAAGTTTAGAAACATGTTGTGCCATTTTTGACAAGATGTCCAAAGTTGTTACAAGGAAAAAAGGCGTTGATAGCCATTTATTACAAAGTGAAGAGAGAAGAAACCTTGGGGGACTGTTTTTACCAGACAACTAAACTTCCACCACCACTCAGAAACTGCCACGTCACACAATCCACCCACTTACCCATTACCCATACCATACCCAGTCCATACCCGCAACCCACCCAACCAGGTTTATTTAATAAACCTGGTCAACTTATCCAGTCAAACCACCCCACTTTCCCTCCTAACACCTAATTTAAAAACGTTTTTTCCCAAAAAGGATCTAATCACCCCCCCTAATCACCCTAGAACCCTAATATCCCCAAGTTTGATTAATCCCAAATCAAAGGGGTTTTGCCCCTTTTTGTCCAGATTACTAATTAACCATTTTCTCACTTAAACCCACACCTTAAACCACCACAAGACACACCCATGTGTCTTGTAGGACCCTCCCCTGCACCCATCACTTTCCCCCAGTTCCAACACCCGACCAATTTAACATCCAGGATTCTTCTACTTGGTCCCCAAGATTGAAAGAACGTCCAAGATCAATTTGAGCAGCTGGCATCTTCACATAGGATCATCTTGACCAAGACTCCAAGACTTTTCAAAGGGCAGAATTGGGCATTCCACCTATTAGGGTTTAGGATTTGAATTTCTTTGTAATTTTTTATTCCAGCATTCTAGATAGTTCCATTGCAGTATAAATACAACCGTTTGTGGTTGTATTTTTCTTGTTCCAGATTTTTTACTCCAAAATTGTAATTCCTTTTTAAGAAATTAAAGTTGGTGTTTTTATATAAATTGTAATTCCTTTTATTGTTTTTAAAAGTTGGTATATGTTTGTTGAGTAAAAATTCTGAGTTCCATGCACATTTGTTCAAAACATTTTATGTTTTGAAATTTTCAGAAAAAGTTTCTGAAATTAAATTTCACTTGGTGAAGTTTTGTTTCAAGATTGATTTATCAGGATTGTAAGTTATTTGGTTGAAGTAATTTGAAAGAAAAATATTGGAGAAAGTTTTTGAGAAGGTTAAAAAAAGGTTTCAGAAAATCATATTGGTGTGTATTCTGCTTCTTATTTTCTCTTAGCAGGTTTAAGGAGCTTGATTGGCCCAAGGTTCTGCATAGGCCCGGGCCTATTGGAGGTGGCTAGCAGCCACTGTTGGACCTGGAAGTAGGTCCAACAAGGTATAATCATTTGTCCCATTTTCAGTTTTTCAGAATTAGAGATTTATGTGATTTTTCAAGATATTGCATGAAATCTGCTTGTTGGTTGTTAAATGGTATGAATTTGCTCATGTTAGGTATTTGATGCATGCTATTTTAATTTTGAATCAGTTTAGTGTAGTTTGATAGCTTTTGATTTGAGAAAGATTGAATTTCAATATTAAGGGGTGTTTGGATTTGGTGTTTAGTCAAGACTGTTGAGAGATTGTTGGAGTATAATCTGTTTAGAATCACTTATTAGGGTAGTATAGTTTGTATGTTAGCATAGGATTTCAGTTTGAACAAGTGTTGAACATCATTGCATGCTAAAATTTGGTATAAGTACTAGAAATCAGAAAACTGCCATTAGTGACTGTTTTGGTTGAAATTAGTGCTTAATTTTTGGTAAGTTGTTAGTTTATAGGTCTTTCTAGGATTGTTAACTGATTATATGCTGATTGGTTGATTATTGAACAAGTTATGAGCCATTGAATCTCTTTTGTGTGCTTATAAAACCTGCATAAACACCCCAGACTTGTGCTAGGCCTCATCAGAAACTTGCATTGGCTAATTTGCTTGATTTGTGTGATACTTGTGTTTGATTTTGTGCATTAGAGACTCCCTATACTCAACTGAGTATAGGGGTGCAATCCTGTCCATCAAAAACAACACCAAAAGCCAAGAATCAAGGACTCTTGATTCTATCTTCATCAGTGAAGATAACCAAGTTATTTGTGTTTACAAAAAAGCTAATCGGAACCCGTTTGATTCTTTTTGACTTAATCTTTGTACAATTTGGTTTGTGTTTGTGAATTTGTGACTAAAAAGAGTAACAGGCTTGGGTTTAAAGTTAAAAAAAAGAAAAAAAATAAAAGAAACAAAAAGGACGTGGCCAGGACTCGAACCTGCGCCACTCCTCTCACAACACACACTCATTACCGCTGCCCTAGGGACTTTGACTGGTAAGAGTTTGAAACAATATATATTTAAGGAGTGTGTGAGTGGGATTATTAAGTAAAAGCCGTAGCCAAATAAGCCACCCACGGCTTATTGGTTTAGCTTTTTGACCCTAGCTTATTTTTCCTAGGTTTGTCTTTTCATTTAGGATTTTTCTAGCTAAAACTTTGATTTTTCCCTTTCTTTAATTATTTTTTATTATTTTTTAATTAGCCGGTTTTTGTTAATTAGTTTAAAAATAGTTAAAATAGGTTTTAATTTTTAGAAAAATAGTTTTTAGGTTTTGATTTATATTTTTGAGGTTTACAGCCCAAAAAGTTTTAAAAAAGTCTAATTTTTAATTTTATTTGATTTTAGGGTTTTCTAGCAACTTTAAAATTTAATATAAAATTATTAAATAGGTTTCAAAAAATTTTAATTGCATTTTTGTTTTAGTTACATTATTTAGGATTTTTGGTAATTTTTTAGAATTATTTAGTGACCTTTGAATTTTTTTGATTATTTGATTATTATTTTATTATTAAAAATTAAAAGTTTGATTTTTTTAACTTTTTTCATTTTTCCTAGATTGTAGACATTAAATTAGGAGTTTTCTAACTTTCCAAATATTTTTAGGACTTTTCATTTAATTTCTAGAATTAATTTAAATTTTAATAGATTTTAATAGTTTTTAAGTGTTTAAAAATAGTTTAATTTGGTTTTAAAATTTTTAAAAATAGTTTTTATCTTAATTAGGATATTTTTGAGGTTTACAAACTATAAAATCTTGTTTAGGGCTTTCTAATAATTAATTGTGATTTTTAGGGCTTTAATTAGCATTAAAAAGTCATTATCTAATTAATTAAAAGGTTTTAGCAAGTTTGGATTTTTTGTAAACTCTTAGAATATTATTGTTGATTTTTAGTAATTTTTAGGTTAAAAGTTTAAATTTTGTAGTTTTTACGGTTTTACGTTTACGCCGTTTTCGTCTTAGCTCGATCCGTTTTCGTAACCGTCTTTTCTTTCTCATTTCTTTTCTTCTTAATAAAATCATCAATCAAATCAACTCATTACACATCACACGTGCATCCTCGAGAACGAACTCACATCATTGGGTCATAACTTGTGGTTTTCCTAAATCACTCGTTAATACTTACCCTAATTACCTTCCTTTTCCTAAAGGGGTAAAAATACTCAACATCATAGATCAATTGCTAGTGCAATTGTGTGCATTGCAAATGGGAAAAAGTTTAATTATTCAAAACTGATTTTTGATGGCATGTGTAAAAACAAAGGGAATAAGATGACTTTGGCTTATCCCAGATTTTTGCAAATGGTTTTTGATGTGCAAAATTACTATACAAGGGATCATGATGATTTTTATGAGATCCCTGTGCAAAAGAAAGCTATTTTTACCAAGATGAATTCACTCCCTCACCGTGAATTACCCCTCACCCCAGCTATGCTTGCTGTTATTGCAGCAGCACAACCCCAACCAGACCCACAACCACAACTTGACCCAATACCAGAACCTTTGCCTTCACCTCAACACATGGAAATTGACCAAGAATCCTTCAACGCTGACACCTTAAATGTTGGCGTTGACACAAGTAATCCAGACGTTGACACCTTTCCTTCACAGACCCAAACACCCCTTAACCTTCCCACATCCACCCAATCCACATCATCTTCTACCCCACCTTAATATAGGTTGCAAAAACTCCCAAGGACTACTGGAGTGTTCTCCTCAAGTGGTCCTAGCCATGTAGCGGAGAGAACCACCACAACAAGTGTGGTTGGTACTATGGATGAGGCTGGGACTATTGGTTCTGGCTTAGATGCAGGCCAAGACAGTCCTAACATCTTTAAGACCTCATCCATGCCCCATGACTCTAACTTGGGAGGTCAAATACCCATTTTAGAGGAGGGCAGATTGGAACCATACACATGGATGGAATTGACGGCTGTCTGCATTAGCTTGCAAAAGCAAAATGCAGACCTGGTACAAACAGTCAGTACACAAGGCCTTGAACTCAAGCAATTGAGGTAGAGGATTGTCATTTTGGAGAATGCTAGCACTAGGCGTGTGATGGAGGAATCTTCCAAAGGAGAGGATGAACAGATTAATGTGAGTGATAAAGGCTCACATGATGGAGAATCTTTAGGTGTTGCTGAAGCCCTCACTGAATTGAAGAAGCAACCAAGTTTTGACACATCTCTAGTTACTCCTACCAATTTGACAAGAAAAATTTGAACGCTGACACACCAAGCGCTGACAAGAGTAATTTGGTCGCTGACATAAGGAATTTGAGCGTTGACAGACCTGCAGATATGGTTGATGTATTCCAGTCATCAGCTATCATCAAAGAAGTGTCGTCACAGATATTACCATCATCCTTACCCATCATTGATCCATTAGATAAGGGTAAAGGAATCATGGTAGAAGTAGAAGTTCCAAAGGATGCAGCACAAGTAGAGTTTGATTCAAGGTTGGCTGCACAACTTGTGGAACAAGAGATGAAGAAGGTTGGTGAATCACCATTTTTTGTCACTTCTGAGGAACAAGAAGGAAGTGATAAAGAAAGTTCAGATTCAAGTGTGATGATAATTGAACAACCAGAAAGACTTGAATATGGTGATGACTTGACAAGGGAGAAGCTTAGAGAGTTGAAATTCCAAGTAGACTTTGATATGCCAGAAGTATTTCAGATGTACAATGCTTGGGAGAATAGGATTATGGAGAATCCAGATTTGACAATTTCAGACCAAATTTCGGGATTGGAGATTCTTCTAAGAGTTCAAAGTGACTGCAAGGTAATTCTGAAACATAAGGCTAGCAATGTTTTCTCACTGCAGAAGAGGGATAGAAGAGAGCTCTACTACATGTTACTCAGATGTCATGGAACTGGATGGACCTTCAAGAAATTGCAGGGATTATCTTTTCAAGAATTGGAGTACAAGGCTTATCCCATTTGGGCAAAAGTGCAGGAAATGAACACTCTGAGACTTCTTTCAGATGAAAGGAAACAAGAACTTGCAGAAGAGATGGAGATTCAGAAGGAAATGATTGTTCCAAGGCCTTTGAAGAAGGGAGTTCCACTTGAGTTCCCAAAAGATATGGATAAATTGAATCCCAGTGAAGCTGTTATAAGAAGGAGAATCAAGCTCTCACCCATGGAAGCTTCAGGTATGGTACAAGTGTTACCTCGTGATGCCAGAAACCCTATCATAAGCTATTAAGAAGATGCAAGTGGGTTTTGGAAGATTGGCAGGTATGGGAAAGAGGTAAACACATTTACTACTCTTGTGTCTCTCTTTGCAAGTGTGGATAGAGAAGACTTGGTAGACCTTTGGAGGTTGTTGGAGGCCAAGTATAAGACTGAAGCTCCTACTTCAGTCAATGGAATAAAACTTGTGTCAACGTTCAAGAGACTGTGTGGACCAAAAGAAGAAGATCCTACTGTTTGGAAGGATCTTGAAGATGATATCAGTGGTCTTCAATGGCGTTTGTATTCAGCTGCTGGTGTATATTATTTGAGCTCTACAAAGTTTGCTGAGTATCTTCTTGTAGATGGTCAGTATCCCATGTCCAAAGAAGTTTTGGAAAAGATGAAGACAACACAGCTGGAGATTGACTATTCAAGTGACGTGGCCAAATATTTGATTAGGCATGTTTATTACCAATATAATAAGATTTGTAAGATTCCTTCTAGTTCTTAATTTTTTCAGAAACTTGATTACTAGAGTAGATATCAAGTTTAGGGGAGGATTGTTGGGAATAAAATGTAGCCAGTCCACTTGAGCGTTGACAAGAGGAAAACAAGCGTTGATAAGAAGAAAATAAACGCTGACAGATCAAGCGTTGACAGGAAGAAGTCAAGCGTTGATAGGTTGAAGACAAGCACTGATAGAAAGATATGGTCTACGCGTATTATGTTTCTAGTAAAGATAGGATCAACATTGTATTTTCTATATTTATCTTTACCTAGAATAGTTGATACGTAGACTCTTATACAAGGCTTCTTATGTCTATAAAAGAAGACCTTTAGGTTATGTTTAATAATAAGTTTTTCATACGTTAAACACTTTCATTGTAAGAAAGTTCAATTCAATCAATCAAGTGAAAGTTTGTTTTACGTCCTTTGTGTGTTCTTGTTTAAGTGTTAATTCCGCATAACACTTAAATTACTTTATACATAAACAAAGTTTCTCTACATGTATAACTTGATGTAATCTCGTTTGCACAAGCTAAGTCGATGTAAGTTTGGGATCAACAGTCATTACGAGGTGGCAGGGCTGCAGAGGTGGCAGGGCGGCCGACCAATCAGAGGATGACACGTGGCAGGTATGAGGTGTCAGTACGAGGTGGCAGACACATCAGGGCGGCTGGCCAATGAAATGATTCCACGTGTCATCTGGCATGTATCAGTCCGAGGTCAGAGTGTGCATGCGCGTGATCCGGGGGAGCTAATAGCTGGTATTAAATGGACGGAGAAAACAAGGCAAATGTAGTGCGGAAATTACAGAAATACCCCTCTAGGCTTGGTATTATATATATCCCCTCACTTTCATTGTAATAGTTAGTTAAGTTTTCAGATAGTGTAGTTTTATTTTTTTCTTTCAAAGCTTTGTATTTTTCCTTTCAACTTTTTTATTAGCTTATTTTTAAGCATTTTTCAATATTAATAAAAGTTCATGTTTAGCTTATTGTTAATCTCTTTTAGTTTATTCTCATTCTACCTTTTTTAATTTTTTAATAATCTAGATTATTATTTGGGATTAGTTTTTATAACTTTTTCCAAATAAGTTATATAAAAGTTTGAAATAAGTTATCTTATTTCAAGCTTATTTTGGGCTTATATTTCGAGATCTAGGTTATTGTGGGTGGATTTGTTCAATTAGCTTTTTAAGCTTTTTGAATCACATAAGTTTTTAAGCTTAGGCTTACAACTTATTAATAAGCTAGTCTTTTAATTATTTACTTTTATGCAATTTAATTTACTTCTTTAATTTATTGCAAGTAGTTAATTAATTTAGTTTAAGTTTATTTTTATCTTTAATTCACCTTTTAATATTGTAGATCTTTTAGTTTTTAGTTTAAAAATTAAAATATTTTTATAAAAACAAAAAAAATAGTGTAGATCTATTAGGTTTTTGATAAAATAGTGTAGATCTATTAGGTTTTTGATAAATTAGTGTAGATCAATTTGTTTTTAGCTTAAAAATTAAAACATTTTTATAAAACCTAAAAATTAGTGTAGCTCTATTAGTTTTTATCTTAAAAATTAAAAATATTAATTGTTTCTTGTCATCCTAACCACTCTTGTGTTCTTTTGATCTCGGCGTATCGATTCATCACGTTTGGTGAGGAGCTTACAGGTTTAATAGATTTGGTTCGAGTTTGATTTGAGAGGCCGTGTACTTTAGGGGCTGGGTTTCGCTTTTGATTAGTTTGATTTGAGAGGCCGTATACTTTACGGGCCATATTTTGTTGGTTATGAGAGACCGTATACTTTGCGGGCCATATTTTGTTGGTTGTTTTGATTGTTTTTAGAGCGTTTTTCTTTGGACCACGGGTACTAAATTTCTTTCCTTTTATAATATCTAGCTTAATCGTTTTAGTTTTAATTAGATTAATATAAGTTTAAATTGTTTTTAAAAAATATCTCTTTTATAAAAATCGTTTTAATTAGTTTTAAAAATTATTGTTGTTTTAAAAAATAGATTTAAAATTCTAAAAATTAGTTTTCATTTAGATAAGCTTATTTTTAGTATAAAGTTTACACCTTTTTGTGATTATTAAGCTTATTGGTATATAAAGCTTCAAGCTTTATCATCTAAAAAGATTAATAAGAGCAATAAAGGTTAAAACTTTACGCTTTATTCTTAAGTTTATCTTTTTGATTTAATTTTTGTCATTTTACTTGTTATTAAGTGCTTGCATTTAGTTTAATTTTGCATTTAGAATAATTAATTATATTATAGTTTTGTTGCATCTTAGATTTAATAAGTTTCATCTAGATTTTAAATTGTATTATAATTGTATTGCATTTTAGAGTAATTTTATTTGAACTATTTGCCGTAACCTCTCTTTCAAGCCAATGCCTTTCCATAGCTTTTTCGTAAGGCTTTTTCGGTACTGTGTTATTGAACCACTTGTTTGATTGTGCGGCTTTCACCTCCAGATCTACTGTATCTTATCTTCATCATATCCTCTTTCCAGGGGCGGAGAATCAGTTTTGATTTCTCCCATTGTTGTTGCGAGCTCTATTGTAGTTGGAGCGAGAGGAACGATTATCAGAAGCAGCTGAAGTCTGAGACACAAAGGCTGATTGCTGTTCACTGTGTTGTGTTTATTACTATATTCCCTAAGCCTAAAATAGTATCCTCATTTAAGTTTAATTTAACATAGATACCAAACAAGTATTATTAACCAAAAATGATAAATCTTGTGATTAATTTGATATCAATTCGAGTCGAGTCGAGGAAAACGAACAATAATCTCTTATACATATTTCTTATATAAAATTGGCTTTATTAAAATGGCGTTGTTGCCGCTTCGATCTCGTTACGATTGACGATTTTTCGTGAGATGATTTGGATTTTGCGATCCGTTCACTTTTGAACGTTATTTTTCTTGTTAAAAAATAAAAAATATAAAAAAAATCAAAAACTTAAAAATACAAAAAAAATCACAAAAGCATATTCTTTCTTAAGAATTGCAAAAAAAATTTAAAAAATCAGAAAGTAATACTCTTCCTAAAGTATTACACCAAAATATTTAGTATTGTTATTATTTTCCCTATTTCAATTTCTCTTCTCTTTTATTGTGAATATATTTTATTTTAAAATATAAAAATAAAAAAAGATTTTCTTTTTATTATAGATATTACGTATAAGAACCCCAATACACAATATTCTATAAGTATTGCTTTCATACCCCGTATTTGGAGGCGTTCCGGTTCCATATACGTGTATTGATCAAAGAAAATAAAAGGAAAAAATAGATAAATACTTTCGTTAAGCAAGAATTAGAAAAAATACGAACTTTAAGGTGAATAGAAAGGCGAGGTGCTATAAAAGGCCTTCTAAGGGAAGCTAGGTACTTAAGTGCTTCGCGCCACCTCATTCCCCCCGTTTACTTGTGAGTATTTTAAGAATGAACGCTAATCGAGGGTTTTGCCACCCAAGAAGTATTACGTATAAATTTTCTTGTAGCTTTTTGATATGGAACCTCGAGAGGGATAATCCGTTCCCTTTCAAAGTCACCAAGGGCAATCCCCTTACTCACCGGTTTTTAGTTGTATGCGCACTCGCGCGCGTACACACATACCAAGTGGTGTACCTAATTCTTCTAGAAAGAAGAAGATGAACAAAAAGACCGTCCCTCAAGCCGATCCTGAGAATCGAGCTTTCGACACTACGATGGAAACGGATAATCGACCTATGATTGAGATCTTGCAATCTCACATTGAGGGAAATGATGACGCGTTTGTGGTGCCCGATATTGGAGCGAATAATTTTGAACTTAAAACGGGTTTTATCCAATGGTTTCCACTACAACATTTTTAGGTCGTGCCCAAGATGACCCTCACACTCATATTAAGAGATTCATACATTTGACCAATACGGTGAAATACAATGGGGTGACACAAGAGGCATAATAAATGGTTTTTTCTTAGCATTTATGTACTCGATATCGTTCTCGGTATCTAATCGAATTGATCACGGTTAATGGTGGAATTGTTGGTATTGGTCACTAAAAGGGGGAGCTTGGTTAACTATGTCTACAAACAACATAAATATAAAAGCTATTCAAAATAAAAGAGAACTTCTAACCTCGATTGCTTTATCAGAGTGAATGCTGCAAAACAAAACTTGGTAAAAGAAATTAAGAATAAAAGTGAAAATGTAAGTGTGTTGACTAAAAATAAAAGCTTTAAAATTTAAACTAAAAATTAAGATTCAAAAATAACTGACGAAAAATTAAAACTTTTAAAAGTAAATTTGAAACTTAAAACTTTGTAAAAATGAAAACTTTACTGAAAATAATTTGAAAAATAACCTAAGTGAAAATGGTGGGAAAAATTAAAGTTTGAAAAGAATTTGGAAAATAAAAACTGAACATAAATCGAAATGCCCAAAATCTGATCTAATTCGGAATCACTGTCACCTACGTAATTCGGAATACCAATTCAGTATATAGATCGGAATCAGTCTTTCTGATGTACTTCGGAATACAAATTCTTCTACTCAATTCGGATATAAAAAATAGTAGCCAATTCGGAATCCATCTTCCCTAACTAGTTCGGAATATTCGTATCACTTGTAATCCGGAATGTGTATCCCTGACCTAATTCGGAATAGGTCTCCTGACCTAACTCGGAATATGTTGGTTGTCGACTTAATTCGGAATACTCGAGTAGGATCTAATTCGGAATGTGCTTCTCAACATAACTCGGAATATGCAACCCGAACCTAGTTCGGAATATCAGACTATGAAGTTGTCACACCCCACCATGGCGGAATATGGGGCGCGACGTATGGATATCATCACAACAATAGCGTGTCTATAGAGATAACTAAATGAAATGAAAATAACATAAATAGTGACACAATGTCATGAAGATATCTCAAACAATGCAGGCGTCTAGGTAAGTAGGTAACATGTCTACCTCTTACCAAAGACATACAATTAACAAATAACAAACATATAGGTGTCTACAAAGTATCACTTATTCAAAGATAAATTAAGACTAAGAGGAAAGGGGGTTCCTCCAAATGCAATCCTAAGCCTTCCAGCTAGCCTCTCCTATTCTCACGCTTAACCACATTCTCACCTGAAAGAGACACTAAAACACGTCAACATAAAGTTGGTGAGAGTCATAGGTTTAGACTCCAACCGAAAATAGATTATAATAAGCTGTGAACAACCATAAACCACTACACATATGGACAATGTGCTACAAATATGCATTAACAACTAAAATTCAAGATCAGTCATTCCAAAACAAAATCTAAGGCTCCCAGCCTTACCAAACACCATGGTACCATAGGCGCCCATACACCTATGTACCAATCCCAAGGCCCCGCCTTGTCACTATCCATTGGTCCCATAGATGCTCACACATCTATGTACCTCCCCAAGGCCCAGCCTTGTCAACATCCCCTTGGTACCAAGTACACACAAGTCCATCACCAATCATAAAACATTCACAGCAACAATTTACAAAACAATAACAAGTGTCTCTTCCATCCCATCTGGAATTCAAAATCATTAAAAGATATGGGACTATGAAACTCACCTAATTGAGCTTCTCCAAAAGTCCGCGCACTAGCAAAAAGCTAACAAACAAAAGCACACAATCAAAACCTGAACCAAACACTAAAATGGCTCATCAAACTATGATGGACATCTAACATTCTCCCATATATATACCTCATTTATATGCTCTAAGCATCTCATTACACCCCTCTATAAAGCGCTTAACTTAGTTTACTTCATAACCCGTCTCGTTAACATTTTACCCAAAACAGCCCCGGTTTTTAGGTCTCCAAACTATAAGCCAAACGCCCACCTAAACATACCCATGATCTCTTTAAAGGAAAAACTATGCCCTTACATATGTTAGATAACTCCTCCCTTTTGCCCCAACCTTAAAGCTACTGTTAAGGCCCCGATATATATACATATATATATATATATATATATATATATATATATATATATATATATATATATATATATATATATATATATATATATATATATATATATATATATATATATATATATATATATATATATATATATATATATATATATATATATATATATATATATATATATATATATATATATATATATATATATATATATATATATATATATATATATATATATATATATATATATATATATATATATATATATATATATATATATACATACTTCTGCCTATGCGTATTTTACCGATTTTGAACATACAAAAAGTTTGTTATGATTAGGGGGTCTTACCCTAACCCATTTGCTTAGCCACCCTTCAGGTCTCTTATTTAATATATAAACCAACACCCATGCTCATTAGAGGGCTCAAGTGTACTCCTAAGTACCCCAATCACCTTAAAACATTAAATTAATCCCTACTGATTTCAAAACTGTTTTGACCTCCGACTGATGTAACCTGTTTTTGACCCATCTCCCGACCTCCAATTTAGTTCTCGTTTCTTGAATTTGAAATCCAACTCAATTACCTTTCCAGAGATACTTGGATCGCAAAATAAGAGTTTGTAGAACTCTATATATGGTCAAAACAATTGACCTAAAATTCTGCCCAGTTTTTAAAACCCGATTTTCTCAGAATTAATTTAATTAATCATACATAAACCCTAATTAAAACCTAAAAACAATTTGCATTGATAAAAACCAATTAAGTACATCATTAATTACAGATTATTAACAAAAACTAAATAAAAATTATGAATGCTAAACCCTAATCCATCATATTAGGTTACATACGTAAATTAAACGTTAATTAAGCATAGTTTTAGTGCATACCTTAAACCGTAATTGAATTATTGGGTTTTCTTGCTCCTCCATTGATAGAAACGACTGATAATAGGTTTATGGAATGCTAAAATCGTTTTTGGGGCTAAAGGGATTAGTATGGGTAATTAAAACTAACCAGGAAGCCTAATAGTATTCAAACTGGCTCCCCTTCCCTTCCTTAAGCAAAATTTGGCCCAAAACCAAGCCCAACACCCTATGGCCGACTTTTTTAATTTAATTACTGTAAATTAACTATTAATTATTATTACCTTAAATTCTCTTAATTTATTTCAGCTCCTAAAGCCTCCGAAACCTCAAAACCGCAAAACTAGTCAAATTTACGCGTATACCGTAAAAGACGTAAAAATATACAGTTTTATAAAAACTCTTAGAATATAAAATAAACTATATAACTAAGTCCTAAATGACTTAAAACCACCCCGTAAATTATTCCCGTCACTAAATACCTCTTCCGAGACCCCTAAATGCAAAACCCTAAACCGTAAAAATACGATTTTCTATAATACATATACGTATACGTAAAACCACTAAACAACACCATCTCATTTCATATTCACTACATTGTGATCTCATGAACATGAAATCATCACACATCGTTTCACTCACAAGGTACCCCGTACCCAAAACGATATCCAAACCACAATCTATACACACCAATTAGCACATAAACACATAAAGACACGTAACTTGCACAAAATAAAACTAAGTGACTAACCTCAAAACCGTGGTTGTCACATCACTCCCTCCTAATAGAAATCTCATCCCGAGATTTACTTCTTAGGATCAAACACACAAACCACAAATCACATGTGGATACTTGTTCTAAATGAACTCCTCTCATTTCCATGTGTACTTTAGTTCAAGTCTCAAATTACCACATATACTAACCAACAATATTTAAATTCATTCCGAAACTCTTGACCTCACAGCCAATAAATCTCACAAATGACTCTTTGAAAAAAAACAAAGACTCTTATTAACACAAATCCCGAATAAGCGAACATGCAAATATGCATTATGAAACAACATTTATCAATCTTAATACATGAAATACATCATGTATACCACTCAATTCCCCCAGGTAATTATATACTCATAAGCTACTGGTCCGATCTTTCCAAAGATCATAAATAGACCTACAAAACACTACATCAACTTTTCCATTTTACCAAAACATACCACCCGTTACTATGGGTGAAACTTCCTACATAACTTTGTCACTAAACTCTAGTGGTTTCATCCTTTTCAACATAGCATATCTTGTTGCTCTCATCCTTTCCCACTAACACCATTTCCACATTAGTAGTCTCTTTCACGAATTTTAGTCCACAATAAGGAAAACTCACCCTATCCTTCCATATAGTGCCTCAAATGGCATTCATCGACTTCTAGTATGATAACTATCATTCTATGAAAACTCAGACATCGCTAACGAGTTTCCCACATCCCTCTAAATCAGTCACCCAAGCTCTCAACACGACTCCTATACTTGTATTAATTTCCCACTTCGTCCATCCTTTTCCAATTAGCTGGATATACTCATATCCAATCATGTTCATCAACTCCCTTTAGTCCATACCACAAACTACTTAAAATTCCAATTTCCTTACACAAGTGACCTATGATAATATTTCACATATTAATTAGTTCATCATAACAAGGATCATCCAATCCAAATCAACTTATGATTTATATATATCACCAAAAGGATGGTTATCTCAGTTAGTCAATCAACTGCCATCCAAACCCATGCTACAACTACTTCCATTAAATTTGAATAGCTCAATAGTATCACCTATACACTTCCTTCTCACTTTTCACCATGAAAGATTTTTTTTTGATACTCAACACTTTTTTTATACTTACACAATGTCTTACCTCCAAGTTCATAGTGCTCCTCATCTTATCTCAGTTATTCCAAGCCCTTCGTCCCTCATGACACATCCCATATATAACTCCTCATCCATTCGATTATCGATACTAAGCCTTCCAATCAAACAATATAGGTCAGTGCCATTTCCTTTCCACACTACAACAATATTAGCATGCTTAGTGCCTTAGTCTACTCATTAGGCTATACCAAAGTTTTACAATCAGTTCCTATCTCGACCTGTTTCATTTATGATTCGCATCTATCCACACTTCCTTCTTCTTCCTCAGCTCATGGCATACATCACGATGTTATGCTTCCCGTCTTTCAAGTCATCTATACGTCAAAATTTTCCAATTAGCTTCATTGTTTTCCTCACGACCAGTTCTCCTGCTCCCTCCTAATAGGGACAGACTAGAGTTTCCTGTGATTACATGCATATCACCCTTTCATCTTATACCCATATTAGTTTACATTTGTCTAAACTAAGCCATATTCTAAATTCTTACTCAAGTCTCATACTTCTATTATGATCTTGCACCTAATCATGAGGTACTTTCTATCATCATATTCTAGGAATACTTGGTCCTCTCCTTCCATGGTTCTCCCTAATTCCTACACTATCCCATCCAACAGAAATTCCATACCCCATTCATCAAATCTAATTGGGAATCGCTAGTGCATTGGATAATGCATAATTGTCTCTTCCAAAGATCTTTCATAATACCTTCACAAAACCGACTCTCTCTAATCACTTGTCCACGAATTTATTCAGATCCATCTTCACTACTCATCCCTCGATATCGACTACCCAGAGATTCAATCTTCTTGTAGCATGCGACTCCCTCTTGTTACTTCCACAAGTCCTTTAACTCATATGTTGTGTAGTCACTCCATCGCGATCTATTGGTCCAGCTCTTCGTAGCTCCACTCTGCTACCCGATTTTTTTTCCTTCTTCATCTCTAACTGTAAGGAAATTTTTCCATACTTGTACTTGTCACTAATCCAGTACTAGCAACTTCTACGGCTCCTCCGAGATCTCTTGCATTCTTCTTCCAGCCGGCACGTAGTCCTTGCACCTTCTTGCTTCACGATCTAGCTCTTCACGCACTCCTTCTCGTCTCTATGATGTTACCTAGGAACTTCACACTACCCAGTAGCTTCTAACTTCAACTCATCTACCACAATATTTCTAAAGGTGCTTCAACCCCTAAATGGTTCACTCTTCCTTACTTGTTGTACTCACCATTAATCAGCCTCCTACCAACCATTATTTCACATCCATGTTTTCCTTCACGTGTCTACTACTACCTTGCCTCCATAACTATACCAATTCCCTTGCGTGTTATTTGCCCAATTTTTCCATTAGTAGAAAATTTTTGCTCTGCCCTCACATCCGTCAGTACTTTCATCAATCTCTTAATGGTACTTCAACCAACTTCTCATAGCATGACATCTCATTCCCACGACCAGTCAACTAACTTTACTTACTCCCTTATTCTCGTAACTAGTCTAAGTTTCAAAACTACACAAATCTTAATCATTCCTTCAACACAACCTTTAAACCAAAACACATCTCTCCATTCTAATATCTAACCATAAGTAATACTACCCAACTCTATCCTCTCATCCTAATGTTCCCACAACCGCATAACTAAATCAACCATGACGTGTAACAAAAGAATTCCAAACAATCGTGTCCCAAAATAAAATATAGGGTAAAACGAACCATAGCCAAAACAACTGAAAACAAAACAATGTAATCCGAAAGATCAATGGAGTTTGCCAACAACAAAACATTAAACTCATCACGATTAGTATTACCAAATTCTGACACCTTAGAAAATTTTAAACTCTCGTCCCAATTAGTTACTTCTCATAAGAACCAAAATTCAATACTACTAAAATCAATCATACTCATTTTTATCCATAAACTCATCTTTTATTATCATTGCTTTATCAAAGTTTTCAACTAGTTAGTATACTACAATCTTATTCTAACCATTATCTTGTTTACTCACATTAAACTTACTTTACTTTTTATTATGGAACCAATACATGTTTATAAAATACAGTGTTTTTTTTCTTCATTTTCTTCTATATTATTATTATTATTATTATTATTATTATTTTATATAATCCATTTAGGCTGGTTATAACTAAACTATTACACTTTTACAAGGTGTGGTGTTATTATTATCATTACTATAATACAATCTCCGTTTTACTCTTTCCGTCTAGTTAAATACTTCTAAAATTAAAATCAACTTAAAAAAATTATTGTAAAATTTCTTTACCCCTTTAAAATGTATTATCACATGTTACATAGAAAACTAATCCAATTATTTTCAAGACAAAATTTTTTTTATAACTTATTACAACAAGCTAAAAAAATATTTAAGTCACGTTATCATACCATACACTTACAAATATTTTTAAAATCGATTTCCTATAATTAACCAGACTTATTTGCAAGAAAATTTAGTAGTTCTCATTAATTAAATACATACACGAATGTAGACACACATCAAAAGACTCAAAACGTCGTTGGAACTCCATTAAATTCCAACATCATAAAACACGAGCAAACACAAGGTACGTTCAAGTTATAATAAATTAATAACTACTGAACGACCATATATCATAACTTAACACATACTAGTATATATACATCCGCATATATATACCTATTAAATCACCCAAAACATACTCGTTACCATACATGTCAGATCAATCAATCGCGTCATATACTCGTTTTTCCATACGAGAAATCACAATCTTACCACAAGGCATAAAACCCGTCACTAAAAATGAGTCCATATCGTGTGACCCCATAATCACCCAACATGAGTATAACCTAAAACATATAAAATAGCCATATGGTAGGCAGCTGTTACATAAACCCATATATTATGAATATACCCAAAATCCACATCTCATCATATACAAGCATGTACTAACCCTCTTTCATGCAATCATACATGAGAACCCATTGAAGTTGTGGTACTTGTATAACTATGTTGGCCACTATACTTATACAATTACCATTTTCCCAATGCACTCCCTCCTATGATGACACTTATAATAATCAATACAACATATAACACATAAATCCGTCTACTCACATAAGCTCATAACCACATAACTAATAAGGTCCAAACTCCATCTACTAACATAATATAGTCAAACTCTTAGGGTTACAAAAATCCATAGTCTAGTTAAAACATCATAAACAAAAAACAAAACGAGAACATAATCAGTTATAAGTCATGTCGCCCATAAGAGTGGAAACAACTTAAAATCCTTCCTATCCACCTACTCGTACATGATTCTTAGGGAACATGACTTAAGCATCAAAAGAAAAATACTATACATTAGGTACACCAAATAACTTACTATGGTGAAACAAATTTATATACCAAAAGCAAAACAGAAATTAACATGTGACTAAGTATGGACGACTATAGTTCAATCCATACTAGTCAAAACTCACAGAAAACGAATCAAAAATACTCAGAAAATACAATCAAAACCATACACACACATTCTTATGACGCCTATATGCAGGGATCCTTAAGCTATAGACTAGGCTACTAGACTAGGCAACCTAATTCTCTATAACCATTGGCTCTAATACCATTCTGTAACACCCTACCATGGCGGAATATGGGGCGCGACGTATGGATATCATCACAACAATAGCGTGTCTATAGAGATAACTAAATGAAATGGAAATATCATAAATGGTGACACAATGTCATGAAGATATCTCAAACGATGCAGGCGTCTAGGTAAGTAGGTAACAGCTCTACCTCTTACCAAAGACATACAATTAACAAATAACAAACATATAGGTGTCTACAAAGTATCACTTATTCAAATATAAATTAAGACTAAGAGGAAAGTGGGTTCCTCCAAATGCAATCCTAAGCCTTCCAGCTAGCCTCTCCTATTCTTACGCTTAACCACATTCTCACCTGAAAGAGACACTAAAACACGTCAACATAAAGTTGGTGAGAGTCATAGGTTTAGACTCCAACCGAAAATAGATTATAATAAGCTGTGAACAACCATAAACTTGTAAAACCCGTATTTAAAAATCAGAATATTTAAATACGCAGTTTAATTTTAATAGACTATATAAGTATTAATTTTAGACAGAGATATAAATGCATAAATTAAATACGCAATATATTACAGTTTATTCAGATAAGAAGTAATTAGTCTCAGAAATATTACAGACGAATTATTTATTTGACAGAAATAATTCAACATTAATAGTAAATACGCGTAATCTCAGTTTATTTAAATAAAATAATTATTAAGTTTCAGAATATATTACGTATGTGTTATTACACAAAAAAAAATATATATTTATCGCTTTTCAGAAACAAAACGCGAGAAAAATAATGTATACAAGTATTTAAAATAAAAAAAAAATAAAAAAAAAGGAAAGAGAAGGCTTTTGGCCGTTTGGTGTAAAAAAAGAGAGGAAGAATTGGGCTTGGCCCGTTTGGTTTTATAGAAAGAAAAGGAACGGGGGTTTTCCCCTTTACACTCACAGCAAACAAAAAAAAAAGAAAACGATTTAGGGTTCAGGGTTGCTGCCGACAGAAAAGGCAAAAACATAAAGGATTCGGAAATTTGTTGCAGCTTTAATTCGTATGTGTTCTTCATTCGTATCAATCCAATAAGGTAATCAATTATCCATTCTTTATATCATGAATTTGTATTCAAGAATTATACAAACGCATTCATATGTTAAACACGAATTCATACAAAAGGGTGTCGGGGTTTTTTTGTCTAGATCACGAAAACCGAGAGCCCAAGGCTCTCGGTGTGTTGCTGTTCGACCCAGCCGAGACCACAGCAGGTCTCGGTGTCTTTTTTTGGCCAGACCCGAACCACAAAACCACAACAGGGGTGTTTGGGGTTTAGTTTTACCAGCAGGGGGTGTTTGGATCTAAGGGCAGCGGGTAAAAACAATCAGCCGGGGTGTTTGGTTTTCGAACAGCAGCAAAAACCCCAACCGGGGTGTTTATTTTGTAAAAGGGGTGTTTGGGTGTGTTAAAAACAGTGGGAAAAATACAAAGACGGTGGGAATAACAATCAAACCAGTGGGTACTTACTAAACAGAAAATAATAAGGTTTAGTTATGATATTAGCGATAGTTTAGCGACGGATTAACTGTCGCAGTTTGTTAGGTCCGATTTGGGACAGTTTTGACACAACCTTTTAGCGACAGTTAGCAATAGTTAGCGACAGAAATTTCTGTCGCTGATCCAGTTTAGACTTTGCGTTTTGTCGGCTTGTTTTAATTTGACCGAGAATGGGGAATTTCAGTAGGCTCAGGTTAGACTTAAAGGATTTATAAAAGACTTAATTATACCTTATTTTATCACTCTTAAAAATAAATGTTTTAAAATGGTTTAATTAGTAAATTAATTTATTTTATGAAAATTAAAAGGGTATAATTTATTAAATGATTTTTATTACATTAGAAATGTTCTAATATAGGAAACTTTCAATTATTAACAGGTTACTAAATATAGAACTTTTATAACGTCAGAATACGTGTTATACCGTAATTAATAATAGAATAGGGATACGTTGACCAGAAATATGAGAATAGTCAGAATTTATCAGTTTATCCATAAACCGTAATACAAGAATAAAAATAATTAAATTTAAAACATATAAGAATCAGTAACAGCAAACAGAAATCAGACGACTTATTTCTGTCCATTATTTATGTAGTATCCGTGAAGTCAGAGTCGATCCTTCAGCTTTCATTCTTATTTCATTACTGGACACGAGGTACGGATTTTCCGTCCTTTCAGTAAGGACTTTATTTCTATGCATGATTAGGATTCCCCATCTGCAGCCAAATGTTTTCCCCAGTATATGTTTAAGCTTATCAGTAATCATGTTAATAATAAAATAAATTGCCTGAGCATTATATACAAGCATGATTAGTTTATGTACTAGTTACGGAGGTACCGTAACCACGGCACTAGAGGCACCGGTGTCGTGACTCACATGCAGGAGAGTGATATCCTGCATCGTCCCACTCAGCTCAGCTTGGCCATTTTATCAGTATTATTAGTGGGGCGTATGGATGCATCCTAGGCTACAGTTTTTAGTTTAGCAGGTGAATGTGATGTGTGCTCTACATCCTTCACATTGGAGCTGATCCCTCCACCCAACACAGTTATTTAGAGGTCACCCCTCTACAGCATGACGAGGTCACCCCTCTATGTATTCATGCAGCAGTTGTTACAGCACATGACCTATATAAGATCTTGGCAATTAAAATACTGTAAATGCATGTTTTCAGATTTAACAGATATCAGTTCAATTTTATTTATTTACAAATCAGACCTTACAGATTATATACAGATTTCTGTTGCAACTTTACTTATCAGTCTTACAGCTCCAGTATTTCATCATCGGTTCATTTCAGTAATTCCTTATCATGTTTTATATCCGTTCACTGAGCGTTATGCTCAGCCGTAGTTCCTTTCATGTTCTAACGGTAGGTACACCAGGACGCTTTTAGGATTCTAAGAGCATGTGCATTTGGATGGAAGCTATCCAGACTTCTTACTTTATGCATTCTTACATTATTCTGCTTATTTGGACATTGTTTAGTCCTTTCATTCAGTATTTTATTTTTCATGTTTTGGGCTTATGTTAGGATTGCCGATGTTTGTTTCCGGTATTTCCTTTATGGTCAGTTAATGTTTTAGGACATTTACCTTATGATTTGATGACACACCATAAATACACGTAACGGTCCACTTATCCAAGTGGGGTGTTTCAATTATGGTATCAGAGCGCAAGATTCGACCTGTAGGCTCTAAAACTTGACCTGTGACTAGTGGGTAGTCACCAGGAACTTCCCAGAGTTTGGCGTTGTTATCTTTCATGTTGCTCATGGATTATTCAGCCAACTTTCTTCATTTACAAGTCAGTTTTCTTAAAGTTTTGACTAAGTAAAAGGTTGGTACAGAACTGGCCGTACTTAGTCGCATGTGCTTTTAGCAAGCTTTCGTTTGGTGAACTGACCATAGGCGTTCACCCTTGGCCATTCAGATTTTGCATTGGTAAACTGACCATAGGCGTTTACCCTTACTCATGACAGATTCATGTTTTCAGTCAAATATTACTTGGTGAACTAGCCATAAACGTTCACCATTTCTCAAGTCAAATTTCATGCTTTTCAGTCGAATGATGTTTTGTGAACCGACCCATAGTTGTTCACCTTTGTCGTATCAGGACATTTCATAAATTTTGACAAGTATGGATTGAACTACAGCCATCCATATTTAGTCCGAGATTATAAATTTCTATACATGACAGTTCATAGAAAATTTTGACCAGTATGGATCGAACCAGAATAACCCATACTTAGTCTCATGTTTTCTTCTTTGAATTTTGTGTATTGAACCATAGCCGCCCACATCAGTTGATATTACACCTCAGTTGAATTGACTTTTTATGTTCCTTATAACAGTCAAAATTTTCATACCCTCACGTTGATGTCATCTACATGATGATTTGGTTTCATGTTTCCTTACAAGTATTATGTTTTCAACAGGATGATAATGTTTCATGCTAAGATACAGAAGGATTACAGTAACATACTATTTCATGATAAATCATGTTCTGGTCTTTATCAATCATGTCTTCTGTCTTCATACTGAACATTGATGAAACTCCGTTTAATCATACTTTTCAGCCTCTATACAACCAGCATTAAGTCCATGCAGGAATTTTCAGCCCATCATATTAACTGTTTCAGTCCAGTTGCTAACCAGTTAAATCAAATTATTTCCGTTGATAATGTCAGACAAGCGACACCAGTATCGATCATCCCATAAAATTTCTACCAGCTCTATGTGCAGTATTCACATTGTACTTCATGTACATTAGTCCAAGTGTACCCCAGGTACCCTACTCCATGGATATTGCTAATCGAGCCTCAATCATCTCAGGCGTTAGATATGTTACCAGTTGCTGATGCTGATCGTGAGTTGAAGATTTTGCTAGATGCTGATGCCGCTAACACTTTGAAGACCTCACAAATGCGGATGCTGCTGAACTTTGGAGATTTCTCAAGATGCTGATGTCGTTTATACTATGAAGACTGCGGAACGAGTATGAAAACTATAAATTTGAAATTTCTGACAAGAATAATTTTCAACCATCAGACACTACCATTCCATTTCATACTTTTGCTTTCTCAGCTAAATGTCACACTTCACTCAGCTAACTGTTCATTCAGAAGAGTAGGAACCGGAACCTATCCGGCCACTCATCAGAATAGTTACATGAATCACGGTCATGATAATGACCCTTATAAAGTGAGAGACAAAGAAGTAGTAACAACCACCGTGCTTATAATTGATCAGTCAGTAACCATCGGAACTCCGGAACGGACGTGACCTGAAATCAAGAGGTCAGTAGTCAAACCGGTCCGCCAATCCTAGACAGTTACTAGAAATTCTTAAACATGATTCAGACTCACCCATTAAAATACATGTCCAGACAACAGTCAAGACACGGGTCTCAAGTATCATTTCAGAGGACACTTGTCAGGACACCAGTCATGATACACGTCATACGAATATCTTCTCAGGACACGAGTCAAGATTCATAATATCAGTATTGTCTTCTAAACCAGGTCCTCAATAATTCAGGGTACCCTCCAAAAGGGTATACCCGTTCTATTATGCCACGCCTGAACCAGATCATTGAAATTTTAGCCACCACCACTAGAGTATGATTAAGGTGAAACACGCAGTATTCACTCTGTGAGGTTACAAACGAACACATTTAGTGAAAATTCGCCATGTACATTTCACGTATTTCTATGTCAGCTTTATCTTAAATCAGGTGGTCCCCTACCTCACAGCCAGAAAGGACTCAACAGTATCACCATATTTATTAAAGCCTTATTTTCAGTTAACGACGAGATCCGTCTTACTAAATTCTAAATATATTCATTATACTTCCTGTAAGAAAAATCAGTACAAATTATTTCTGCCTTACAAGCGCGTGACTTGTTAGTCCGCAGCTACAAAGACTTTTAGCTACCAGTTATAAATTCACTTCTGAAATTCCTTAAATTCATAATCAGCAGATTATTCCAGAGTTCCAGATATAATTTCAGAAAGTTTTCAAGAAATTTCTTCCTAACCACGAGACAGAAATTTAACATCGAGCTAGTCTCAAGAACAGAACCTGTGTTCAGAACCCTTGATCATAGGGTTTCAGCTAAGTTAAAAGAGTTGCAGCAATTGCTGCAAGAATTACCGGAACGAGACTTTATTCGCCCTAACGCACCACCAGGAGGTGTATCGTTTCTGTCTATCAGGAAGAAGGCCGGTACCATGAGATCATGTATCGATCACCGAAAATTACGAGATCGCCATTCATAAAACGATACTCATTCCACGAATAGGAGGTTATCTGACCTGCTACGATGTCTTAAATATTTTACAGAACAATTCGCGATCATGCCACCAACAGTAGTGAGAGAAGAACATGATGTTTTCCAGATTGCTGTTGAACATGTTATAGTCTCTCTAAAATTTTGACTTATACGTCTGAGCTCCCTAATGCCCCAGCTATAAGTATGAAATTTATAAAATCGTCAGTATATTCTTTGATCACTTTCTGATCTGCTAAATTCTAGAAAAAAAACACGAGAATCATCTCCTCACAGTTGTACAGAATCTTCGATAGGAGAAAATTTTATATACAGCTTTCCAGACATGAATTCTAATTGAACAAAGTGGCATTTCTGAGCCATTGTACCTTAACAGAAAGAAATTTCAGACAATCCTGCGCAGGTGAAGGCCATCACCTGATGGTCCCGACTGACGCCTGTGAACGAAGTACAATTTTCTAGAACTCAATTAACTACTACCGCAGAAACTGCCGATAGTTCTCACTAAAAATGTTTTAAGACTATTCAACCAGATTTCTACCAGAATGTTCCACAATCCCAGACAAAACTTTGATAGAATCCGCATCACGCATTGATGCACCTATGTTCATATCTAAATGCCTGACCTACTGCAGGTTCAAGATAGAACACCGTCATGTTAGTGAGTTACTACAATCCTTAGGAATTTCTGAACAGAAATGAGACGGAATCCCATGAAATTATTATCAGCTACCACAGGCTCAGAGAAAATATAATACTATCTAAGTTATCGCCAACCATGTAATCAGCCTGCGCGTTTCTTTCATCCGAAAGGATCACGCAGTACAGATCTACAGAAAATTTTGAAATCCAGCAGTAAATCGTACGAATTCAAGGCATTCCATCGACCATCATATCAGACAGAATTCATGTTCACAATCAAGTGTATGTTTACGTCCATTTTAAGTTCATGTTTATTTTCACTTTCACGTTTACGTCTCATTCGCGGTATGACGCTGTTTCAGTTCATTTTTTTGTATGTTATCTCATGATTTAAGCTCACGTTAGCGTTCATAACATTGTTCACGTTCCAGTTCGTGTGCCATTTCACGATACACGTTTCTCAGTTTATTACCGTATACGGTTACAGAAAGCTTGAGAAATTAGACTCAAGTCTAGCACAACTATTCCATAACCAGGCAGACGTTTTACATCTCAGGCCGTAACGTTTGGCATTCATTCCTCAGTCAGCATACGTTCATGATATGTTCTAGAATTACGTTAACAGTATGATTCACGTATCACATTAATGATATATTCCATTCCAAAGCTCCTCATATAATTATAAACCACGTTCACAATTGCTCACTCAGCACGTTCACAATTGTTCACGTAGTTCGTCCCTATATCTCAGCAGCTTTCTCAGAGATATAAATGTCATCTTTTCAGAATATTTACACGTATCGTTTCATGTATCCTACATGCTATGGCTTTTCATTCTATTAGATTCAGAAAATCCATCTTAAATATGGATCTGAAAGTATTCAGCATCATCAGGAAAAGGGTCATCAGGACCAAGATATTTTTATTATGCTTAGACTTTGAAGGAATCGTTTCGAGCGGGAGGCCACTCGAAACAGAGGAGTCCATCTGGACCTCTCATTCCGTTTCCTTCAATAAATCCAGATAGGTTCTTTCAGTCATGTCACGTTCCATGTTCTCTTCAGCCATGTCACGTTACATGATCATCTCAGTCATGTCAGGTTTATACCTATCAGCAGCATTATGTCTTAATTAGAAGACAATTCATCCTTCAGCTTAATTGTTTTTTCAGTCTACGTGTTCTTTCAGTTCTTATAACTTCATCAGCTTATTACCTTTAATTCGAGGACGAATTTCTCCTTTTTAGAGGGGAAGAATTGTAAAACCCAGTATAGTTGTATCTTAATTCGGGGACGAATTATTGTTTTTAGAGGGGAAGAATTGTAAAACCCGTATTTAAAAATCAGAATATTTAAATACGCAGTTTAATTTTAATAGACTATATAAGTATTAATTTTAGACAGAGATATAAACGCATAAATTAAATACGCAAGATATTACAGTTTATTCAGATAAGAAGTAATTAGTCTCAGAAATATTACAGACGAATTATTTATTTTACAGAAATAATTAAACATTAATAGTAAATACGCGTAATCTCAGTTTATTTAAATAAAATAATTATTAAGTTTCAGAATATATTACGTATGTGTTATTACACAAAAAAAAAAAAATTATCGCTTTTCAGAAACAAAACGCGAGAAAAATAATGAATACAAGTATTTAAAATAAAAAAAATAAAAAAAAAAGGAAAGAGAAGGCTTTTGGCCGTTTGGTGTAAAAAAAAAGAGGAAGAATTGGGCTTGGCCCGTTTGGTTTTAGAGAAAGAAAAGGAACGGGGGTTGTCCCCTTTACACTCACAGCGAACAAAAAAAAAAACGATTTAGGGTTCAGGGTTGCTGCCGACAGAAAAGACAAAAACATAAAGGATTCGGAAATTTGTTGCAGCTTTAATTCGTATGTGTTCTTCATTCGTATCAATCCAATAAGGTAATCAATTATCCATTCTTTATATCATGAATTTGTATTCAAGAATTATACAAACGAATTCATATGTTAAACACAAATTCATACAAAAGGGTGTCGGGTTTTTTTGGTCTAGATCACGAAAACTGAGAGCCCAAGGCTCTCGGTGTGTTGCTGCTCGACCCAGCCGAGACCACAGCAGGTCTCGGTGTCTTTTTTTGGCCAGACCCGAACCACAAAACCACAGCAGGGGTGTTTGGGGTTTAGTTTTACCAGCAGGGGGTGTTTGGATCTAAGGGCAGCTGGTAAAAACAACCAGCCGGGGTGTTTGGTTTTCGAACAGCAGCAAAAACCCCAACCGGGGTGTTTATTTTGTAAAAGGGGTGTTTGGGTGTGTTAAAAACAGTGGGAAAAATACAAAGACGGTGGGAAGAACAATCAAACCAGTGGGTACTTACTAAACAGAAAATAATAAGGTTTAGTTATGATATTAGCGACAGTTTAGCGACGGATTAACTGTCGCAGTTTGTTAGGTCCGATTTGGGACAGTTTTGACACAACCTTTTAGCGACAGTTAGCAATAGTTAGCGACAGAAATTTCTGTCGCTGATCCAGTTTAGACTTTACGTTTTGTCGGCTTGTTTTAATTTGACCGAGAATAGGGAATTTCAGTAGGCTCGGGTTAGACTTAAAGGATTTATAAAAGACTTAATTATACCTTATTTTATCACTCTTAAAAATAAATGTTTTAAAATGGTTTAATTAGTAAATTAATTTATTTTATGAAAATTAAAAGGGTATAATTTATTAAATGATTTTTATTACATTAGAAATGTTCTAATATAGGAAACTTTCAATTATTAACAGGTTACTAAATATAGAACTTTTATAACGTCAGAATACGTGTTATACCGTAATTAATAATAGAATAGGGATACGTTGACCAGAAATATGAGAATAGTCAGAATTTATCAGTTTATCCATAAACCGTAATACAAGAATAAAAATAATTAAATTTAAAACATATAAGAATCAGTAACAGCAAACAGAAATCAGACGACTTATTTCCGTCCATTATTTATGTAGTATCCGTGAAGTCAGAGTCGATCCTTCATCTTTCTTTCTTATTTCATTACTGGACACGAGGTACGGATTTTCCGTCCTTTCAGTAAGGACTTTATTTCTATGCATGATTAGGATTCCCCGTCTGCAGCCAAATGTTTTCCCCAGTATATGTTTAAGCTTATCAGTAATCATGTTAATAATAAAATAAATTGCCTGAGCATTATATACAAGCATGATTAGTTTATGTACTAGTTACGGAGGTACCGTAACCACGACACTAGAGGCACCGGTGTCGTGACTCACATGCAGGAGAGTGATATCCTGCATCGTCCCACTCAGCTCAGCTTGGCCATTTTATCAGTATTATTAGTGGGGCGTATAGATGCATCCTAGGCTACAGTTTTTAGTTTAGCAGGTGAATGTGATGTGTGCTCTACATCCTTCACATTGGAGCTGATCCCTCCACCCAGCACAGTTATTTAGAGGTCACCCCTCTACAGCATGACGAGGTCACCCCTCTATGTATTCATGCAGCAGTTGTTACAGCACATGACCTATAAGCTCTTGGCAATTAAAATACAGTAAATGCATGTTTTCAGATTTAACAGATATCAGTTCAATTTTATTTATTTACAAATCAGACCTTACAGATTATATACAGATTTCCGTTGCAACTTTACTTATCAGTCTTACAGCTCCAGTATTTCATCATCGGTTCATTTCAGTAATTCCTTATCATGTTTTATATCCGTTCACTGAGCGTTATGCTCAGCCGTAGTTCCTTTCATGTTCTAACGGCAGGTACACCAGGACGCTTTTAGGATTCTAAGAGCATGTGCATTTGGATGGAAGCTATCCAGACTTCTTACTTTATGCATTCTTACATTATTCTGCTTATTTGGACATTGTTTAGTCCTTTCATTCAGTATTTTATTTTTCATGTTTTGGGCTTATGTTAGGATTGCCGATGTTTGTTTCCAGTATTTCCTTTATGGTCAGTTAATGTTTTAGGACATTTACCTTATGCTTTGATGACACGCCATAAATACACGTAACGGTCCACTTATCCAAGTGGGGTGTTTCAAAACTACTACACATATGGACAATGTGCTACAAATATGCATTAACAACTAACATTCAAGATCAATCATTCCAAAACAAAATCCAAGGCTCCCAGCCTTACCAAACACCATGGTACCATAGGTGCCCATACACCTATGTACCAATCCCAAGGCCCCGCCTTGTCACTATCCATTGGTCCCATAGATGCTCACACATCTATGTACCTCCCCAAGGCCCCGCCTTGTCAACATCCCCTTGGTACCAAGTCAAATCACAAAACAATCATGAATCAATTAGCAGTTAATCACATAAGTACACACAAGTCCATCACCAATCATAAAACATTCACAGCAACAATTTACAAAACCATAACAAGTGTCTCTTCCATCCCATCTGGAAGTCAAAATCATTAAAAGATATGGGACTATGAAACTCACCTGATTGAGCTTCTCTAAAAGTCCGCGCACTAGCAAAAAGCTAACAAACAAAAGCACACAATCAAAATATGAACCAAACACTAAAATGGCTCATCAAACTATGATGGACATCTAACATTCTCCCATATATATACCTCATTTATATGCTCTAACCCGTCTTGTTAACATTTTACCCAAAACAGCCCCGGTTTTTAGGTCTCCAAACTATAAGCCAAGCGCCCACCTAAACATACCCATGATCTCTATAAAGTAAAAATGATGTTGGAGTTTTTACCACTCTTTAGGAAAAGAGCAATAAATAGGGCAAGTGAGCACGACGATTTAGGAAAACCGTGTGTGAATGACCCTAAGTGAGTTCGTTCTCGAGGAGGCTAGTGCGTTGTGTATTGAATTGATATTGATTGTGATTATATGATTGAGAAAGAAATGGGATTAGAAGAGAAAGACGGTTACAAAGACGAATTAAACTACGACGAAAAAGGCGAACACGTAAAATCGTAAATAGTACAAAAATAAAAATTTTAACCTAAAAATTCCAAAAAATTTCTAAAAATCCCCAATAATATTCTAAGAGTTTACACAAAATCCAAACTTGCTAAAACCTTTTAATTAATTCAATAATGACTTTTTAATGTTAATTAAAGCCCTAAAAATCACTTTTAATTATTAAAAAGCCTTAAACAAGATCTAATAGTTTGTAAACCTCCAAAATATCCTAATTAAGCTAAAAACTATTTTTAAAAATTTTAAAACCAAATTAAACTATTTTTAAACACTTAAAAACTACTAAAATCAATTAAATCTTAAATTAATTCTAGAAATTAAATGAAAAGTCTTAAAAATATTTGGAAAGTGAAAAAACTCCTAATTAAGTGTCCTTAACCTAGGAAAAATGTAAAAACTAAAAAAAATAAAACTTCAATTTTTTAATATTAAAATAATCAAAAAAGTTCAAAGTTCACTAAATAATTCTAAAAAATTACCAAAAATCCTAAATAATGTAACTAAAACAAAAATGCAATCCAAATTTTCTGAAACCTATTTAATAATTTTATACTGAATTTTAAAGTTGCTTAAAAACCCTAAAATCCTATAAAATAAAAAATAAGCTAAATTGAAAACCTAAATAGCTGTAAACCTCAAAAATAAGATTAAAAACCTAAAAACTATTTTTTCAGATTTTTAAATTACCTTTTTCTATTTTTTTATGACTTTTTAAAATTAAAACTTAAAATAATCCTATTAAATTAATTAATAATAGGAAAATTATACTTTTTGCTCAGAAAAGTCAAAAACCCTAATATAATCCTAGGAAAAATGCTAAACAGTGAAAACCTAAAAGAAATAAGCTAGAAAAAGCTTATTTATAAGCTGTTAATCAAATAAGCTACAAATCCAACAACCCTTAAATAGAAAATGAAATGAAACTTAAACGTAAAAAACCATCCAGATCACTGGTAAACACGTTACTCCTCCAAACGGGAGGTCGCGTGTTCGAGCCCAGGCCAGGTGAGTTTTTGCTATTTATTTTTATATTTTTTTTACTTTAAAAACACAAAGCAGTTACTCCTTTAGTCACAAAAACACAAACACAAATCAAAATTAAACAAGATTAAGCCAATTAGAACCAAAAACGTGCCCATATTTGCTTGTTATGAACACAAGGCAAAAGTGAAATCTTCACAAGTGAAGACAATCAAGAGGACTTGATTGTGTGAGTTTTGATGCTGTTTAATGGACAATGGGGCACCCCTACACTCAATTGGAGTGTAGGGAGTCAAGTAAACACAAGTAAAACACAAGACTAAGCCAAATTAACACAAAGATACAACAAACCAAGTTATTGATATGCCTTGCAAAAGTCTGAGTGAGTTTGCTGATTCAGTTAGCACAATAATGAATTTTAACAGGCCAAATTTTCCACATAAGCTACCCAAGTGACATGCAAGCAATAGCAAGTCCTATCTAAACCTAATATCTAGCAGTCAACAAAATTTAAAGGCAAAATTCAAAGAAAATCAAGCACACAAGCAGACTTCTGATTTAGGCTATGTTTTCATTTGTTTTAGCATGCAAATTGGTTAAAAACCTACTCAAACTGAAAGACAAATATACTTACCACCTACTAACAACCAAAAGAGTATGTCAAACTGATTTTAAGCCAAGATTTAATCACCTAACAACTTATAATCCATTAAACCAAACACTCCTTTAAATTTTCTGAAAACAAATTTTCAAAGCAAATCAATACAAAACTCAACAAATCTGATTCCAATCAATCCTAACATGCATACTATACCTAAATATGGCAATATCAAAACAAATATCAGTCACTTAACAACTTTCATGCAGATTCACTTAAAACACCAAATAAAGACATAAAAATTGAAAATGAAAATGGAATGAGGGTGCTACCTTAAGGGTCCTACATCCAGGACCCTTAGTGGTTGCTTAACCACCTCCAATAGGCCCGGGCCTATGCTGAATCTTGGGCTAATGAACAAGTAGGCAAAGGAAGAGAGGGTGGTGGTGGTCACTGTTGACACACACACCACATGTCTTCTAAAACTATAGAGCCTTTGGAACCTGCTAAGAAAGGAGGGAAAAAAAAGGGATCAACTGTTCACAAGTCTAAATGAGCTATAAGCCAGCTTATAGACTAAGCTACTTATGGCTTATTTAGAAAGATAATAAAAAAACTGATTTTGAATATTTTGAAACTTTACCACAAACTAAATCAACAAAAGCTTAAACCCTCACTTAAGCTTGATAATCTACAAGATTATCAGGCTTATGATGCAAGCTTAAACCCTTGGACCAAATTCAGAAATTAAAAACTTAAGTTCAAACAGAAAACTAAAAATGAGATTTAAACTTGGAAAATTAAAATACAGGAAATATAAAATGGGCTACTTCTTTTCTCTTCAACAACTCAATACCACTTTATTTCTTAAAATAAAAGGGATTTACAAGGCCATGAACAAGGAGAAAATAAAAGCTAGCTGCTAAAAACTAAGTCCTATACGCCTTTATATAGGCTACAATTCATTCTAGAAACTTAAAAAAAAGATAAAACCCTAATGTATAAGCTTCCAATTTTGCCCTTGAAGATTCTCAGCATATGCCATTTTTCAAATTTTTTTAAAGAGCTCCATGTGAATTTCTTGGATTGTAGCTGAGATGCCAGTTGTGAAAATTGATCTTGGCCGTTGGTGTATCCTTTGGGAGCACGAAATTGTTGTGGGACGTTCATTATCTGCCGTGAATTTGTCTTGGAGCCAAAATGTGGGTCAGGGGAGGGTTGGAGAGGCATGTGAGGGTGAGGGTGACACTTTTTGGGAGGTGGGATGTAATTAGAGTGATGTTAATTGCCAATCTGGAAATTTAGAGGGTAAAACCCTTTGGTTTAAGGTTTTAATTAGGTTAGGGTTTATAGGATTAGGGAAAGTTAAACAGTGGGGTTTAATCTTATTTGGTTTTTAAAAACCTGTTTACCACCAAATAATTAAGCCTAACCCGTTTTAAATAAACCTTTTTTTAAAAAGGATTGGTGGGATCTGATGTGTCAAATGGGGGGATTTTGATTGGTGGGAGGTGTGAGGTGGCGTGACATGAGTGGAGGGTTTGGGTTTGGTTGTCTGGCAAGTTTGACCCCCCATGTTTCTTGTTTTCTTCAAGTTGTATAAAACAACAATAAACTCCATTCCTTTAAAAAACATCTTTGGGAAGTTGGCAGTTTTGGCACAAAAACTTTATAAGCTTGAAACAAGGACTAAACATGCAATTTCTTCAATATTCAAGGGTTGTTTTGGACATGTCTTCATTCTTTAAGGCTTTGACTTGTTTGTTGTCTTCTTGGAGGACCATTATTGACAATTTAGTTTTGTTGAGGGACTAAATTTGCCAATTCTTCAAAGTTAAGGGTCCTTTTTTAATTTTGACAAACTTTAGGGACCAAACTTGTAATTTTGAAGATACAAGGGTATAAAGTGTCAATTATTCAAACTTGGAGGACCAATCTTCATAATTCTTCAAATCTTCAAGGGTTTTCTTAGAAAATTCTTCATTAGGGCTTGGTTCATCGTGCGGCTTCGTTTCCCGTGTTCGTTTTTGCATGATTCTTGTGATCTTTTGTCATTATCTCAATATCCGTACCTAAAATACACAAGCAACAAACACAAGCATATATTTGGGTATTTTGATGATATTTAATGCATTTTAAGCCCTATTTGGACGATGAGACTATGTATAAAAGCAGTCTCATCACTCCCCCATACTAAACCATTGTCGTGCCCTCACACAATGCTAGAATAAAGTATCATAGCATCTCCAAAATTCATTTTTATTCACTTTATTGAAATGAGAAACTAACTATACTACTACTATTACTACTACTTGTGTTATAGACATAATGTATGATTTTCATCGCAAAATGGGACGTTTAGGTTCATAGAATAAGAACACGTGAATGCTTCGTTAGAAATAATTTCATCGTCCTCGATTTTCACCTTAATTCCATGCCAAGCGTGCAACGAGATCATTGTCATTATAAGTTAGTAATGCTAACACTACTCATATGCCCTAATAACGTACTTATCCTTCCATTATTCCTAAGTTGTATCTCTTATATTTTATTTTGTCTTGAATGTTTCACGAGGATACATTGTTTGACTTATGCGATAATAGAGATTTAGGTCTAAAAATAGAGTCCTAACGGTGTAACTAAGACCATCAAATCAATAACCCCTCCTAATAGACAACGATGTTAAAAAATTAAGTTGACAAGAAGAATCGATAAACATGGTTTTATAACGGTTTTGAACATGAGACTTATTACCAAGACTTTTATATGCCCCCTAACGGAAGGGCCTTATTATCTTTGGTTTACCTCCATCTTTTATTCAACTTCGCCATGAAGCTTTTATTATGACTTTGGTCTTGCCTTGCCTTTTATTATCCGCCTCATCGGTGGTTTTATTAGCCAAAGACGTATATCCTCACGCTAAGGCGAATTTTGGATCTTTAAAGCTTCGAAGATTAAGGCTTGATTCACTTTCAGTTTTGCATAGATTTTTCGGCCTTGTGGGGCTTCAAATTGTTTGCTAGATTTAGGTGAGCACTTGAAATCTTATTATTGGGTGAAGCTTTCGATTATTCAGGTTGCCAATACTTCAAAACCGTGACGCTGGCGATACCTTAATGTCTTCCCAATTTAATTACACGGAAGCTACTAGAAAAGACTAGAAACCCAACAATCCTAACTAAACCGCTAAGTCAATATTTATTAAGCAAAAAATATTTATAAGCGAAGGGAGAATAAGCAAACAACGAGAACACATGAGTTTTTGAAAGAATACGAGTACTCTACGTTTAGCATAGTAACTTATAATTAACTCTATCATTTATCGTCCTCATTTAAGAGACTTAGCCTAATGTGTAGTTAAGGAATCAAAGCTAAGTGCTCAACACGCACGGTCGAGTCAAAAATTACTCTTATTCTCGCCATCAGAAAATCTACGTTCGTGTCTTCAAACACTTATAAAACATGAGAAATTTTTTAAAATTTGGCCATTTTTAGCCTTATTTTGCAACAAAACGATAAAAAAAAAGATGAAATTTTGGATAGCGTGAAGGTTTGGAAAGGCAAGTATCTATTCACCCCCCCATACTAAAGTTAAACATTGTCCTCAATGTTTCGAGTCTAGGGGTGCAAACACCCCATACTAGAGACGTAGTCGAATGCCTAATCTAGCATGGAAAGGGTGTAACCATTAAATTGATAGCCGTTTATGAGGTGTGCTAAAAACCTAAGGTTAGAACATCAAAGGATATATCATGGATATTGAGAAATGTCTCCAAAGCAAACGATCGAGTGCTCCCATAAACGAACACGAGAGGCTCCAATCGTGAAGATCATGATCTAAAAACCACAATGCACAAACAACTACGGAAAAAAGATTGGAAGGGCACAAATCCCCACACGTAAGCTACATTAGAAAGCGATAATATGTACATAGGATAAGCATGGGACTCCCCCACGAGGCACCTCGTTTTTGATTACCGGGTCATGAGCTCGACTCGATCCCCTCAATACTAATTATCATTGGGGAAGGTGACTTGGTCGAGGTAGTTCAAGGATGGAACTTCCCCGCCAAAGTATTGCTTCAACCTATGTCCATTCACCTTGAAGTTAGGACCATCATCTTGAGCTAGCTCGATGGTCCCATACGGAAACACTTGAGTCACGGTGAATAGACCGGACCAACGGGATTTCAACTTACCGGAAAAGATTTTCAATCTTGAATTAAAAAGCAAAACTTGATCCCCAATGTTAAAAACCCGGTTTTTAATTTTAGAATCATGCAACTTTTTAGTTTTCTCTTTATAAATCAATGAATTTTCATAAGCAATATCCCTCAATTCATCCAATTCATTTAATTGCATTTTCCGGTGTTTTCCCGCGGTCTCCATATCATCATTACAATGCTTTAGGGCCCAACAAGCCTTGTGTTCTAACTCGATAGGCAAATGACAATTCTTTCCATACACAAGCTTATAGGGAGTGCACCCAATGGGCGTCTTATGAGCGGTCCTAAAGGCCCATAAAGCATCGTCTAACTTATCCGACCATGATTGTCGGTTTTCCCCAACGGATCTCTCCAAAATCCTCTTCAACGCTCGGTTTTAAACCTCGACTTGCCCACTCGTTTGTGGGTGATAAGCCGTAGAAAGCCGATGTGTAACCCCATATTTCCTTAGAACCCTTTCAAATTGGTCATTACAAAAATGGGTTCCACGATAGCTTATGATAGCACGAGGGGTTCCAAACCGAGAAAACAATTGCTTCAAAAACTTGACTACCACGCGAGCATCATTGGTGGGCAAGGCCTTTGCCTCCACCCACTTAGAAAGGTAGTCAACCGCAACGAGAATGTACTTGTTACCACGAGATGATGGGAACGGCCCCATAAAGTCTATGCCCCAAACGTCAAAGATCTCACATACTTGAATGATATTTTGTGGCATTTCATCTTTTTTGTGAGGCTTTTCCTTGTCGTTGGCATGCATCACACGACTTCACAAGATCTTGTGCATCGCGGTAAATAGTAGGCCAAAAGAAGCCGGCATCAAACACCTTCTTAGCCGTGAGATTAGCACCGTGGTGACCACCCGTGGGTCCCTCATGGCAAGCTCTAAGGATGTTAGAAGCTTCGGTGCCAAATACACAACGTCGGATGATTTGATCCGCACAAGTTCGAAACAAGTAAGGGTCGTTCCAAAAGTAGAACTTGACGTCACGAAAGAATTTTCGTTTTTCTTGAGTCGTCATACCCTTAATGATGAAGTTACCCGCATGGTAATTTGCAAAATCCTCAAACCATGGGGTGGAAGAATCAAGCTTAGAGTTCAATACACCAAGTGTCTCGAGCGGAAATGTTTCAGTGATTTCCTTGGGCTCGTAAACACTTTGGTGAGGATCTTCCAAACGAGAAAGATGATCAGCTGCTAGATTCTCGGCTCCTTTTTTGTCAACGATTTTGTGATCAAATTCTTGAAGGAGGAGAATCCAACGAAGTAATCTATGCTTAGCATCTTGCTTTGCCATGAGATACTTAATAGCCGAATGGTCCGTATACACTATGCATTTCGTCAAGACGATGTAAGGTCGGAATTTCTCAAATGCATACACCACGGCAAGGAACTCCTTTTCCGTTGTAGTGTATTTAAGTTGAGCCTCGGTCATCGTCTTGCTAGCATAGTGAATAGGCAAGAAGTGCTTATCATGACGTTGCCCCAAAACGACCCCAATAGCGTAATCACTAGCATCACACATTAGTTCAAAGGGAAAGTTCCAATTTGGAGCAACAAGAATTGGAGTTTCGGTAAGTTTCCTCTTAAGGATTTCAAAGGCTCGTACACAATCTTCATCAAAGACAAAACGTGCCTCTTTTTCAAGAAGATGTGTAATAGGTCGAGAAATCTTTGAAAAATCCTTGATGAATCGACGATAAAAGCCCGCGTGGCCTAGGAAACTCCTAACTCCTTTGACGGTTTTGGGATGAGGTAATTTGGCGATGACATCTACCTTAGCTTGATCTACCTCAATCCCCGCTTTCGAGACCTTGTGCCCTAAGACGATTCCACTCTTAACCATAAAATGACACTTTTCCCAATTGAGCACAAGGTTGGTTTCCTCACAACGTTTTAACATTCTCTCTAGGTTCGACAAACACGAAGTGAAAGAATCACCAAACACGGAAAAGTCATCCATGAAGACTTCCATCGTCTTCTCGATCATATCATGAAAAATAGCCATCATGCATCGTTGAAAAGTTCCCGGTGCATTGCAAAGTCCGAATGGCATTCTACGATAGGCAAACGTTCCATATGGACACGTAAACGTAGTTTTTTCTTGATCACGAGGATCGATGGGAATTTGGAAGTAACCGGAAAAACCATCTAAAAAGCATTAGAAATCGTTTCCCGCAAGACGCTCCAACATTTGGTCCATGAAGGGCAAGGGAAAATGGTCTTTTCGAGTGTCTTCATTCAACTTACGATAGTCAATGCACACTCTCCATCCGGTCATGAGTCTAGTGGGAATCAACTCGTTGGCATCGTTTGGCACAACGGTCATTCCTCCCTTTTTAGGGACACAATGAATAGGACTCACCCAAGGGCTATCGGAAATAGGGTAAATCATTCCCGCGTTAAGGAGTTTAAGGACCTCCTTTTTGATGACGTCGTGAATTTTGGGGTTCACCCTTCTTTGACTTTGGATTGTGGGCTTGAAATCCTCCTCCATTAAGATTTTGTGGGTACAAAACTTGGGATCGATTCCCTTAATGTCGGATAACTTCCACGCAATCGCCCCTTTGTGGTCCTTAAGAACATCGGCAAGTGCGGTTTTTTCATCATTCAAAAGATCCTTCGTAATAATAACCGGCAACTTGTCGTCCTCCTCCAAATAGACATATTCGAGGTGAGGAGGTAAATCTTTCAACTCGAGAATAGGTGGTTCCTCAAGTGAAGATTTGGGCTCGATACTCATAACCTCCCCGGGTGGAGGAAATGGGAAATCGTTGAGAAAATCCTTGATAATCGAGAAGTCCTCATCGTTGTCGAGGTCTTCGTCACAAGTACGTGGAACATTACATTCTTTCAACGTAAAACCACCACCTTCAAAAGGAGTGAAGGTTGGTGTCGAATTATCAAGAATTGGATCTAACATAGTGGGATTGCCACTAGTTTCTTCATCACCAAACCCTAGAACTTCTTGTGAAAATTCCTCGTAAACCACGTCGATCATATCAACGAGGTTTATGGTAGCAACGGAATAAACATGAGAAAGTTGAGAATTTTGAGTTGCGTTTATAACAAGTTCCTCGTCGTTGAAACGTAAGGTGATCTTTCTAGCATGCACATCAATTAAGCCATAGACGTATCTAAAAACGAACGACCTAAAATAAGAGGAACTTGAGGATCTGTGGGGATATCAACAACGATAAAGTCTACGGGATAGTAGAACTTCCCCACTTTCACAAAAACGTCTTCAGCCAAACCACATGCAAGAATCGTGGAATGGTCAGCCAACTCAATAGACATTCGTGAAGGAGTAAGATTAGGAAGATTGAGCGACTTAAAGATTGCAAGTGGCATCAAGTTAATGCTAGCACCAAGATCGGCCAAGGCATAGCATTCTTCCATATCTTGAATTGCACAAGGGATCAAAAATTTACCGGGATCACCGACTTTTTGAGGTATGCGATTAAGATAAACCGACGAACAACTAGACATTTGGTGCAATTTCTCCTTGTTGTTCAACATACTCTTAAAGTTAGCGGCAAATCGAGGCATCATGACCAAAGCATCGGCGAAACTCACATTAAGGTGCAACTCACGAAACATTTTCATAAAAAGCTCAAATTGGTAGTTGTCGCGCTCTTGTCGTTTCTCCTTCCTAAGTCTCGATGGGTAAGGCAAGGGTGGTGTGGGTTGGGGCGTAGGCATAGCCTTTGGAATCTCGGGTTCCAATGTTGGTAAAGGGTCGACCGTAGGTGTGGCATGAGCGGTACTTTGTGGGCTTGAAATATTCTCCTTTTCGACCACCACCTCGGGTTCTTCCTCAATTTCCTCCACCGTTGGAGTAATTGGTTGAGGAGTCGGTTCTTTAAGTGCCTTACCACTTCGTGTGGTAATCACTTCCATCTCTCCCTTCGGGTTTGAAACGGTGTTACTAGGTAGACCACTCGAAGTAGAGGCTTTGTTTCCCATGACGGCTTCTAAAATGGCATTAAGCTTAGCATCTTGACTATTAAACTTCAAATCTTGACTAGCGGCTTTTTGGTAAATTCTTTGTTCAAGCCTAGCATGACTTTGTTCAATCTTATTGTTTTGTCCTCTAATTTGATTAGCAAAATCATTTTTCAACTCATTTCTCATGTTTAGATTTTCCTTCACAAAATTTGCTAACTCCTTAGTGTTTTTAGCCGTGTCCCTAGCTTGACTAGCCAATTGCTCTTGAATGTTTTCCAAAATCTTATCATTTGCCGTGGCGTAATTCAAAAAGTCCATTGGAAGTTCTTTTGTGTAAACATTTTGAAGACCTTGACTTGTGTTTTGAAAATTACGGTTTTGATTTTGATTTTGCAATTGGCTACTAGTTCCTTGATTCCCATAGTTGTTATTACCCTTGAAATTGTTCCTTTGATTGCTTTGGTAACCAACTTGATTGTTTCGATAATTGTTAACATTTTGATTTGGTGGAAAACCCGGTGGAGTCAATTGATTAGTGCGAGGAACTTGACCGTTTTGTTTATAAGTTCCCGCGGCCGCGAAGGCACTCGAAGTGTTACCACCGTTGGTAATGCACTCGGAATAATCGTGAGCTCCACCACAATACATACAAGAAACCTCAACCGCTTTAATCGTAGCGGGAGCGGGTTGTTCACCAACTTTAAATTCAATTAACAATCCTTTCAACTTATCAAAAATCTTGTTCTCCAAATTAGCCTCGATTTGGCAAGCATCAACGGTGTGTGACAATGAAGGCGAAGGCGAAGACGAAGCCTTACGAACACTCGACGTGCTACGAGGACTATAGACCTTAGACCTATTCTCAATGATTAACAATGCTTCCTCGACCGTTTTACACAAAAAATTACCACCCGCGGTGGCATTAAGATAATCACGCTCATGATCGTTCAAGCCATTGTAAAACGTGTCAATTTGATGCAAGTCAGAAAAACCATGATGAGGACATTCGTGCAACATTTCCTTAAACCTATTCCAAGCCGTTGAAAAACTCTCATTATACTCTTGTGAAAACTTTGAAATCTCGTTTTTCAAGTGCGTAGTCTTAGAGGGCGGAAAAAATTGGTTCACGAATTTTGAAACGAGATCCTTCCACGTCAACATAGAATTGGGTGGCTCTTTCTCTAACCAAATTTTTGCGGGCCCCGCTAAGGAATACGGAAAAAGCATCATCTTAATCGAGTCGTTTGAGACGTCCTTAAACTTGCAAGTGGCGGTGAGACGATTAAATTGGCGAATCTGGTTATGAGGGTTGTCCTTTTCGTCACCTCGAAACTTGTTGTTTTGAATCATGGACAACAAACCCGTCTTAACCTCAAAATTCTCCGCAAGGATAGCGGGAATCACAATCGCTTCTCCATAACCCTCGGTGGGTGCTTGAAGCAACTCCATCATAGTTCGATTAGCGATGGGTGCTTCTTTCACTATAATGGGTTCGTCAATAGGAGACTCCTCACTAGTAGGAGTGATTGATTTGTTTCTTCGTTTACGAGCACGTCTTGCTTTAGAGCGAGTTTGCATAAACGTCACGTACAACGAGAAGGCGAGCAAAGATGATTCTTTTTGGTGTTTTTACTTTTTCAATTTTTTTGTGGTTTTTGATTGTTTTTACTTTTTTGGATTTTTTGGAATGTATTAAGTAGACCAAAATCTACAAATCTCCTCCTTAATCAAATCTCTCGATTAAAGAAGCCTCAAGGAATGAAAACGATCACGTGAAGTGAACGCCTTCGATGACTTTAGAACGATGGTGGAACACCAAATCGTTCAAGAGGGTTTAATCAATAGAAACCAAGAAATTATATATGATACTTAGTAATACTTTGGGCGGCAAAACCCTCGATTAGCTTTAAATCTCAAAATACGCACAAGCAAGCGGAGGAAACGAGGCGGCGCGAAGCACTTAAGAGCCTTTTTCCTTTAGGCCGTGAAGTACAACCGCCTTATACCCACCTTATAGTTTGTATTTCTCAAAATCGAGCTTCACGAAAGTATTTATCTGTTTTTTCCTTTTTCTTTGGTTTGAGATTCGAATACAATGATTGGGTAATGACCTCCCAAGTCAAGGTTCTGATTTCTCACGTATTTGGAGTACTTGTAAATTTATTGTTCTACGTATACAATATAGTAATAATATTCACACAAAAACCGAAAAACGATAATACGTATTAGTAGAGTGCTACTAATACAAATACTAATTATGGCTAATATAAAAACAACAATGGTTCAATCAAAACACAACACGCCTCCCCGGCAGCGGCGCCAAAAATGATGTTGGAGTTTTTACCACTCTTTAGGAAAAGAGCAATAAATAGGGCAAGTGAGCACGACGATTTAGGAAAACCGTGTGTGAATGACCCTAAGTGAGTTCGTTTCGAGGAGGCTAGTGCGTTGTGTATTGAATTGATATTGATTTGTGATTATATTATTGAGAAAGAAATGGGATTAGAAGAGAAAGACGGTTACAAAGACGAATTAAACTACGACGAAAAAGGCGAACACGTAAAATCGTAAATAGTACAAAAATAAAATTTTTAACCTAAAAATTCCTAAAAATTCCTAAAAATCCCCAATAATATTCTAAGAGTTTACAAAAAATCCAAACTTGCTAAAACCTTTTAATTAATTCAATAATGACTTTTTAATGCTAATTAAAGCCCTAAAATCACTTTTAATTATTAAAAAGCCTTAAACAAGATCTAATAGTTTATAAACCTCAAAAATATCCTAATTAAGCTAAAAACTATTTTTAAAAATTTTAAAACCAAATTAAACTATTTTTAAACACTTAAAAACTATTAAAATCAATTAAATCTTAAATTAATTCTAGAAATTAAATGAAAAGTCTTAAAAATATTTGGAAAGTGAAAAAACTCCTAATTAAGTGTCCTTAACCTAGGAAAAATGTAAAAACTAAAAAAATAAAACATCAATTTTTTAATAATAAAATAATATTAAAATAATCAAAAAAATTCAAAGTTCACTAAATAATTCTAAAAAATTACCAAAAATCCTAATTAATGTAACTAAAGCAAAAATGCAATCCAAATTTTCTGAAACCTATTTAATAATTTTATATTGAATTTTAAAGTTGCTTAAAAACCCTAAAATCCTATAAAATCAAAAATAAGCTAAATTGAAAACCTAAATAGCTGTAAACCTCAAAAATAAGATTAAAAACCTAAAAACTATTTTTTCAGATTTTTAAATTACCTTTTTCTATTTTTTTATGACTTTTAAAAATTAAAACTTAAAATAATCCTAATAAATTAATTAATAATGGGAAAATTATACTTTTTGCTCAGAAAAGTCAAAAACCGTAATATAATCCTAGGAAAAATGCTAAACAGTGAAAACCTAAAAGAAATAAGCTAGAAAAAGCTTATTTATAAGCTGTTAATCAAATAAGCTACAAATCCAACAACCCTTAAATAGAAAATGAAATGAAACTTAAACGTAAAAAACCATCCGGATCACTGGTAAACACGTTACTCCTCCAAACGGGAGGTCGCGTGTTCGAGCCCAGGCCAGGTGAGTTTTTGCTATTTATTTTTATTTTTTTTTACTTTAAAAACACAAAGCAGTTACTCCGTTAGTCACAAAAACACAAACACAAATCAAAATTAAACAAGATTAAGCCAATTAGAACCAAAAACGTGCCCAGATTTGCTTGTTATGAACACAAGGCAAAAGTGAAATCTTCACAAGTGAAGACAATCAAGAGGACTTGATTGTGTGAGTTTTGATGCTGTTTAATGGACAATGGGGCACCCCTACACTCAATTGGAGTGTATGGAGTCAAGTAAACACAAGTAAAACACAAGACTAAGCCAATTAACACAAAGATACACCAAAACAAGTTACTGATATGCCTTGCAAAAGTCTGAGTGAGTTTGCTGATTCAGTTAGCACAATAATGAATTTTAACAGGCCAAATTTTCCACATAAGCTACCCAAGTGACATGCAAGCAATAGCAAGTCCTATCTAAACCTAATATCTAGCAGTAAACAAAATTTGAAGGCAAAATTCAAAGAAAATCAAGCACACAAGCAGACTTCTGATTTAGGCTATGTTTTCATTTGTTTTAGCATGCAAATTGGTTAAAAACCTACTCAAACTGAAAGACAAATATACTTACCACCTACTAACAACCAAAAGAGTATATCAAACTGATTTTAAGACAAGATTTAATCACCTAACAACTTATAATCCATTAAACCAAACACTCCTTTAAATTTTCTGAAAATAAATTTTCAAAGCAAATCAATACAAAACTCAACAAATCTGATTCCAATCAATCCTAACATGCATACTATACCTAAATATGGCAATATCAAAACAAATAGCAGTCACTTAACAACTTTCATGCAGATTCACTTAAAACACCAAATAAAGACATAAAACTTGAAAATGAAAATGGAATGAGGGTGCTACCTTAAGGGTCCTACATCCAGGACCCTTAGTGGTTGCTTAACCACCTCCAGTAGGCCCGGGCATATGCTGAATCTTGGGCTAATGAACAAGTAGGCAAAGGAAGAGAGGGTGGTGGTGGTCACTGTTGACACACACACCACATGTCTTCTAAAACTATAGAGCCTTTGGAACCTGCTAAGAAAGGAGGGAAACAAAAGGGATCAACTGTTCACAAGTCTAAATGAGCTATAAGCCAGCTTATAGACTAAGCTACTTATGGCTTATTTAGAAAGATAATAAAAAAACTGATTTTGAATATTTTGAAACTTTACCACAAACTAAATCAACAAAAGCTTAAACCCTCACTTAAGCTTGATAATCTACAATATTATCAGGCTTATGATGCAAGCTTAAACCCTTGGACCAAATTCAGAAATTAAAAACTTAAGTTCAAACAGAAAACTAAAAATGAGATTTAAACTTGGAAAATTAAAATGCAGGAAATATAAAATGGGCTACTTCTTTTCTCTTCAACAACTCAATACCACTTTATTTCTTAAAATAAAAGGGATTTACAAGGCCATGAACAAGGAGAAAATAAAAGCTAGCTGCTAAAAACTAAGTCCTATACGCCTTTATATAGGCTACAATTCATTCTAGAAACTTACAAAAAGATAAAACCCTAATGTATAAGCTTCCACTTTTGCCCTTGAAGATTCTCAGCATATGCCATTTTTCAAATTTTTGTAAAGAGCTCCATGTGAATTTCTTGGATTGTAGCTGAGATGCCAGTTGTGAAAATTGATCGTGGCCGTTGGTGTATCCTTTGGGAGCACAAAATTGTTGTGGGACGTTCATTATCTGCTGTGAATTTGTCTTGGAGCCAAAATGTGGGTCAGGGGAGGGTTGGAGAGGCATGTGAGGGTGAGGGTGACACTTTTTGGGAGGTGGGATGTGATTAGAGTGATGTTAATTGCCAATCTGGAAATTTAGAGGGTAAAACCCTTTGGTTTAAGGTTTTAATTAGGTTAGGGTTTATAAGATTAGGGAAAGTTGAATAGTGGGGTTTAATCTTATTTGGTTTTTAAAAACCTGTTTACCTCCAAATAATTAAGCCTAACCCGTTTTAAATAAACCTTTTTTTAAAAAGGATTGGTGGGATCTGATGTGTCAAATGGGGGGATTTTGATTGGTGGGAGGTGTGAGGTGGCGTGACATGAGTGGAGGGTTTGGGTTTGGTTGTCTGGCAAGTTTGACCCCCCATGTTTCTTGTTTTCTTCAAGTTGTATAAAACAGCAATAAACTCCATTCCTTTGAAAAACATCTTTGGGAAGTTGGCAGTTTTGACACAAAAACTTTATAAGCTTGAAACAAGGACTAAACATGCAATTTCTTCAATATTCAAGGGCTGTTTTGGACATGTCTTCATTCTTTAAGGCTTTGACTTGTTTGTTTTCTTCTTGGAGGACCATTATTGACAATTTAGTTTTGTTGAGGGACTAAATTTGCCAATTCTTCAAAGTTAAGGGTCCTTTTTGTAATTTTGACAAACTTTAGGGACCAAACTTGTAATTATGAAGATACAAGGGTATAAAGTGTCAATTCTTCAAACTTGGATGACCAATCTTCATAATTCTTCAAATCTTCAAGGGTTTTCTTGGAAAATTCTTCATTAGGGCTTGGTTCATCGTGCGGCTTCGTTTCCCGTGTTTGTTTTTGCATGATTCTTGTGATCTTTTGTCATTATCTCAATATCCGTACCTAAAATACACAAGCAACAAAAACAAGCATATATTTGGGTATTTTGATGATATTTAATGCATTTTAAGCCCTATATGGACGATAAGACTATGTATAAAAGAAGTCTCATCAAAAACCTATTCCCTTACATATGTTAGCTAACTCCTCCCTTTTTCCCAACCTTAAAGCTACTGTTAAGGCCTCGATATACATATATATATATATATATATATATATATATATATATATATATATATATATATATATATATATATATATATATATATATATACTTCTGCCTATCCGTATTTTACCATTTTGAACATACAAAAAGTTTGTTATGATTAGGGGGTCTTACCCTAACCCATTTGCTTAGCCACCCTTCAGGTCTCTTATTTAATATATAAACCAACACCCATGCTCATTATAGGGCTCAAGTGTACTCGTAAGTACCCCAATCATCTTAAAACATTAAATTAAACCCGACTGATTTCAAAACTGTTTTGACCTCCGACTGATGTAACCTGTTTTTGACCCACCTCCCGAACTCCAATTTAGTTCTCGTTTCTTGCATTTGAAAGCCAAATCAGTTACCTTTACAGAGATACTTGGATCTCAAAATAAGAGTTTGTAGAACTCTATATATGGTCAAAACAATTGACCTAAAATTCTGCCCAGTTTTTAAAAAACGATTTTCTCATAATTAATCTAATTAATCATACATAAACCCTAATTAAAACCTAAAAACAATTTGAAATGATAAAAACCAATTAAGTACATCATTAATTACATATTATTAACAAAAAATAAATAAAAATTATGAATGTTAAACCCTAATCCATCATATTAGGTTACATACGTAAATTAAAGGTTAATTAAGCATAGTTTTAGTGCATACCTTAAACCATAATTGAATTATTGGGTTTTTTTGCTCCACCATTGATAGAAACGAATGATATTAGGTTTAGGGAATGATAAAATCGTTTTTGGGGCTAAAGGGGTTAGTATGGGTAATTAAAACTAACCAGGAAGCCTAATAGTACTCAAACTGGGCTCCCATTCCCTTCCTTAAGCAAAATTTGGCCCAAAACCAAGCCCAACACTCTATGGCCGACTTTTTAATTTAATTACTGTAAATTAACTATTAATTATTATTACCTTAAATTCCCTTAATTTATTTCAGCTCCTAAAGCTTCTGAAACCTCAAAACCGCAAAACTAGTCAAATTTACGCGTATACCGTAAATATACAGTTTTATAAAAACTCCTAGAATATAAAATAAACTATATAACTAAGTCCTAAATGACTTAAAACCACCCCTTAAATTATTCCCGTCACTAAATACCTCTTCCGAGACCCCTAAATGCAAAACCCTAAACCGTAAAAATTCGATTTTCTATAATACATATACGTATACGTAAAACCACTAAACAACACCATCTCATTTCATATTCACTACATTGTGATCTCATGAACATGAAATCATCACACATCGTTTCACTCACAAGGTACCCCGTACCCAAAACGATATCCAAACCACAATCTATACACACCAATTAGCACATAAACACGTTAAGACACGTAACTTGCACAATATAAAACTAAGTGACGAACCTCAAAACCGTGGTTGTCACAGAAGTAGTTCGGAATACGGGCTAGTTCCAACCTAATTCGGAATAAGCAGTGTTTGATGTAATTCGGTAAAAATTAACCTGCATGTAATTCAGAATGAAAGGAGATGGACGTAACTCGGAATAAGGAAAATTGGATGTAATTCGGGAAATGGAGACTCAACGTAGTTCGGAATAAACTGGTAAATTATTTAGTTCGGAAAGTTACGGTTTCTAAAACCCGAATTAAGACAAATAAGCAAAACCACAATAAGCACTTACCAAAACTTTTACCATATCTATTTTTAGGAAAAGCTAATAAGACACAATTTAAAAACGTTTAAAAACACTTAATAAGCAAAAATCTAAAATCAACTTTTTTATAAAAATATTAAACTACTAAAATCAACTTATTTAAAAAAAACTAATAAACATAAAAATTAAGCAAATAAGCACCTTAATCTAAAAACTCTAAACACACCAATTCAATAAGCACAATCAAATAAGCAAAACAATCACATCATCAACAAAATTAAACCAGCTACATGATTAATTAAGGAAAAACAATAGATTATTAAGAAAGGTAGAATGAGAATTATGAAATAAACTTGATTATATTGAAGATTAAGATCAAAGATTACAAGATTAATGATGGTTTGATAAGCTTGAAAACTAGAGAGAAGAAAAATAAAACACACTTAAAAAAATAAAACTAGAAAAATTAATTAACTAATACCCTCCTAATGACACATTAGGAGGGTATATATAGGAGGATGGGAAGGTCTTGTGTCTTGTCTCTTTCTTCTTGTTTTCTCGACTCGATTTAAATTCTTTGTCTTTCTCGACGTCGTCTTGGGATTTTTCGATATAAATTGAACTCGTCTTATAATTTTCTTCTTCTATTAGACTTGAGTTCTTCGACTTCATTAAACTTCCGTCTTTAGACTTTTTCTTCGATAAATCTTCAGAATAGGCCTTGGACTTCCGTTCTTTTGCACTCTTGATCTTTTGACTTCGTCTTTTGTCTTTTTCTTCGATAAAGCCCGTGATCGCCCGTGTTTTCTCCCTTTTTCATATTTTTATCTTGAAACACAATAAAAAAAAAAAAAAAACCACGCATAATTCCGACTTTTACGACATAAAATACACGTTTTGGTATTTTTATTATTGGAAATAAGTGGTAAAAGGATAAGTGTTTCCACACTTATTAAATCCCCTACACTTGACCATTGCAGTTCCATCATACAATGCATTAATTTCAAAGCACGATTTACATTTTTCATCATAAATAACCCACCTTGGCTTTCATTAAATACCAAATATTAAGGAAACTAAAAAGATAGAAATGTATATACAAAACAAGTAAAGCAATCAATGACTTACATTGGGGTTTTAGTTTTCATGAATGTTTATCACCCTCAAGTTTCACGTTCCCCATACCATGCTTATAAACAAGATCATTGTTATTATAAGTTAGTAGACTATCACGAACTCATGTGGCCCAATTATTCACTTAGACTCCGTTATTCCTAGGTGTATCTCTTATATTTTTTATTGTCTTGAATGATCACGAGGATGCATTGTTTGACTTATTTTGAAAGTTTATTTAGGCTGGAAATAAAGTGGGACGATTTAATCAATAGTTAGCTAAAGGACAAAATCTTTTAAAACTGCTTCTCGGGACCTCATAAAGTTCATATCTTGGCATAACTCGCTTAATAAGTGTGAAAACACTTATCCTTTTACCACTTAATTACAATAATAACTAAGCCAAAACGTGTATTTTATGTCGTAAATGTCGGAATTATGCGTGGTTTGTGTTTTTGTTGTGATTTAGGACCAAAATGTGAAAAGGGAAGGAAACATGGGCTTTCACGGGCTTTTATCGAAGAAAAAGACAAAAGACGAATTCAAAAGATCAAGAGTGCAAAAAGAACGAAAGTCCAAGGCCTATTCTGAAGATTTATCGAAGAACAAGTCTAAAGAAGGAAGTTTAATATAGCCGAAGAACTCAAGTTTAATTAATGAAGAAATTATAAGACGAGTTTAATTAATCCCGAGACAAAGTCGAAAAAGTCGAAGAATTAAGAAGACGAAAAGACGAGAAAGAAAGAAAGAAGGAAGCAACACATGCTTAACCTCCCTAATCACTATAAATACCCTCCTAATCTCACATTAGGAGTTGTTGGCTATTTTGACAACTAGTCTTCCACCATTTTCATTACTTGCACATTTATTTTCATGTCATTTACTTAATTGTCAATTTAATTACCTTGTTTTGCACCTTAATATTCTTGCGTTTAATTCAAGTAAGTCTTATAATTTTGTTGTTGAATCTTTGTTTTCCTTTAATCAAGCTTTTAATTATCAATCTTATTCTACTTTTCTTGTCTTTGATTTGATTTTGGTTCGGATTAAGCATTAATTTTGCTTAATCTTATTGCTTATTTGATTAAAAAGTTTATCTTTTCATTTCTATCTAGGCTTTTATACGAATTAAGCTATAAGCTTGACAATCTTATTGGCTTATTTTGTATTTAGCTTATTTGTTTTAAAGTTTTCTTAAAAGTTTTATCTTTTTAAAGTTTATTTTATAAAGTTTGCTTAATTTATGTCTTGAGAGTCTTTAAATTTGTGCTTATTTCATTCGTCTTATTTCTTGTTTAATCAAGTTTTTGGTATTTGCTTTTTAGACTTAAGCTTATTTGTTTTGCTTATTTTGTATCACATTCCATCGGAAAGGGATTTGGATTCCGATAGGTTGCTACGATCGCAAAAACCACAAGGGTTTCTACATTGCGATCGGTGTGGTGATACTCCCCCTTATTCCGATCGTGATTGCGATCGCTCATTGCGATCGTACATTGCGACGGGTCTTAAGGCTACATTGAGACGAAGTGCTGCCAAAATTTCACTAGCCATATTCCGATAGTTTCCACATTCCAACAGGAGATTCCGATCAAGCATTTCGATTAGGATTCCGACAGGTTTGTTTGACATTCCGATAGGTGAGTGTTATTCTGATAGGACTTGGTTTCAGTTATTCCGATAGGGGATTCCGATCGCATTCCGACAGGAACACATTCCGTTCATCATTCCGATAGAGTGGTAAGCTTGTATTCCGATACCTACATTTCGATAAATATTCCGACGGCTTATGGTGACAGCATTCCGACGGGATTCCGACGGATTTGGGTTTTGTTTTAATATTTTGTGTTAGTTTTATTTTTAAGTTTGCATTATTTTAAGTTTTCAAGTTTTTCACGCTTCCCGAAATCGTAATTTTTACCAAGTGTTTTTCTAGTAATTTTTAGTTTAACTTTTAAAGCTTTTATTTTTATTAAATTGTCAATTTTACTTTCATTTTAATTAACTTGTCAAATTTACTTTTCGTCGAGCTTTAATTTTTGTCATTTAATTAATTACCTTTTAAAGTTTTAATTTTTCCACAATTACTTAATTAGTTTTAGCTTTAATTAAACATCATTTACTTTAACGTCTTGCACATTTACTTTACTACAACGATCAATCTATTGTTTTCCACCAAAAGACGACTGAGTCGCACATTTTTTCCCTTTCTCAATTCGAAAAGACTGGAACAACGAACTTTTTTAACTGAAGTAAAAATCCAGTTATTAAATGGCGCCGCTGCCGGCTCTTTTCGTGAAGATTAACGGTTTTCTGTGAGAGGCGTTGAAGTAAGAACCCGTTCATGATTTGAGACCTTTCTCGGACTGATATTTGGCAACGACTTTCATACTTAAAATCTTGAGAGACGTTCTTGAAATTATGGTCTTCTCTTTATAATAGGAATTTCTTCACTTGAAGTTTTTGAGAGATTCTTCATATTTGGACCACGACTTCTTCATTTTTCTCCAATATTTATTTTGGATTTTGATATACAACGATCCGCCTCCTTTTAGGACGTGGATCTATTTATCCTTATACCTTGCTAGGGTCTTTTCGGATAGACTTCTCCATGATCTTTAGGGGAGTATTTGTTTTTCGTCGTGTGTCTCGATCCTTCATATTGATTTTTGATAAATGATTCTTCACATCACTTGGGATCTTTAGCAACAAAATGTAGCCCTCATGCCTTGTTAGGGCCTTTTCGGACTCGCCAATCTTCGCGTCCCGCTTCAATAAGTTATGCCTTGGCTATGAACTCTAATTAATACCGAGCAACTTTTAAACGATCTTGTGCTAGAAGCTAAGTAACTTTTCAAATCGTACAACCTTATTTATTGCAAATACATTTATTAGCAAGCGATGGGAGAAAAAGCTTATAATCAACTCACATAAATTCATGAAAGAATACCAAACTTATAGTTGACTCTATCATCTCTCGTTCTCCACAATTTAAAATCTCAAGGAATGAGACTCGTGGATGCTTAGCCAATTAAATCAAAGTTTTGGGTTTTCAAGTCATCTATAGGATCTTGCAAATTCTTAGACTCTTTCAAGTTTAGAATTCGCATTTTAAAGTTCCCTTGATAAACGACTTTCTAGGATCAATTATAGGAACTTGCGTAAAGTTCTTGTTTTTAACCCGTAAGAGTTAAGACTTTCGTGTTTAAAGTTCCCTATATAAAAGCCTAGCAAAACTTGACTTAAACACGTTAAGGATACTAGCTAGAGTAAACTTGGATAAATAAACTCGGGTTGAGTCAAAAGATTCACAACGTTTAAAAATTAAAACCACTTTATTCAAAATTTATTATAGCAAAGAAAGAAAATAACTATAACAAAGGAAAAACTACTAGGCCAAAATAGATTAAATTTTTGAAAAAATGTCGAAAAATTAGATTTTCCGGTTAAAATGAGGACAAATTCATGGAAAAGCCCACTTACTTCGATAGAAGTCCCCCCTACACTTGATATAAACATTGTCCTCAATGTTTAAGCATGTGGGAGTAAACTCCCCTACACTTAGGACATTGTACACTTTGTTTAAATCTTGCTAAGGGAAGGACAACTATAGTGATTTCAATGTGAACATATAAGATATGAAATATTGAACCATGACAGTTAAGGATAGAACCCGGAAGACAGGTACACGTGATCAGGGTCGTCAAATGTTATAAAAAGTGCTCTTTGAAGCTTTAATCCATGCACATCATCAGAAACAAGACAACAAACCCTATGTAGCTCCCCCTACACTTATTATGAAAATGGGTAAAGGATAGATCAACGGGTTGCCTCCCGAGAAGCGCTTGTTTTTGTTAAGCGAGTCACGAGCCTAACTCGACCTAGAACTAATTCAAGGGAAACATGGTGAGGGATGGAATCATCTCATGAGAGATGTCCTCACCAAAGTACAACTTCACACGCTGGCCATTCACTTTAAAATTAGGACCATTTGGTTGCGAAAGCTCAATGGTGCAACAGGGGAAAACTTTAGTGACGATGAATGGACCGGACCTACGGCTCTTAAGCTTGCCCGAAAAGATCTTCAACCGAGAGTTAAAGAGTAAAACTTGATCACCAACGTGAAACTCTAGGTTCTTAATCCTAGCATCATGAATGATCTTGGTTTTCTCCATGTAGATCAATGAATACTTATAAGCTTCATTCCGCAGTTCATTTAGCTCGTTGAGTTGAATCTTCTGAAGATCACCGGCTTTGTTGATATCAAATTGGTCCACTCCAAGGCCCAATACGCCTTATGCTCCAACTCAATAGGGAGGTGACATGCCTTCCCGTACACAAGACGATATGGAGTGCAACTAATAGGTGTCTTATATATGGTACGAAAAGCCCACAAAGCATCATCTAACTTATCGGCCCACGAGGCACGATGCTCTCCCACAGTTCGCTTTAAAATTCTCTTCAATCCACGGTTAGAAATCCGGCTTGACCATTTGTTTGGGGATGATAAGCGGTGGAAAGACGGTGATTGACACCGTACTTAGCCATGAGTCGAGCAAATTGATCATTGCAAAAATAAGTCCCGCGGTCACTGATGATAGCACGAGGAACACCGAATCGAGCAAATAACTGCTTCAAAAAGTTCACAACCACCCTCGCATCGTTTGTAGGGAGAGCCTTTGCTTCAACCCATTTAGATACGTAGTCAACGGCTACGAGGATGTACTTGTTCCCTTTGGATGATGGAAATGGCCCCATAAAGTCGATACCCCATACCTCAAAGATTTCACATTCTTCGATGAAATTTTGAGGCATCTCATCTTTATGTGTGCTCTTGCCTTGGCGTTGGCAAGAATCACAATGTTTAACCATTTCATGAGCGTCATGATAAATGGAGTGCCAGTAGAATCCAGAGTCGAACACTTTCTTCGCGGTATAGTTAGGACCAAAGTGACCACTGGTGGGTCCTTTATGGAAAGCTTCTAGGATTAATAAAGCTGCCTGTTGGGAATAAAATATAGCCAGTCTACTTGAGCGCTGACAAGAGTAAAACAAGCGTTGATGGGAAGAAAACAAACGCTGACAGATCAAGCGTTGACAAGAAGAAGTCAAGCGTTGATACATTGAAGACAAGCACTGATGGAAAGATTTAGTCTACGCGTATATTGTTTCTAGTTTGTTTCTAGTAAGGATAAGTTCAACATTGTATTTTCTATAATTATCTTTACCTAGAATAGTTGACACGTAGACTCTTGTACAAGGCTTCTTATGTCTATAAAAGAAGACCTTTAGGTTATTGTTCAAGATAAGTTTTAATACGTTAAACACTTTCATTGTAAGCAAGTTTGTAATCATTAATAAAGTGAAAGTTTGTTTACATCTTGTGTGTTCTTGTTTAAGTGTTAATTCCGCATAACACTTAGATTATCATATACATATACAAAGGTTTCTCTAAGTGTATAACTTGATCTATTCTCGTATACATAAAGCTAAATCGATCTAAGTTTTGGGATCAACAAGTGGTATCAGAGCTTGTTGAGGAACTTTTGATCTTAAAGAACACAAGAACCCTAAAATCACAAAAACCCTAATTTTCACAAAACCCTAAAAACATCATGTCAAATCCAGAAGTAACCTCCTCCTCTTCATCTTTACCAAACATCAAGATTCCCATGCTTGATGCAACCAACTTTGAATTGTGGAAATTCAACTTTGACCAATATCTGGGGATCTATGACTACAATCTCTGGGAGATAATTAAATATGGAAACACATACAATAGAGCTGAAAAAGTTGCTGCTTCCATTGCTACAAGAACTGCTGTTGCTGGATGTCCAGAAGCAGATAAGAAAGAAAAACCTGGTGATGGTAGAGCTATGTCTGCTAAAGACATAGCAAAGAGAAGGGTTGATATGAAAACCCTAAACATTCTGAAACTCTCTTTCGGACAAGAGAACCAGCATAAATACAGAGGTTATGATTCTGCAAAATACCTTTGGGCAGCTCTTGAAGTTTCATATGGTGGCAATGAAGATACTAGAGAAGAAAAGAAGAAGCAACTCATGCATGATTATGCTGTTTTCAAGGCTCAACCTAATGAGAAGCTTAGCAGCGTGAGAAGCAGACTGCTTGACATTACAAGCAAGCTGTCCTTCATGGGGACACAACTTGGTGATGTTGACATTAATGCTACTTTTCTTAAAAGTCTTGGTGATGCGTGGAAGATTGAGGCAAGATCTATACTTGCCAATAACACTCACAAAAGTTCCACTTTTGATGATATCTACAACAAACTAAGGCTGTTGGAGAATGAAACTCTTTTGGAGCATGGAAGTAAGTCTACTAATAGTAACATGGCCTTATTCTCACATAGTGAAGACAATCTGATCAGAAGGACTCTTACATGCATCCAGTCACTGGATCAACATGTGTCAACGCTGGAACATGTCCTGTCAACGCCTCATATTCAGACGCTGACACATACAAAAGTGACTCACCAAGAGTTAAACCTGCTGGTTTGGATCTGGATACTGTATGTGCTTATATTGCTTCTTTGCCCAATGGTTCAGTGATTACATATGAGGACCTTGAGCAAATAAGTGATGAACACTTGGAAGAGATGGACATTAAGTGGAACATGGCTCTTGCTAGTATAAGAGCAAACATGTGGAATAGAAGGTTTAAGAAGAAGATGACCTTTAATGCAAAGGACACTGCTGGATTTGATAAATCTAAAGTTGAATGGTACAATTGTCATCGTATGGGGCACTTCATGAGGGAATGCAGATCTCCAAGAAGATCTGATGCTGGCAAACCCTCAAGCCAAATTGTTAAGGCTCAGGATCCTAAGGCCATGGTTGCAGTGCAAGAAATTGATGGTATGGGATGGGATTGGAGCTATTTGGCTAAGGATGGGGAAGAGGATAAAGCTTTGGTTGCTGAGATAAAAGAAGAAGAGCATGTTCAATATGCTCTCATGGCACACTCCTCCTCTTTATCAGATAATGAGGTATACGATGATGCTTTTTGTAGTAAGGGTTGTAGGTTAAATACTGAGAAACTTAACAAAGAGGTGTTAAGATTATTAGATGATGTGAGTACTGAGAGATGAAAACTGTCTAACTACCAACTTGCTCTCACTCAAACTGAGAAGACAGTTTCTGAGTACAAGAAAATGGAATTTGATTTAAAAGATAAAATAAATATCTTAAAACATGAGTTAGATGCTAGTAATGATGTTAGGAACATCATAGAAAGGGTTAATAGTGAGTTACAGGCTAAATTAGATGAAGCTATTAAGAATAAGGATAATGTTGGCCTTAAAATTCAGAGATTTGATAAGGCCACACAAACCCTAGGTGAATGTGTTAATAAACAAAGAGATCCTAAGGACATGACTGGGATTGGGATGAAAGACTATACTGTGGTTCCACCACCAGCTAGTGACTTCCATGGTGTCCAAAGAAAGGACCTATCTTGGACTGGTCTACCAGAACTCCAAGAGGAGGAATTCATTCCTCCACCTAGAGTCATTACCCCGGTTGAAGAGTATCAACAGAAGTTGACTGACTTGAATGAATGGAAGAAAGCCAACCCTACCTTGTTTATTAAGGGTGACTTGTTGTGTGAAAGCCCTAATGAGTCAACCCCTATTAAGGTAACAAACCCAATCACTGGTAAGGCTGTTGACCTTGGCTCAAACACTGTTAGAAAACCTAGTGTCAGGTATGCATAAATGTATAGGAATACTAGGTCACCTAAAAGGCAAGTTAGTAATGATGGAACAGGCTTCTTCTCTTCTAGACCTAGGGTTGTGTCTAGAAAAGCCTGTTACACTTGTGGTAGCTTTTCACATTTAGCATATAAGTGTGTCAACGCTTCCAAGGTCAACGCTGTTAAAAAGTCAAACGTTGTCCGACCCAAACCTTGTGTGCAGCAAAGTCCACAAGTTGTTAGACCAGCCCCTTTCTTCACTAGAGGGTCTAACACTCATGGATAAAGACCATTTCAAAAGACAAATACTTGGTCTAATAGGCAATGGGTTTCTGTAGCAAACCCTATGTTCGACGCTAACAAGGGTAATTTTAGCGTTGACAAGGCCAAATCCAACGCTGACAGAAACGTGACCAGACCTAAATATTTGCAACCACAGGGTAAGGGGTCTAAAGCTTCTTCAAGCTTGACATGGAGACCTATGAAAGATCAAACCCTAATGATAATGGGATTTCTATGACCTGCAACAAATTTAATTATATTTCAAAGGTCATTACAAAACCTATTGGGGTTAACTGGATATTTCATCCAAAAAGGGATGAACAAGGGGTTGTTATGAGAACTAAGTCTGTTCTTGTTGAACAACCAGATGAATCCAAGCCTGCTAAGGCTTGGGTTCCCAAAGAAAACTAACTTGTTTTCTTTATGTGCAGGGCATTCAAAAACAGGTCAATGATTATGGATATTGGGACAGTGGATGCTCCAAGCACATGACAGGGAAGGAATATTACTTAACTAACTTCACTCCTATTGAGGATGGTGATAAGGTTTACTTTGGAGGCAGATATGGAACTATAACAGGCAAAGGAACTCTTCTCACCAAGAACTTGCGTTTTGAGAACGTATTTCTGGTAAAGGAACTTGATTACAATCTTTTTAGTGTATCACAAGTGTGTGATAGCAAAAATAAAGTTCTGTTTACTGATACTGAATGCTTGGTGTTAAGCAAGGATTATAAGATCCCAGATGAGAAGTATATTGACTATAGAACACCTAGACATAAAGACATCTATAATGTGAATCTTAATGGTATTAGGATAAATAATAATATGTCATGTTTTTATGCTAAAGCTTTAGTAGATGAGAGTAATCTATGGCACAGGAGACTAGGGCACATAAACTTTAAGAATATAAACAGGCTTGTGAGACTTGGCTTGGTTGATGGTTTGCCTGAAAAGGCTTTCCACAATGACCACTCTTGTGTTGCATGTCTTAAAGGCAAGCAGCACAAGGTCTAATTCAAGTCGAAACAGGCGCACTCTAGTACTAGACCACTTCACTTGCTACATATGGACCTGTTTGGTCCAACTAATATAGAGAGTTTGAATGGGAAATCATACTGCTTTGTCATCACAGATGACTTTTCTAGGTTTACTTGGACTTTCTTCTTAGCTATGAAGAGTGATACTGCTGATACTTTAATTGATTTTATTACTCAGATTGAGAAGAAAACTGGTAATGAAGTTAAAATGCTTAGAAGTGACAATGGTGGTGAGTTTAGGAATAAGCTTTTGGATGATTTTTGTGCCAAGAAAGGGATTACTAGGCAGTTTAGTGTTGCCAGAACCCCACAGCAAAATGGGGTTGCTGAGAGGAAGAATAGAACCCTAATTGAAGCAGCCAGAACCATGTTGGCTGATGCTCACTTACCCATAGCTTTTTGGGCTGAGGCTGTGAATACAGCATGCTATGTTCAAAATAGAGCATTGGTCAACAAGATACAGAACAAAACACCTTATGAATTACTTTGGGGCAGGAAACCTAATATTGGTTTTCTTAAACCTTTTGGTTGTCATGTAGTTGTACTTGATACTAGTGATGCCTTAGGTAAATTTAGTGCAAAAGGTGATGAAGGCTATTTCATGGGTTATTCTGTGCAGAGCAAGGGATATAGGGTTTATCTTAAAAAGGAAAAACGTATACTTAAAAGAGTACATGTTAGGTTTTTAGAGAGTAAACCTAGTGATCCTGAAAGTGGTCCAAATTGGTTGTTTGATTTGGAACCTCTATCTAGAACTTTAAATTATAAGCCTGTCACTAATCCAGACATTGTGAAGGTAACTTCAAATGTTGTGGAAGAACAAGTTGTTGATGTTTCAGGTACACAGGTTAATGAAGAGGTTGGATCACAAGCAGACAAGTCATCTCCCATACAAGAGTATGTCACTATCCCCATATGGACAGATGCTTTTGCTGCTGCTGCTGGAAAGGATAATGGTGGTCCCCAAGTACCACCAGTTAACAACATGCATGGTCCTAAAAGGCGCTGACAAAGGCAAATCTAGCGCTGACAGGACAAATTCAGACGTTGATGGCTCAAACGTTGACAACAACATTTCAAACACTGACAACCAAGGTTCAGGCGTTGACAACACTTTTGAGCATCTTTTCTCTTCTAATTTCGAACAGGGTGAACCTTCCAATTTTTATGAAGAGGTTCATCCTACTATTGATGAAAGAGAGTCTGATGAAGATATTGGCAACTTGGATAATGAGATTGAGGACAACAGACTTTTTGAGGGAGGAGTTCTCACTTCTACTATGAAGAATCAACCCACTTCTCAAATCATTGGTGATATTATGACTCCTGTTCAGACTAGAAGATCTCATCAGAATCTTGGTGGATTCATTACCAATATACACAAGAAGGTTGATACCCTTTTTGTGCAATCATGCTTGTTTGCCTGTTTTCTGTCACAACAGGAACCCAAGAAGATATTTGATGCTCTCAAAGAACCAAGTTGGGTGGAAGCAATGCAGGATGAGCTTCACCAATTTGCAATTCAGGATGTTTGGGAGCTGGTTGATTGTCCCAGATATGTCAGACCTATAGGGACAAGATGGGTTCTAAGAAACAAGAGAGATGAAAGAGGCATTGTGGTCAGAAACAAGGCACGCTTGGTAGCTCAGGGATATACACAAGAAGAAGGGATAGACTATGAGGAGGTCTTTGCACCAGTTTCAAGGATTGAAGCTATAAGAATATTTCTAGCCTATGCTTCCTGCATGGGCTTTACTGTCTATCAAATGGATGTGAAGAGTGCCTTCCTCTATGGAACAATTGTTGAGGAGGTGTATGTGATGTAGCCTCCTGGTTTTGAAGATCCAGAGAATCCAAACAAGGTGTATAGAGTCAAGAAGGCTATGTATGGACTTCATCAAGCCCCAAGAGCATGGTATGGTACATTGTCCACTTATTTGGTGGAAAATGGATTCAAGAAGGGCACCATAGACCAGACATTATTTACCAAGAAGGCTGGTAAGGATGTTTTTCTTGTTCAGGTTTATGTTGATGATATCGTTTTTGGCTCTACTAATCCAAAGATGAGTGAGGATTTCTCCAAGCTTATGACATACAAATTCAAGATGAGTGCAATGGGGGAGATGAACTTCTTTCTAGGGTTACAAGTTCAGCAGAAAGAAGATGGTATCTTCATCTCCCAGGATAAGTATGTAGCAGAGATCTTGAAGAAGTTTGGCTTTTCTCCACATGAAAAGAGGGCTACTACTCCTATGGATAGAGAACACCCCTGGGGAAAGATTGGAGATGGAAAATATGTGGATGTCAGGCACTATAGATCAATGATTGGTTCATTGATGTATCTCACAGCCTCCAGACCTGACATCATGTTTGCTGTGTGTGCATGTGCATGCCATCAAGTGACTTGTCACCTTTATGCTGTCAAGAGAATCTTTAGGTACCTAAGATGTTATCCCAGTCTTGGCTTGTGGTACCCAAAAGATTCACCTTTGGAGCTTATTGCATATTCAGACAGTGACTATGGAGGTGATAAGTTTGATTGAAAATCCACAACTGGTGGATGTCAGTTTCTTGGGAGCAGGTTGATATCTTGGCAATGCAAGAAACAAACAGTGGTGGCTAATTCTACAACTGAAGTAGAGTACGTTGCTGCAGCTGCTTGTTGTGGCCAAGTTTTATGGATTCAGAACCAGCTGTTGGATTATGGATATAATTTCATGCATAGCAAGATATTTGTTGACAATAACAGCACATTATGCATTATTAAGAATCCTGTACATCATTCTAAAACAAAACACATTGATATTAGACACCATTTTATAAGGGATTATTTTGAAAAGGGTTTAATACAACCAGATAGGGTTGACACAGAAGAAAATGTGTCAGATTTACTAACTAAACCTTTTGATGCTGGAAGGTTTCAATACTTGGTAACAAGTATTGGAATGATCAATCTCACATAATATGTGTTTTGGAGTCTTTTTGTAAAAGTATGTACAGGATAATGCATTGTTATTGGTCTTTTTGAGGATTTAGATTTTCCACTATATTTTTCTAACACTGACAAAGGTTACTTTAATGCTGATAAGTGTTATTGTGACGTTGTCAGCAATATATTTGTCTAACGCTGACAAATGTTTCCTTAACGCTGACAAGTGTTATCGGAGCGTTGTCAGCAACAATGTTAGTTTTGTGGTTTTCAATCTAAATGTGCAGGTGGTGTTAGCATTATACCATTAGATACAGAGTTGCTTATGGATCATTGGAGAAGCATTTGAGCATGTTTTTATTTATGGATGATGGTTGGAATTTTCTATTCCTGTCTTGACATAAATTTTTATGTTCATGCATATCTTTGGCAACATATGTATCAAAGTTTAAGGGGAGGTTTTAGGAACCTTTAGGACTTTTGGGTAGCCTTATGATACTCTTATCACAATTCTAGATTGTGTCCACAGGTGAGTGTGAGTTAGTTTTACTAAATCATGAGGCACTGTAGCATGCAAAGTTGATATACTATGCATGTTGCCAAGACATTTTTGGCCTAGAATTGGTTGTGGTCTGTTGGGAGACTTGGGAATGATTTTATCATGGGTTTTACCTGGGAGTAACAAGGAATTTTATGAGGTAACTTAGTTGTTAAGAGTTTTGGTTAGCAAGGGACACTAGAGGACTGTTATGTCTATCTTGCATAAGCAAGTGTGCATAACTGGACAGTGCTTGCCGCCCTATAATAATTATCAACTTATAGGTTATCTTCTCTAGGATAAATTACTTTGTTAAAGTCATTTTTCATTTTTATAAATTTTTATTTTTGGACGCTGACAAGTATTTTTCCAAGCGTTGTTGTGACCAATTTAAACGCTGACATGGCTTTGAAAAATGTTGACAAGAATATAGCCGTTGGGCGTTGATGGGTTATTTTTTACCGTTGACACCCAATGGGTCCCACCCAGTTGTTACTTTTTGACGAATTTTGGGGCCGTAATTTTGGGAGTAGATAACTTTCATTTAATGCATGAGATAAACTTATTTCTTTTCAAGTTTTTCATGATTGTATTTTGAAAATAGTTGCCTAATTTTTGACCAATCACATGCATATTTCTCTCCTATATATTTGGCTTCTATTTTAAACAGGGTACCTATCATTCTTGTTAAACAATATTTTCTCCTATAACTTCATCTTTATCAATCATTCAAACAGCTTTCAACAATGGCACCAAAATTTAAACCAAGTGATTTGGAATTGTGATTCAGGAGTCAACACAACATGGTAGCATATTTGGACGCTGATGATACTCTGTTTCCCCAATATACACAAATGGTGGCGTATTTGAATGCATCCCCCATTAGGTATGCTCTTTCTCATGCTCCACTCATTCCTGTCACACATATTAAACAGTTTTGGAACAATATTAGTTCCTCAACAGTTAATAGAGTGACTACATTATCATCTATTGTTCATGGGCGCACATGGGTAGTTACTGAAGCTTTGGTTCGCCAAGATTTGCATCTTGATGATGCTGATGGTATAACCACCCTCCCCATTAATGAAATAGAACAAGGATTAAAGGCTTTGGGTTATCCTTTCCCTGACGAGGGAACTTTAAACAAATATCATAAACAGGAGTTTCCCCCTGCCTGGAAGTACCTAATACATGTCCTCTTGCAATGTTTGAGTCCCAAGTGTACTGCACACAATGATATCAATAGATCTATTGCTAGTGCTATTGTGTGTATTGCTACTGGGCAAAAGTTTAATTATTCAAAAATGATTTTTGAGGGCATGTGTAAAAATAAAGGGAATAAAATGACTTTAGCTTATCCCAGATTTTTACAAATGGTTTTTGATGTCCAAAGTTACTGCACAAGGGATCATGATGATTTTTATGAGATCCCTGTGCAAAAGAAAGCAATTTTTACAAAGATGAACTCACCCCCACATCGTGACTTACCTCTTACACCAGCAATGATTGCTGTCATTGAAGCAGCACAACCCCAACCAGACCCACAACCCCAGCTTGACCTAATACCTGAACCATTACCTTCACCACAACACATGCAACTTGACCAAGAACCCTTCGACGCTGACACATTAAATGTTGGCGTTGACATGCCTATTCCAAACGTTGACACCAATCCTTCACAGACCCAAACACCCCTTAACCAACCAACATCCACCCAATCGACATCATCTTCTCCCCCAACACAATATAGGTTACATAAACGCCAAAGGACTACTGGAGTGTTCTCCTCTAGTGGTCCTAGCCATGTAGCAGAGAGAACCACCACCACAAGTGTGGTTGGTGCTATGGATGAGGCTGGGACTATTGGTTCTGGCTTAGAAGCTGGCCAAGACAGTCCTACCATCATTAAGACCTCATCCATGCCCAATGAATCTAACTTGGGAGGTCAAATACCCATTTTAGAGGAGGGCAGATTGGAAGCAATGACATTAATGGAATTGACGGCTGTCTGCATAAGCTTGCAAAAGCAAAATGCAGACTTGGTACAAATTGTTAGTACACAAGGCCTTGAACTCAAGCAATTGAGGGTGAGGATTGTTGTTTTGGAAAATGCTAGCACAAGGAGAGGGATGGAGGAATCTTCCAAAGGGGAGGATGAACAGATAAATGTGAGTGATAAGGGCTTACATGATGGTGAATCTTTGGGTGTTGCTGAGGCCCTAACAAGTTTGAAGAAACAACCAGGTTTTGATACGTCTCTAGTCACTCCTACAAACTTAAATGTGTCTTTTACAGCTATGTTGGAGGAAATTACAAGAGGCGCTGAGACAGGTAATTTGGGCGTTGACAAGCAAGATTTGAACGCTGACATGAGTATCTCGGGCGTTGACAAAGCAAAATTGAGCGTTGACAGACCTGCAGATGAGGTTGATGTATTCCAGTCATCATCCATCATCAAAGACGTTTCTTCACAGGTATTACCATCTTCCTTACCCACCTTGGATCCATTAGATAAGGGTAAGGGTATTATGGTAGAAGTAGATGTTCCAAAGAATGCAGCACAGATTGAGTTTGATAGAAGGTTGGCTGCACAAATTGTGGAACAAGAAAGAAAGAAGGTGGGTGAATCACCTTTTGTTGTCACTTCAGAAGAGCAAGAAGGAAGTGATGAAGCCAGTTCAGACTCAAGTGTAATGATTATAGAACAACCAGAAAGACTTGAGTATGGTGATGAGTTGGTAAAAGAGAAGTTAAATGAGTTGAAATTGCAAGTTGATTTTGATATGCCAGAAGTTGTTCAGATGTACCATGCTTGGGAAGATAGGTGTATGGAGAATCTACATTTGACTATTTCAGACCAGATATGGGGTTTGGAGATTCTTCTAAGAGTACAAAAGGACTGCAAGGTAATTCTAAGACACAGAGCTAGCAATATTCTCTCATTATTGAGAAGGGATAGAAGGGAGTTGTACTACATGCTACTCAGATGTCATGGAACAGGATGGACTTATAAGAAATTGATTGGATTGACATTTGAAGAGTTGGAGTTCAAAGCTTATCCCATTTAGGTTAGTGTGCAGGAAGAAAACACTCTAAGACTTCTTTCTGATGAAAGAAAAGAAGAACTTGCAGAAGAAATGGAGCTTAAGAAGGCAATGATTGTTCCCAGACCTGTGAAGAAGGGAGTCCCTCTTGAGTTTCCCAAAGATATGGATAGGTTGAATCCAAGTGAAGCTGTTATAAGAAGGAGCCTCAAGCTCTCACCATTGGAAGCTTCAGATATGGTACAAGTGTTACCACTTGATTCCAGAAACCCTATTATAAGCTGTGAAGAAGATGAATGTGGGTTTTGGAAGATTGGCAAGTATGGAAAAGAGGTTCACACTTTTACCACTCTTATATCTTTGTTTGCAAGTTTTGATAGAGAAGACTTGGTAGACCTATGGAGGTTGTTAGAGGCCAAGTATGAGGCTGAAGATCCTACTTCAGTCAATGCAATAAAACTGTGGTCAACATTCAAGAGAATGTGTGGACCAAGAGATGAAGATCCTGCTATTTGGAAGGATCTTGAAGATGACCTCAGTGGTCTTTAATGGCGTTTGTATTCAGCTGCTGGTGTTTATTATTTGAGTTCTACAAAGTTTGCCGAGTATCTACTTGTAGATGGTCAGTATTCCATGTCCAAGGAAGTCTTGGAGAAGATGAAGAATACACAGCTGGAAATTGATTATTCAAGTGATGTGGCAAAAGATTTGATCAGACATATTTATTACCAATATGATAAGTGTTGTAAGATTCCTCCTAGTTCTTAATGTTTATTCGGAAACTTGATCTCTAGAGTAGATATCAAGTTTAGGGGAGGATTGTTGGGAATAAAATATAGCCAGTCTACTTGAGCACTGACAAGAGTAAAACAAGCGTTGATGGGAAGAAAACAAACGCTGACAGATCAAGCGTTGACAAGAAAAAGTCAAGCGTTGATACATTGAAGACAAGCACTGATGGAAAGATTTAGTCTACGCGTATATTGTTTCTAGTTTGTTTCTAGTAAGGATAAGTTCAACATTGTATTTTCTATAATTATCTTTACCTAGAATAGTTGATACATAGACTCTTGTACAAGGCTTCTTATGTCTATAAAAGAAGACCTTTAGGTTATTGTTCAAGATAAGTTTTAATACGTTAAACACTTTCATTGTAAGCAAGTTTGTTATCATTAATCAAGTGAAAGTTTGTTTACATCTTGTGTGTTCTTGTTTAAGTGTTAATTCCGCATAACACTTAGATTATCATATACATATACAAAGGTTTCTCTAAGTGTATAACTTGATCTAATCTCGTATACATAAAGCTAAATCGATCTAAGTTTTGGGATCAACATTACCGGACCATCAACACACCGACGAATGAAAAGATCCGCACATTGTTTGAAAAGGTAAGGGTCGTCCCAAAAATAGTGCTTAATGTCTTTAAAGAACTTTTTCTTTTTTTTGGACGTTAACCCTTCCATGAGAATTCCACCCGCCAAATAGTTTGCAATGTCCGCAAACCATGGGGTTTCATCAAGATCAGAGTTAATAGACATCAAGGCCTCAAGAGGAAAAGAGTCATTAATCTCTTGATTTGGGAGCTCCCCTTGATAAGGATCCTCGAGTCTACTAAGATGATCCGCGGCTAGGTTTTCCACTCCCTTCTTGTCACGAATTTCAGTATTGAATTCTTGAAGGAGTAAAACCCAACGAAGAAGTCTTGGCCTGGAATCTTGTTTGGTTAACAAGTACTTCAACGCGGAATGGTCGGCATAGACAATGGTGGTGGAAAGAACAAGATAGGGGCGAAATTTTTCAAAAGCATACACTACAGCTAAAAGCTCTTTTTTGGTAGTGGTATAATGCAATTGAGCCACCGACATTGTCTTGCTAGCATAATGGATTGGTTGGAAGTGTTTGTTCACTCTTTGTCCCAAAGCTGCTCCAATAGCAAAATCGCTAGCATCACACATCAATTCAAAAGGTAACTCCCAATTAGGGGTAACCAAGACCGGTGCCTTAGTTAATTTATCCTTAAGAAGATTGAAAGATTCGATACACTCTTTAGAAAAGATAAAAGGAGTATCTTTTTCCAAGAGGTGGGTCATCGGGCGAGCGATTTTAGAAAAATCTTGAATGAATCGACGATAAAAGCCAACATGACCAAGGAAACTTCTCACACCCTTCACGGTTGAAGGTGTAGGTAATTTAGCAATCACATAAACTTTAGCACGGTCGACTTCAAGACCGGCTTTGGAAATTTTATGACCAAGAACAATACCTTCTTTTACCATGAAATGACATTTCCCAATTAAGAACAAGACGAGTGTCTTCACACCGTTTGAGCATACGTTCTAAATTAGCAAGGCAAGTAGAGAAAGAATCACCATAGACCGAGAAATCATCCATAAAGACCTCCATAGTTTCTTCAACCATGTCATGGAAGATAGCCATCATACACCTTAAGAAAGTCCCGGGAGCATTGCATAAGCCGAAAGGCATTCTTTTGTAAGCAAATGTTCCATAAGGACAAGTGAATGTGGTTTTATCTTGGTCTTTAGGATCGATGGGAATTTGAAACTACCCGGAGAAACCGTCTAAGAAGCAATAATAATCATTACCCGCTAAACGCTCGAGCATTTGATCCATGAAAGGAAGAGGAAAATGATCCTTGCGAGTGGCATCATTGAGCTTGCGATAGTCTATGCAAATTCGCCAACCCGTGACAAGTCGAGTAGGAATAAACTTGTTGTTTTCATTGGGAACAACGGTTATTCCGCCTTTCATAGGCACACAATGGACGGGACTAATCCATGGCGAATCCGAAATAGGGTGTATCATTCCAGCATCTAAAAGTTTGATAACCTCTTTCTTGATGACGTCATGAATTCTAGGATTAACCCTTCTTTGGCTTTGGATGGCGGGTTTAAAGTCATCTTCCATGAGTACAAAAGTTCGGATCAATTCCGCAGATATTGGAAATTTTCCAAGCAATTGCTTTCTTATGATTCTTCAGCACGTCGATAAGTCGATATTTTTCGTCTTCTTTCAAGTCCTTTGCGATGATGACGGGTAACTTCTTATTGTCTTCAAGGAACACGTATTCGAGATGAGACGGTAAATCCTTATGCTCTAAATCCGGAGGATTGTCGATGGAAGGTAATACAAGGCTTTTACCCCAAGTATCAAAATTCGTAGTTCCAAATCTTATCGAATTGACTATTGGTTCAAAGTGCGACTCAATTGTTCTTGATGGAAATGAAAATGGTTTGGTTGATTATCTATTTTAAACTAATAGCAAGTAATTAAGTGTCGTTGAGTAAAGTAGAAGTTTAAAGATTATACTAAAATAACGAGTTAAAAATAAATGCTTGAAAACTTAAAGACTATATTAGGAAAAATACTTAAACACTTAATAAAACTAACACTTGGAAACTTTATAAAAATGAAAAAAACTAACTCAGTCGGAATATTTGAAACCTACACTGATCGGAATAAGAAAACACCAGATCGGAATATATTCTGATCTGTTTGATCGGAATGTAAACAATCCTCACAGTCGGAATATTAGTACTAGATTCAAATCGGAATAATCTTAAATAAGCCACAATCGGAATGTTCAAATTAGTACTAATCGGAATATCATAACAAAGAGGCAATCAGAATAATAAAAAATCCCCAATCTGAATAACTAAAATGCCCTTGTCGGAATGTATGAAACAGGAACCAAATCGGAATGTCACTAATCCTCTAGATCGGAATATGCAGGAAAATTCATGTAATCGGAATAAGCCCAAAACCCTAATCCGATCTGAAGGATCGGAATGTTGTGGATGCTAATCGGAATATGCAGAAACCCTTTTCCGATTTGACAATCGGAAAAAGGGGTGAGGATGCTTGGTCGGAATAAGCCAATCGGAAAGGGGTTTAGACCCTTTCCGATATGTATGGGATTCGAAAATAAGCCAATGAATAAGCTACTATAATAAGCTTATCATCAAAACTAAAACGAAAAAAAACTGAAATGGATCAAATAAGCACTAATAACAACTTTTATTAACTCAAAATAAGCAAACTTTTAAATCAAACAATTAGAAGATGAACTTTTTAAGAAAACTTTTAAAAAGTAAATAAGCTAATCATGTAAATAAGCCAATAAGCACAAGAATCTTAAAGCTTAATCAAATGAAAGCTTATGTAAGAACAAAAAGATTAACTTTTTAAGCACAAAACCATTAAGATCAACACGGATTTAATGTGATTCGCACCAAAATCAATCTAAAAATCAAAGAAAGGTAGAATGAGATTAAGGATTAAAATCTTAACTAGAACTTGATTAATGAAATAAGCAATACACAAATGTTTAATCTTGAAAGATTAAAAGAAAAGATGAAAACTTAGTGAGAGAAAGTTTAGAACTTTCTCTCTCTAAAACTAGAAAGAAAAGTAAAAAAATGAAAACTTAAACTAAAGACTAACTACCCTCCTAATGTGTATTAGGAGGGTATTTATAGGAAAAAATGGAAGGAGTGCATGTGTTGCCTCTTCTTTCTTTCTTTCTTCACGTCTTCTCGACTCGATTTCATTCTTTGTCTTTTCTCGACGTCGTCTCGGGATTTTAACTCGTCTTGATAATTTTCTTCTTTAATTTAGACTTGAGTTCTTCGACTTCATTAAACTTCCGTCTTTAGACTTTTTCTTCGATAAATCTTCAGAATAGGCCTTGGACTTCCGTTCTTAATGCATTCTTGATCTTTTGACTTCGTCTTTTCCCGTTTTCTTAGATAAAAGCCCGTGAAAGCCCGTGTTTTCTTCCTTTTTCATCTTTTGGTCCTAAAACACAATAAAAACACAAACCACGTATAATTCCGACTTTACGACATAAAATACACGTTTTGGTCTTGTTATTATTGGAAATAAGTGGTAAAAGGATAAGTTTTTTCACACTTATTAAATCCCCTACACTTGACCATTGCAATGCCCTCATGCAATGCATTAATTTTAAAGCACGGTTTACATTCTCCATCATAAATAACCCACTGTGGCCTTTATTAAATGCTAATCATAAAAAGATAAAAACAAGTAAAGAAATTAAACACTTACATTGGGTTTTGGCAGCCATGAACGTTTATCATCCTCAAGTTTCACGTTCCCCATACCAAGCTTAAAAACGAGATCATTGTTATTATAAGTTAGCAGACTAACACGAATTCATGTGGGCTAATTATTCACTTAGACTCCCTTATTCCTAGGTGTATCTCTTATATTTTATTTTTGTCTTGAATGATCACGAGGATGCATTGTTTGACTTATTCCGATAGTTATTTAGTCTGAAAATAAAGTGAACGATTTAATCAATAGTTAGCTAAAGGACAAAATCTTTTAAAACTGCTTCTCGGGACCTCATAAAGTTCATATCTTGGCATAACTCGCTTCACGATTTGAGACCTTTCTCCGACCGATATTTGGCAGTGACTTCATACTTCGAATCTTTGAGAGACGTTCTTGAAATTATGGTCTTCTCTTCATAATAGGAATTTCTTCACTTGAAGTTTTGAGAGATTCTTCATCTTTGGACCACGACTTCTTCATTTTTCTCCAATCTTTATTTTGGACTTTGATATACAACGATCCGCCTCCTTTTAGGACTTGGATCTATTTATCCTCATACCTTGTTAGGGTCTTTTTTGATAGACTTCTCCATGATCTTTTGGGGAGTATTTGCTTTTCGTCGTGTGTCTCGATCCTTCATATTGATTTTTGATAAATGATTCTTCACATCACTTTTGGATCTTTAGCAACAAAATGTAGCCCTCATGCCTTGTTAGGGCCTTTTCGGACTCGCCAATCTTCGCATCCCGCTTCAATAAGTTATGCCTTGGCTATGAACTCTAATCCGTACCGAGCAACTTTTAAACGATCTTGGGCTAGAAGCTAAGTAACCTTTTAAATCGTACAACCTTATTTATTGCAGATAAATTTATTAACAAGCGAAGGGAGAATAGGCTTATAATTAACTCACATAAATTCATGAAAGAATACCGAACTTATAATTGACTCTATCATCTCTCGTTCTCCACAGTTTAAAATCTCAAGGAATGAGACTCGTGGATTCTTAGCCTATTAAATCAAAGTTTTGGGTTTTCGAGTCATCTATAGGATCTTGCAAATTCTTAGACTTTTTCAAGTTTAGAAATCGTGTTTTAAAGTTCCCTTGATAAACAACTCTCTAGGATCGATTATAGGAACTTGCGAAAAATTCTTGTTCTTAACCCGTGAGAGTTAAGACTTTCGCGTTTTATAGCTCCCTATATAAAAGCCTAGCAAAACTTGACTTAAACACGTTAAGGATACTAGCTAGAGTAAACTTAGATAAGTAAACTCGGGTTGAGTCAAAATGTTCATGACTAAGAAAAATTTAAAACCACTTTATTAAAATTTATTCTAGTAAGGCAAGAAAATAAACATAATAAAGGAAAATACAACTATACAACTAGGCCAAAATGGATTAAAAATTTTGAAAAATGTCGAAAAATCAAATTTTCCGGTTAAAATGAGGGCAAATGCAAGGAAAAGACCACTTATTTTGATAGAAGTCCCCCTACACTTGATATAAACATTGTCCTCAATGTTTAAGCATGTGGGAGTGAACTCCCCTACACTTAGGACATTGTGCACTTTGTTTAAATATTGCTAAGGAAAGAACAACTAAAGTGAATTCAATGTGAACATATAAAATATGAAATATTGAATCACAAGAGTTTAGGATAGAACCGGGAAGATGGGAACACGGTATCACGGTTCGTCAAAAGTTATCAAGGTGGATCTTTGAAGCTTTAATCCCTGCACAGCACAAGAAACAAGACAACAAACATATACGGGGCTCCCCCTACATTTATTATGAAAGCAGTAATGGATAGATCACGGGTTGCCTCCCGAAAAGCGCTTGTTTTTTATAACCGAGTCACGAGCCTGACTCTACCCAAATTTAGTTCATGGGGAACATGGTGAGGGATGGAATCATCTCATGAGAGATGTCCTCACCAAAGTAAAGCTTCAAACGCTGGCCATTCACCTTGAAATTGGGCCCATTTGGCTGAGAAAGCTCAATGGTCCCATATGGAAAGACTTTGGCGACGGTGAATGGACCAGACCAGCGGCTCTTCAACTTGCCAGAGAAGATCTTCAACCGAGAGTTAAAAAGTAAGACTTGATCACCAACGTGGAACTCTCGGTTCTTAATCTTTGCGTCATGAATGATCTTGGTTTTCTCCTTGTTTGTCAGTGAGTTTTCGTAAGCTTCATTCCTCAGTTCGTTGAGCTCGTTGAGTTGAATCTTGCGATGATCACCGGCTTTGTTGATGTCGAAGTTATCCCACTTCAAGGCCCAGTGCGCCTTATGTTCCAGCTCGATGGGAAGGTGGCATGCTTTCCCGTACACAAGACGATAAGGTGTACAACCGATCGGGGTCTTATAAGCAGTACGGAAAGCCCACAGAGCATCATCTAACTTATCGGCCCACGCGGTACGATGCTCTCCCACAGTACGCTCCAAAATTCGCTTCAATCCCCGGTTGGAAATCTCGGCTTGACCATTAGTTTGGGGATGATAAGCGGTGGAAAGACGGTGATTTACACCATACTTAGCCATGACTCTTGCAAATTGATCATTGCAAAAATGAGTCCTGCGGTCACTGATGATAGCACGAGGAACGCCGAATCGAGCGAAAATCTGCTTCAAAAATTTCACAACCACCCTCGCATCGTTTGTTGGGAGAGCCTTAGCTTCAACCCATTTTGAAACGTAGTCAACGGCTACGAGGATGTACTTGTTCCCTTTGGAGGATGGAAATGGCCCCATAAATTCGATGCCCCATACGTCAAAGATTTCACATTCCTATATGAAATTTTGAGGCATCTCATCTTTATGTGTGATCTTTCCTTGGCGTTGGCAAGCATCACAATGCTTAACCATTTCGTGAGCGTCACGATAAATGGTGGGCCAATAGAATCCAAAATCAAACACTTTCTTAGCGGTGTAGTTCGGACCAAAGTGACCACCAGTCGGTCCTTTGTGGCAAGCCTGGAGAATGTCAAAAGCTGCTGGTCCATTAACACATCGACGAATGATCAGATCAGCATATTGTTTGAATAGAAAAGGGCCATCCCAAAAGTAAGTCTTAACATCATTCAAGAACTTCTTCTTTTGTTGGGATGTTAACCCTTTGATGAGAACACCACCCGCTAAGTAGCTTGTAATGTCAGCAAACCACGGGGTGTCATCAAGATTGAGATTTATAGACATTAAGGTCTCAAGGGGGAAAGGGTCATTGATCTCTTTGTTCGGATGATCCCCTTGATATGGATCCTCAAGTCGACTCAGATGATCGGTGGCCAGGTTTTCGGCTCCCTTCTTGTCACGAATTTCAATGTTGAATTCTTGAAGGAGTAAAACCAAGCGAAGAAGTCTTGGCTTAGAGTTGTGCTTAGTCATCAAGTACTTCAACGCGGAATGGTCCGTGTATATGATTGTGGTGGATAAAACAAGATAGGGGCGGAATTTTTCAAAAGCATAGACAACAACTAAAAGCTCTTTTTCGGTTGTCGTATAATACAATTGAGCCCCCGTCATTGTTTTGCTAGCATAGTGGATTGGTTGGAAGTGTTTGTTGATCCTTTGTCCCAAAACCGCACCAATAGCAAAGTCGCTAGCATCGCACATCAATTCGAAGGGTAGCTCCCAATTAGGGGTAACCAAGACCGGTGCCTTAGTTAGCTTATCCTTAAGAAGATTGAAGGCTTCGATACACTCTTTAGAAAAGATAAAAGGAGTATCTTTTTCCAAGAGGTGGGTCATCGGGCGAGCGATTTTATATAAATCCTGAATGAATCGACGATAGAAGCCCGCATGACCCAGAAAACGTCTCACACCCTTCACGGTTGAAGGTGGAGGTAATTTGGCTATGACATCTACTTTAGCACGGTCGACTTCAAGACCGGCTTTAGAGATTTTGTGTCCTAGCACAATGCCTTCTTTTACCATAAAATGGCATTTTTCCCAATTCAGAACAAGGCGAGTGTCTTCGCACCGCTTAAGCATACGTTCCAAATTGGCAAGGCAAGAAGATAAGGAATCCTCCAAGACCGAGAAATCATCCATGAAGACTTCCATGGTTTGCTCAACCATGTCATGGAAGATAGCCAACATGCACCTTTGGAAAGTCCCGGGGGCATTGCATAAGCCAAAATGCATTCTTTTCTAAGCAAATGTGCCATAGGGACAAGTGAATGTTGTCTTCTCTTGATCTTGGGGATCGATGGGTATTTGGAAATAACCCGAAAAACCATCAAGAAAGCAGTAATATTTATTACCCACTAAACGTTCAAGCATTTGGTCCATAAAAGGTAGAGGGAAATGATCCTTTCTTGTGGCATCATTGAGTTTGCGGTAGTCTATACAAACTCTCCACCCAGTAACGAGATGGGTAGAAATCAACTCGTTGTTGGCATTGGGCACAACGGTGATTCCGCCTTTCTTAGGCACACAATGGACTGGACTAACCCATGGTGAATCTGAAATAGGGTAAATCATACCCGCATCAAGAAGTTTGATAACCTCTTTTTTGAAGACTTCATGGATTTTAGGATTCACCCTTCGTTGGCTTTGAATTGTGGGCTTAAAGTCGTCCTCCAGGAGAATTTTATGTGTGCAAAAGTGAGGATCAATTCCGCGAATGTCAGAGATTTTCCAAGCGATAGCTCTTTTATGCTTCTTCAACACGGCGATAAGTCGGGCTTTTTCTTCTTCTTTCAGGTCCTTCGCGATGATGACCGGTAACTTCTCGTTGTTTTCAAGGAAAACGTACTCTAGATGAGGAGGTAGGTCCTTAAGCTCGAGAGTAGGAGGAGCCTCAATAGATGGTGAAACTAACGATGGATCATCATTAGTCACCTCTTTAGGAGAAGGAGGAGAAAACGGGTCTTCATTGAGAAGTCTCTCAATAGTACGAATGTCTTCATCCCAATCGGTGGACGAATTATCATACTTAATATCGAGAGGACCCAAGCTAGCTTCGAAATCATCCAAGTCACTTTCTCCAAAAGGAGTCAATGCTGGAGAAATTGAGGCAACGGTCTCAACATTGGGTAGAGAAGAGAGAGTACTTTTGCAAGCATCATGAAAATGTTCTTCACAAGCCTCATCTAGAACATCAATAGCATTAACACTCTCATATGAATAAGGTTGCTAAGAAATCTTACCCATGTTGAAGACAATTTTATCGTCACCAACTCTCATGATTAATTCGCCCGCGGCTACATCAATGAGAGTGCGACCGGTCCTCAAGAAGGGACGTCCAACGATTAATGGAACACAAGGATCCATCTCTTAGTCAATGACAACAAAATCCGTCAGGAAGGTGAATTTGTCAACGCCAACAAAGACATCTTCGGCTATCCCCACTTGATAAGCAACCGTACGGTTAGCTAATTCCAAAGTCATTTTGGTGGGGACTAGCTCGGGGAGAGATAATTGCTTCCAAACACTTAAAGGCATTAAGTTTATACTGGCACCTAGATCGGCTAGGGCCATGCAATTCTCTACTCCCGGGAAGTTGCAAGGAATCAAGAAGCGACCCGGATCACCAAGTTTGGTTGGCAATTTCCTTAAGAGAACGGCAGAGCAATTCTCATTAAGTTGGGTCTGAGCAATGTCAAGAAGCTTCTCCTTGTCACTAAGAAGATATTTAAACATCTTCGCGTATTTAGGCATGTGAGCGAGAGCCTCGGCAAAGGAGATGTTAAAATTCAATTGTTTAAACATTTTAAGAAAGTTTGAAACTTAAATATCATCCTTGCTCTTTTGCTTCTCTTTCCTTAACCTTGAAGGATAAGGTATATTGGATGAAGAAGAAGGCTTTAGGGGAGTAGGATCACTCACAACCACGGGTGGTGGGGAAATGGGGGTAGAAGTAAGAGGAATAGGAGCAGGTGACTCGTTTTCCTTAGTCACAATCACCGGTGGAGGTATAGGAAGCTCGGGTTCCTTGTTACCTTTGCCACTGCGAGTGGTGATTGCTTTCATCTCCCCTCTTGGATTCGCAACGGTGTTACTCGGAAGAGTACCCGAAGAAGAGGGTTGATTACCTTGGAAGAAACTAGCCATCATGTTCCTTAAGTCATTCGTTTGACTTGCCAAAGTGTTTCTTATATCAGCTCTCAGATTGTTCCCTTGTTTCACCATGTCTGCTTTCAAGTTCGGCACTTCGCGCTGGAGATTGTCCACATCATTAGTCCTCATGTATGTTCCAATATCTTGGGGTAATGCGGTGGGTTGGTTGGTAGGAGCATTATAGGCGGGTGGTTGATAAGTAGGTTGTTGGTAAACTAGGTTGTTTCTTTGAGGTGGATATGGTTGTTTATGAGGTGGTAGGTATGGTGCACGAGGTTGTTGTTGTTGAGGAGGGCGATTGAGGTTTTGTTGTTGGTTTGGGTTGTTAGGAGGAACACCGGGTGGTGAGAGAAAGTTGTTAGAGCGGTAACTAAGCAAGTTGCGGTCTCCTTGAGGACGAGCTTGATAAGCGGCCGGAGGATAGGTACCGTATGCTGCATTAACATTCTCAGATGGATAGTCTTGGGTGGCAGTGCAAGTGGTGTAAGAGTGAGGACCCCCGCATATCTCACATGGTTGGCTAACAGCATTGACTTGAGCGTCGTGAGCGTTTTTAGCGTTGATGTTGTTGGTGTTGCTAGCGGTTTGGGCGGTAAGCGATTCAAGAAGCGTAGTGATTTTGTCAAGTCGCTTGTCGCTGTCACTAGTACTGGCACTAGCGACATTGGTCCGAACACTTTGGGTTTGCACACGAGACTTATTTTCAATAATATCCCAAGCGGCATTAGAAGTCTTAACCAAAATATTACCCCCCGAGGCACTGTTTAGTGAATCTTAGTCATTCATGCTTAAACCATTATAAAAAGTATTAATTTGGTGCACTTTGGTAAAACCAAGTTGTGGGCACTTTCTTAAAAGATCTTTGAAACGGTCCCAAGATTCACTAAACGACTCATCGTACTTTTGTTCAAAATTGATGATTTCATTCCTCAAAGCGGTAGTACGAGAGGGTGGGAAAAAGTAGTTGATAAACTTGGTCTCCAAATCCGTCCACATAAGAATACTTTGTGGCGGTTCCTTAGCAAGCCAATGTCGGGCTTGTCCCTCTAAAGAAAAGGGAAAAAGTTGTAAACGGATTACCTCTTGTGGAACACCATTGAATTTGACCGTATTCGTGAGTTGTAGGAATCTTTTGATGTGGTCATGTGGATCATCAATGGTACGCCCCAAGAATGGTTGAGCAGAGACCATCTGGATAAAACCGGATTTGAGCTCAAAATTGTTGGCTGCAATCGCGGGTATGACAATTGGGTCATTGTTGCCGTCTACATGTGCTTGCAGAAGTTCAATCATCGGGCGATTATCCGGTAGAGGCTCATTGTTGTTGTTATTATTGTTGTTGATAGGTGGATTGTTATTGTTTTGAGGTGGGTTATTGTTGTTGTTTTGTACACCGGCCATGTCTAAGTCTTCGAGAGGCTCGGGCTCTTGATAAGACGTGGATCGTGTACGCATGCACCTGCAAAAGAACTAACAAGGCAAAAAACAAAGCAATAATATTTTTGGTTTTTATGTTTTTTTATTTTTAGGATTTTTGAAAATTTTATATTTTATTAGGGTTTTTGAAATTTTTTATGAAAAAGTAACGTTCACGGTGAACGGATCCCAAAATCCAAGTTCTCACAAAAAACTGTTAATCTTAACGAGAAGAGCCGGCAGCGGCGCCATTTAATACAAGGCTTTTACCCCAAGTATCAAAATTCGTAGTTCCAAATCTTTTCGAATTGACTATTGGTTCAAAGTGCGACTCAATTGTTCTTGGTGGAAATGAAAATGGTTTGGTTGATTATCTATTTTAAACTAATAGCAAGTAATTAAGTGTCGTTGAGTAAAGTAGAAGTTTAAAGATTATACTAAAATAACGAGTTAAAAATAAATGCTTGAAAACTTAAAGACTAGATTAGGAAAAATTCTTAAACACTTAATAAAACTAACACTTGGAAACTTTATAAAAATGAAAAAAAACTAACTCAGTCGGAATATTTGAAACCTACACTGATCGGAATAAGCAAACACCAGATCGGAATATATTCCGATCTGTTTGATCGGAATGTAAACAATCCTCACAGTCGGAATATTAGTACTAGATTCAAATCGGAATAATCTTAAATAAGCCACAATCGGAATGTTCAAATTAGTACTAATCGGAATATCATAACAAAGAGGCAATCGGAATAATCAAAAATCCCCAATCAGAATAACTAAAATGCCCTTGTCGGAATGTATGAAACAGCAACCAAATCGGAATGTCACAAATCCTTTAGATCGGAATATGCAGGAAAATTCATGTAATCGGAATAAGCCCAAAACCCTAATCCGATCTGAAGGATCGGAATCTTGTGGATGCTAATCGGAATATGCAGAAACCCTTTTCCGATTTGACAATCGGAAAAAGGGGTGAGGATGCTTGGTCGGAATAAGCCAATCGGAAAGGGGTTTAGACCCTTTCCGATATGTATGGGATTCGAAAATAAGCCAATTAATAAGCTACTATAATAAGCTTATCATCAAAACTAAAACGAATCAAAACTGAAACGGATCAAATAAGCACTAATAACAACTTTTATTAACTCAAAATAAGCAAACTTTTAAATCAAACAATTAAAAGATGAACTTTTTAAGAAAACTTTTAAAAAGTAAATAAGCTAATCATGTAAATAAGCCAATAAGCACAAGAATCTTAAAGCTTAATCAAATGAAAGCTTATGTAAGAACAAAAAGATTAACTTTTTAAGCACAAAACCATTAAGATCAACACGGATTTAATGTGATTCGCACCAAAATCAACTTAAAAATCAAGGAAAGGTAGAATGAGATTAAGGATTAAAATCTTAACTAGAACTTGATTAATGAAATAAGCAATACACAAATGTTTAATCTTGAAAGATTAAAAGAAAAGATGAAAACTTAGTGAGAGAAAGTTTAGAACTTTCTCTCTCTAAAACTAGAAAGAAAAGTAAAAAAAATGAAAACTTAAACTAAAGACTAACTACCCTCCTAATGTGTATTAGGAGGGTATTTATAGGAAAAAATGGAAGGAGTGCATGTGTTGCCTCTTCTTTCTTTCTTTCTTCACGTCTTCTCGACTCGATTTCATTCTTTGTCTTTTCTCGACGTCGTCTCGGGATTTTAACTCGTCTTGATAATTTTCTTCTTTAATTTAGACTTGAGTTCTTCGACTTCACTAAACTTCCGTCTTTAGACTTTTTCTTCGATAAATCTTCAGAATAGGCCTTGGACTTCCGTTCTTAATGCATTCTTGATCTTTTGACTTCGTCTTTTCCCGTTTTCTTCGATAAAAGCCCGTGAAAGCCCGTGTTTTCTTCCTTTTTCATCTTTTGGTCCTAAAACACAATAAAACACAAACCACGCATAATTCCGAATTTTACGACATAAAATACACGTTTTGGTCTTGTTATTATTGGAAATAAGTGGTAAAAGGATAAGTGTTTTCACACTTATTAGAAGGCGTAGTCAAATTTGGATCATCGATAGAGATTTCCTTAGGAAATGGTGGACAAACATGGTCCTCATTATGAAGTTTCTCAATGGTACGAATGTCTTCTTCCCAATCGGTGGGAGAATCGTCATATTGTAATTCCACATCTCCCAAAGTTGCTTCAAATTCTTTCAAAAGGAAATCACTTTCTCCAAATGGAGTTAGTGATGGAACAATAGAGGCAACGATCTTAACAATGGGTAGAGAAGAAGAACCACTTTTACAAGTGTCTTTGAAATGCTCTTCACAAGCCTCATCAAGAACGTCAATGAAATTAACGCTCTCGTGTTCATAAGGTTGCTTAGAAAGTTTACCCATGTTGAAGACGATTTTTCGTCACCATCTCTCATGATTAATTCACCCGCGGCTACATCAATAAGAGTGCGACCGATCCTCAAGAATGAACGTCCAACGATTAATGGAACACGGGGATCCATCTCGTAGTCAACGACAACAAAACCCGCCGGAAAGGTGAATTTGTCGACACCGACGAAGACATCTTCGGCTATCCCCACCGGATAAGCAACCGTACGGTTAGATAATTCCAAAGTCATTCATGTGGGGACTAGCTTGGGTAGAGATAATTGTTTCCAAACACTTAATGGCATTAATTTTATACTATCACCTAGATCGGCTAGGGCCATACAATTCTCTACCACGGGGAAGTTGCAAGGAATGAGAAAACGACCCGGATCACCAAGTTTGGTTGGTAATTTCCTTAAGAGCACTACGGAGCAATTCTCATTAAGTTAGGTCTGAGCGATATCAAGGAGTTTCTCTTTATCACTAAGAAGATCTTTAAACATTTTAGCATACTTCGGCATGTGAGCGAGAGCCTCGGCAAAGAAGATGTTGAAATTCAGTTGTTTAAACATATTAAGAAAGTTAGAAACCTGAATATCATCCTTGTTCTTCAACCTCTCTTTCCTCAACCTTGAGGGATAAGGTATATTGGGTTGAGATGAAGGCTTTGCAATGGAATTCTCACTCACATCCTTAGGTGGTGGAGGGGTAGGGTTGGAAGGTAAAGGAGTTGGGGAAAGTTGTTCTTTTTCCTTAGTCACAATCACGGGAGTAGGTGTAGGAATCTCAGGTTCCTTATAACCTTTTCCACTTCGAGTGGTGATTGCTTTCATCTCCCCTCTTGGGTTAGCAACGGTGTTACTCGGAAGAGAACCCGAAGTATAGGGTTGATTACTTTGGAAAAACGAAGCCATCATATCTCTTAAGTCGTTCGTTTGATTGCTCAACGAAGTTCGCATGTCGTTCCTTAGCTCGGCTCGAATATCGTTTCCTTTTTTCGCCATGTCACCCTTCAAGTTAATGAATTGGCTTTGAAGATTCGTCACCATCTCTCTATTGGTCCTCATGTAAGTTTCGAGGTCTTGGTTCAATGTCGTGGGTTGATTGAGAGGTGGGGCTTGGTAAGCTTTATTATTTCCTTGAGGTGGATATGGGTTTCTTTGGGATCGATATTGATTGGCAGCTCGAGGTTGGCTTTGATTGTTTCTATTGAAGTTTTTTTGGTTTTGGTTTTGAGGAGGAAAACCAGGAGGAGATAGAAAGTTGTTGGAACGATAACTTAGCAAGTTACGGTCTCCTTGAGGGCGAGCCTGATAGCCTCCCGTGGAATAGTTACCGTATGCCGCGTTAACGTTTTCACAAAGATTGCCTTGGGTAGAGGGGCAATCTTTGTAAGAATGAGGACCACCACACGTTTCACAAGAAATAGCAACAGCTTTAGCTTGTTGATTTTGGCGAGTAACCAAAATTTGCATATTTTTGCTCATTTCGACCATTGCGCGGGTCATTTCGGTCATATCAGGCTTGGAAGAAGTAGAAGAAACATTGAATCTCGGGTTTGATCTTAAGGATGCGGATGAATCCCAATTCTTTTGGTGAGTAGTCATGTTTTCAATTAACTCTCTACACTCCTCCGGTCTCCTTTTCATAAAAGTACCACTGGCGACGGCATTAATCGTATCACGATCACAAAAAGTGAGACCGTTGTAGAAAGTATCAATGAGAGTGACGGGGAGCATGTTATGATTTTGACAACGGTCGATCAAAACATTGTAGCGTTCCCAAGCATCGAAAATTGATTCATCATTTTCTTGAGTGAATCCACTAATTTGGTTCCGAAGGCTAGTGACCATGGAGGGTGGAAAGAAGCGCGACAAAAAGCGTTGAGTCATCTCATCCCATGTATGAATAGAACTTTTAGGGAGACGGTCAAAGCATTTCTCGGCATGGTGGGATAAAGTGTGTGGGAAGAGATGTAGGTGAAGGAAATCCATAGTAACACCGGGAATTTCATGCTTTGGGTGACGGTAATGAATTTGTCGAGGTGTTTGTTGGCATCATCATCCGATAATCCGCGAAAAGGACAAGCGTTTTGAACTTGCTGGATATGTGATGCTTCAGTGAAAATTCAGGAGCCGTGATTTGCATCGGCGCAATCGGTCCTCCGCGTCCATTCATGGTTGGTTGACAAAGCTCCTCCATTGTTCGAAGGTCGGGTGGAGGAACATTGTTGTTGTTGTTATTCATGTTGGGGTGGGGTGGGTTGTTATTATTGTTATGCACACCGGACTTATCTATGTCTCTAAGAGTCATGGGCTCAGAATAAGACGTAGATCGAGTACGCATACACTAAAATGAAATAAAATATTTTTGGTTTTTTATCTTTTTTATTGTTTTTGGATTTTTGAAAATTATATTTTTTAGAATTTTTGAAAAATTTTGTGCTTGAAATAACGTTCCCAAAAGAACGGATCCCAAAATCCAATTTTTCTCACTAAAAACCGTTAATCTTTACGAAAACATCCGGCAGCGGCTCCATTTAATAAATGGTTTTTTCTTAGCATTTGTGTACTCGATATCGGTCTCTGTATCTAATAGAATTGATCACGGTTAATGGTGGAATTGTTGGTATTGGTCACTAAAAGGGGGAGCTTGGTTAACTATGTCTACAAACAGCATAAATATAAAAGCTATTAAAAATAAAAGAGAACTTCTAACCTCGATTTCTTTATCAGAGTGAATGCTGCAAAACAGAACTTGGTAAAAGAAATTAAGAATAAAAGTGAAAATGTAAGTGTGTTGACTAAAAATAAAAGCTTTAAAATTTAAACTAAAAATTAATATTAGAAAATAAATGACGAAAAATTAAAACTTTTAAAAGTAAATTTGAAACTTAAAACTTTGTAAAAATGAAAACTTTACAGAAATTAATTTGAAAAATAACCTAAGTGAAAATGGTGGGAAAAATTTAAGTTCGAAAAGAATTTGGAAAATAAAAACTGAACATAAATCGAAATGCCCAAAATCTCATCTAATTCGGAATCACTGTCACCTACGTAATTCGGAATACCAATTCAGTATATAGTTCGGAATCAGTCTTTCTGATGTACTTCGGAATACAAATTCTTCTACTCAATTCGGGATATCAAAAATAGTAGCCAATTCGGAATCCATCTTCCCTAACTAGTTCGGAATGTTCGTATCACTTGTAATCCGGAATGTGTATCCCTGACCTAATTCGAAATAGGTCTCCTGACCTAACTCGGAATATGTTGGTTGTCGACTTAATTCGGAATACTCGAGTAGGATTTAATTCGGAATGTGCTTCTCAACGTAACTCGGAATATGCAACCCAAACCTAGTTCGAAATATCAGACTATGAAGTAGTTTAGAATACGGGCTAGTTCCAACCTAATTCGGAATAAGCAGTGTTTGATGTAATTCGGTAAAAAATAACCTGCATGTAATTCGGAATGAAAGTTGATGGACGTAACTCGGAATAAGGCAAATTGGATGTAGTTCGGGAAATGGAGACTCAACGTAGTTCGGAATAAACTGGTAAATTATTTAGTTCGGAAAGTTAGGGTTTCTAAAACCCGAATTAAGACAAATAAGCAAAACCACAATAAGTACTTACCAAAATTTTTACCAAAACTATTTTTAGGAAAAGCTAATAAGACACAATTTAAAAACTTTTAAAAACACTTAATAAGCAAAAATTTAAAATCAACTTTTTATAAAAAATATTAAACTACTAAAATCAACTTATTTTAAAAAACTAATAAACATAAAAATTAAGCAAATAAGCACCTTTATATAGAAACTCTAAACACACCAACTCAATAAGCACAATCAAATAAGCAAAACAATCACATCATCAACAAAATTAAACCAACTACATGATTAATTACGCAAAAACAATAGATTATTAAGAAAGGTAGAATGAGAATTATGAAATAAACTTGATTATATTGAAGATTAAGATCAAAGATTACAAGATTAATGAAGGTTTGATAAGCTTGAAAACTAGAGAGAAGAAAAATAAAATACACTTAAAAACTTAAAACTAGAAAAACTAATTAACTACACCCTCCTCATGACACATTAGGAGGGTATATATAGGAGGAGGGGAGGGTCTTTTGTCTTGTCTCTTTCTTCTTGTTTTCTCGACTCGATTTAAATTCTTTGTCTTTCTCGACGTCGTCTTGGGATTTTTCGATATAAATTGAACTCGTCTTATAATTTTCTTCTTCTATTAGACTTGAGTTCTTCGACTTCATTAAACTTCTGTCTTTAGACTTTTTCTTCGATATATCTTCAGAATAGGCCTTGGACTTCCGTTCTTTTTGCACTCTTGATCTTTTGACTTCGTCTTTTGTCTTTTTCTTTGATAAAGCCCGTGATAGCCCGTGTTTTCTCCCATTTTCATATTTTTATCCCGAAACACAATAAAAACACAAACCACGCATAATTCCGACTTTTACGACATAAAATACATGTTTTGGTCTTGTTATTATTGGAAATAAGTGGTAAAAGGATAAGTGTTTTCACACTTATTAAGGCAATTCGTTTGTTACTCTTTCCTTTTTCCCTCGAGGGCAAGCCCCGATTTGGCTTGATAAGGAACCACCCCAAAGTATTCTTACATTGGAGGATTTAGAAACAAAGTTCATTAACTACTTTTTCCCACCATATCTTACCACGGCTTTAAGGAATGACATAATTATTTTTGAGCAAAAATATGGGGAAACTTTTAGTGAGTCTTCGGATAGATTTAAGGAGCTTTTAAGAAGGTGTCCTCAAGACAGTTTTACAAAAGTTCATCAAATTAATACTTTTTACAATGGATTAACTTTGAATGGCCAAGACTCACTAAATAGTGCTTCGGGGGAAACATTTTGGTTAAATCAATGAACGATGCTTGGAATATAATTTAAAACAAGGCCAAAGTTTAAACTAAGAGTGTAAGGGCTACTATAGCTAGTGCTATTGATAGTGAGGTTAATAATCAAATTAAAGAGGTTACTTCAATTGTGACGAAACTTGCTTCAAAAGTCGATACCCCTCCCACTAGGCACGTTCATGCCATGAGTGAGTCTTGTGAGACTTGTGATGGACCACATCCGTATTTAAATTGTGATAAGGTTTATGATCAGTCTCAACAACAAGTGTATGCTTACAACATAATGAGAGGGTTCATTTTAAACCTAATGTGGATGCTAATAATTTGTCTTATAAATCTACTAACTATTTGGATCCCCCCGATTTTCAACCTCATGTTAGACCACCTCCACAATTGTTAACAAATCCCCAATACCCACCAATGAACCAAGGTCCACAAAGGGGCAATTTTCAAGAGAATTCAAATATGAAGGGTTTTAATCAAGGGGATTTTCAAGGGCAAAACCAAGGTTTTAATAATCAAGGCTTTCAAAATGCTAATCAATTTCAAAACCAAGGTTTTCAAAATAAAGGGTTTAAAAATCAAGGGTTTAACAATTAAGGGTTCAATATGCCTAATACTCAAATGGACTTGGTTCTTCAAAAACTTAATGAGCAAGACCGTAAGCTTAAAGAAATACAAGAGTCCATGGATAGGATATTCATGCAAATGTTGCAAACCCTTAGACACCAAGGAGCCTTACCTTCTAATACCAAGACTAACCCTCGAGCTAATGTGAGTGCTATTACTACTCAAAGTGGAGCCACTTTAGTGGGACCTTCCATCTCTTCGCCCATAAAGGAGAGACAAGGCCCGAAGGTAACAATGAGTAATCCTACCCCCCTTTCGGTGATCCCTCCCACTACCACTCTGAGTACTAGTTCTCCACTGCCTACTGAGCCTAACCCTAAGGTTTTTCAAGAAGCGATTCCTTATCCTTCTCAAAATTCACCTCCTAACCCCAATATCCCTTATCCCTATAGGTTGGACAAGGCTAAGTTGCTTACCAAGGATGACGTTCACGTTTCCAACTTTTTGAAAATTATTAAACAAGTGAATTTTAACATTAGCCTTGTTGAAGCTCTTGCTCAAATGCCCAGATTTTTTAAGATGTTCAAATATTTGCTCAATAAGAAAGAATAAAAATGGTAGAGCTTGTTAACACTCGTTTAAATGAGAATTGTTCCGCGATTCTCCTGAAAGAGCTTCCCGAAAATCTAGGAGAACCCGGACGATTCATGTTACCTTGCTCATTTCCCGAAATTGAGGATTGTATGGCTTTAGTGGATCTTGGGCTAGTATCAATTTAATGCCTTTAAGTGTGTGGAAACAATTATCATTACCCGACCTTGTACTGACTCGTATGACTCTAGAGTTATCCTATAAAACTCTCGCATACTTGTTGGTATTGCCGAAGACGGTTTTGTTCGGGTTGGTACATTCACGTTTCCTGTAGATTTTGTCGTAGGTTACTATGAGATGGATTATCGTATTCTGTTAATACTTGGTCGACCATTCTTAAGAACCGGAAAAACATTAGTTGTTGTAGCCTAAGGGGAATTAATTCTAAAGGTTGGGGATGATAAACAAGTTTTTAAAATGGGAAAAATCACAAATAAATCAAATGGAAAAGAATCGGTCAATATGATTGATGTGCTTAACTATGATAATGAATAGATTTTTATAAATCCTTTTGGAACTAAAATGTCTAAACAAATGATTTGTGATACCTTCATCCCCACCCTTAGAGCCTCATATATTTGACACCCCAATTTATTATACCTATAGTGATGACACTTTTCCAAGTGATCACACTATCTTGGATTTAAAGGACCGACCTTTAAATCCATCATTCTTTGATACCGCAATCTTTGATGATTATGATGATGACGCTTCTTTAAGTGATCACATTATTTTGGGTTTTGAGGAAACACGTTGTGAGCCTACTACACCTATCATCTCTATGAGTGATCCTTCCATTATGGAGACTCCATTGACTTCTATACCTTAATTTTGGAAGTTATGACTTTTGAGGAGGATCCTCCACTCTTAGAGATCATTCCTACTTTAGAGGATAATCCATTGGAAGATGATTTAGATAGCTTTCTAAATAACTATTTCCCTCACGGGGATGAGTTTTCCTATGAGTCTGATTATTCTTATGTTTTCATATTGATTTTGGAAGAGGATGACTCTCCCACTTTGGTCTACGATGACATTTTGAGCTTTAATGTCAACACCTCTTGCTATTTTCCCTAAAGGAAACAGTGTTTGATCCGGGAATCGAGACTTTAGTGCTATCATTGCCATTTCACCATACCATTCCTTGTGAGAAACAATTGACTAAGGGTACCCTACTTGTCTTAGACTTGTGTGATTTTCCCACCTTGGGGTTTATTTCCTTTCGTAATGGAAATTATGTGTTTGACCCAGGTGGACCTTCGTGGGGTTTTCCTTATATGAGTGTGCTTCACCCTTTATCATGAAGAGATTTTCGTCCCTTGGAAATCTTGGTTTTTCCATGATTTTCCCATTTGAACGATGATATTCGGGGAATCCAGTCGAGCTAGAGACTCTGATAATAAAATCAAGCATCGAATAACTAGGTTAGATTTTACCTTTTTCCACCAATAAGTGTAGGGGGAGCCAAGTAGGTTGTTGTTTTGTGGTGTTGTGCAGGGATATGTGCCTTAATGATCCACTTTTGGTGCTTTTGACGTGACCCGTGATACCGTGTACTCGGTTATCTTTGATTTGTTTTTGCTATTGTGCTTCGATTTCGTATATAAATAAAGTTGAAAAATTGATCACTTTAGTTGTCTCTTCCTAAGCTTGATTTAAACTAAGTGCACAATGTCTTAAGTGTAGGAGAGTTTTCTTCCACATGATTAAACATTGAGGGAAATGTTTATATTAAGTATGGGGGAGACTTCTATCGAAGTTAAGTGGGCTTTTTTCATGAATTTGTCTTCATTTTAACAGGAAATTTAATATTTTCGACGTTTTTCAAGATTTTTTATTTATATTGGCCTACTAGTATTTTTCATTTGTTTTCTTTTATCTACTTTCCTTTTGTCATCACTATCATATGTATATATTCCATTTCATGAATAAAGTCAAAAAGGAAATAAATAAATAAAACGGTTTTAACAAGTTTAGACGTTTTTGATATATTAGGCCCATTGGGAATATTTTGACTCAACCCGAGTTCACTTAATTGAGTTTACTCTAGCTAGTATCTTTAACCATATGGACCTTAATTGGTTTATTAGGCTAGCATCCACGAGTCTCATTCTTTGAGATTTTAAATTGTGGAGAACGAGAAATGATAGAGTCAGTTATAAGTTACGTATTCTTTCATGAACTTATGTGAGTTAATATAAGCTTTTTCTCCCAACACTTGTCAATAAATAAATGAAATAAACAAGGTCGCACGATTTGAAAAATTACTTAGCTTCTAGCCCAAAATCGTTTAAAAGTTGCTCGGGATTACTTAGAGTTCATATCCAAGGCATAACTTATTGCAGCGGGACGCGAAGCTTGGCGTATCCAAAAAGGCCCTAACGAGGCATGAGGATATCCGAGTCCAAAAAGGCCCTCACAAGGCATGATGATTCATTTTTTTTTGCTAAGGATCCTAAGATGATGTGAAGATCATTAATCCAAATCAATATAAAGGATCAAGACACACAACGAGAAGCAATTTACTCCCACAAGGTTACGGAAAAGTCTATCCAAAAAGGCCCTCGCAAGGCATGAGGATAAATCGATCCAAGTCCAAAAAGGAGGCGGATCGTTGTATATCAAAAACCTAAATAAAGACAAGGATAAATGAAGAAGTCGTGTCAAAGGTTGAAGCATCTCTCACTCAAAATGAAGATGTATACTATATATGAAGAGAAGACCATAATTTCAAGATCGTCTCTCAAGATTTGAAGTTTGAAGTTAATGCCAAATATCGGTCCGAGAAAGGTCTCAAATCGTGAAACAAGTTATGACAAGATATGAACTTTATGAATTTCGAGAATTTTAAAAGCACTTGACCTCTAGCTAACTATAGATTAAATTGTCCCAATTTATTTTCGGCCTTAATAAATTATCGAAATAAGTAAAACATGCATTCTCGTGATCATTCAAGACAAGAATAAAATACAAGAGATACACCGTAGGAATAAGAGGGTCTAAGTGAATAATTTAACCACATGAGTAAGTGTTAGCTTTACTATCTTATAATAACAATGATCTCGTTTTTACGCTTGGTATAGGGAACATGAAACTTGAGGGTGATAAATATTCATGACACCAAAAGCCCTAATTTAAGTCTTAGATTTGTTTACGAGTTTCCTCCATCAAACAAATTCAAAGTTAATAAATTAAATTAAATTGTTATATCTTTCATAAAGTTTTGATCTTTTCATCATTGTTTAGTTTCTTTCGTTGTAGTAGTAATAGTATATCATAATAAAGGTCACGATGGGTTAATTATGATGAAAAATGTAAATTTGTGCTTTAAAATCGTACATTGAATGTCGACATTGCAATGGTCAAGTGTATGGGATTTAATAAGTGCGTAAACACTTATCCTTTTACCACTCAAAACAAGGAAAAACCAAACCAAAACGTGTGTTTATAAACGTAAATGTCGGAATTACGTGTGGTTTTGTGTTTTGTTGTGGAATAGTTACAAAAGGACAAAAATGAAGAGAACACGGGATTTCACGGGCATTTATCAAAGACAAAGTCAAAGATAAAGTCAAAGGACCAAAAGTGCCAAAAGAATAAAGTTTAGAGGGCTAAGGATGAAGATTTAATGAAGCTACAAGCTTAAAATCAAGAAATGCTAACAACAAGGACTATTTTTGCCATTCTCTAAAGTCATCCACTAATAAATCACATGGACCAAAAGAATAGCACAAAATTACGAAGCCAACGGTCCCGATCTCGCGTCATAACTCCTCACGGTTTGTTTTCTACGAATTTTTTAACTTTAATAAGTTTTTAAATTTAATAAATAGTTTTTAATAAATAAATAATATAAATATATATATATTTTCGATTATTAATAATAATAAAAATAAAATAAAGTTTTAATAAAAATTAAATTAATTTTCGTATTATTATTATTATTATTATTATTATTATTATTATTATTTTATTAAACCATCACTTTATTAGAAACAAAAAAGGATTTACAACTAATTGGATGGGAGTCGAGATACTATCTGCGCTCCCACCCCTTTAGCAATGGTAAAACCTATTCTATGGAAAATATGTACAACATCGCGCGCTCCAATGTCTTGAGCCTTATAAAATCTCTGGATCCGCTTCAGCAACGCAACTACATCTTCCTATAACTCTCCTAAAGAAGAAAAGGAAAGAAACCCATATCCGCGAGCTGCACACTTAGCCAAATACTTGCATCGTTTACGTTGTGCAGCATCAATCACAGCTCGACCAGGAACAAAGTCATTCATCCCCGTACGAGTCAAAGGAGAAGAACCTGTCAGATCAACGCACACATCTTTACCCCCCTCCCAAGAATAAAACAAAATATCTACCGGACGTAAGGCCTTATCAGGTCCTCCATCTAATCCAATATTAACTTCCTTTCCGACAGATATCCCTGACCGGTAACATATATCAACAAGAGTATCACGTATCAAATTGTGACGATGCTTAATCCCAACGATGCCAGCACACGATACCGCATGATCCCCAAATATATCCCCATCAAATACTCTCGAACAAGCTGAACAGGGCTGCGAAACAGAGAATAAGGGAATACCTAAGTGATAACTCAAAACACATCGATAAGACCTCCCATTCATAGTCTGACCTAATCTGGGGATAGGAATCGTCCTAAGCCAGTCAGACGTATGATCCTCCCTCTGAGATGCCCATAAAGCCAACTGACGAGCATATAAGCGAAAGTGGATTCTGCATTCTTAATAACCCGAGCAAAATATATATCTGCCATTTTCTTCATAAGTTTGGGGGCAGCGACCTCACTCGGTTTACTTAGAAAATCAATCTCCATAACCGAGTTAAACATGCGTAAGGCATCATCAAACTGGAGTCCATAAGATCTAATATCAGTGTGTTGAAGTAACTTAGACTGTAAATCAGCTGACTGTAACCGAGAAGAAAGAAAAGCATAATGCAATACATCACCCGCAGAATAAACACCCAAACCTCCAAAGGAAAAGGGCAACGTAGCAAGTCTCCACTGCCAATCACCAAATCCCGGTCCAGAAGCAACAACGATACGCTCCAAAGAAGAACGGAGTGCCAAATCAAAAGAACTTTGGGCAGACTTGAAAGCACAAGGTGAACAAGTACGCATAGCAAAATGTAACTTGGAAGACCATCACTTTATTAAAAACAAAAAGGGATTTACAACAAATTGGATGGGAGTCGAGATACTATCTGCGCTCCCACCCCTTTAGCAATGGCAAAACCTATTCTATGGAAAATATGTACAGCAGCGCGCGCTCCAATGTCTTGAGCCTTAGAAAATTTCTGAATCCGCTTCAGCAACGCAACTGCATCTTCTTGTAACTCACCTAGAGAAGAAAAGAGAAAGGAATAAACCCATATCCGAGAGTTGCAAACTTAGCCAAATACTTGTATCGTTTACGTTGTGCAGCATCAATCACAGCTCGGCCAGGTACAAAGTCATTCGTCCCCGTACGAGTCAAAGGAAAAGAACCAGTCAGATCAACACACACATCTTTACCTCCATCCCAAGAATAAAACAAAATATCTGCCGGACGTAAGGCATTATCAAGTCCTCCATCTAATCCAATATTAACTTCCTTTTCGACAGATATCCCTGAACGATAGCATATATCAGCAAGAGTATCACGTACCAAATTGTGATGATGCTTAATACCAACGATACCAGCACACGATACCGCATGATCCCCAAATATATCCCCATTAAATAATCTCGAACAAGCTGAACAGGGCTTCAAAACAGAGAAAAAGGGAATACCTAAGCGATAACACAAAACACATTGATAAGTCCTCCCATTCATAGTCTGACCCAACCCCGAGATAGGAACTGTCCTAAGCCAATCAGAAGTATGATCCTCCCTCTGAAATTCCCATAAAGCCATTTGTTTAGCAGATAAAGAGAAAGTGGATTCTACATTCTTAATAACCCGAGCAAAATATATATCTGCCTTTTTCTTCATGAGTTTGGGGGCAGTGACTACACTCGGATTACTTAGAAAATCAATCTCCATAACCGAGTTAAACACACGTAAGGCATCATCAAACTGGAGTCCATAAGATCTAATATCAGTGTGTTGAAGTAGCTTAGACTGCAAGTCAGCTGACTGTAACCGAGAAGCAAGAAAAGCATAATGCAATACATCACCCGCAGAATAAAAACCCAACCCCCAAAGGAAAAGGGCAACGTAGCAAGTCTCCACTGCCAATCACCAAATCCCGGTCCAGAAGCAATAACAATATGCTCCAAAGAAGAACGGAGCGCCATATCAAAAGAACTTTGTGAAGACTTAAAAGCAAAGGGTGAACATGTACGCATAGAAAAATATAACTTAGAAATACCGGCACAAGAACGAAGAAGCAGCAACTCACATTGAGAGTCATTAATTTTGGCCACGGCATCCATAAGCTCAATAGTCTTAGCCACATGCTTCGACACAAGCTGACTACAAAAATCAAGGTCTACACTCGCAGGCCCCCCAAGCAACTTAACACCACGCGTAGGTCGAGCAATATTATCTGGGAACACACCAACAAACTTGTTGCGAGGATCCTCGGTCGGCCAAAAAACTTTAGTCTTGTCAACATTCAGATGCAAGCCATACACGGGGCCATCCTTCACGATACACTCCAAAACTTTCCCCACAACCAAAGTATCCCCAATAATAGTACCATCGTCCAAATACCAGGCATGTAAAGAAAGAGAGAAGGAGTCCCGAATCTTACATATCAATGAATGAAGCACAAGAGCAAAGAGTAACGGACCAAGAGGGTCACCCTGCTGTACCCCCTGGCATGACCTTAATACATGCTCACCATAATACAACCTCGTCGGGCTAGAATAACAGAACTCCACCCAAGACGAGATGGAGGGACAACGAAGACGAACCTCTCGCCACATAACCTCTCGATGTACCAAATTGAAAGCATTTTTAAAATCTACTAGTAACATCGACAAACCAACATCATCACCATACCTCTCAAGTAAGCGATTCACAGCATGAAGAATAGCCTCACTCCCTCCCGACACCCCCACCCCAAACTGCAAATCACCAAAGTACCCATCCAAAGATTGACCAACCTCATAAGCACATACCTTGGAAACAAGCCGTCTCCAGACAGTATCTACAGCAATAGGACGAATCCCACCACCAGGCTTAACCAACGGAGTGAGAGGAGCACTGGCGATATACTCACCCAACACCTTGGGACATCGCCCATCAAGAAAAAGGTTCACTACTTTGGTGATAGAAGAAACTAAATCGTCAGAAATAGCAACCGTAGAACCACTCAAACATTCTATAAGGTGCTGGGCCCGCAACCCATCCCGCCCATAAGACGTACCTCGAGGAAAACTCTTGATCATGTCAAGAACCACAGATTGAGAAACAACAAGGTGATGAAGATCAAGAGGTATATCTGCCAAAGAAGGAGCATTAACAAAAGGGTGCTTATCCTTTAAGCCTTCAAGAGTAATATCATTATAAGGAGCAACACCAGATGAGCAAAAGAACTCTGATAGCCGTAGAATAATATCATTAACAAAAGAGGTATTATTAGTGTTATTATTATTATTATTATTATTTTTTTTTTAATTTATAAACCATCACTTTTATTAGAAACAAAAAGGGATTTACAACAAATTGGATGGGAGTCGAGATACTATCTGCGCTCCCACCCCTTTAGTAATGGTAAAACCTATTCTATGAAAAATATGAACAGCAGCGCGCGCTCCAATGTCTTGAGCCTTTGAAAATCTCTGAATCCGCTTCAGCAATGCAACTGCATCTTCTTGTAACTCCCCTAAAGAAGAAAAGGAGAAAGGAAGAAACCCATATCCGAGAGCTGCACACTTAGCCAAATACTTGCATCGTTTACGTTGTGCAGCATCAATCACAGCTCGGCCAGGTACAAATACATCCATCCCCGTACGAGTCAAAGGAGAAGAACCAGTCAGATCAACACATACATCTTTACCTCCATCCCAGGAATAAAACAAAATATCTGCCGGACGTAGGACATTATCAGGTCCACCATCTAATCCAATATTATTATTATTATTATTATTATTATTATTATTATTATTATTATTATTATTATTATTATTATTATTACTATTATTATTTTATTATTATTATTTTTTATAAACAAACTTTGTTTATTAATCACACAAAATTGGAAGGGAGGCGAGAAACAAGCTGCGCTCCCACCCTTTTCTGGATACAAAAACCAAGTCTAGAAAATAGAAAAATACCACTCCTAACATCATTAAAATGACAAACAGATAAGCGCTTGAGGCGCGAAAGAGTATCCAAGGCTTCCTCTTCAAGCTCCCCAAAAGTAGAGAAGACAAAATTGGAAGGGAGTCGAGAAACAAGCTGCGCTCCCACCCTTTTCTGGATACAAAAACCAAGTCTATAAAATAGAAAAATACCACTCCTAACATCATTAGAATGACAAACAGATAAGTGCTTGAGGCGCGAAAGAGTATCCAAGGCTTCCTCGTCAAGCTCCCCAAAAGTAAAGAAGGCAAAAGGGATGAACGAGTAACCATGCTCTACGCAAATAGAAGAATACTTCCTCCTCTTCTTCTAAATTGCAGTCCACAAAGCAACCCCGGGGACCCAAGAATCCAAACCCGCACCTGCAAACGGAGAGGCACGTGTAACATCCAAGCAAGTGCCTTTGCCTTGGGACCAATTATGTAACAATAAATCCGCTGGACGAAGGTCTCGTCCATCAGCTGAAAGAAATCCCAAAGGGGCCACTTTCCGTACAGAAACACCAACTTTAGAACATATATCAAACAACATATCATGCACAAGATTATGCCGAAACTTCACCCCCACCTCACTAGAGCAGTGAAAAACATGGTCACCCCACTGGTCCATCCGATGCATGTGGCAGCTCGAACAAGAAGATCCATTAGGAAACAAAGGAACCGCCAAACGATAACACAGGACGGCTTGAAACTGACGTGGGTTCATCCGCTGCCCCAGACCATCAATAGGAATAGTAAAGAGATAATCCTGTGCATGAGGGGCACGCATGCAGCTAAGAAGAGCTTCCCGGCGACTACTCAAACTATATCGTGACGAAAGAAGTCCATCAATGATACCAAAATATCTCATTGCCAAAGACTTCATAAACTGGAGGGCAAAAGAGCTAGAGGTAACAGAGTGAGAATCAACACCACAAAAGGTCGAGAAAGCGTCCAGAGCAGACAAAAAGATAGAACCCGATGAAACAATCCCAGAGCTGGCCAAAATCTGATCCTGCAAAGACCTAGACTACAAACGAGAGGCTATGAAAGCAAAACACACGACGTCCTCAGCACACAAGACGCCAAGACCACCAAGTCTAATTGGCAGAGTGGCTAGTCGCCACTGCCAATCTCCAAAACCGGGGCCATAACCAGTAACAATCAACTCCAAAGAAGTACGCAAGGCCTGATCAAACTGAACTTGTGGGAATAAAATGAGCTAAGTCACTCAGACTCTGACAAGAGTAAATTGGACGCTGACAAGAAAAAATCAAGCGCTGACATATCAAGCATTGACAAGAGATATTCAAGCGCTGACAAAAAGAAGTCCAACCACTGATAGGAATACTTAGTCAACACGTTTATTATTTGAAGTAAAGATATACTCAATATTGAATTTTCTATATTTATCTTTACCTAGAATAGTTGATAGGTTATCCTTTGTACACGACTCCTGATGTTATAAAAGGAGGTCGTGAGGTTTCTAGTTTAGACACATTATTCAGTATTCAACTTTCATTGTAAGCAAGTTCAATTATCAATCAAAAGTGAAAGTTTGGTTTAATTGTTTTACTTGTTCTTTATTCTAAGTGTTAATTCCGCATAACACTTGGATTGTTCATATAACAACAAAATTTCTCTATGTGTTAAACTTGATTTAATCTCGTTAACACAAAGCTATAGATCCAAGTTTGGGATCAACAAGTGGTATCAGAGCTTGTTGAGGAACTTCGATCTAGAAGAACAGGAAACCCTAAAAACACTGAAACCTTAAAACAAGAAAAGATGCATGCTACAAAATCTTCTTCCTCATTAAATCACAACCTAAAAATCCCCATGCTCAACCCTGACAACTTTGAACAATGGAAGTTCAATTTTGAACAATACCTTCAAATCCATGATCATACTCTCTAGGAAATTATTGAATTTGGAAATCAATTCGATAAAGCAGCTAGGGTCACTGCTGCTATTGCAGCAAGGACGACTGCTAGTTCTCCTGCTGAAGAGCGTAGAGAAAGACCTGAAGATGGAAGAGCTATCTCAACTGTAGATATAACCAAAATAAGGAATGACATGAAGACCTTATGCATTCTTAAACTTTCTTTAGGTCCAAACAATCAGCACAAGTATAGAAGTTTTGAGTCTGCCAAAGAACTTTAGGCAGCTCTTCAAATCAACTATGGTGGTAATGATGACACTACCAAAAAAAATAAGAAGCAAATTTTGCATGAATATGTTGTGTTTAAATCTCTTCCAAATGAGAAGCTAAGTGAGGTAAGAAGCAGGCTTCTAGACATCACTATCAAGTTGACCTTTATGGGAACAAAATATGATGATGAAGATATCATCACTACTTTCTATAAAAGTCTTGGTGATGCGTGGAAAATTGAAGCTAGGTATATCATTGCTACCAATGCCCATAAGAGTTCTACTTTTGATGACGTCTATAATAAGTTAAAGATTGTAGAGAATAATATCTTACTGGATCATGGAAGCAAGTCAACATCTGGAAACATGGCTTTCATCTCACATAGTGAAGCTCAAATCAATGAAAGAGAGTCATATGTGCATCCTGTTACTGGATCAACTTATGTCAGTGGTGGGTCAACTTTTGTCAGTGCCTTATACTCTGACACTGACACATACAATGTTGACTCACCAAAGCTTAATCCTGCTGGTATTGATTTGGATACAGTATGTGCATACATTACTGCATTGCCCAGTGGTTCCTTGATTACATATGAGGATCTTGAGCAAACCAGTGATGAGAATTAGGAAGAGATGGATATTAAATGGAACATGGCACTTGCAAGCATAAGGGCCAAAAAATGGAATAGGAGATTTAGAAAGAAGATGACCTTCAATGCTAAAGACACTGCTGGATTTGATAAATCCAAGGTTGAGTGTTACAACTCCCATAGGATGGGTCACTTTTTGAGGGAATGCAGATCTCTAAGAAGATCTGATGTTGGAAAGACTTCAAGCCAAATCATCAAGGTTGAAGATACTAAGCCAAAGGCTATGGTTGCCATGCAAGACATTGATGGTGTTGGATGAGAGTGGAGTTTTTTGGCAAAAGATGTGGAAGAGAATAACCCTTTGATTGCTGAGAAGGAAGAAGAAGAGCATGTTCACTTTGCTCTTATGGCCAATTCCTCATCTTCATCAGATAATGAGGTTTATGATGATGCTCTGTGACACCCCGGGAAGGGTCAAAATATGCGGAAATATCAACGGAGATGTCACAAGGGTGGATCGATAGCACATAGTTCATAGAGCATAAGATAAGAGATTATTATTATACAAATTTATAAAAACTGTCTTCAACATGATAAAAGTAGATTGTTTATGTTTCCCCAAATAGAACCCTTGACGATTCCTACAATGCAGATTATAGTAATGCTCGAGTCCATGCACACACCACGTACTAACTTCATTTTCCTGAGAAAAACATGCTTAGAGGGTCAACATAATGTTGGTGAATTTACAGGTTTAACAATAATTAGTTTGGACATACATTAATCATAGAAGTAACAATGCACAAAGCATTCTTACAAAAAAGTATATTACATTTGCTATTACTCGAAACTGAAGCTTAACCTTCCATAGTCCTTAAAAGATGAGGATGTAGTGTCTTATAAAAATACACCCAAACCCAGTTCCAACATGGTATACATCTGTTGTCCCGGCCAAGGCATAGTGAGCATGACTCACCCAGATGGGGATGGTCAATCCCTAATAGATCTATTTATAACATTCAGGCGATTTACAACAATATAACAGTTTCTATAATAGTCAATCATAGTCAAGTTTATACAATTCAGTTATGTCCATTTAAAAAGTTGCATGTTTTCTCCCCCGTAGAGGAAAAGTTTATCAATAGTTTATATGGGGTTGTAAACTCACCTGGGAGTTGGCAATAGCTGTATAACACGAATATCCAAATAATGCTCACGCCAAAAGTTATGCCTAATCAAATAGTACAGTCTTAATAGATAGTACAAAGAACATATGTGTATGCTTATACAGATTTTTAGTCAGTTTTATAATGCTACAGTATTTATCTAAATAGCTGTAGTACAAGTATTAACAATATCTATTTAAACTTACAATTAAGTTTCATATTTAAGTAAACACAAAAATGTTCAACTTAAAATATTAGTTTACCTTCGCAGTTCATGTATTATTAACATCCATTTAAACTTGACATTAAGTTTCATATTTAAGTAAACACAAAAATGTTATACTTAAAATATTAGCTTACGTTCGTAGTACATGTATTAGTAATAATCATTTAAACTTACAATTAAGTTTCATATTTTAAGTAAACATAAAAAGGCTTTACTTAAAATATTAGTTTACGTTCGTAGTACATGTATTAAGTAATAATCATTTAAACTTATAATGAAGTTTCTTATTTTAAGTCAACATAAAAAGGTTTTACTTAAAATATTAGTATTCATTTTATTTAACGTTCATATAATTTTATTTTCTAAAAGTATATGAATTCATGTATTAATAAAACATATCCATATTGTTTATACAATTTATTTCATAAAGCAAAAATACAAATATTTTATTTTTGAAAAATAAAACATAATATTTTATTTAACTTTAAAGTTCCCATAAATTATTTAACATTTATAAAATAATTTATCAATTACAAGTTTAAGAATTTATACATTAATCCTTATGGTTTAGGGTTTAGTTAAGTTTTACTAAATTTAAAATAGAATTAGGGTTAGGGCTTGTAAAAGTTTCGGTACATGGCAAAACTAGTCCCTCCATATTTTAAACAGAGTAAACTTTCGGATTTTACACATTTGGTACCTAGGGCTTGTTAAAGTTTCGGATTATGGCACATTTAGTCCTCCTAGTCATATCCAGGTTTTATAACTTTCATAAAATGACAAAACAGCACCTAGGGCTTCTTTATGTTTCGGATTATTACCAAAATGGTCCTTAGGGTTATAAAATGACAAATCAACCTTTAGAAACTTTCAAAAATGGTCCCTAGGGTTTAATATGCCATAGATGGTATTTATTAAACCCTAGACTTTCAGATATTTACATTTTCAGTCCTTGTGTTTACTAATTTATCAAAACAAGTTTTATAAGTCACGGTTTTAGTCCTTAAGTTTCATAAATTGTCATTTTAGTCCAAAAGTTTTTATAAGTTATATTTTATTATAAAAAATTTTATTTAAACATTCAAAACATTATATGGGCTCATTTAAATGGGCTAAAATATCTATTGGGCCATCAAGAGGGCCTAAATACATTTTAAGTTTACTAACTTGTTAAATGGGCTTTCAAAACATTTACTGGGCTTAAATACATTTTCAAGTCCATTAGTTATTTAAATGGGCCTAAGCATAATCTTAAGTCCATTAAGATACTAAGATTTATTAAATGGGCTTATTAGGTCCATTAAGTCTTGGGCTAATTTTGCATGGGCTTGATTAGTCCATGAATACTACCCTTTCATTTTATGTAAGTATTAATCTAGGATTTTCTTGTAAGCTTATTATTAGCTTATCCATTTTTAGTTTTAAACCTTAATAAAAGAATAAAACCTACAGCTTATTTTATTTGATGTACCAAATGAGATCTAGATGTGTTACAAGGTTGCATGCAAGTCATAAGCTCTAATATGAGCTTATAACTCACGGCTATAATTAATTATAGCTTATTAAGATGAGTCAAAACTTATTTTAAGGTTGCATGTACTTATAAGTGTCCCCAAAATAAGAACTAGCTATGTACAAATCAAGAAACCAAGTCATAAGTCCATACATACATACATATAGCCACGTCTATAATTTTAATCTTGGGGTTTCCAAGATGAACTTTTTAGCTAGTTTTATGTCTTGTAAATATTCATAAAAATACAACATGATTATCTAGGCTTCTTGCATGTTTCCAAAGTTACCACAATTCCAAGAAAACAACATATATCTCACGGCTATATTGTTTTCTCCCAATGTTCCCATAAGATCTATAAGCATGTTTTATATTTATCAAGTTAAGTTTAACTACTAACACTAGATCTAGGTTTTATATAAACATGCATGTATGTCTAAAATCCATTAAGGTCATATATAACCCACGGCTATATATGTACACATAATTCATTTTAGTGATTTTTAGTAGTCCATTTCACATGTAATAATACATATTCCATCATTTAAAACTTAGTACATAAATCATTTGTGTCCATTAAATCTTATCGTGACCTTGAAGGTCATGGTCTTTCATGGTTTTTAAGTTACATAAGTTTACTTATGAGATCTATGATTATTAGTTAACCAAAATCCCAAAGAGTAAGATGTGTAACCCATGCTACATTTAAATTCATAAAATGGTTCATATGATTTTAAATCAAGTTAAAAGATAGAATACTAGTCATAGGCTTCTTTATTAAAAAGATTTTAACCATGACTAATGGCATTCAAATATATGCCGTGACCTTTAAGGTCATGGTTTTTACCAAATCTTGATTTTTACAAGTTTGTTACATGTGTTTATAGATGGATGATGATGCATGCAAGTAAAAATAAAGAAGCATAAGGAGTATACCTTTCTTGCTTAAAGTTACCAAGGGTGATCTAGATGAACAAGGAGATTAGAGATCTAATCTAGATTATGAAGAAAACCCTAAATATAAACCAAGCCATGACACTTAAGGTTCGGCTAGGGCTTGGAAGAATGATTCTAAAGCTGATGATGCTACTAAATGATTAGTAGTTAAGATGGGACAAGGATCTAGTGGATTTAATGAACAAACTTGGATGTTTGTGGCTTATAGCCGAATGATTTGAGAGAGAAAGGTGAAGAAAGAATGAGATTTGATTGCATGAGAGAATGAAAGAATGTATGTGTGTGTTTTTTGGCTTAAAGGAGAAAGAGAAAGCCAAGGCAAAAGGCATGATTGCCTTGGTAAGAACACTTATGCCAAGTGTAGGCTCTTGTGTTTTTAAAGCATCTCTTCTCCTTCCACATATGCATGTGTGCCGTGTATAGGTAGCCAAATGGATAGTGGGCTTTGGCTTGGGCTTATGTTGGGCTAGCACACATAGAGGAGGCTATCTTGGGCTAGTCCAAGATGATGCAAGTATGCCCAGAGTATGCATACATATACACACGTCTACATTTATAATGTGTAGCATGTTTTCCAAATTTTGATTAAGTGTTGTGTATACCCAAATATTGATTATACATATTATTACTTGTTATCCTAGTCTTAAGTACAAGGTTCAAGTTATGTAACTTATTACAATAGAAAAAAAATGATTGTAGAAGTTTAAGTACATATTGGATAAGTTCACACACATCTTATATAAATATAACACATGAGAGAGTGTTCTAGGGATATTGGGTGAAACTTTATTACATTAAATCATGGTAAAATCATGGATTTTACATGCTTACTATAGTAAAGGTTGTCGATTAAACACTGAAAAGCTTAACAAAGTAATTTTAAAGTTAAAATCAAATGTTTTGATGTATAATGCAGGCTATCAAATTATCAAATGCCACTTATACAAACTGAAAAGACTGTAGTGGAATATAAGAAAATGGAATTTGACCTAAAAGATCAAATTAATGTTTTGTCTCATGATCTTAACGTTAGTGTTAAACTTAGGGACACTCTGATGAGATCCAGAGGAGAAGTGAAACTTAATTTAGATGAAGCCATTAAGGATAAAGAAAATGTAGGGCTTAAAATTAAAAGTTTTGTTAAAACCGACCAAACCCTAGAAAAATGTGTATGTGAACAAAGAAACCCTAGGGATATGTCTGGGATTGGAATGAATGAATATGTTGTTGTTCCTCCACCTATTGGGAACTTTTATGGTGTTCAGAGAAAGGATCTCTCTTGGAATGGTATTCCAGAACTCCAAGAAGAGGAATTTATTCCTCCACCTAGAGTGCTCACCCCAGTTGAGGAATATCAACAAAAGGTGACTGACCTTGAGAAGTGGAAAGCAGACAACCCTTTTCTCTTTGTTAAGGGTGGGATGCTTAGTGAAAGTCCATTTGAGCCTACACCCATTACTGTGACCACCCCCACGACTGGAAAACCTGTTGACCTTGGCTCTTCCGTTAAGAGAAAACCTAGTGTTAAATATGCTGAAATGTATAGAAAACCTAGGTCACCACAAAGCCAATATAGTGTTAAAGGGACAGGGTTCTTTCAATCTTGACCAAAATTTATGTCTAGAAAAGCTTGCTACACATGTGGGAGTTTTTGTCACTTGTCCTATAAATGTGTGTCAGTGCCTCAAAAGTCAACGCTAACAATAGGTCAACTATGGTCAAACCCAGACCTTTAGTCCAACCAAGTCCACAAGTTACTAGACCAGCTCCCTTCTTTACTAAAAGGACAAATACTCATGGACAAAGGCCCTTTCAAAAGACCAACACATGGTCCAACAGACAGTGGGTTCCTGTAGCAAACCCTAATTTGGGCGCTGACAAGAACAAATTCAGCGCTAACAAGAACAAATTCAACGTTGACAGGAACAATTCCAATGCTGACAGCTCTAGGTATGGCATGAAAATTCCACAACAAGCTGGTGTTGGATCTTGTGTTAGACCAAGCAATAATAGGTATTTACAACCTAAGGGAAAGGGGTATAAAGCTTCATCTAGTTTGACTTGGAGACCTAAACAAGACCAAAACCCTAATTCTGATAGGATTTCTATGACCTATAACAAATTTCATTATCTTTCAAAGGTCATTACTAAACCAATTGGGGTAAATTGGGTGTTTAGGCCACAAAGGGATGAACAAGGGGTTGTTATAAGGACTAAATCTGTTCTTGTTGAACAACCACATGAATCCAAGTCTGCTCAGGTTTGGGTTCCCAAAGAAAACTAATTTGTTTTCTTTATGTGCAGGGCATTCAAAAGCAGGTCAATGATCATGGATATTGGGACAGTGGATGCTCTAGGCACATGACGGGGAAGGAAGATTATTTGTCAAATTTTACCACCATTAAAGATGGTGACAAAGTGTACTTTGGAGGAGGATATGGGACGATTTCAGGCAAAGGCACTCTTATCACCAACAATTTACATTTTGATAACGTTTTTCTGGTAAAAGAACTTGACTATAACTTGTTTAGTGTGTCACAAGTTTGTGATAACAAAAATAAGGCTCTTTTCACTAATACTGAATGCTTGGTGTTGAGTAAAGATTTTAAGATGCCTGGTGAGAAGTTTATTGATTATAGAACACCTAGGCATAAGGACATTTATAATGTTAATCTTAATAGGATTAGGATGAACAACAATTTATCATGTCTTTATGCTAAGGCTTCAGTAGATGAAAGTAATCTATGGCACAGAAGGTTAGGGCACATAAATTTTATGAATATTAATAGACTTGTGAGACATGATTTAGTTTATGGTTTGCCATCAAAAGCTTTCCACAATGATCACTCTTGTGTTGCATTTCTTAAAGTCAAACAACACAAAGTCTCATTTAAGTCTAAACTTGTGCATTCCAGTTCTAAACCACTTCACTTGCTACATATAGACTTATTTGGTCCAACTAATATAGAAAGTTTGAATGGTAAATCTTATTGTTTTGTTATACCTTCTGTGTTGATAAAGGGATTACTAGGGAGTTTAGCATAGCTAGAACTCCACAGCAGAATGGTGTGCTGAAAGAAAGAATAGAACCCTAATAAAAGCAGCTAGGACAATGTTGGCTGATGCTAAGTTTCCCATTGCTTTTTGGGATGAGGCTGTGAACACAGCTTGCTATGTTCAAAATAGAGCATTTGTCAAAAAATCCACAATAAGACACCTTATGAGCTATTTTGAAATAGGAAACCCAACATTGGTTTTATTAAACCCTTTGGATGTCATATAGTGATCCTAGATACTAGTGATACCTTAGGAAAGTTTAGTGCAAAAGGTGATGAAGGCTACTTTGTGGGTTATTCTGTGCAGAGCAGAGGGTATAAGGTTTACAACAAGAAAGAAAAAAGCATTCTTGAAAAAGTGCATGTTAAATTTTTAGAAAGTAAAACTAGTGATCCTAAAAGTGGACCAGACTGGTTCTTTGATTTAGAACTATTATCTAGAACCTTGAATTATATGCCTGTCACTAATCCAGACATTGTGAAAAGAGATTCAAATGTTGTGGAAGAACCTATTGTTGAAATTGTAGGTAAACAGGTTGCTACGGAAGAAGGATTACATGCAATCAATTCAGACCCCATAATTGAGTATGTTACCATTCCTATATGGACTGATGGGTTTGTACAAGCTTCTACTACTGCTGAAAAGGAGGAAGAAGGGCCACAAGAAAGGCCAGTTGATAAAAACATTCATGCATCTTCAAGCGCTGACAAAGACAAATCAGACGTTGACAGGTTAAATTCAGACGTTGACAGCTCAAACGCTGACAACATCTTTGGACATTTATTCTCTTCCAATACTTTTGAACATGGTGAACCTTCCATACTTAATCAAGAGGTTCATTAAAGTGAGGATGGGAGTGGAAATGAAGATGATATTGGCAACATGGAAACTGATATAGAAGACAACACACTACTTGGGGGAGGAATACTTACAACTATGGTCAAAAATCATCCTCCTTCCCTAATCATTGGTGATGTTCTGTCTCATGTTAAAACAAGAAGGTCTCATCAGACTCAAGGTGGTTTCATTGCCAATATCCACAAGAAGGAAGATACCCCTCTTGTTCTAACACCCCCAATTTACATTGCGTAGCGGAAATACACAATTGGGTGCTAGACACAAGCATCATCACACAAGGTATATTAAACGACTCAAAACGGATACATTTACACATAAAATATAAACAAGATTTTCATAATAGGTCTAAAACATAATTTCATCCCATATTGTACTAAAATGACACCAGAGTAAAGCGTTTAGTCCCCATGGATCTCGACCAACAACCAACACAAGTTTAGTACAGTACACAAACATATGACAAATTGTTCAACAATAAAAAGATAGAAATAGTTTTTAGACCAACATTCTTCCAAAAGCCAATCCACAACCTCCACAGCAAAGCTCCACCTTTCATCACTTCTTATTACCTGAAACACATGCTAAAACGAGTCAACAATAATGTTGAGCGAGTCTATAGGTTTATCAAATCACATTTGAACACAAGAGGGAAATCAATCATAATCATTTATAGAATTGTCGTACACACAATTTATATTTAAGGCAATAACATTGTATTTAAGCTCATGACACCGACCCCTTAACTAAGTAGTCACCCACGCCAAATGTCGGCATGACTAGAATAAAACCATTGCCCCTATAGGGTATCAGTTGCTAGAATACCAAATTCTTATTCCCATAAATTATCCTTCCAGAGGTTACTCAGTGTAATGCCCTGGTCTCAGATAGGGTGGTCAACCCAATAGTACTATCATTAGAATAAGCGGCATTCCCGACTCACAACATCAAGTCAGAAAATAGTTAACGGTTCATGAATTTAGGGTCTTTAGCAACAAGGTACTCAATACAATGTAAAAAACTTAGGCAACATTCGGGTCCAACAATTACTCATGACTTGTGTCCATTTATTTTCAAATAGCATGTATCCCCCTCGCGGGTAATAAAACATTTAGTAGCTAGCATGAAAAGCGAGGCTACAGACTCACCTTAGTATAAGAGATCTAGAGAGAGGATCGTCGAGGATAATGGATTCCTTTCAAACACGAGAACCGCTACCTATCAAATAAGGCGCGCAACAACTGCTTTTGAAAAAACAGCAGATATAACAATTATTTATCAAGACATATTATGATAAATAGCTTCATTAATAATGACTCGAGAAATAAATCATATATAACAACATCAAACTCAAACTCATAAAATTGCGATAAACTCGAGAGAAAACAACACGAATAACTCTATTACACTCTTCTATATATTTACTTTACCATTTTACACTTTCAAAAAATTCCACCGGCACATACTACATGTACTAGCTTATTTATCCCTTTTAGACTTGTCAAATGTTTAAGAAATAACTCGAGAAAATAAACTTACTATATATAGAAAGTCCTCCAACAAGTTTATCAAATGAAATTACTTTTAAAGTCCTTTACCCGACTCATCTTCAAACTACAAAATCCGGACAAATTTACGTTTATAATTCATACAACCGTTTTAACTTCGTTAAACGACTCTATTTACAAAACCGACACTTGGGTTTTAAAATAAACTCACCCTCTAGGGTTTACACTTCATTATCAGTAGGTGACTAATTTCAAAACATCAATTTACAGTCCCCGAGATTCGATCCAAATATCGACAACAACTATATGTAATGCCGATACTCGTCTCCCGGTACACGAATAATCAAAATATCATAACTTCGCGCTCGTTTGGAGCTAGAAGCTCTACTTTATATCAAATCGAAGCTAATCAAACTATATACAACCCTAGGCTATAAGTTAAGCCATTATCAAAACATAAAAATCCCGAAATTACAGTTTACCTACTGTTGTAAAATGCCTTTCAAAATCTTGTATAAAATCACATTTTTAGTAAAAATCAATCATAGATATGATCATCCCATATCCCTAACAATAACATATAACAACCATAACACTAGAATTATCATAAAAATCAAAACCTTCAAATCAAAATCTAGTTTTTAACCAAACCTTTAGCAAGAACACCATGGATCATCATAAAAATGCCATGCATGATCATAGCTCTCACCTACCAACTTGAAAAAAAAACAAAAACACTTGCATGTACATAATTTTCATACCAAAATGATCCTCATGCAATTATAAGGGTGGGTCTTGTGTTATTTTTACTTAGATCATTGTAAATTTGGTGTAAAAATTGATCAAAGTGGGTGTTTTGGTGGTGGGGGTTCACGGCAAGATGAGAGAACAAGAGAGAGAGGATGAACAATTTTGTGAGTGGGAAATGAGTGTATGTGTGTGAAATTTGAGCTTATATATGGTGGTTAAGGGACCAATGTTGTAATTTTGCAATAGTTATGACTCAAAATGAAAATAGTTAGCTAAAAAGCGAGAAATAGCTATTAGTCAATTTTGAAAATATTTACGGGGCTCGGGTTTCATAAAGATACTTTTAAAATTTTAAAACCTACCTCAAATATAATAATATCAACTCCCGACTCGACTTAACACGTCATTTAAAATAAAACATCAAAAATGACAAACATCGAACAACCGACAATAAAACGTAAAATATTCGGCATCCATCGACATCACGCTTGCTAATACTCCTTATACTTATTAAATATTAAATATAAACCTTCCAACATCGGTTTAAACGTAAACCTCCAAAAATAAATATCGTTGAAACTCATCCAAAAATTTTAAAAATAATCGTAAAATAAGATTAAGCAATGACCTCGGTTTTGGGTTATCACATCCCCTCCTTCTTAATAGAAGCAACGTCCGAGGCGCTTAATCTTTCCTAGAAAAATGAGGATACTTATCCTTAAAGAAATCCTCACGTTCGCAGGTAAACTCTAGTCCACCTCTAGAGTTCCATCTCACCTTCACAATCAGAATCCTACTATGCTTCAATTTCTTAACTTCCCTATCCATAATCTCTACAAGTTCCTCTATTAAATGCAACTTATCATCAAGTTGAATTTCCTCCAATGGAATCACCACATCCCTTTCAGCTAAACACTTCTTCAGATTAGACACATGAAAAGTATTATGAATAGCCTTAAGTTCATCAGGCAACTCTAACTTATAAGCAACCAATCCAATCCTTTGGATAACCTTAAATGGTCCAATAAATCTTGGGCTCAACTTTCCTCTCTTTCCAAAACGAATCACTCCTTTCCATGGAGATACCTTCAACATAACCATGTCTCCTACTTCAAATTCCAACTGTTTCCTTCGGTTATCAGCACAAGTCTTTTGTCTACTTCTGGAAGATAACAAACGCTTCTTAATTTGCACAATCTTTTCCGTCGTCTCAAATATCATTTCAGGTCCAGTCAACTGACTTTCTCCTACTTCACTCCAATACACTGGTGATCTACACTTACGTCCATACAAAGCTTCAAATGGAGCGACTTTAATACTAGCATGATAACTGTTATTATACGAAAATTCAACCAATGGCAAATGCTTATCCCAACCATTTCTAAAGTCAATCACACACGCACGAAGCATATCCTCTAACGTTTAAATCGTTCTTTCACTTTGTCCATCAGTTTCCGGATGATATGCTGTACTCAAACATAACTCCGTTCCCATCGCTTTCTGAAAAGATTTACAAAATTCTGAAGTAAACCTACTATCACGATCAGAAATTATCATCAAAGGCACACCATGTCGACAAACAATCTCCTTTACGTACACTGTTGTTAACCTCTCCATACTATCCGTCTTCTTCATTGACAAAAAGTGAGCAGACTTAGTCAATCTATCTACAATCACCCATATCATATCACAACCATTAGTAGTCCTTGGCAAACCTGTCACAAAATCCATAGTAATCTTCTCCCATTTCCACTCAAGAATGTCATGTTGCACTAATAATCCAGACGGTTTCTTATGTTCAGCTTTCACTTTCGCACAACTTAAGCGCTTATTAACATACTGTGCTATATCTGCCTTCATATTCAGCCACCAATAAACTTTCTTATGATCTTGATACATCTTTTCCGATCCAGTATGTATTGAATACTTCAACTTATGAGATTCATTCATCACCAAATCTCACACTCCTAATGAACCTTCCTCGAACGAACACAATGGTAACCAAATCCTATTCTCAAAATACCTCAATCCATTTGACCTTACTTCAAACGATGGTTTCAACATTCTACCCAAATTTTCTGTCTCAATATTCTCTTCCTTCAAACCATTAGCTTGGGCTTTCAATATCGCTTCTGTCAAATCAACACTTTTCATCATTGCCAAAGCTCTAACTCTTATAGACTTATCTCTTTCCTTTCTACTAAGTACATCAGCTACCACATTCGCTTTACCATGATGGTAACGAATCTCGCAGTCATAATCAAATAACAACTCAACCCATCTCCTTTGTCTCATATTCAATTCCTTTTGATCCAAAATATATTGCAAACTCTTATGATCAGTGAAAACCACACACTTGGTTCCATACAAGTAGTGTCTCCACAGCTTCAAAGCAAAAATCACAGCCCTAAGTTCTAAATCATGAGTAGTGTAATTCTCTTCATGCTTCCTCAATTGTCTCGATGCATATGCTATTACTTTCTCCCTTTGCATCAACACAGCTCCAAATCCTTTATGAGACGCATCATAGTACACTACAAAATCCTCAGATCCTTCTGGAAAAGACAATATCGGCGTAGAACACAACTTATCCTTCAACGTACTAAATGCATATTCCTCTTCCAATCCCCATTCAAACACTCGATTCTTTTCAGTAAGCTTGGTCAACGGCTTAGCAATTAGTGAAAACTTCTCGATAAACCTTCTATAAATACCCAGCTAGACCCAGAAATTGGCGAACTTCAGTCGGCGTCGTTGGCACTGACCAATCCTTGATTGCCTCAATCTTAGAGGATCCACACGAACACCTTCACTATCAATCACGTGCCCCAGAAATTACACTAATTTCAACCAAAATTCACACTTAGAGAATTTCGCATACAACTTCTCTTTCTTCAACAATTCCAGAATTGTTCTCAAATGCTTCTCATGTTCTTCTTCACTCTTGGAGTAAACGATAATATCATCAATGAATACGATAACAAACTCATCCAAATACGACTTGCATACACGATTCATCAGATCCATGAATACAGCAGGCGCATTCGTTAACCCAAAAGGCATCACTTGAAATTCAAAATGTCCATCGAGTACAGAAAGCTGTTTTAGGAATATCTTCTTCCCTAACTCTCAGTTGATGATACCCAGACCTCAAATCGATCTTCGAGTATACACTTGAGCCTTGCAACTGATCAAACAAATCATCAATCCTCGGAAATGGATACCGATTATTGACAATCAATTTGTTAAGCTCCTGATAATCAATACACATTCTAAAAGAACCATCTTTCTTCCTAACAAACAAAACAGGAGCACCCCACGGCGACGAACTCGGTCTAATAAACCCTTATCCATCAATTCGTTCAATTGATTAGATAATTCTTTCATCTCAGATGGAGCTAAACGATACAGTTCACGAGAAACTGGCGCAGCTCCCGGCACTAAATCAATACAAAACTTCACTTCACGATGCGGCGGTAATCCTGGCAACTCTTCAGGGAAAACCTCAGGATACTCTCTAATTACAAGCACATCCTCCAATTTCCTTTCATTCACACCATCATTCCTTATATATGCAAGAAACACATCACAACCTGCTTCTATATACCTCATCATCTTCAAACAAGAAACTACTCTCAAACGAGAAGTACATTCATCACCTTTCACAGTCAATACCCTATTCCTTAGCGGTATTTGAACTAATCTCTTGTTGGAAATACGTTTTTACGTATTTATGAAGGATCGGTCGCTCCAACGATATATTATTGTTGTAATAGCTCGTAGTTAACAATTAGTTAAATGTTACTTATTAAGTTAAGTAAGAACTGGTCCATGGGCTTGTCATGGACCGGCCCAAGCCCAATGTTTGCTTGGAATATAAATACCCCTTTCCACCATGGAAAGGGGTTGGTTGTTGTTCATGTTTTCATATTAATAAAGACACATTTTCTCTCATTTTCTCTCTCTAGTTTCTCTCACTAGAAAACATCAACCCACTTCATAGATTCATAGGTTATCAATATTCTACATTTGGTATCAAGAGCTATGGGGTGATTTAAGGTAAGGATTGTGTTGCTTTTTTAGTTTTTGAATCAATTAGTGATCTTTAGAAAAAATCAATCTTGAATCTTGTTGTTTTTGGTGTTTTTGTTATTGGGATTGATTGATAAGGATTGGGTTTAGCTTATTTTGGTAAAAATCATAAAACTTTTTGTGGTTTTTGATCAAAAAATCGGATTTAAAGCTGTTTTTCAAGTCTCGAACTATATTTCCAGTTTATTCCGAATAGGGATTCCGAATAGGAAGGTTTTCAGAATAGCAGGTTTATTCCGAATAGACATTCCGAATAAGATAATTTTCAGAATAGCAGGATTTTTTCCGAATAGACTTTCCGAATAGAAGATTTTTCGAATAGCAGCAACTTTCCGAATAGGAAATTCTTTCCGAATAGCAATTCTTTCCGAATAGCAATTCTTTCCGAATAGCCCATCTTTCCGAATAGCCATACTTTCCGAATAGCTTTCCGAATAGCCAATATTTTCCGAATAGCCAATTCTTTCCGAATTTCCTATTATTCCGAATAGCAAAGTTTTCCGCATAAGGATTTTTCCGCATAAGGATTTTTCCGCATAAGGTTTATTCAGCATAAGGTTTATTCCGAATAGGGCATTTTCAGAATAGGGTTATTCCGCATAGGGTTATTCAGTATAAGGGATTCAAGCATAACGGGAAACAAAACCAAAACCAGACTCTAGACTCGACTCATTTTTCACACCCTCACGACCAGACTCTCGACTGACACCCAACCTCTCGTCAAACCAAAACCCTCATACAACACCCTAGACTCTCAAACCCACTGACATCCAAAAAAAAAAACAACCCTCGACTTCATTCTGAAAACCCTAAACACACTTCACTCGATCACTCACAACTCCCAACACTCCCTCGACTCAATTCGACTACACCCACACTCACTCACTCCTCGAACAAAACCAACCCCTACCCAAACACCCTTGACAAACAGATTAAAACTCTTTACTGGACTCAAACAAAAACAACCTAATCACCTCACCAAACTGACTCCCCCTCAATCACACCACTCAATTTAGACACACTCGAAAAACTGATTTCCAACTCTCGGACTCTACAAAGCAAACACACCCGCTCCCCTCAACCCGATCCATCCTCACAATACTCTCGAAGACCTCACTTCAGACGCGATTCTTTCTCCCTCGACACAACCTTAATACACACTCACCCATTTTCAACAGAAAGACTCGAACAGATGAGAGAGGGACTCATTTAACCAACATGCAACAAAGTTAAAGTACCTACCCGAGACCATTTTTAAGATCTTGAAGCCGATTTGAATAGAGAGAGAGCAAGTTTTTGGTGGCCGTGATTTTGATCCTGTTGTTTATGTTTGATTGAATTGTTTTCCAGACGGTAGGATTAGGAGAATAGGCGGTCCAATATTGATGATTATATTTGAGAGCAGAATGAATTGAGGAGATTTGAGTTACTAGTTTTTCAGTTGAGGATTTGAGGAGAGAGATAGAGAGTTAAAACAGACGGAGCTTTCTATGTTTTTTAGGGGGCTGCGTTTGTGAGATAAGTATGAGAGATAGAGGAGTTAAAGAGAGAGAGAGGAGTAAATAAGTTGGGCGGAGGTTACTAGAAATTAGGTATTGGGATTTGTTGCACCACGTATCAGCCCTATCACCCACGTGTCTTGACTGATTTTATTATTTTATTTTCTTATTTTTCTATTCTTTGTTTTTTATATTTAGCCTCGAATTGTTAGGGTTTAAATAAATATTTATATATATTAGCTTTTGGTTAACTCATATTTTGGACCATGGTTGTTCTTTTTTTTGTATTTGGGCTTATTGCAATATTTGGCAATTTTTTAATATAACAAATTTTGTTATAAATTTAGATATATTTACATAAGTTTATTATAAACTTTGGGTTAAATTATTAAATTTTAAAAAAAAATTTTATATTAAGCTATCTTATATATAATTGGACTCTGGAATATCGTGGCAAGGTGACGGGATTTATTTTGATTAGACTAAGAAACATCAACTTCTCAATCTGTAATCGTTCATCTTTTAACTCGATCGATCATCAATCCTGATTGTTCATCGACTTTCCATGGATTTTTTGAATTCGACATCGCACGAGGGAGAATCGCATAATTTGCATTACAAAGTTAGAGAAAGTGGCATCACTTCATTTCAAATGCTTCAGTCTCATCTTGTCACTCTTTCGAGGATTCAAGGAGGGAGCGAATTTGTGACCATCTTTGGACAAGATCGTCATATATTCATCGATTCAATATTCACCACTTTGACCCAACTCGTCGAGCAACTCAACCATGAAAACTTTAATCACTCTGCATCCGCACTTGCTTATAAGACTCTTGTGACACAACTCACGCCTTTCCTCCAACTCAATATCATCACGTCTGAAAGTTCAGTGATTTGCCAATCCTTTCTTCGAGATACACATACCGAGCTTCGAGTTTTCCGTGATACAATATTGAAACTCATGACATCGGTGTCGTCTTCGATTTATCAAAGATCACGACTTCAGCTAGCGTATGATAATGGAGTGCAAGAATCAATGACGCAGATGCAAGAGGAGAATGGTCATTCGGTTGAAAACTTTGAGCCTAACGATGGCAAGAGCACGGAATCAGGAGGACAACATGATACCAGTGGCACGTCAGGGAATGTTCACGAAATCTCTCTTGATGACACCTTACCCATTTATGACGAAGAGCCGGCAAACATGGTACAATGTAATGTTGTTTATGATGTATATGCTGATGACATGCCGCATATTGGGCATTCTGAACCTAATTATGACAAACATGGGATGGAAAAGAGTGATAGAAATACCACTTCTGATTCATCCGATGAGAGTCATAATGGGGGAGAAAGTGTTCAAAATGCTAAACATCATGATAAATGCTTTATAACTGCCTCGTTAACTGATTCTGATTCCAAGATTAAAGAGCTCGAAACGATCGTAGCTCGGCAATCAAAAGATCTTGAGGATGCCAAAATTGAATTTTCAAAGAAAACAAACAAATTTGAAACATACTTTGAAAAACTTGAAAAGTCAAACGTTTTTCTTGAAAGAAAATTGGATCAAAAAGTTTTAGATTCTAAAGCTGAAAAGGATAATCTTTTGAAACAAATTAAGTTGCTTGAATCTAAGTTGGCATCCCAAGACGAATTGCTCAAAGAGAATGAGACCTTAAAAGCTCAAGTTCAGGAAAAGGTGTTTGCTACAGCTGCGTTGAAAAACGAGTTAAGGAAAAATAGAGGACCTAGTGTGGACACTAAGCTTGAAAAACCATCAATCTTGGGGAAACCGCCTACAAATCAGTTCGTCAGACAACCGATTGTCAGACAACCTACTGCATTTAGATCCGAGCGACCACAATCCTCGAGACCGCGGTTTGCCTCCCAAGTTGATTTGGTTCATCTTTTTAGACCAGTCACTCCAGCAACTAGGCCCAATGTGATCACTCCAGCTTTAGCAAGACCAAATCATATGATTGCCTCTAGTTTCCCTAACAATACCAAGACCACGTCTAGAACTAGTTCAAATGACGTTTGCCATGAATCTGATGTTAGGGAAGCTAAGCAAAATACAAATGTAAGAGATAGGAATTTCAAACCTAGTCAGATGCCTTCTAGTTTACCCAACATTGCTAACCGTAGCATGTCCAATCCTAGGAGCATCAATCAATCATCTAGGGATTCTAGATCTTACTCGGACATTAAATATGCTACTTGTAAAACATGTAGAAAATGTGTCTTTACGGCAAATCATGATTCCTGTATCAAAAAATTGCTTAATGAGGTGAACTCCCGTGCTAGACTTAAATCCCAGTGGGTTGCTAAAATCAAACCCGTTGGCAAAATGTGGCACCCCACTGGTAGAACTTTCCCTCTTGTAGGATACGAGTGCCCTTTAACTAGGATAGTCTCTGATTCTACGAAGACTACTAGGGAGGAAATTGCAAAGGATGATACATCACTTAAGCCTGAACTTAAGGTTTTCTATAAAAGGAAACGTTTGCCAACTAAGACAAGTGAATCATCCCCTCAGGCCACCTCTGACACAAGTAAAGCCAACTGTGAACCCCCACGTGCTTCAAAAATAGATATCTCTAACCCATGCAAAAGTATACAAACTCCTAATGAGAATGCAGGTACCAAAGTTGATGTTCCAAAAGAACGAAGCGGTCCAATCGTTGTATACCGTTCAACTAAGGACACTCTCAGAGTTTGGTTGCTGAAGAAGCAGATATCAGAGAAAATAGTATCTCAGGGGATTCATGGTTAAAGCTTACACAAGGACTTATAGTCATATCACAGACTATAACTCGCTCATCAAAGAAAGGAAAGTTTATCGCCGATGATAAACTTATCCTAAAAACGAGAAATTCATTTTTCTCGGGCATGAGCTTATATCAAAAACATTCCAAGTTTTTAAGCTCATGCACAAAGGCTTATAGATAAATGACAGTCTATAACCCGTTCTTCAAAGGCAGGAAAGTTTATCGCCGATGATAAACTTATCCTTACAACGAGAAATTAATTTTTCTCGGGCATGAGCTAATAATAAAAACATTCGAAGTTTTTAAGCTCATGCACAATGACTTACAGTTAAATGTCAGACTGTAACTCGAACTTAAAATAAAGGAAAGCTTATCGTTTATGATAACTTATCCTCTTAACGAGAAATTCACCTTTCTCGGTCATGAGCTTGTCTTAAAACATTCGAAGTTTTAAGCTCAGAAAGGAAAGTGTATCTTTTAAATAAGAGAACTTTTCTAAATAACGAGAAATTAACCTTTCTCGGTCATGAGCTTTCCGTTAAAACAGTCAAAGTTTTCAAGCTCATGAAAACGACTTTTAAGTAAATGTCAGCTTAGGACTCGTCCTTCAGATAAAAGGAAAGTTTATCGCCGATGGTAACTTATCCTTTACAACGGGAAGTTTACAACTTCTCGGACTTGAGCTCTCCTTTAAGATATTCAACATCTTAAGCTCGAGTAATTGGTTTTCAAAACTTTGAACACAATTTTTCGAGAATTTCTCAAAAGGTTTTTTCTAAATCTTTCAAAATTGTGTGTTCAAAAACGTTTTGATAAAACGAGCATGTCTTCTGGAATCGATAATATTTACGAACCTAGAAATGTCATTCAATAATGACACGGGGTTGTAAATAAAGTTCGAGCAGAAGTTTAAAAGATTTAAAACATGCTCCATATGGTTTGCTATTATTTCCGATAGTAACCCGCTTTTCACTTTGAAGTCAAGCATTTCACCGGAAATCTTTGACTTCAGAATCCGAAGTTCTCAACTCCACAATCCAAAGTTCGTTGCAATTGATATCTACATACTCGACGATGCGACTACTCAAACGGTGACTACAGCTCTTTCAATAGAACACGGGTCAACAATTGAGGGGGAGCAATTGTCCAGCTTTCAGAATTCTTGATGCCGAGAGTGCCAAGTTCACATATTGGTGTTAAGACAACGATATCAATCATACACATGGAGTCAAGAGATAACTTCAGAAGTTACGAGGAAGACCAACATTCGTGAACAAGAACCATGTGCTTCTTTCATATGATGTTCTCCATCATTCAGGTCCAACCTCGTAAATTGCTAAAATTGTGAATTCTTTATCATATATGATCTTTGCACGTGATAAATACCTTACACATGTGTTTAAAAGGTATTTAATTTACGTTTCAGCACACCCTCATTAATTTGAGGGGGAGCTTGTGTAACTCATGAAGATAATTGGATTTGCATTTTTCTTCCCAAATTTTCTTAAAACACTATTAAATCAATTGATATTAAAAACATTGATTGAGTTAATATTTTTAATATGGGGGAGAAAATGTGATTTAATATGGGAAATGATTAATCACAAATGGTTTGACTTAACGTGCTAGCTCATCCCGACATGTGCGAAATGTTTTCGGATATCGTGGCATATGTTAAGGGGGAGCAAAATGGATTTGCACCTCAAAATGGATTTCATGGTGATTTATACTTACCCGCAACCCATTTATTTCACGACGATGAAGATTGTGGTGACATAAGGATGGTAGGATAGGTTAAAGTCCAATGATTTCTCTAGAACCGGAGGAATCTTCACAAGGACATTCCATAGCTAGAAATAGTAGTCCTTAGGAAAGATGGAGAAAGATTGTGAACGTAGCTGAATGCCGACCAAGTACTTAAGTTAGCACTGGAACAATCACAACAAGGTGCTAGTGATGACGTATTGGTAAGCATTGAAGGGGTTGAAGAATGAAAAAGAATTGTAAAGATAAAGGGTGTAAAGAAAGAAGCCCTCCTTAAAACTTAGGCAGAAACCGGGTCAATTCATATGCTATTGAGATCATTTTAATGATTCTTGATATTGAAGATAGACATCATGGACCCAGTGATGCAAGGCACAACCCATCCCAGCTAACTCAGATATCTCTTAAAAGATATTTGTTTTAATCACACGGAGACAACACATTATCTATTGATTTATTCACTCCGAATAAATTGGTATTGAAAAGGTGGCACTCCTCTCCAGCCTCCGATCACTAAAAATTCAAAATGCACGATCGAGTCTAGAGCCATTTGAGATCATCAAATATCTCATTAGGACACACTTTCATTATTCCTTGCTTGTTCACACAATGTGAAAAGTAAGAAAGATATTAAGAGTCCTACGCAAAATCTTCATGATCTTGCCTGAACATCCGAGTAATACGAAAGTATTTACAATGAAGATGGAAATCCTTCTTGAGCGAATATCAAAAAGCTCATGGTAGGTGACTTGTGCGATTCTTTATGAATCAAACTTGTGATAACTGGAAAGCAACAGTGGTTTAATTCTTAAATGAATTAAACACGTTCCAGGCCTCTACGCAATATCTTAGTGATCTTGCCAGAACATTCAGAGTAATACTATTAAGTATTTACAGTGACGAATGGAAATCCTTCTAGTGTTAACATCAAACAGCACTTGGTAGGTAACTTGTAAGATTCTATATGAATCAAGCTAGTGACAACTGGAAAGCAACGACGGTGCGGTTCTTAATTGAACTTCACTTGTTCCAGGAACATGAATTGACGGCTTCAAATCATGCGGATAAGATTATCCAAATGATTCACTCTTTACGTTCGCAGTCAGCTTTGGACGGTCGAGTAAAGAGAACGGGTTTACCCGCGAAATCTTGTCAAGGAGATTCTTTATTGAAACTACCTGCCACAAGTACGATATTTAATATCGTCCAACGGTCTTCACCGACCGGAGGTAAATTGCTACCGAATTAGAATGAAATGTTCAAGGCCATTTCATCCGTGTATATTGTTTGTTGCTAACTGTCTTATGCAGCGTAACAAGAAGGTGGCATTGCGGTGTACAATCCAGAAGAAGTCGTCACCACATGCTTATACTACATACAATTAGTACTTCAACAAATTCAAGAAAGCCTGAAGGTCAAGTCTTCCGCTGTATCAAACTCTGAAGCTTTCAAGAATTTAAAAGTATAAGTATGTGGAACATGAAGTCACGAAGAGGCAAATATCACAAGTGAAGAATGCACAAGGTCAAGGCAAGGAAACATGCTCAAGACTAAAGTCAAAGATCACATCAAGCATATTCACAAGAACAAGATCGAAGACTCAAGCATAGATGCTAGGTTTAAGATTTTGTAAAATGGTGTGACCTCCCTTAGGGGGAGATTGTTGGAAATATGTTTTCCCAAAGAAAGTCTCGGTCACATCATTATTAGCATAGATCACGAGCTATAGAATATTTAGAACTTTGTAACTTGGAGCGACCTCCCTTAGGGGGAGATTGTTGGAAATACGTTTTTACGTATTTATGAAGGATCGGTCGCTCCAACGATATATTATTGTATTAGGCTCGTGATCCAGTTTGTAGTAAATATAGTCCATATAACCCACATGTAGGGTGGGATATATATACCCCTCCTAGCATGTTAGGAGGGGTGGTTCTTCTCATTTCATACATTTCATTTTAATGAAATAACACTTTCTCTCTCTACTTTTCTTTTCTCTCATTTCTCTCTCTATATTCATCTTCATCTTCCTCCTTCCACCATTAAATCAATAGATCTAATCCATCAATTACCAAATCCTTAAGAATACGCAGACCTTTATCTCTCTCCACAAACAATCACTACACCATTACCAACTAACCAGTCCATTCCAACAATCACGTCAAAAGATCCTAATTCTATAAGCATCAAATCAATACTAAACACATAATTACCTAACTTTAAGGAACAACGTTTCAGTATAGAACTAGTGCTTACAACCTTACCATCAGCTAACTCCACCTTATAACCAGTTGTCAATCTCACTGGTTCTCTATCCAATAGATGACTGAATCTAACATCTACGAAACTTCTATCGGATCCAGAATCAAATAACACACTAGCATAACAAGCATCAAGTAAGAACGTACCAGTCACCACATTCGGCCCTTGAGGTTTGTCAGCATCTCCTACGACATAGGCTGGAGCGGCAGTCCCAGCAGCAACATTGCCTCCCTGTCGTATGCCAACCCTCAGACAGTTCCCTTGCTTATGTCCACGGCCTCCACATCCAGAACAGTTAACTACCTTAACAACATTGGCTCCAGTGGCCACACCCTTGTTTCTACAATCTGACATCTTATGTCCGGCCTTCCCACACTTGTTGCAAGCATGTGGACAGTTTCCAACATGATAGAGATTACATCGACCACACTTCGGATTCACCTTGTTACCTTGAGTTCCAGTGGAAACACGAACACCATCATTTCTCCTCAAATTGTATTGCTGATTCCTATTTTGTCCTTGGTTATTGTTATTACAATAACCACCACGATTCTGTCCTTGGTTTGAGTGTGCAGCTTCCCACTTTCTCTTATTCCCTTCAGCAATACTATCCTTTCGATCCTGTAGCTTTACATCCATTAAAGCATGAGCCATCTGAACAACTTCATCAAATGACATGGGTTTCGACGAAGTAGTCTCTCCCTTGATATTACTAGATAAACCTCTGATATACTGCTTCATCTTCTTAGGGTCATCAGCAAAAGCATCAGGACACAACAAACATAAATCAGAGAATCTCCTTGTATAAGCCACAATATCATTATTTCTCGACACCAAATGCCTCAACTCATCCTCCAACTGACCTAACTCTTCCTCAGGACAAAACTTAGCAGTTAACAATCCCATGGTCACAGTCCATGTTCTAGCATTAGCTTCAACCAAACCCACAGTAGCTACCTGACTATTCCGCCAGCTTAATGCATCATCCTGAAAAGTAGCTGCAAAAAATCTCACCTTACTGGCTTCTGAACATCCACTGATTTCAAAAGTACTTTCGATCTTCTCAATCCACCTCCTTAATTCCAAAGCACCACCAGTACCACGAACCTGGGTAGGTCCACATTTCAAACTAGCATAAGAACATTCCTTCTGAATCTGCTGAACAGCAGCATTACCTCCAACTTGTCCCGTAGCATTTCCTCCTGCTGGTTCATCAGCATTACCTGCAACTGGATTTTCAACATTCCCTCCAACCTGACCATCAGCATTCCTATTCTCAACCTCTTGGTTCCTCGCAGCACGTTCAGCTTCCAGCGCTCTAGCGATAGCTTGCTCAATCATGGTATTAACAGTAACAGTCATCAACTTAGGCGACATGTTTTAGGAAACTAACCAAACAACAATTTAGTAAAGTCAGAAAAATGCCTCCCAACTCCTTCCTTCCTTCCTGTGATAACACAGAAGAAAAAGAACAAGTAAGTATTCATATCAAGATAAGAAGATGGATTTCTCTATCAAGATGTAACATGGATACTACATGCAACAACAACATAATTCACAATGAATCATTAACTAGTTTCACAAAAGAACTAATAAGACAAATCATAAGTCATGAAGGTAATTTGGATTGCGTTGGAAAATTTCCACAAAATTGTGACAAGTAATGTCACTACAACCCTTCATCACGACAAACTTAAAGTCATTAATGTAACACCTAGTAATTTTCCCTACTTTGTAAAATGACTATTTTACCCTTTGACTTTTTATTTTGTCAACTATGTGATTTAACTGTGTTGGAACCGGGAAGTTATCCAGCGTCTTCTGAAAAACTGTTTGCTGACGAGTAATGGCCTGACACTGTGCTCAGTCATTATTCTGAACAGTTTCTGTAAACCTGACCAAAGTGCTTAGACGGTCAATGAATTGACGATAATCCTTGAGGTTATTCGTTATCTGTGAATTATGTGCTTAACTGTTTAGTTTTTAACAGCGTGATCGTATTTTCTTGAGCAGCGTATTTAAATATTTCTGTATACGTTTATATATGCCTGTATTTTAGTATTTTTGCTATTTATAGTAATAAATCGTATTTACTGTGAATATTTAATTAACGTATCGCGTTTTTCGTATTTTACGTCGTTTTTACGTTTAACCGTCGTTAACATGCATAAAATACTTTACCAATCATAAAATGTCAGTTTTCGTCGAAAAATCGTAAATTTAATATATTTCGTCAAATTTTTAAAACTAACTAACCTTTTTACCTTAAACCTTTTAACTAGTTACCATAGTAAAAATTTTGAATAATTTACCCCCATATGGGACTCCATAACCGGCCATATGTCACCTCATGTGCATAATGCACCAACACTCCACTCTTTACCATATTAAGCTTACACTTACTTACACATCTTACATTTTTAACTTAATAACCAAAACCAGCTCAAATAATTCACTTATTCACTTCATTTCACTTCAAAAAAAACACACATACCTCTCTTCCTCTCTCAAAACACACGGCACAAACACATACATATTTTCCACCATTGTTGATTTCTTAAAGCTTCTTTTTAACAAGAACTAACACAAAATAAATACACCCTAGAGTTTGTACAAGCATAAAGAAGAATGGTTATTCTTGGTTTGTTGATTTGAGTAGTTTTTGGGTTGAAGTTGTAGAAGTAGAGTTCTTGTTGATTATTAGTAGGTTACAGCGTAGATCGGGTCGTTGCGATTACGTAGAGTTGTTATTCAAGGTTACTTCTTAAACCTTTTTCATCTTTTCATTTTCCATGCATAATCTTTGTAGATCTATGCATGCATGTTACTCATCAAGTATTTTCTTGAAATAAAATGATAAAAACTATTTTGGTCATGAAATATTTTAAAATCTATGGAAATTATGTGTGGATCTATTAGATCCATACATGAAAATGGTTTAATTGAAAGTTGTGAAAAATATAAGTATGTATATCTTGGATTGGTGAACTTGAAGAAAAATCTTTGATTTTGTTGGTGTTTATAAATAATTGGAGGGAACTAGTAGTGTTACTACTAGTGGTTACGCTTGAAAATGGTCGAAAACGAGTTTTTACGAAAAACGTACAATCTGTCCGGTTTTTATAAGAGGCGTAGAGAGTCGTAAAAATTGTTTTGACACTAGTTTACTACGATATTATGAAAATATAAGTTAATACCTTCGTTTCGATATATTTGGACTAAAAACGGAGCTAAAATGAGTAAGATGTGGTCGTTTAAATTTCGTTGTCGGAAAACTTAATTTTTGGTGAAAAACACTATAAGTGGTTGCCGTCCAGATTTTTAAAGTGGTCGAAACGACATTTTCGAGTTAAACAGAGTTGTTTTAAGTGTCGAAATGGCTACTAAATGGTATGTATAAATGTTGGACTTGTTTTGTAAAAGCGTATTAGCGCGAAATGTGAGTACTTGGTGTAACGTTAAAAGTTTGAACGTTGGAAGTGGAAATTGATACTATTGCGGAAAATGACTTGTTGAAATATTGGCGATTGAGAAATTGTTGAAAATAGGGGTTTTAGGACGAGATTTGAGTACTTACTAAAAATGGCTAATTTTTACGTGACGCCGAAAGGCTGCCGAATTTTCGTTAGAAATCGTGTAGGAAAATTTGTTAAGATAAATTTTGGTAAATTAAAATTTACGCCGAAAGGCTGTCGAAATTTCGTCAAGTCAAAAATAAATATTTTTGCCTAAGTATATATATACTATAATGTTTATAACGATATAACATTACAAGTCACGATTTTAACAACAAAATATATACTTGATTGATGAGTAACGTACATGACGAACTATTGTGACTTATTTGCTAGCGCCTAAACTATAGTATTATATTTAGGTTGTTGCTAGAGTTGCTCGCTACTATTTGATCATACTTGTGCGGTTTGAATCGTTGCTTGAGGTGAGTTTATAGATCCCTATTAAACTGCTTTCTATGTTTAATGTTTTGGGATGTGATCAATGCTTTGATGCTTGCTTCTGAACGCAAGTAAAACTTGATTTCTGTGAACGCTTTGTGAACACTATTTATGAGATAGCTTAAGTTGCTTTAGCCATAGTCCCCACTATCGTGAATCGTTAGTTACTCTGCTGGAGTAAGCTCTTATGTTACGGATAGATCTATTGAGGGTTGACAACCTCCACTCGGGCATTCTGATGCCGGACGAGTCTGTACCATTTGTATGAACGGAGTCATCTTGGCTAGGTACTCCATTGGGGCAAAATTTATGTATACAATCCATTGTATGCACTGGATCACTAGTTTCGATGTCACGAGCTTAGCTATCATAAATATTGTGAACACCCAATTTATCCTACACTTGGCACTATATCTCCTATAGTTGCACGTGTACTTGAAATGAAATCTGAAATTGAAATACTATGAACTTTTACTTGAAACCTATATTCTCACAAACTTTATTTTGACCCAATTTAGCATTTATCTTAGGTAATTGATGATGTGTTGTACCTGCTGTGTGAAGTGCTTGGAGTCCGCATGCATTTCTTGGCTATCTTCGGACATTTGTTTACTTATCCTTTTGAACTATTATCTCGTTGATGTTTAAAACTTTTACTTTCCGCTACACTATCTTTTGAAACTGAGACCTTTTGTACTGTGATGCTTTTAATTTAAATTCAACGAGGTATTTTTATAAAACGTCTCATTTAGAGTCGTTCTCTTGTACCTTGAACTATGATACAATGACGTAACAGCCCACGAGCTTCACCGCTTCCCCATATCACATTTTGGGGTGTTACAGAATTGGTATTAGAGCCTTGGTTATAGAGAACTAGGTTTGCATCTTAGGCCTAGACTATAACCGATGTGGCTACTTGTTACTCTGTATATATATGTGTACTACGTAATGTATTACGTAGGATAACACTATAAGTAATATGTAATATATATTATGTAATACGTAATATGTATTATATACATATGCATTTCGTTGATTTGCATACTTTAATTTCTATACATGATTATTTCATGCATACCCAACAACTGCTTTAATACGCATTTTGGTTGTTGTAGGATATGTCATCGCATACTATCACGTATCATCTCGATTACATCTATAGTCTGATTTTAATCCAATCACCATTTTCGGTGTTATTTTTGGTTTTGTTTTAATCTTTGGTATTTAATCGAAACTCTTATTTTATGACTATGTACTCGATATTTTGATTATGAATGGGAATTTAACTTTATGACCTTGACCAGTGACTATCCTTTTTATGTTGTTGTACTGTTAAATTCTGCATTCTATTTTAGCATAAGAAATATATAACGTGTATATTCGTGCTTGAACCTTAATTGCGTTGTTGTCTTAACGCAGAGAAACAATGGTGAACACACGTAACAGAATGACTGACGCACAATTGGAAGCACTGATTACGCAACGAGTGACGCCGCACTGGCAAACGTTCAAGCTAACAACAACATGGACGAAGCACCACCGAACAATGTTGACAATCGACCGCCTAAGCCGTGTACTTACAAGGAGTTTAGGAACTGTGACCCTTTGACTTTTAATGGTACTGAAGGAGCTGTCGGATTAGCTCGTTGGTTCGAAAAGATGGAAGCTGTGTTCCGTGTTAGTGGATGTGCTGTTGAAAACCAAGTGACTTATTCTACTTGTACTTTAGCTGCTGGAGCGTTGACATGGTGGAACACCCATGTGCAAACGGCTGGAGCCGAGGAGGCGTATGGAATGAGTTGGGAGGAACTTAAGAAGTTGTTGACTAAAGAGTACTGTCCTCGTAATGAGATTCAGAAAATGGAAATCGAATTGTGGAACCTGACTGTGAAGAACAATGACATTGGTACGTACACTAGGAGGTTACAAGAATTGTGTTTGCTATGTCCTGGAATGGTTCCGGATGAAGAAAAGAAGGTTGAGCGCTATATTTGGGGTTTACCTGGTAGAGTTCAAGGGAACGTGACATCGTCTGGACCGACAAAAGTTAGTGATGCTATAAGGATGGCTCACAGTCTGATGGACTAAGTTGTTCGAGCAAATGCTGGGAATGCCGCGGAAAACAAGAGAAAATGGGGGAATAACCAAAGGAACAACCATGGGAACTATCCTAATAAGAGGCAAGACACCATGAAAGTGTACACTGCTGGTACTGGGGAAAAGGGAGTGTAGAATGGGACGTTACATTTGTGCAATCGATGCAAGCGTCACCATAATGGACAATGCAATGTACAATGTCACAACTGCAAGAAAACTGGACACATTGCTAGAGATTTTAAGTCACCACCCAACACGAAAGCCAACGTCACTTGCTTTGAATGTCAGCAAAAGGGACACTACAACAATGAGTGCCCAAAGAAAAAGAACTAGGACCAAGGAAAGATCGCTAAAGCTGGTGAAGCTCGTGGAAGGGTCTATGTGATAGGAGGAGGAGAAGCGCAACAAAACCCAGACGTCGTGACGGGTACGTTTCTTCTCAATGGTCGTTATGCTTCTATTTTATTTGATACTGGAGCCGATAGGAGTTTTGCGTCGACTGCTTTTAGTGTTTTACTTGATGTGACCCCTTCGCCCTTAGACACTAAGTACACTATTGAGTTAGCTAATGGAAAGTTGATAGAAGCCGACACTATACTTCGTGGATGCACTTTAAATCTTCTAGGTCATCCTTTCGTAATAGACGTTATGCCTGTTGAGTTAGGGAGTTTTGACGTGATTGTCGGAATGGATTGGTTGTCGAGATATCGTGCTACGATTGTATGCGACGAGAAGATCGTTCATTTACCATTTGGTGATGAAGTTTTGGAGGTACAAGGGGATACAAGTAACGGAAAAGGGAAGTCACGACTGAACATTATCTCGCGTGTCAAGGCTCAGAAGTTGTTATCAGAAGGTTGCCACGTATTTTTAGCCTGTGTTACTGAAAAGCAGACGGAAGAAAAACGGTTGGAAGATGTACCTATCGTACGGGATTTTCCGGAAGTCTTTCCTGAAGATTTTCCTGGATTACCGCCGGCTAGACAAGTTGAATTTCAGATCGATTTAATACCGGGAGCTGCACCTGTTGCTCGAGCGCCTTACCGTTTAGCACCGTCTGAAATGCAAGAACTAGCGACGCAACTACAAGAGTTGACTGATAAAGGATTCATAAGACCGAGTTCTTCACCTTGGGGAGCTCCAGTCTTATTTGTAAAGAAGAAGGATGGAAGTTTTCGGATGTGTATCGACTATCGTGAGTTGAACAAACTTACCATCAAGAACCGTTACCCGTTACCTAGGATCGATGATCTGTTTGATCAGTTGCAAGGATCGAGCGTTTATTCGAAGATTGACCTTAGGTCTGGTTATCACCAATTGAGAGTCCGTGAGGAAGATGTTGCAAAGACTGCTTTTAGGACTAGGTATGGACACTATGAGTTCCAAGTGATGCCATCCGGTTTGACAAACGCACCTGTTGTGTTTATGGACGTCATGAACCGGGTGTGTAAACCGTATTTGGACAAGTTTGTCATTGTGTTCATCGATGACATACTGATTTACTCAAGGAATGAGAAGGAACATGAGGAACATCTTAAGATAATACTGGAATTGCTTAAGAAGGAGGAATTGTACGCTAAGTTCTCAAAGTGTGATTTTTGGTTGCCAAGAGTACAATTTCTAGGTCACGTTATAGATAGCAAGGGGATTCATGTTGATCCTGCCAAGATTGAATCAATTAGGGAGTGGACTGCTCCTACGACACCGACTGAAATTCGCCAATTCTTAGGACTCGCCGGATACTACCGAAGATTCATCTAGGGATTCTCGAAGATCGCGAAACCATTGACGAAGTTGACTCAAAAGAAGGTGAAATACGAATGGGGAGATAAGGAGGAATTAGCATTCCAGAAGTTGAAACAAATGTTGTGTAGTGCGCCTATTCTATCGTTACCAGAAGGATCGGAAGACTTTGTGGTCTACTGTGATGCATCAGCAAAAGGATTGGGAGCTGTGTTGATGCAAAGGACGAAATTTATCGCCTACGCGTTACGAAAATTTAAAACGCATGAGAAAAACTATACTACGCACGACTAGGAGCTAGGAGCGGTAGTATTCGCCTTGAAATTGTGGATACACTACTTGTATGGAACCAAGTGTGTCGTCTATACCGATCACAAGAGTTTACCACATATTCTTGACCAGAAGGAACTGAACATGAGACAACATCGATGGATCGAGTTGCTCAGCGATTATGACTGTGAAATCCGCTACCACCCTGGGAAGGCCAATGTAGTGGCGGATGCGCTAAGTAGAAAGGAACAACTGATGACACGTAGAGTTAGATCGTTAGCTATGGTTATCAATCCGAACTTATCTGTGCAAATTCGTGAAGCACAAACCGAAGCTCTTAAGCCTAAGCATGTTGAAGCTGAGAAATTAGGAGGAATGGTTACAAAGAAATTGGAGACTAGCAATAATGGAACGCTATGTCTGAATGGTAGAAGTTGGTTACCACGGTTTGGAGGACTAAGGGACGTGATTATGCACGAGTCGCATAAATCTAAGTATTCGATTCACCCAGGATCTGACAAAATGTATCAGGATATGAAGAAGCTATATTGGTGGCCAAATATGAAAGCTGAAATTGCTACTTATGTAGGGAAGTGCCTGACTTGCGCTAGAGTGAAAACAGAACACCAAAAACCATCTGGATTGTTGGTTCAACCTATAATTCCTATGTGGAAGTGGGAAAACATAACCATGGATTTCATAACTAAGCTACCTAAAACGACAAACGGATACGACACAATTTGGGTAATTGTGGATCGACTTATGAAATCTGCACACTTTTTGGCTATGAAGAAAGATGATTCAATGGATAAGCTTACGAGACTTTATCTGAAGGAAGTAGTCGCAAAACATGGGATACCGATCTCGATAATTTCTGATAGAGATGGTAGATTTACTTCGGAATTTTGGAAATCACTTTAGAAAGCGTTGGGTACGCAATTGGACATGAGTACTGCTTATCACCCGCAGACTGACGGACAGAGTGAGAGAACGATTCAAACGCTGGAGGACATGTTGCGTGCTTGTGTGCTTGACTTTGGGAAGCAATGGGACAGACATTTGCCTCTAGTGGAATTCTCTTACAACAATAGTTATCATACCAGTATTAAGGCTGCACCGTTTGAAGCGTTGTATGGTCGTAAATGTCGCTCGCCTGTGTGTTGGAGTGAGGTTGGGGATAGTCAACTCACTGGCCCTGAACTCATTCGTGAAACAACTGAGAAGATTGTTCAAATCAAGAGCATAATTCAAGCAGCCCGGGATCGTCAGAAGAGTTACGCTGACGTTCGGCGTAGGCCTCTCGAATTTCAAGTGGGAGACAAAGTGATGCTAAAAGTATCGCCTTGGAAAGGTGTGGTACGTTTTGGCAAGCGAGGAAAGCTGAACCCCCGTTATATTGGACCTTTCAAAATTCTGGCAAAGGTTGGAACCGTAGCCTATCGTCTCGAATTACCGAAAGCGTTGAGCCGCGTGCACAACACTTTTCATGTGTCGAACTTGAAGAAGTGCCTTTCTGATGAGACACTCGTTATACCATTGGAGGAACTCCGAATCGACGACAAGATGCAATTTGTCGAAGAACCTGTTGAAATCATGGACCGTGAGGTCAAACGATTGAAACAGAGTCGTATTCTAATCATCAAGGTGATGTGGAATTCTAAACGTGGACCTGAATTCACTTGGGAGCGTGAGGATCAATTTCGCAAGAAATATCCGCAACTCTTTGACAACTCTAGAAACAGTGACACTCCTAAGCTTTGAGGACAAAGCTTCTCTATCAAGGGGATGATGTAACACCTGGTAATTTTCCCTACTTTGTAAAATGACTATTTTACCCTTTGACTTTTTATTTAGTCAACTATGTGATTTAACTGTGTTGGAACCGGGAAGTTATCCCGCGTCTTCTGAAAAACTGTTTGCTGACGAGTAATGGCCTGACACTGTGATCAGTCATTATTCGGAACATTTTATGTGAACCTGACCAAAGTGCTGAGACGGTCAATGAATTGATGATAATCCATGAGATTATTCGTTATCTGTGAATTATGTGCTTAACTGTTTAGTTTTTAACAGCGTGATCGTATTTTCTTGAGCAGCGTATTTAAATATTTCTGTATATGTTTATATATGCCTGTATTTTAGTATTTTTTCTATTTATAGTAATAAATCGTATTTACTGTGAATATTTAATTAACGTATCGCGTTTTCGTATTTTATGTCGTTTTTACGTTTAACCGTTGTTAACATGCATAAAATACTTTACCAATCATAAAATGTCAGTTTTCGTCGAAAAATCGTAAATTTAATATATTTCGTCAAATTTTTAAGTTTTACGTAATTTTAAACTTAAATATATACTTTTTGATATTTACCTAAAACTAACTAACCTTTTTACCTTAAACCTTTTAACTAGTTACCATAGTAAAATTTTTGAATAATTTACCCCCATATGGGACCCCATAACCGGCCATATGTCACCCCATGTGCATAATGCACCAACACTCCACTCTTTACCATATTAAGCTTACACTTACTTACACATCTTACATTTTTAACTTACTAACCAAAATCACCTCAAATAATTCACTTATTCACTTCATTTCACTTCAAAAAATAACACACACATACCTCTCTTCCTCTCTCAAAACACACGGCACAAACACATACATATTTTCCACCATTGTTGATTTCTTAAAGCTTCATTTTAACAAGAACTAACACAAAATAAATACACCCTAGAGTTTGTACAAGCATAAAGAAGAATGGTTATTCTTGGTTTGTTGATTTGAGTTGTTTTTGGGTTGAAGTTGTAGAAGTAGAGTTCTTGTTGATTATTAGTGGGTTAGAGCGTAGATCGGGTCATTGTGATTACGTAGAGTTGTTACTCAAGGTTACTTCTTAAACCTTTTTCATCTTTTCATTTTCCATGCATAATCTTTGTAGATCTATGCATGCATGTTACTCATCAAGTATTTTCTTGAAATAAAATGATAAAAACTATTTTGGTCATGAAATATTTTAAGATCTATGGAAATTATGTGTGGATCTATTAGATCCATACATGAAAATGGTTTAATTGAAAGACTTGTGAAAAATATAAGTATGTATATCTTGGATTGGTGAACTTGAAGAAAAATCTTTGATTTTGTTGGTGTTTATGAATAATTGGAGGGAACTAGTAGTGTTACTACTAGTGGTTACGCTTGAAAATGGTCGAAAACGAGTTTTTACGAAAAACGTACAATCTGTCCGATTTTTATAAGAGGCGAAGAGAGTCGTAAAAATTCTTTTGAAACTAGTTTACTACGATATTATGAAAATATAAGTTAATACCTTCGTTTCGATATATTATGGACTAAAAACGGAGCTAAAATGAGTAAGATGTGGTCGTTTAAATTTCGTTGTCGGAAAACTTAATTTTTGGTGAAAAACACTATAAGTGGTTGCCGTCCAAATTTTTAAAGTGGTCGAAACGACTTTTTCGAGTTAAACGAAGTTGTTTTAAGTGTCGAAATGGCTACTAAATGGTATGTATAAATGTTGGACTTGTTTTGTAAAAGCGTATTAGCGCGAAATGTGAGTACTTGGTGTAACGTTAAAAGTTTGAACGTTGGAAGTGGAAATTGATACTATTGCGGAAAATGACTTGTTGAAATATTGGCGATTGAGAAATTGTTGAAAATAGGGGTTTTAGGACGAGATTTGAGTACTTACTAAAAATGGCAAATTTTTACGTGACGCCGAAAGGCTGCCGAATTTTCGTTAGAAATCGTGTAGGAAAATTTGTTAAGATAAATTTTGGTAAATTAAAATTTACACCGAAAGGCTGTCGAAATTTCGTCAAGTCAAAAATAAATATTTTTGCCTAAGTATATATATACTATGATGTTTATAACGATATAACATTACAAGTCACGATTTTAACAACAAAATATATACTTGATTGATGAGTAACGTACTTGACGAACTATTGTGACTTATTTGCTAGCGCCTAAACTATAGTATTATATTTAGGTTGTTGCTAGAGTTGCTCGCTACTATTTGATTATACTTGTGCGGTTTGAATCGTTGCTTGAGGTGTGTTTATAGATCCCTATTAAACTGCTTTCTATGTTTAATGTTTTGGGATGTGATAAATGCTTTGATGCTTGCTTCTGAACGCAAGTAAAACTTGATTTCTGTGAACGCTTTGTGAACACTATTTATGAGATAGCTTCAGTTACTTTAGCCATAGTCCCCACTATCGTGAATCGTTAGTTACTCTGCTGGAGTAAGCTCTTATGTTACGGATAGATCTATTGAGGGTTGATAACCTCCACTCGGGCATTCTGACGTCGGACGAGTTTGTACCATTTGTATGAACGGAGTCATCTTGGCTAGGTACTCCATTGGGGCAAAATTTATGTATACAATCTATTGTATGCACTGGATCACTAGTTTCGATGTCACGAGCTTAGCTATCATAAATATTGTGAACACCCAATTTATCCTACACTTGGCACTATATCTCCTATAGTTGCACGTGTACTTGAAATGAAATCTGAAATTGAAATACTATGAACTTTTACTTGAAACCTATATTCTCACCAACTTTATGTTGACCCAATTTAGCATTTATCTCAGGTAATTGATGATGTGTTGTACCTGCTGTGTGAAGTACTTGGAGTCCGCATGCATTTCTTGGCTATCTTCGGACATTTGTTTACTTATGCTTTTGAACTATTATCTCGTTGATGTTTAAAACTTTTACTTTCCGCTGCACTATCTTTTGAAACTGAGACCTTTTGTACTGTGATGCTTTTAATTTAAATTCAACGAGGTATTTTTATAAAACATCTCATTTAGAGTCGTTCTCTTGTACCTTGAACTATGATACAATGACGTAACAGCCCCCGAGCTTCACCGCTTCCGCATATCACATTTTGGGGTGTTACAATTAAGTTTCATCACAAACTACAGTACCAGTCTACATAAGTTCTATTACAACAAGGCTACTATCATCTTCCTCAGAATCTTCCTCCACTTTTTCCATCCCCTTTCGACTTCCTCCTTCACTTGGCTTCACCAACACTTGAGCTTCAACCTGACTTGGCACATCACGAATCACCACAACTCGACTAGGAAAAGATCTCATAGGCAAACCCCACGCATCCAACCTTGCATTCCTTTCTTGCTCCTCACGTAACCTTTCATATTGCCCACTCAAATTCAACACCATAGATCTTAACCTAACAAGTTCATCCATTTCCCATTCTCTAACAAACTCTGATCTCCTCACACTACTAACAAACCTGTCAAACCTAATCACACGGGTTTCAACTAAATACCTTTCAAAAAAGGATCTATCAAACTTCTTGAGAAACCAGAAAATATCATCATAAGACCTAGGACCTGGACAATAAACTTTAGATATGCCATCATGAATAGATCGAGCACTAGCAGCACTACTCGACTCAACAGGAACATCACCCCTAGCAAACGCAATCCCATGTAAACTGCTCATATAAGCATCACAAGTAGGCGTCGAACAACATACAACAGATCGTTGATAGTCCGGAACAGTCTGTGGCACAACATCAACCCTTGAAACATAACTACCTTGAATCACTTTAGGCTCAGTCTGTCCAACTGCAGTAGGTGCAATCCCATCATCTAAATACTCATAAGGCTCCTCATCGTCACTAGCACCAAAGTTATCTACTTCCTCACCGTCCAATACATTATTCATATCAATCCATCCATCCTTACGAGGTAAACCAACCATTTTCTACAATTATAAGGGTCCAAAGATACTTAAGGTCATTGTTAATAAAACAAAAATTAGTATGCAATGCTTATGCAAATGTTATACGGAATCCATGCTATGCAACAAAATGCAAATGATGCTTATGCAACGCTCGCAATAAAAATGATACTATCAAGCACTCAGCGTACTTTCAATAATTCCAATACAATATCGTAGTATTTACTTAATAAATACTCGGGAAATCATTTCAGTTATGAGGGATGCATCTATAGTACAAAACAAAACTAAAAGTGATCTTACCGAAGTGTTGCAGAGGAGTTGTGTGTAACTACTTTCGACACCAAAGTTATAGTTTAGGACAAGTTTCAAAATCGACCCAGTTCTCTATATCTTGTAGCTCTGATTACCAATCTCTAACACCCTCAATTTACATTGCGCAGCGGAAATACACAATTGGGTGCTAGACACAAGCATCATCACACAAGGTATATTGAACGACTCAAAAGATAGACGTTTACACATAAAATATAAACAAGATTTTCTTAATAGGTCTAAAACATAATTTCATCCCATATTGTACTAAAACGACACTAGAGTAAACCGTTTACTCCCCATGGATCTCGACCAACAACCAACACAAGTTTAGTATAGTATACAAACATATGACAAATTGCGCAACAGTAAAAAGATAGAAATCGTTTTTAGACCAACATTCTTCCAAAAGCCAATCCACAACCTCCACAGCAAAGCTCCACCTTCCATCACTTCCTATTAACTGAAACACATGCTAAAACGAGTCAACAATAATGTTGAGCGAGTCTATAGGTTTATCAAATCACATTTGAACACAAGATGGAAATCAATCATAATCATTTATAGAATTGCCGTACACACAATCTACATTCAAGGCAATAACATAGTATTTAAGTTCATGACACCGACCCCTTAACCAAGTAGTCACCCACGCCAAATGCCAGCATGACTAGAATAAAACCATTGCCCCTCTAGGGTATCAGTTGCTATAATACCACATTCTTATTCCCGTAAATTATCCTTCCCAGAGGTTACTCAGCATAATGCCCTGGTCTCAGATAGGATGGTCAACCCAATAGTACTATCATTAGAATAATCGGCTTTTCCCGACTCACAACATCAAGTCAGAATATAGTTAACGGTTCACGAATTTAGGGTCTTTAGCAACAAGGTACTCAATACAATGTAAACAACTTAGGCAACATTCGGGGTCCAACAATTACTCATAACTTGTGTTCATTTATTTTCAAATAGCATGTATCCCCCTCGCGGGTAATAAAATATTTAGTAGCTAGCATGAAAAGCGAGGCTACAGACTCACCTTAGTATAAGAGATCTAGAGAGAAGATCGTCGATGATAATGGATGCCTTTCAAACACGAGAACCGCTACCTATCAAATAAGGCGCGTTCATTAATAATGACTCGAGAAATAAATCATATATAACAACATCAAACTCAAACTCATAAAATTGCGATAAACTCGAGAGAAAACAACACGAATAACTCTATTACACTCTTCTATATATTTACTTTACCATTTTACACTTTTAACAAATTCCGCCGGCACATAGTACATGTACTAGCTTATTTACCCCTTTTAGACTTGTCAAATGTTTATGAAATGACTCGAGAAACTAACTTACTATATATATAAAGCCCTCCAACAAGTTTATCGAATGAAATTACTTTTAAAGTCCTTTACCCGACTCATCTTCAAACTACAAAATCCAGACAGATTTACGTTTATAATTCATACAACCATTTTAACTTCGTTAAACGACTCTATTTACAAAACCGACACTTGGGTTTTAAAATATACTCACCCTCTAGGGTTTACACTTCGTTATAAGTAGGTGACTCATTTCAAAACTTCAATTTATAGTCTCCGAGATTCGATCCAAATATCGACAACAACTATATGTAGCGCCGATACTCGTCTCCCGGTACACGAACAATCAAAACATCATAACTTCGCGCTCGTTTGGAGCTAGAAGCTCTACTTTATATCAAATCGAAGCTAATCAAATTATCTACAACCCTAGGCTATAAGTTAAGCCATTATCTAAACATAAAAATCCCGAAATTACAGTTTACCTACTGTTGTAAAATGCCTTTCAAAATCTTGTATAAAATCACATTTTTAGTAAAAACCAATCATAGATATGATCATCCCATATCCTTAACATTAACATATAACAACCAAAACTAAAAATCAAAACCTTCAAATCAAAATCAAGTTTTTAACAAAACTTTTAGCAAGAACACCATTGATCATCATAAAAATGACATGCATGATCATAGCTCTCACCTACCAACTTGAAAAAAATAAAAACTCTTGCATGTACATAATTTTCATACCAAAATGATCCTCTTGAATTTATAAGGGTGGGTCTTGTGTTATTTTTACTTAGATCATTGTAAATTTGGTGTAAAATTGATCAAAGTGGGTGTTTTGGTGGTGGTGGTGGTGGGGGTGGGGGGGCGGGGTTCACGGCAAGATGAGAGAACAAGAGAGAGAGGATGAAAATTTTTGTGAGAGGGTAATGAGTGTATGTGTGTGAAATTTGAGCTTATATATGGTGGTTGAGGGACCAATGTTGTAATTTTGCAATAGTTATGGCTCAAAATGAAAATAGTAGCTAAAAAGCGAGAAATAACTATTAGTCAATTTTGAAAATATTTACGGGGCTCGGGTTTCATAAAGATACTTTTAAAAATTTAAAACGTACCTCAAATATAATAATATCGACTCCCGACTCGACTTAACACGTCATTTAAAATAAAACATCAAAAATGACAAACATCTAACAACCGATAATAAAACGTAAAATATTTGGCATCCTTCGACATCACGCTTGCTAATACTCCTTATACTTATTAAATATTAAATATAAACCTTCCAACATCGGTTTAAACTTAAACCTCCAAAAATAAATATAGTTCAAACTCATCCAAAAATTTTAAACATAATCGTAAAATAAGATTAAGCAATGACCTCGGTTTTGGGTTATCATACTTGTGCAGGCATGTTTGTTTGCTTGTTTTCTGTCACAAATGGAAGCCAAGAAGATTTTTGATGCTCTCAAAGAACCAAGCTGGGTGGAGGTAATGCAGGATGAGCTTCACCAGTTTGCCATTCAAGATGTATGGGAGCTAGTGGATTGTCCAAGGTATGTTAGACCTATTGGGACACGTTGGGTTCTTAGAAACAAGAAGGATGAAAGAGGTATTGTGGTCAGAAACAAGTCACGTTTAGTTGCTCAAGGCTATACACAAGAAAAAGGAATAGAATATGAAGAGGTTTTTGTACCTGTTGCAAGGATATAAGCAAAAAGGATTTTCCTAGCCTATGCTTCTTGCATGGGTTTCACAGTTTATCAGATGGATGTGAATAGTGCTTTCTTATATGGCAAAATTAAAGAGGAGGTATATGTCATGCAACCTCCTAGTTTTGAAGATCTAAAGCATCCAGACAATGTGTATAGAGTCAAGAAAGCAATTTATGGACTTCATCAAGCTCCAAGAGCATGGTATGGTACATTATCCACCTATCTGGTGGAAAATAGATTTAAGAAGGGCACCATAGACCAGACCTTATTTACCAAGAAGATTGGTAAGGATTTTCTACTTGTTCAGGTCTATGTGGATGATATTATCTTTGGTTCATCAAATCCAAAGATGAGTGAAGACTTTTCCAAGCTCATGACAGACAAATTCAAGATGAGTGCAATGGGAGAGATGAACTTCTTTCTAGGTTTACAAGTCAAACAGAAAGAAGATGGTATCTTTATCTCTCAAGGCAAGTATGTATCGGAGATCTTGAAGAAGTTTGGTTTTTCTCCACAGGCTAGCACACCCATGGATAGGGAACACCCTTGAGGAAAGACTGTATATGGAAAAGAAGTGGATGTCAGGCATTATAGATCAATGATTGGGTCATTGATGTATCTTACAACTTCTAGACCTGACATCATGTTTGTTGTGTGTGCATGTGCACGCCATCAAGTAACTCCTAAAGAGTGTCATCTTCATGCTGTCAAAAGGATCTTTAGATACCTTAGATGCTATCCCACATTGGGATTATGGTATCTAAAGGATTCTCCATTGGAGCTTATTAGCTATTCAGACAGTGACTATGGAGGTGATAAGTTTGATAGAAAATCTACAACTGGTGGATGCCAATTTCTTGGGAGCTGATTGATATCTTGGCAATGCAAGAAACAAACAGTGGTGGCCAACCCTACAACTAAAGCAGTGTTGGAAATACGTTTTTTGTATTTAGAAAGTCTCGGTCACTCCAACAATATAGTTATAGGCTCGTAGTATAAGTTTAATTAATGTTTACATTAGCCCGACCCATGAGCATGTTCATGGGCCGGAGGCCCAAGTCCACTAAGGGACTTGGGTATATAAACCCCTTTCCACCATGGAAAGGGGTGTTGGTTGTCATATTTTACACACATAAATTTCATATTCTCTTTAGTTTCTCTCTTTAGTTTCTCTCTCTAGAAAACAACAACCCTCTTGATAAATTAAACATTATGTAAAATCCATGATTTTACCATGATTATATGTAATGAAGTTTCACCCATTAATCCTAGAACACATACTCATATATGTATTCCTATAGGTTGAGTGTGAACTTGTTCATTTAGGTACTTATACCTTTACCTTCATACTTACTGTAAATAAGTTACATAGCTCAAACCTGGTACTTAAGACTAGGAAGACAAATGATAAAAATGTATAATCAATACTTAGCTATACACACAAAACTATATCAAAGTTGGAAAACATGCTACATAGTGTATGTAGCCATGTATATGTGCAAGAGTGTATACCACAAACATGTTCTTAACCTCCTTGGACTAGCCCAAGACTTTACTCTTTAGGTACTAGCCCAACATGAGCCCAAGCCAAAAGCCCATTACCCTCCTTTTTGGCTAGCTAGACACGACACCCCATATGTGGAATAAGAGGGGTTGTCTTGGTTTTGGAAAAGCCAACACATGGCACAATGGTTCTTACCAAGGCAATCATGCCTTTTTGCCTTCACCCTTCCCTCTCCCTTTAAGCCGAAACACACACACATACATTCTCTCAACTTCTCATGCAACCAAATCTCATTCTCTCTTCAGCTCTCTCTCTCAGATCATTCGGCATTAAGCCACAATAATCCAAAGTTGTTCATTAAATAAACCAAGATCCTTGTCTCATCTTTACTACAAATCATTAGTAGTATCATTCCCTTGGATTCACTATAAACAAGCCCTAGCTAAGCCATCTAGGCCACGGCTTGATTTATACATAGGGTTTTCTTCATCATTTTGAGTAGATCTCAAACCACCTTGTTCACCTAGATCATTTGTGGTACTTTTAGGCAAGAAAGATATACACTACTTTTTCTTTCATTTCTTCATGCATGCATCATCAAACATCTATAAAAACAAGTAAGATAACATGTTAAAAATCAAGATTTGATGAAGCTATGACCATTATAGGTCACGGCTTATTTATAAAAATTATGTTCATGATTTAAAAACCTTTTGATAAGGAACTTATGATTGGTATGTTATGTCTTAAACTTGATTTAAAAACCATATGAAACATTTGTAAATCGAAAAGTTGCATGAGTTACAAATCTTGTTTTATGGGACTATGGTTAAACCAATAGTCATAGATCTCATAAAATGGATGTGTGTAACTGAAAAGTCTTGAGGACCATGACCTTAAAGGTCACGACATATATGGTTAATGTTTATGTGAATCATGTGTTAAGTTTAAATGATGGAATATGAAATGGTACATGTTAAAATGACTATTAAAAATCACAAATACAACTTATGTGTATAAATGTAGCCGTGGGTTACATAAAATTTAAATGGATAAAATATACATGCATGTTATTATAAACCATAGATCAAATGGCAAAGGCTAACTTGAATATGTTAAACATAAAACAAGATTATGGGAACCTTGGGAAAAGGCAATATAGCCGTGAGCTATATGTGGTCTCCTTGGAAAAATAGTAACATTGGAAACATGCATGTAAACTAGATAATCATGATTGTATTTTAAATAATTACAAGACTTAGAAACTAGATATAGTGTTCATCTTAGAAGTACCAAGATCTAAAATATAGCCGTGAGCTATATAAGAATGTACATGGATTTATGTTTGATTTTTAGGTCTAGACATAGTTTAGATCTTATTATAAACTTGTGATTTATTTTCTTGATGTGTACATAGTGAGATCTAATTTTTCAATACATATAAACTACATACAACCCTAATATGGAACTTGATATATCCTAATATGCTATAACTAATGTAGGCCGTGAGTTATAAGCATCTATTAGGGCTTATGACTTACTTGTAACCTTATGACACACATAGATCTAATTTGGTATAACCCATAAAATGATTATTTAAGATTATTCATCTATTTAGATTGAAAACTAAATAGTAATAAGCTTAGTAAGATTATATTAATATTCTAAGTAAAAACTTATATAAAATGAAAAGTAGTGTTAATGGACTATTTAAGCCAATAAAAAGTTAACCTAAAACTTAAATGGACCTAATAAGCCCATTTCATAAATTATAGTAATTTAAATTGACTTATGATCACAATTAGGCCCATGTAACAAATTAAAGGACTTAAAAATGTATTTAGGCCCAATAAATGATTTAAAGACCCGTTTAAATAAATTAGTGGACTTGAGATATATTTAAGCCCACTAAAATAGCCCATTATATGTTTAGCCCATTTAATGAGCCCATATAAAGTTTGATTGTTAAAATAAAAGTTTTTATAGTAAAATACAATTTATAAAAACTTTTTGGATGAAAATGACAATTTATAAGTCTTAATGACTAAAACCATAACTTATGAAACTTGTTTTGATAAACTAATAAACACAAGGACTGAAAAATGTAAATATTCAAAAGTCTAGGGTTTAATAAATATTATCCGTGGCAATTTAAACCTTAGGGACCATTTTGGGAAGTTTCTAAAGGTTATTTTATCATTTTATAACCCTAAGGACTATTCTTGTAAATTGCCGAAACTTAAAGAAGCCCTTAGGGCTGTTTTTGTAATTTTAGTAAAGTTACAAAACCTAGATCTAACTAGGGGGACCAAATCTGCCATAAGTCGAAACTATAACAAGCCCTAGGTACTAAACATGTAAAATCCGAAAGTTATACTTGTTTAAAAATATAAAAGGACTAGTTTTGCCACATTCCGAAACATTTCCAAGCCCTAACCCTAAAATCTATTTTAATTATAATAAAACATAATTAAAATACTTAGACCATAAGAATTAAGATATAAATTCTTAAGTATAAATTATTTTATAAATTTTAAAATAATTTATGGAAACTTTAAAGTTAAATAAAATATTTTATATATTTTTTTTATCTACTTTAGGAAATAATTGTATAAATAATTATGAATATGTATTGTTAATACATGTACTCATATACTTTTAAGAAATAAAATTATGTGAACGTTAATTAAATTAAATGTTACTTCGTAAATACATTATAAGTAAAGCCCCTTATGTTTACTTAAATATAGAATATGGTTATGAAATTTAACGGGATGTTATTGATACAAGTATTATAAACACAGATTAATATTTTTAAGTAAAACATTTTCTTTTATGTTTACTTAAATATAGAACTTAATTGTAAAATTGATGATTACTATAAATACTTGTATGCTAACTAATAGTAATAGTTAAACATGCGATGTGAGCTTAGAAATGAAACTTATATAAATAAGTTAAATGGATATTGATGCTACTTGAACTATGGACATTTACATAAATACCATAGTATGAATGAACTGAATAAAATCCGTATAAGCATACCTATATGTTCTTTGTACTATCTATTAAGACTGTACTATCTGATTAGGCATAACATTGGTGTGAGCTTTAAGTGGATATCCGTATTAAACAAGCAATTTCCTACTCCCAGGTGAGTTTACAGCCCCATTTAAACTTTGATAAAACTTTCCTTTTTGGGAAAGAAAACATGCAAACATATATTGGACATAATTGAATTATATAAACTGGATTATGATTGCTTATTGTTGAAACTGTTAAATTGTTGTAATCGCCCGACTGTTATAAATAGATCTATTAGGGATTGACCATCCCCGTCTAGGTGAGTCATGCTCACTGTGCCTTGGCCGGGACAACAGACGTATACCATGTTGGAACTGGAATGGGTGTCTTTTTGTAAGACACTACGTCCTCATTTGTTAGGACTATGGGGTTAAGCTTCAGTTTCTAATAATAAACAGATGTTATTTACATTTTAGTAAGAATGCTTTGTGCATTATTACTTCTATGATTATTGTATGTCCAAAGTAATTAATTGCTAAAATCTGTAGATTCACTAACTTTATGTTGACCCCGTTAGTATGTTTTGTACAGGAAAATGAAGTTAGTACGTGGTGTGTGCATGGTCTCCAACATCTTAGCAGTCTGCATCATAGGACTCGTCAGGGGTTCTATTTGGGAAACAAAAACAATCACCTACTGTCTTGTTTAAAACAATTTTTATTTATTTGTTTGAATAAACATGTAATCTGATTTGACTAACTTATATCTTATGCTCTATGGACTATATGCTATCGATCCACCCTTGTGACGTCTCTGGGGATATATTCCACATATTTTGACCCTACCCGGGGTGTCATAGAGAATGGTATCAGAGCATTAGTTATAGAGAACCAGATAAATTTTTAAATAAAGTAAAAATAAAATGATTTTTCTTTTATTTAAAACTGGATTATAACTTATAAAACTCTTTATGGGATTTTATTTTGGGACCGTCTTAGTTAAGCATATAGATCTTAGGGCATTTTATGCTATGTGAACTAATTGTATATATATATATATATATATATATATATATATATATATATATATATATATATATATATATATATATATATATATATATATATATATATATATATATATATATATATATATATATATATATATATATATATATATATATATATATATATATATATATATATATATATATATATATATATATATATATATATATATATATATATGTTTACTACACTTGATGTGACAATCCGTCAATTTATGGTTGATATTTTATTCTCAAGTATTATTTAAAAGTATTATTTTAATGTTATATTATGAACTCACTAATCTTTGGGAAGAAATTTGGATTTACGTCTTGAAGGAGCATCGACTACGTCTAAACCGGAGGATTCTACGTTACGTGCTTACGTTTACATACACCGTTTTGGTGACAGTCCGACACTTCAGGAAATAAATTTATCCGTGAATATTATTTTGGAATTTTAAATTTATGTTGGTTCATAAACTCACAAATTTACGAGAAGAGATTAGGACTCACGTTCATAATTTAACGTCATTTACGACTAAACCGGAAACCCTAGGATTACGTATTTACGTTTTTGAACTCCGTTTTTGATGAGACAATTTTTATTAGATTCGTTTTGTGCCGTTAATTCATAATTTATAAAAACGTTTTTCGTAAAACGACCCGAGGGCACGCAAATCGAGGAAACTAGAATCGAGGGATACCCGTAAAATAATGGGAATGAGATAAGATAAATCTTGCCCCACCCCCACTAAATGAGCGGCAAGCTTGTCAAACACACTTGAAGTGTGTCAAGTTTCTAGCTAAAGACTAGGATACTTGTCCCAAGTCTTCCACCACAAAACCATCTACACTTTAAAACAACTAAACATAAACAACAATACTCATTTCTTACATGCAAAACTAATAAAACTCTCTCAAATCTCTCTCTAACCTCCATTTTTTCCGTCCATATATCACCATCAAACACCACCATGAACCAAAAATATAGCCATAAATCATATGTATAATTTACATATGATGGAAACCCTTTGAAGATATGAAGATTTGAGGTGATCATAACCTATGAAAAGGAGTTTTCATGAGGTTAAAGGGCTTATTTCATGGAGATGGTCATCCATCCAAAGGACCCAAGAAGTTTCCTTGCTAAAGTTGAAGATTTGATAACAAGAACTGATTGTAGTAAAATACGACTCTTGTTTAGGAAAACAAAAGAACGTATATGAGCGGTAAGTATCGACGAGTGATTTAGGAAAACCACAAGTAATGACCCACAATCAAATAAAATGAGAGAAAGAAGTTCGTTTCCCAAGGAGGTATGGTGTTGTGAATTAACTTGTAGTTGTTTGAGATTAATATTAAGAAGAATGGGGATGAGAAGATGAAAGACGGATACGTTAAAATTAAACTACGACGAAAAAGACGTAAAACCGTGAAAAACTACTCAAATTAAAAATTATTAAAACCAAAAACCAAATATCAAAAAGGCTAAAAACAAGTCTAAAATAATATAAATAAAGATAAAAATCCAAAAAAGATATTTTAAAACCTTTTATTAATTAAATAATTAATTTTAAATCCTAATTAAAGCCCTAAAATTAAATTTAACTAATTCAAATGTCTAAAATATGATTTTATTGAATAATTACTTAACTTATATTATTATATGACTAAAAAGTAATTTTCTAAAAATTAAAACCTATTAAAACTATTTTTGAAACTCTAAAAATGATTAAGAATGATTAAAACCTAATTAAACTTAAAATAATTATAAAAATAAATCTAAAAGTTATAAAAATATTCTAAAAATGGAAATAGTCCTAATTAATGACAAAGAACCTAGGAAAAATGAAAAAGAAGGAAAAAGAAAATTTTGAAAATTAAATAATAAAATAATATTAAAATAATGCTAAAAATAAAAAGTTTCTAAAATTTAAAATAAAAAATTTCTAAAAATCCTAAATAATATAATTAAGAGAAAAACACTAATTAGAGCTTCTAAACCTTCTTTAATAATTTTATAAAAATCTTTAAAGTTTATAAAAAACCTTAAAATAATATAAAATTAAAAATTAAAGTTTTTGAAACCAAAACTAGATGTAAACCTCAAAAATATATTTTAAAGCCTAAAAATTATTTTTCCTAAAAATTTAAACTCTTTTTGGTATTTTTTAATGATTTTCTAAAAAACGTCTATTAAATAAATTCTAATAAATTAATAAATAAAGAGAAAAATAAGAAAATTAGCTAGAAAAGTCTCTAATGCTATAATGGTCCTAGGAAAATAAAATAAGCCAAAAATGAAGAGTAAATAAGCTGGAAAATGCAAAAATAAGCCACGGCTTATTAAATAAGCTAGAAACCAAAATGACCTTAAGTAATAAACCTTTCACGTTTATACACAAGATAAATGCTAGCACACTGGTAAGAGCCTTGAACCCTCCAACGAGAGGTCAGGGGTTCGAAGCCAGGCTAGTGGATTTTTTTGCTGTTTATTTTTTTTTATATTTTTTTCCTTTTTCAATCCAACCAGTGAGCTTAAATAGCTTAATTTCCAACTCCAATAACCTTTTTAATCAAGTTTATGCTCAAAATTATGAACCAAAATTTGCCAGTTCACTTAAATGAACACAAGTAGGTGGCTTGTATTCTTGCTTTTCTTCACAGATTTCAAAAGCCAAAGGATTGACTTGTGAGCTTATTTGATGGTATATTATGGAACAATAGGGGCACCCTTGAGCTTATTGAAGCTCAAGGAGTCACAATAAGCAAGAGAAAAGCACCTAAGCACAAAAAAAAGATCACAATCCAAACATAAACAGGCATATGCAGTTTCTGAGGTCTATAGGGCAAGTCTGAGGACTTATGAGCTTGCTGCAAGTACCCTAATGACTTCTAAGAGGTCAATTTAAGCATACACAAACACCAACCAGCATACAAACCAAATCAATACTAAAATAACCCTATCACTTAACAAATTTCAGAGATCTGAGCACAAATTATAAGCAAAACTGGCAGTTTATGGCATAAGCAGATTTTTGCACTCACTTTTCTTTTTAAACACTTAAACAAACTTCCAAATTGTTCTAAACTAGTTACCAACTAACTTCTAACCTAGCTTAACCTTAACCAATTACTTTAACACCTTTTAACAGCTTGAATCAAATTATCTCCCCTGCTAAAACCCTTTGCCAAACACTACTTTAAAAACTTGTAAACCAAAATTATCAAACCAAAACCTTATAATCTTGCTCAAACTTGACCCAACTAGCATCAATCATGCATAATGACTCAAATGAACACAGATCAGTTACCTTAAACACACAAAAATAACAAATCAAACAAAATCACTTAAAGCTACACTTTCTGATATTTTCCAAGAGGGAAAAGGATTTTTACCTCAGGTCCTTACATCCAAGGACCTAGTGGTAGCTTACCACCTCCTTATGCACCCGGGTGCATGCAGAACACAAATCAACACCTTCTTCAACCTGTTTAAAACAGATTAAACAAGAACAAACCAAAATTCAAGCAATATTCTATCTCACTGTTTTCTTTTTTTTTTCTTACTTAAACCTATCCAAAATCTTTCCAAACCTTCTAAATACGTTTTTATTACCCTTATATTACCAATAACATGAACTAAGAACACCAAATCCTTAACACAAATTTCTGACAAAAATCTCTCAAATTTTCAGAAACTTTGAAATAACTTGAAACCTCAATATTACTTAACCAAATTTAAAAAAAGATGGAACTCAATCTCTCTTCAACAGTAAACACCACTTTAAATAAACATAAAAAGGAATTATAATGTTTTCAAACAAATACCAAACTTTTATTTTATCTTAAAAGGATTACAAAATTTTGAAGAGAAAATGGAACAAAGGGTCACCCACAGGTTGGGGCCTCTTTTATACTGAGCTAAGAAGGATCTAGAATCTAAATAACTAAACCCTAATCATGAGAAAATCCCACAATTGCCCTTGGACGATTTTTGAGTGCTTTTGTCCAAATTTGATCTTGGCTGTACAAATTTGCTTTGGGAGGAAGCATAACATCTTGATCGTTCATTTGGTACACGTCAGAGAACTTGGAGCCCAAGGTGTTCTCTGATTGGGTGAGAGGGAATTGGGGGTGGGGTCCTCAAGTGGTGGGATTGGGGTTTTTAGGAGTGGGAAGGGTTTTGGCAGGTGTGAATTACTCGTGTGCAAGGTGAATTAAGTTTTAACCCAGTTTAAGTGAGGGTAAAATCTGGGGAGTAAAAAGATAAACAGTAACATGTTTCAATCCGATTTTGGGGGAAATAATGTGTTAAGCGCCATTTCAGTTTAAATGTTTCCATGTTGGCACTTCCAGTCCTTTTGTTTTGGAATTTTGGGCAAATAAGGTTTTTAACCCTAAAACAGGTTTCTCCTTTGTAAATAAGTTTGAACCTTTTACAATTTTGGCACAAGACTTTGTAAAAAGCTTATCAAGGGTTGATTTTGCCATGTTTTGATTTTTCAAGGGCTGATCTTGGACTTTGATGATCTTCAAAGGTCTTCATTATGTTTTTCACTTCATGAGGGACCATATTTGACAAATTGAAATTGTTGAGGGACTATTTTTGCCATTTCTTCAAAGTTGAAGGACCTTTTTGCAATTTTGACAAACTTAAGGGACCAAACTTGTAATTATTAATATACAAGGGTTTTAAGTGTCATTTCTTCATTCTATGAGGATCAATCTTGTTTGTCTTCAAGTCTTCAAGGGTATTTTGATGAATTTTCCATGATTAGGGCCCGGTTCTTTGTACGGCTTCGTTTCTCGTGTTCGTTTTTCCTTGTATCTTGTGATCTTTTGTCTTTTTCACGATATCCATACCTAAAATACACAAGTAAACAAACACAAGCATATATATGGTATTTTATGACATTTTAGTGCATTAAAAGCCCGAAAAGAACGATGAGATCATGTATAAATGTCATCTCATCACTCCCCCATACTAAACCATTGCCGTGCCCTCACGCAATGCTAGAATAAAGTATCTAAGCATCACCAAAGTTCAATTTTATTAACCTTTATTGAAGAGTAAAAGACTTGCAACATACTACGAGAATGTGTAAAGACATAATGTATGATTTTCATCACCAAAAGGTGACTTTTAGGGTCAAAGAATAGAAACAAGTCAATGTCCCTTAGAGTAAACTTCGTCATCCTTGATTGTCATACATTCCATGCTAAGTGCAAAAACAAGATCATTGTTGGTACAAGTCACAATGCTAACACTACTCATACGTCCAAATTGTGTAATACTTTTTCTCCCCGCAATCCTAGTTATTATAAAAGGAAATGGGTTACTAGCATTTTTTATCTATTTGTCATGGATCACAAGTGATTCATATTGACTTATTGGAGTAGTTATTAGTCCGAAAGCAAAGTAGCACGATTTGATCAATAGTTAGCCGAAGGACAAAATCTTTTAAAACGGCTTCTCGTGTATCTCCTTAAGTTCATATCTTGGCATAACTCGTTTCACGATTTGAGACCTTTCTCGGACCGATATTTGGCATGTACTTCATACTTCAAATCTTGGGAAGACGTTCTTGAAATTATGGTCTTCTCTTCATATATTTGGAATTTCTTCACTTGACGTTTTTGAGAGATTCTTCATATAGGACCACGACTTCATCATTTTTCTTCAATCTTTACTTTGGATTTTGATATACAACGATCCGCCTCCTTTTCGGACTTGGATATATTTATCCTCATACCTTGTTAGGGTCTTTTTGGATAGACTTTCTCCATTCTTTAGGGGAGTAATTGCTTCTCGTCGTGTGTCTCGATCCTTCATATTGATTTTGGAACAATGATTCTTCACATCATCTTTGGATCTTTCGCAAAAATAGAGCTCCTCATGCCTTGTTAGGGCCTTTTTGGATGATCACCAATCTTCGCGTCCCGCTTCAATAAGTTATGCCTTGGCTATGAACTCTATTCAACCCCGAGCAACTTTTAAACGATCTTGCGCTAGAGGCTAAGTAACTTTTCAAATCGTACGACCTTACTTATTGCAATTATGTTTTATTCCTAATGCATTGATCTTATGGGAAGAAAAAGCCACAATTAAAAACATATGAGTTTTTGAAAGAACACTTTCATGTTCTACGTTTAGCATGATCACTTGTCTAACTCTATCATTTCTCGTTCTTCACTATTTAAAGACCTCTAATTAAAGAGACTCGTGAATACTTAGCCATGCAAGTCAAAATTAAGCCAAATTTGGATTAACTTTCATTAAGACTATATCAAATCAAAGTTTTGGGTTTTCAAGTCACCTATAGGATCTTGCACTTTCTTGGACTTTTTCAAGTTTAGAGAATGCGTTTTAAAGTTCCCTTGATAAGTGACTTTCTAGAATCAATTATAGGAACTTGCGAAAAGTTCTTGTTCTTAACCCGAATGAATTAAGACTTTCGCGTTTTAAAGCTCCCTATATAAAAGTCTAGCAAAACTTGAATTGAGCGGGTTAAGGAATGTAAATGGCTCCAAATGCCCATCAAGTCAAAAATTAACTCTTATTCTACCCATCGGAAAATATACATTCGTGTCTTAAAAACACTTATGAAAACTAAGAAAAATTTTAAAATTTGGCCATTTTTAGCCTTATTAGCAAAACAAAACATTGAAAGTTGGAACACGTGAGGGCGTAGCAAAGCAAGTACCTATTCACCCCCCCATACTAAAAGTAAACATTGTCCTCAATGTTTCGAGTCTAAAGGTGGAGCACCCCCATACTAGAGACGAAGAATCGAATGCTTAGGATCTAGCATGGAAAGGGTGATCAACAATATATCTAAAGCCGTTTATTAATTATGCTAAAAGATAATTGTTAGAACAATAAAGGATATGTCATGGATTCGTGAAAAACTTCTTCAAACGAACGATGAAGGCTCACGTAAACGAACACGAGAGTCTTCAATCGTAGATGATGATGATGATCTAGATAACACAATCACAAACAACCACGAGACAACGAGTTGGAAGGGTACAAGTCCCCTTATTAGTGAATAAAAAGCATAAAGATAAGCATGGGATCTCCCCCACGAGGCACCTCGTTTTTGATTACCGAGTCATGAGCTCGACTCGATCCCCTCAATATGTGAACATTTAGGGATATCATGGTATGGTCAAATTTTGATGGGGCTTACATGATAAACAAGGCCCAAAAAGCAACCGGTATAAAGGACTAAGTCCTCAAGTGATGCAAAATACCGGGGTCGAAGATGGCGTTCTCGTTTCCATTGGAAAAACAAATTAACACCACTCCAACATGTGCCATAAACTCAAAGAGTTTGAAGAAAATAGATGAGAAGTAGAAGGGTGGGACAATTGGTAAGACAAACGTTTGAGCTACTCGAGGTAGACTCGCACCAAGCAAATAGATATAGTTTCCATTTATTGCATCGGTGGAAGACCGAGATTTCCCTTTACATGAAATTCCGGGATCGAATATCTCGTCCTCGGTGGACAAGGATGAGGGAACATAAGGGGCTTCCCCCATACTAGAACCACACAAAACATCGTCAAAAGGAGTAGACGAGTTTGTAGTACTCAAATCACGTGGTGATGACGGAGTTAGATTTGTAGAAAAATCAATTAAATCAAATTTAAGATCATTTCCTTTTTTATCTTTTAAACTCTCCTTATGAAAACCCTTGTTGATTATGTCGAAAATATTCGGTGTTTCTAAGACGATGTTAGTCACACTAAAAATTCTCACATTTTGAAACCGTTTTGGTTTTGGTGGTGGCAAGTTCTCAAAACGTTTATCGACGAAGAAAACCTCCCCATCGGGGCCAACATATTCATCATCCGAAAGATCTTCCGTAGAAACCGGCAACTTATCAATACTTTTCAAGAATGAAGGTGAAGGTATTTTTGATTCAAGTATTGATGGTTTCTTCTTTGTAGGCTTAGCACTCATAACCTCCACCGGCGGAGGAAATGGTAAATTGTTTTTGGAGACATTCCCTAAAACTCTTGGTGAATATTCTTTGCAAACGACATTGGTCGAGTCACCATGGTTTAAAGTTGCAATAGAATATACATGAGAAAGATTGGAGGTTTGTGTTGCATTGATGACAAGTTCTTCTTTATTGAAACGAAGGGTGATTTTTCGAGCATGAACATCGATAAGTGCTCTTGATGTATCCAAAAATGAACGACCCAAAATGAGAGGAACTTTTCGATCGATGGGAATGTCTACAACGATAAAGTCAACGGGATAGTAAAACTTTCCGACTTTAACGAAAACGTCCTCGGCTACTCCACATGCCATGATCGTAGAATGATCGGCCATCTCGATGGACATGTTCGAAGGAGTAAGAGCCGGAAGCGAAAGTGATTTGAAAATCTCGAGAGGCATCAAATTAATACTAGTGCCAAGATCGGCCAAGGCGTAGCATTCCTCCATATCTTGTATAGCACACGGAATCAAAAATTTACCGGGATCACCGACTTTTTGTGGTATGCGGCTTAGAAAAACCGATGAACAACTAGACGATTGTTGTAACTTCTCTTTGTTATTTAGCATACTTTTGAAGTTTGCGGCGAATCGAGGCATCATGATTAAAGCATCGGCAAAACTTATGTTAAAATGCAAATCACGAAACATTTTCATAAATAGCTCAAATTGATAATTGTTCCTTTCTTGTGCTTTCTCTTTGTTACGTCTCGATGGGTAGGGTAAAGGTGGTGTGGGTTGGTCATTAGGCAACGGCCTTGGAAACTCGGGTTCCACAATTGGTATTGGTTCAACCGTAGGTGTGGTTTGAGCGGTACTTCGTGGGATTGTAATATGCTCCTTTTCGACCATCACCTCGGGTTCTTTCTCGATTTCCTTCTCCGTAGAAGTACTTGGACGAGAGATTGGTTCCTTGAAAGTTTTACCACTTCGTGTAGCAACAACCTTCAATTCTCCCCTCGGTTTGTTAATGGTATCACTAGGAAGACCACCCGAAGAAGAGGGCTTACACATGATTGCTTCGAACATCTTAGCCATTCGGTCCTCAAATTTTGATTGCCTAGCATCCGCTTTCAATAACTCTTGCTTAATCTCATGTTGTCCTAATTCCATCTTTTGTTGGTTTTGTTGAAGACGTTGGACATTTCCTTCCATTTTGTTTGCATGAGTTTTAAGTTCATTAGCAAGTTCATTTTTAAGCTCGTTTTTCAACTCGGACCTTAAGCTAATCATCTCACGTTGCATGTTATCAAATTTAGCATCATTTGCTTTTGCATAATCTAAAAATTCTCCTTGCAAATTTTTCGTGTGAGCATTTTGAAAACCTTGTGTAGTGTTTTGAAAATCACGGTTTTGGTTTTGATTAGAGATTTGTCCATTCCCACTTTGATAATTCCCTTTGTTGTAATTGCGTGTGTTGCCTTGGTAATTACCTTGGTTGTTGTTTCGATAATTGTTAACATTTTGGTTTGGTGGAGCTTGATTTTGGCGGGAACCTTGGCCGTTTTGGTTGTAAGTTCCCGTTGCTACATAAGCACTCGAAGTGTTACCATCCGCGGTAATGCACTCGGAAAGATCATGAGCTCCCCCACAAGATAAACAACTCTTAGCAACCGCTTTAACCGAAGCGGAATTGGAAGCTTCTTGAGCCTTCCAATGGGACATTAGATTAGCAAATCTATCAAAAAACTGATTTTCCTCATTAGCTTCATCATGTAAGGCGTTAATGCTACGAGACGATTGTGACGAAGATGACGAACCCATATTGGCAACACTCGGTGTGTTACGAGGGCTATAAACCTTAGATCGATTTTCAATGATTTGTAAAGCCTCATTTGTTGTCTTGCACAAAAAATTACCCCCCGCGGCGGCATTCAAATAATCTCGTTCATGATCATTAAGCCCATTATAAAATGTATCAATTTGATGCAATTCCGAAAAATCATGATGAGGACATTCATGTAACATCTCTTTAAATCGTTCCCATGCCATTGAAAAACTTTCATTGTTACGTTGCACAAATCGTGAAATCTCATTTTTTAAGTGTGTTGTTTTCGATGGTGGAAAAAATTTGTTCACAAACTTAGAAACGAGATCGGCCCATGTCAAAATCGAATTTGGCGGTTCTTTCTCGAGCCAAATTTTTGCGGGTCCATCCAACGAATATGGAAACAACATCATCTTAATGGCGTCATGCGGAACATCTTTGAATTTGCTAGTGGCGGTGAGACGGTTGAAATTCCTAATATGGTAATGCGGGTTGTCTTTCTCGTGACCTCGAAACTTGTTTGCTTGTAGCATCGACATTAAACCCGTCTTAATCTCGAAATTCTCCGCAAGGATGGCGGGAATAACAATGGCCTCTCCAAAACCCTCGGTGGGTGCTTGTAGCAACTCCATCATAGTACGATTAGCCATTATGACTTCTTGTTCTATAATAGGTTCCACAATTGGAGGTTCTTCTACAATCAACGATCCTTGATTTGCTTGCTTTTGAAGACGTTTACGAGCTCGTTTAGCTTGATTACGAGTGATCATAAACTTCACGAAGAATGGGAGGTGAGCAAAGAAGATTCTTTTTGGTTGTTTTGTGGATTTTTAATTTTTTTTTTTTGTGTTTTTGATGATATTTAATTTTTTTTGGATTTTGGTGTATCTTCGTAGACAACAATCTACAAAATCTCTCCTCGAATCAAACTCTTGATTAAAGAAGCCTCAAAGGAATGAAAACGATCACGTGGAGTGAACGCCTTCTAATGACTTTAGAACTTTGGTGAAAACCAAATTGTTCACGAGGGTTTAATCACAAAGAAAACCAAGCAAAATAGAGTATACGTAATAATACTTTGGGCGGCAAAACCCTCGATTAGCTTTCAATCTCAAAATACTCACAAGCAAGCGGGGAAACGAGGCGGCGCGAAGCACTTAAGAGCCTTTTTCCTTAGGGTATATTTTATAATACCCGCCTTATACCCACCTTATAGTTCGTATTTTTCAAAATCGAGCTTCACGAAAGTATTTATCTATTTTTGCCTTTTCTTTTTGTTTGAGATTCGAATACAATAATTAGGAGATCAAATCCCAATTAAGGTTGTGTTTTCACACTTTTGGAGATATTGTATTTTGATTGTGATACTTAATACAATATATTAATAATATTCACAAAGAAAAACCAAGAAAACCGATAATACGTGTTAAGGGAGTTCCACTTAACACAAATACTATTATGGATAATATCAAAAACAAAAGCTTCCAAATTAAGACACGACACACCTCCCCGGCAGCGGCGCCAAAATGATTGTAGTAAAATACGACTCTTGTTTAGGAAAACAAAAGAACGTATATGAGCGGTAAGTATCGACGAGTGATTTAGGAAAACCACAAGTAATGACCCACAATCAAATAAAATGAGAGAAAGAAGTTCGTTTCCCAAGGAGGTATGGTGTTGTGAATTAACTTGTAGTTGTTTGAGATTAATATTAAGAAGAATGGGGATGAGAAGATGAAAGACGGATACGTTAAAATTAAACTACGACGAAAAAGACGTAAAACCGTGAAAAACTACTCAAATTAAAAATTATTAAAACCAAAAACCAAATATCAAAAAGGCTAAAAACAAGTCTAAAATAATATAAATAAAGATAAAAATCCAACAAAGATATTTTAAAACCTTTTATTAATTAAATAATTAATTTTAAATGCTAATTAAAGCCCTAAAATTAAATTTAACTAATTCAAATGTCTAAAATATGATTTTATTGAATAATTACTTAACTTATATTATTATATGACTAAAAAGTAATTTTCTAAAAATTAAAACCTATTAAAACTATTTTTGAAACTCTAAAAATGATTAAGAATGATTAAAACCTAATTAAACTTAAAATAATTATAAAAATAAATCTAAAAGTTATAAAAATATTCTAAAAATGGAAATAGTCCTAATTAATGACAAAGAACCTAGGAAAAATGAAAAAGAAGGAAAAAGAAAATTTTGAAAATTAAATAATAAAATAATATTAAAATAATGCTAAAAATAAAAAGTTTCTAAAATTTAAAATAAAAAATTTCTAAAAATCCTAAATAATATAATTAAGAGAAAAACACTAATTAGAGCTTCTAAACCTTCTTTAATAATTTTATAAAAATCTTTAAAGTTTATAAAAAACCTTAAAATAATATAAAATTAAAAATTAAAGTTTTTGAAACCAAAACTAGATGTAAACCTCAAAAATATATTTTAAAGCCTAAAAATTATTTTTCCTAAAAATTTAAACTCTTTTTGGTATTTTTTAATGATTTTCTAAAAAACGTCTATTAAATAAATTCTAATAAATTAATAAATAAAGAGAAAAATAAGAAAATTAGCTAGAAAAGTCTCTAATGCTATAATGGTCCTAGGAAAATAAAATAAGCCAAAAATGAAGAGTAAATAAGCTGGAAAATGCAAAAATAAGCCACGGCTTATTAAATAAGCTAGAAACCAAAATGACCTTAAGTAATAAACCTTTCACGTTTATACACAAGATAAATGCTAGCACACTGGTAAGAGCCTTGAACCCTCCAACGAGAGGTCAGGGGTTCGAAGCCAGGCTAGTGGATTTTTTTGCTGTTTATTTTTTTTTATATTTTTTTCCTTTTTCAATCCAACCAGTGAGCTTAAATAGCTTAATTTCCAACTCCAATAACCTTTTTAATCAAGTTTATGCTCAAAATTATGAACCAAAATTTGCCAGTTCACTTAAATGAACACAAGCAGGTGGCTTGTATTCTTGCTTTTCTTCACAGATTTCAAAAGCCAAAGGATTGACTTGTGAGCTTATTTGATGGTATATTATGGAACAATAGGGGCACCCTTGAGCTTATTGAAGCTCAAGGAGTCACAATAAGCAAGAGAAAAGCACCTAAGCACAAAAAAAAGATCACAATCCAAACATAAACAGGCATATGCAGTTTCTGAGGTCTATAGGGCAAGTCTGAGGACTTATGAGCTTGCTGCAAGTACCCTAATGACTTCTAAGAGGTCAATTTAAGCATACACAAACACCAACCAGCATACAAACCAAATCAATATTAAAATAACCCTATCACTTAACAAATTTCAGAGATATGAGCACAAATTATAAGCAAAACTGGCAGTTTATGGCATAAGCAGATTTTTGCACTCACTTTTCTTTTTAAACACTTAAACAAACTTCCAAATTGTTCTAAACTAGTTACCAACTAACTTCTAACCTAGCTTAACCTTAACCAATTACTTTAACACCTTTTAACAGCTTGAATCCAATTATCTCCCCTGCTAAAACCCTTTGCCAAACACTACTTTAAAAACTTGTAAACCAAAATTATCAAACCAAAACCTTATAATCTTGCTCAAACTTGACCCAACTAGCATCAATCATGCATAATGACTCAAATGAACACAGATCAATTACCTTAAACACACAAAAATAACAAATCAAACAAAATCACTTAAAGCTACACTTTCTGATATTTTCCAAGAGGGAAAAGGATTTTTACCTCAGGTCCTTACATCCAAGGACCTAGTGGTAGCTTACCACCTCCTTATGCACCCGGGTGCATGCAGAACACAAATCAACACCTTCTTCAACCTGTTTAAAACAGATTAAACAAGAACAAACCAAAATTCAAGCAATATTCTATCTCACTGTTTTCTTTTTTTTTTCTTACTTAAACCTATCCAAAATCTTTCCAAACCTTCTAAATACGTTTTTATTACCCTTATATTACCAATAACATGAACTAAGAACACCAAATCTTTAACACAAATTTCTGACAAAAATCTCTCAAATTTTCAGAAACTTTGAAATAACTTGAAACCTCAATATTACTTAACCAAATTTAAAAAAAGATGGAACTCAATCTCTCTTCAACAGTAAACACCACTTTAAATAAACATAAAAAGGAATTATAATGTTTTCAAACAAATACCAAACTTTTATTTTATCTTAAAAGGATTACAAAATTTTGAAGAGAAAATGGAACAAAGGGTCACCCACAGGTTGGGGCCTCTTTTATACTGAGCTAAGAAGGATCTAGAATCCAAATAACTAAACCCTAATCATGAGAAAATCCCACAATTGCCCTTGGACGATTTTTGAGTGCTTTTGTCCAAATTTGATCTTGGCTATACAAATTTGCTTTGGGAGGAAGCATAACATCTTGATCGTTCATTTGGTACACGTCAGAGAACTTGGAGCCCAAGGTGTTCTCTGATTGGGTGAGAGGTAATTGGGGGTGGGGTCCTCAAGTGGTGGGATTGGGGTTTTTAGGAGTGGGAAGGGTTTTGGCAGGTGTGAATTACTCGTGTGCAAGGTGAATTAAGTTTTAACCCAGTTTAAGTGAGGGTAAAATCTGGGGAGTAAAAAGATAAACAGTAACATGTTTCAATCCGATTTTGGGGGAAATAATGTGTTAAGCGCCATTTCAGTTTAAATGTTTCCATGTTGGCACTTCCAGTCCTTTTGTTTTGGAATTTTGGGCAAATAAGGTTTTTAACCCTAAAACAGGTTTCTCCTTTGTAAATAAGTTTGAACCTTTTACAATTTTGGCACAAGACTTTGTAAAAAGCTTATCAAGGGTTGATTTTGCCATGTTTTGATTTTTCAAGGGCTGATCTTGGACTTTGATGATCTTCAAAGGTCTTCATTATGTTTTTCACTTCATGAGGGACCATATTTGACAAATTGAAATTGTTGAGGGACTATTTTTGCCATTTCTTCAAAGTTGAAGGACCTTTTTGCAATTTTGACAAACTTAAGGGACCAAACTTGTAATTATTAATATACAAGGGTTTTAAGTGTCATTTCTTCATTCTATGAGGATCAATCTTGTTTGTCTTCAAGTCTTCAAGGGTATTTTGATGAATTTTCCATGATTAGGGCCCGGTTCTTTGTACGGCTTCGTTTCTCGTGTTCGTTTTTCCTTGTATCTTGTGATCTTTTGTCTTTTTCACGATATCCATACCTAAAATACACAAGTAAACAAACACAAGCATATATGTGGTATTTTATGACATTTTAGTGCATTAAAAGCCCGAAAAGAACGATGAGATCATGTATAAATGTCATCTCATCAAGAACCAAGTCTTGTTCATCAAAAACCTCACATTTTCATCACTATGGTGGTATAAGGATCATTCTTCCTATCCTTCCTGTTATTTTGATTATGTAATCATGTATTTTCTTTCTTATTGTATATGTATATGATGAATATATGATGATAAAAATGTTGTGTAGGGATCAAGTGTTGATAAACATGGGTAAAAAGATGAAAAACTATATGTAAAAGTGGTTAATCTTGCTTAATTTAGTTGGCTGTATAAAAACAGTAAATAATTATATGATGAACTGATACAATGGCTTGGATAAATTAATCTACAGTAAGCTATGAGTCTTGTACACATGTGAGAGTTGGCCATGCAATGGAGTCATTAGGATGAGTGAGATATGATCAAAACAATATTAGAGTACAAATCTGCATAGACTGTTTTGGACGATTTTTATAAAATACTTAGAGGCTGATTCAACAGTAGCCATAGAAGAGTTAAATGGAGTACATATCATGTAGTTTATGCCATAAACATTTGGGCTTCTATCCCCATATAGAACTCTAGATATGGCTGTTTTGGTGAACATGAAATTTAAAATCAGATTTGTATAATAAAAACCTATATAAAATAAGCACTCACTTATATATTTATAAAATATATACACATGAAAACACACTAACAATTAATAGTAATTATAAATAATAATTTCATATGTTATGATATAAAATAAGACATTATATAATAATGGTAGTTTGATGAGTTTTTTAAGTTATAAAACTATAAACATGATTTTTACGTCTTTTCGGCTATTACCGTAAAATTAACGTTTTTCGCCAATTAAAACTTAGACGATCAAACCCGTCTAATGTAAAGTCTTTAAAAGTCATATACTGATGTATAAGTACCTAATACAAGTAAAAACTGATAAAACCCGAACTATATGACATACGGACATTAACGAGCTAAGTTAGCATATTTGGACTAATGATTTAACTAAATAAGTTAAACACTTCTAAAAATTACTTATTGGGCTTAACCCATTTGGGCCCAACATGTAAAGTATAAATACTGATAATACAAGTATAAAATAGATTAATACAAGTTAAAGAACTTATAATAAGCTCATTGGACTTAAAACATGTAATTAGGTAAAACTAGTAAACTAGTAAGAAGTTACCAACACATAAACTCAAAAATGAGTAAATAAGAGTATATAAACCCACTTGATTATCATCATATGTATAAATCATCATATGTATACATAATTGTTATTTTTATAAAGTCTAAGACAAGTATTATTTGTCTAGGTTTCCGTGATTGAAGCACGTACCGTACATCCGAATTGCCAATAACCCGCTTTCCCACATCAATGCGAGTTCATAGCCTCTCACTCTTTTAAATGTTTTTATGAAATGTTTTATAAACCCGCGAGGGAGATAAAAGGTTAGTTTTGATAAAATAGGACACCATTTGTCCTGATTGTTTGTTTATTGATTTGGACCCGAATGATTGTATGACCCGATGAATGATTAAATGACAAGATAGATGAAATGAAATGGATTATTAAAGTTAGGTTATGTCACCAGAAGTCCCATTAGCATGAATTGTGAACTACCGGGATTTGGTAGATGCTTATGCATATAATAGTACTATTTGGGGACGATCACCCCAGTTCGCGCCTTGACGGTTGATCCCCGTGGTGCCACATTGATTGGTAAGCGAATTTATGTATGAGAAGATTTACACAAGCGTGATTATTGTGACGACACGCTAATTTAGATGGGCAAATTGAGTTTCGGGCTAGCTACCCGTTGTTTGGTATAGTAAGGTAACAATGTCATGCGGCTTATAATAATCCAATAGCGAAAATACTGCTTTATGCATTGAATTACAATATATTTCCTGACTAGCAATACAGGGTATTATTATTGATTTTATGTTCGTGTTTTGGTTTTACATAACCATATTCATATAACGGATTTTATTTAATCTATACAACGTTATAAAATGTATTGTATGATGTTTTTACGACAATGGTTCGTATAATGATTTTGAAGGCGAAAGCCTATATTATGATTTTGATAAGGATTTGTATAAAATGACTTTGGCTATTTTATGGCCTATTACAAAGATTTGTACGAAATGATTTTCGGTAATAATTATATACCGATGATATATTAATGGTTTTATTAAAATCTATGAATTCACTCGGCGTTTTCGCTGACCTTTTCTCTCAACATGTTTTATCTCAGGTACTTGAAGGTAATTCTCGGGAAGACAACAAGAATTCATGGCCCGCACTTAAATAATAATTTTCCATTCAAATGCTTTGTAAAACTTGTATGAAATACAATGACTTGGGACCTATGTAAATTTGATATTTATGAATGGAAATGCTTTATTATTAAACGACGCGATTTTTAAGCGTTGTATATGATGTGAGTAATGTGCTATCCCGTAACACCAACGAGTCTTCAGCTGTAGTTTCTGTGATAAAAATTTGGGGGTGTTACAGTTTGGTACTAGAGCTCTCGTTATAGAGAACGAAAGATTTTTTAAAAACTAAAGTTTTGAATAAAACATTTCAAAATCTTTTAACTATAAACATTTTTCTAAAAATGTCTAAAAATCTTTTGACTATAACGGTGCCGAAGAATTCCCGAGTTACCGACAAGGCCAGACTGAGAAGTGTTATTTTAATATATATAACTTGAATTATATATATATATATATATATATATATATATATATATATATATATATATATATATATATATATATATATATATATATATATATATATATATATATATATATATATATATATATATATGATGTAATTTTATTACATGATTGTTTGATGATTATTTTGATATTTATACAAGGTATTTATACGACGTAGATTGTCACAAGGAACCCTAAATCCCCTAGTAAATAAATGGAAGCTATTCTCGTAGGAATTCTAGCTATCCTAGATCTAAACCAAGTTGTGGATATTTATGATCCCAACAAAATGGTTGATATTCGTAGAAATATTGATAGTAGTTGATTAAGATCTTGAAGAAGAATTGGCGAGATTAAATCTGATATCGATGTCATGACGCTCTTTCCTTATAAAGTGGAGTTTGACAAAACGTTACCACCTGGAAAGGTGTCATCTGATTCGTTGTCATCCAATTCTTAAATTGAAATCGAAAGGGTGAATGTTGCACTTGAGGCTATCATTGGAACCATTACCCAAAAGCCTCATGCCACTAGTACCTTTCCGAGAAGTCTAATTGAATGTATGAGTCATCTCATACTAGTGACTCATTTGATAAATATTGTTGTAAGGAGTTATAGGATTGAAAATTAAGTGTTGTTCATATTGAGCTTTTATTACACTTTTAAGGTCTAAGAATGAAGATTGAAAGTATTGGAAAATGAGGTAGGATATCACATTGAGTATAAGATTGATTGAAACTTGATTAAAGAAAAATTTAACTCGTATGGAATATGAAATTGTTAAGAGGAAGTCGTTAAGTCTTGTGATTGAATTATAACGTTTTAAATGATTGTTGATTCGTGTTAAGCGTTGTTCCTAGGCCATTGTCCACTAATGAGGATGACCAGTGTCCAGGAAATAAATTAAAGAAATCTTCTTCTGAATTGGGACCGATGGATCTTTCGGGACATGTGGAACACCTAATGACTCTTGTAGATTAGTATTCATTGGGGTGTCTTTTAAAACTCCCTAACTTAACTGAGATATCAGTTGGTAGGATGAGTTTTTAGAATTGTATGACATAGTGACACGTAATGTGTTACGGTACAATTCTGACTTGTTTGTGATTAATGAAAAGACTACCTTTGATTGATAAATCCTACATGTATCGATGTTATCTATCTTCTATTGCTTCATCCTAATGTTCGCACTAGTGATGCAACCATTGAACAAGTACTCATCTCGATTTGAGTTACGTTGTGAATTATTCTTTCTAAGTGCCATCGAGGTCATGAACCTCATGATTAAGTGGCTTATCTCATTTCTTGATGTATATTAGTTAGTTCTTGGTGAACAACTCTTGATCACTCTTTTGCAGATCACTCGTTGTTTTATAAGTTAAAACGGTATTCCTTGAGAATAATTGGATTTTCATCACTATACGGATTATTTAAAGTGATATTTATAAATAATCATTATCGAAGTAAAGTTGTTTATGAAACGCTTTGGAAAACTTAATTGTTTTCATAACAAAGAAAATCTTTGAAAATTTATTTTTGATTCTTCTTTAAGAATTAAGCATGAATATGTTTTATTATAAACATGATGATAAAATTTTGACGAACTGAGTATTGCATCGTTAATCTTGAAATTGTATATAGTTGCGCGCCTACATACAATTTGGAATGGACCATGCAAGGCTGATTAGTAGTCACCATAAAACTAATGAATTAACACTACATTTTCTTTGAAGAATGTGAAAGATTAAATTTTGTGAGATCTGCAAGAAGTGAAAAATAGGGACATAGTGTTAGGGACACCTACATATGTGCCTATAGCATCTATTCTTCTGAGTCGAATTTACTCATCTATAGATATTGTCTTAATTGACAATTGATATTCCCTTCTTTGTCCAATTCTCCCGTGGTGAGATTCTTTGGAAGAATATATGATTACCGAGTGTTGATACCAGAATGGATGTATCGACATCCCTATCATTTCTTTTGATTAGATTTCATTTGAATGACATGGGTAACGATCCGAGGAGCTTTCGAATGCGTACTCAAATTATGAAAACATGGGATATACTCATATTCGTTAATGTTTTCGTCTGTATCTGATTTGAAATTCTCTCGCATAGATTATCCGTTGACCTTACTCTTTTAATAGTAGTTATGTCTCCATATATCCTTGAATTTGTGAAGGATTATGAGTTATTATTAGTCTTTTGAGAAGTTCACATCTTATCGACGGTAATGAAACTGAAAAGTTGATAGTGCCAGTAGAATGCATTGATTGATTATGACATGACGACATTGTCTTAATTGATGGGAACTCGATTAGAATTCCCTTAAATGATAAGATGTTGATTATCAAAATTGGTCTAAATAATTCTTGATAGACGACCATATCCTGCATTTAGACTTAAAAGTATACCATGAATGGTTATAAACTGATCATAGATATTATAATCTAGAAAGAACCTAATATGAGTTTATTAAAAAGATGTTTCTGTTATCTGAAACTTTAGGAGGTATTTATTGGTGAATTACCTAGAATTTTGCCATTAAGGCAAGTTGAAATTAGTATTGATAATATTCCAGGTGTTGCACCTGTGGCGTGTGCACTGTACGTCAGCACCATCTGAATTAAAAGAATTACCGTACAACTGAGAGAGTTGTCGGAGAAAGATTTGATTCTACCGAGCTCGTCATCCTAAAGAGCTATGGTGTTATCATTCCTTATATTTATAGATTACTGTGAACTGAGTAAATTGACAATCGAAAACGATATCCATGACTCGAAATGGAAGATTTGTTCGATCATTTGCAAGGTTCTAGCGTATGTTTTAAAGATTTGATCCATGGCATGGTTATCATCAACTTCGCGTGCGCGAAGAAGATTATCTATTCCAATCACTACATTCGGGACTTGTAATTAACATTATGAGTTTCATGTTATGTTTGTTGGATTGACCAATGCACATGTAGCATCCATAAATTGGGTAAATCACGTGTGTAGGCTGTAATTTGATAAATTTATGCTTGTGATCATTCAGGACTATTTGTTTGTTTATAAGAATAAGAATGAGTTAATAATTATTTATAGTTTGCCCTGAATTGGCCGAACAATGAAAACTTGTACCTTGAGTATTTAACATGTTATTAAAGACCTAATCCTTTACATTAAATGACCGTGTAATTAATAAGATAATGGAATCTATATTGACTCTTCAAAAATTTAGAGCCCTTTTAAGACTTTGGGTTTTACAAAAAAGAAAGTGCAAATGTGTTTTGACAAATGTTTTATCGAAAAGAACTTTTAAGGGATTATTTCCTTATGCCCAAAACATTTAACTAAACTCCTGTTTAGGGGTAAATGTTTGTGTAAACCTCAAGACAACCTAAGAGGGATTGAGGAAACCATTTAAACCATGACTTAAAATTTGAAACGAAAATTTCTGCTTTTAAACTAAGAAAATTTTTACCAAAGAATAAACGAAGGTTTTTCAAACATTTACGGATCTTACTAGTTATTTCCGATAAACCAACAAAAATTGTGTTAATTAAATTCAAACTCATTTGGAACATTTTTATATAATTGGACAAACTGAGAAAAAATAAACTATTTGCGTTTACGTTTCATAAAAATTAAATATTTATTATTTAATTACTTGTAGTAATTATTGATGTTTTAAACGTCGGATTGAGCAAAACTGATAAAAACAACAGTTGAGATAGAACTAAGACTTAGAAAATATGTAGAAAGAATTTCTGAGTGAATTGTGGTCATGATAATTATTTCATCCGGAAAGGTGAATGTTAATACTGACACATTATATAGAAAGGATAAAGAATCAATTAGGATGTGTTCCTTAGTAATGACTGTGCAAAATAAATTGTCGAGCAATTTAAAATAAACAATGATTGTAAAAAGGATAATATAGATAATAAAAAGGGGTTCGCGGCTAATGTGAACCATCAAAATTGAGAAGCCGATGGCGCTAAATGATTAAAAGGCCACTTGTGATTGTCTAAATATGGAGATTCTGAGATGTAGTCATGTTGGAATCTCGTCAGATTAAGTATTCTATTCATGTCAATTCTGATTAAATGTATCTTATCTGAAGAAGTTGTACTGATGGCAAATTATGAAGGCAGACATCGCCTCATACATTAGTAAACGTCTAGCCGCTAGCACAATTAATAGATCTATGAGGGAAGCCACTTCAGTTCGGTTTATGGGTGATGTCCCTTGTGCTTAGTCATGGACGCCCACTGTACAGACATATTGTATTGAGAAGTCAGGTATACGGCAATGTACCAATAGTCTGGAGGTAGATGACAATTAATAAATCTCCTGTCTTATTAGACCTAAAGGGAGTGTCTAAGGGTTTGGTTCTATGAGCTTAATGCAATTGTTGCGATATACAATTATATTTGTTGATGCAAATTCGATGCTTGTTTCCTTCAAGTATGCCACCAAATTATAACTTTTGCTTGTGTTAAAAATTATTACATAAACCTATAGATTTCACTCAACATTTTTGTTTATGATTTTACTCACATGTATTTTAGGTAATCAAGGAGTGTGAAGCTTGAGAGTCACGGGAATGAAGTTGTGCACTGCTTTTGTAATTTAAACTCTTTGAATGTTTATCGTTCCTTTCCTTAAAACAATATAAATATTTTGTTTTAGTTCTACTTTGGTTACGATGTCTTGGAAATATGCTACTCTGACAAATGTTTAAGGAACGGTAAATTTAAAACGTCTCTTTTCGAGTCGTTCTTTGTAAATTATGTGTAACTGTACCATTTTTTAGCATCCAAAGATATATTCCGCTGCGTGTAAATTTGGGGGAGTTAAACTCCCAGGTAATCCCATTTAAATTTAACCAAAGGCTCCCAAACCAACCATCCCAATTCTAGGTCAAAATTGTCTTGGTAGTGATATGAGCTAAAAGTCATATCCATTTATCAACAAATAACCCTAAAACATGAAGCAAAGTACCAATTTATCTAGCAAAAACAGTATTATGTGGTATGTTTGTGTTTGTGTACACTTGTGTAGGTAAAAGGATACATTTTCAAGCAAACAAGGAAAAATCAAGCTTAAATTGATGAAAAAGACAAATAAGGATCAAAAGTGACAAGACTTTGAAGTACAAGGACCTATCTTGACAAATTGCCAAAGATGAAGGACTAAAGTGCAAATATTGTAAAAAGTCAAGATCAAAGTCAAAATTGGTCAACTATCAAGTCAACAAAGTCAAAGGACAAATTTTGCTCAAAGATGAAGTTGGAAGGACTAAAAGTGCCAAAGAAATGAAGTTACAAGCTTTAAAGTGCAAACTGCCAAAGTCTAGGGGCCAAATCTGCCAATATTGGAAATCAATTCAAGTTTAATCCATGTGATATAAGTTTTGGCCAATAAGAAGAGAGAGAAAGGGGCACACGGATTGCCAACTCACAAGTATTTAATATCCACTCAGCCGCCACTCATTAATGACAAGATCATAACAGTTTAATCCGTGTGACTTCGTTTTGACCACTCAGAGCATGCCACGTGTATCTTTCAAGCAACTAAAAATTTCCCAGGAACGTTTTTTAGCTAGAGGCGATTTCATGAAAAGTTGTTAACACCAAAGTTGCTTATTTTTGTGAGACGAATTCATTGGTAATGACCAATTAACATCAAATCAACTCAAGAAGAAAGCCCCAATTCATGTTCATACTCTAAAGATCAAGTTTGCAGAATTGTGCCACGTGGAGACCTGGGATTGGTCTCAACACGTCATCATCCCCAACAAACTCCTTCTTCAAGCCTATAAATAGCCTGCTAGGTCCTCATTTGTAACAAGTAGTTAAAATTGTAAAAACACACACAATGTTCATTTCCTTTCATCTTTCTTCCTTTTTAGCTTAACTACTCAAGAGTTTGACACACTCTTGAGTTAGTTAGTTAGTTAGTTAGAAGCTTTTCAACAACTTTGTAACAAATTTCCATGAATAAAATTTGAATTCTCAATTTCCCACCAATTCTTATCTTTACCCTACTGTTCATATCCTGCTTCTACTTGATCATTGTGTTGCTGCATTGAGTTTGTTATGATCATTGAATGATCATAACTGACTTTGCAGAAGATTTGTAGCTGTTGTTGTGATTTCAGTTCAAGCATTAGCAGTTTTGAAGATTTCATGCCATGATGATGAATTTAGTTGATTTGTAGCTGTTGTTGATAGTTGATTGGTAGATCTAGTGATAAGGTGGTGGTTATCACTAGGATAAGAGAGTTCAGCACTCCTCTTCTTCCCAATGGTTACTACAAAAGGTTTTGAAGTTTTTGATTTTGGTTCCACTTAATATGTCAATTGCATGCTATATTTCCTAGTGTAAATCTTGTTGACTGTATGATCAAAGTTGCTTAGCTTAGTTGTTGATTGATTGTGTACTTGTTTGTAGCCTAGCTTTGCTTATTTGCTCATTGATTTGATAGTTGATCTAGTGATAGCCTTATAACAGTAATTTTTAGCATCCTTGCCTTACTTGAGTCTTAGTAGTGATAAATACTTGCAAACAGCTTTTATGCATTTCATTTTGAACACTTAGTTTGGTTTGATAAAGGATTTCATTCAGCTTTAACCAGCTCTTAAAAGTCTTTGGAAATTCTCATAAATCTCAGTTAAAGGAGTGTTTGGTATTAGCTGATAATAAGTTTTCAAGTATTGAATTTTGGCAAGTTAATGCTCATTTCTAGTTGATAGATCATTACTAAGTGTTTTGAGTAAGTTTCAAGTCAAATAACAGGTCAAACAGGCAATTGGCCATAAAAAGTTTGGGTCTATTTTACTTCAGTTTTGCTCTAGAAAAGTTGCCAATTTCATTTGCCTTGCATTTGATGGATTCTTGATGAAATTTCACCAAACTTGTTCTGATTTGTAGTTCAATATATGAAATTTCAGATTCCAAAAGCATTTTACACAGTTTTCAATAAGCATTGAGAAATAAGCAAAATTCAGAAAGGTTGAGATAAGCAATGTTTCTGTAACTTGAAACTGGTTTTTGAGATTTCTTGATTCTATTCATTAACCAAGCCATTTTATTTCATAAAACGCCTTAGTATATGGTCTTACATGAAATTTGAGAGTTTCAGCTTTTTGACAAAATATTTGGTCAACGCTTGGTCAACGATAAGCCAATTTTAGCTTAATTTGAATTCCCAGCTTATTACTTGATGAAATTCGTTGTAACTTGATTTCCCGTTCATCATTTGAGCTTCTTAATCAGTTTTGGCAAGAAAACCGAGTTGTGCTTATTCAGATTGTTCTAGAGCTTATTTTGGGCTTATTGTAGAGTGCTTATTTGCTTATTTTGTACCTTCAGTCAAAATCCTTTTAGAGATCTAGCTTATTTTGGATTTAAAGTGTTTTGAAATTTGTTTGAACAATTTTGGTTTAGTAATAAGCTCACACGAGCTTATTTGTCTTCAATACCCGTTTTTGCTTAAATAGTTTGTGAATTTGCATTTTGGTCCTTGTTGTTTTAAGCAGTCTCTAAATCTGGCTAAATTTCCATCTTTTTAGGGTTTTCACACATTAGTCCTTTTAGTTTTGAGTTGGTTAAAAATCAGTTAGCAAGTTTGTTACTTTGTTACAATTTGGTTAGTTTGTTACTAGTTTTACATTTTTGATCCTTTTAGTTTACTGATTTGCATTTTCAGTCCCTATATTTGTTAGAATTTTCATTTCAAGCATTTATATTTCCTAGAATTTACATTTTCAGTCCTTTTAGTTTTAAAATTTACATTTTGAATATTACTTGAATAAAAATTTGGTAATTGCACTATGTTTTACATATAAGTAGGTAATATTTTTCAGTTTTGGAAGGCTTTGTTGAATTAGCAAATAGAATATCAAAAAAAGATTTACAACCAAAAACAGTTAAAACCCCGATATTGGTTGGACTTTCAATAAGCAAGAACTGAGAAAAACGAACTGCATTATACACAATTTCAAATGGCGTCGCTGCCGGTTCTTTGACTTTACGAGAGACTATCGATTGACGGTTTTCATTGGCTTTTGGGATCCGTTCACCTTGTGAACGTTATTTTTACGTATCATAAATCAAAAACAAATAAAAAATCAAAAATATAAAAATATATAAAAACTAAAAAAGTTAACAAAACAATTCTTTTCCTAAAGAATTGACCAAAAAAATTAAAAAATCCAAAAAGCAATCTTTTTCCTAAGAGATTGCACCCAAAAATATATATTATTGGATTCTCTCGGTTTTTATGTACATATAGTATTTTCTCTTAAAATACTCATAAATACAAAAATATTTTCCATATATTATTATAAGTAAATACGTATACGTATAAGAACAACCAATCTACATATTCTCCATAAGTATTGCCAAGGCAATACACCGTGTTGAGGGGCGTTCCGGTCCTTGACACGTGTATCGATCAAACAAAATAAAGCAAGAATAGATAAATACTCTCAATAAGCAACAATTCGAAGAATACGAACATTTAAGTGAATAGAAAGGCGATGTGCTATAAAATGCCATCTAAGGGTCAATAGGTACTTAAGTGCTTCGCGCCACCTAACCCCCCGTTCACTTGTAAGTATTCTAAGAAGGAAGGCTTTATTGGGGGTCTTGCACCCAAGTAGTACATACGTATATTGTTATTTTCTTGTGGATATTTAATATTGAAACTCGAAGAGGATAATCCATTTCTCTTCAAAGTCACACGAGAGCTTCTCTCTCATTCCTCGTATTGAGTTGCATGCTCACTCGCGGGCGTGCACAAATACCGATTGGTGTACAACCTCTTCCTCCGAAAAGGAAGAAAAAGAGAAAGAGTAAGACTACCACCGTCCACCAAGCCGATCACGAGAATCGTGCTTTGACTCCTCCACCACAAGAAGCCATGGCTATTGATAATCGCTCTTTGTTGGAACGTATGCAAACCAATATTCATGGATATGCTAGTGCTATTAAGATTCCCGACTTTCCCGCAAACACATTTGAGCTACACACATCTATGATTACTATGGTTTCACAATCACCTTTCTATGGTAACAAGAATGAGGATCCTCATGATCACCTTAAGAGATTCCTTTCTCTTTGCAATACCATTAAGCATAATGGAGTTCCACATGAGGTTATTAGGATGATGTTAGTGTCATTTTCACTAGAGGGACCCGCTAAGCATTGTTTAGACACCCAACCACCCGATAGTATCACCACATGGGATGGTTTCACCACTAAGTTTTTGAACAAGTTATTTCCTCCACATAAGACCATGGCCTTGAGGACTTTAATCATAGGCTTTCAACAAAAACCTAGTCAATCCTTTAGTGATGCTTGGGAAGAGTATAGTGAGTTATTGAGGAGATGCCCTAATCATGGATTGGATGATGTTCACCAAATCAATATCTTCTATAATGGCCTTAAATCTCGCCACCAAGATTCACTCAATGCTTCCGCGGGAGGGAATATTCTTCTTAAATCCTACCAAGAAGCTTTGGACATCATTGAGACTAAAGCAATGGTTCAAACAAACAATCAATTTGAAGAAAGGGTTCATGTTATCCAAAACAATTCTCAAAACCCTTGTGACAACCAACTCCTCAAGTTTCAACAAGAGGTGTTTCAAAGGATGGATAGAGATAGTGAGAGGAATTTGAAAGTACAACAAGAAATACTTTAAGCTTTTAAGAACACGTCCTTGAACAATTCTTCAAATAATGTGAATGCCATTGCCCTATCTTGTGTTACTTATGGAGGTCCCCATTCTTATGAACAATGTGATAAAGTGAATGGTTATCAAGGGGAATGTTATGCTTACCAAGAAGAACATCGTGAACACTTCAAGCCAAATATTAATCCAAATAACCTTTCTTACAAGTCCCAAAACTACCTTACTCCACCCGGATTCCCACCCCAACCACCCACCCAAATTCAACAAAATTCTCCTCAAATTTTACCAAGGAATCAAGGGCAAAGACCACCTTACCAAGGAAATAACTACAAGGCAACCAATCATTTTCAACCCCAAGCAAATACCTTCTATCCACCAAACCAAGGGTTTAATCCACCACCTCAATCTTTCCCACAACAAGGTTTTTATCAAGGAAATGTGCAACCTAACCCCATGGATTTGATGCTTCAAAAGTTTACTTCTTTTGAGAAACAATTGAGAGATAATCAAGAGGAAAATAACAAGAAATTTGCTCTTCTCCAAAACCAAATTATGTTCAATCAAAGACCACAAGGGGCTTTACCTTCCAACACACAAACAAATCCAAGGGCCAATGTCAATGCCATTACAACAAGGAGTGGAACAACAACAAAGGATCCTTCACCTCCTAAACCTACTATTGTTCAACCTACTTGTGCTCCTACTTGTGACAAGCCTTCTACTTCACCTCCTCAAAATGCTCCTATTCACTCAAACACACCTTCTCAACCTCCTCATACTTCTCCTTTACCTTCCACACTTCCCAATGAAGAAGCTAACAAAGACAAATCTTCCACTACAACACCTATTCCACCTACACCAAAACCTACTCTCCCATATCCTTCAAGGTTGAAAAAGGACAAGTTAAAGAACAAGGATGACATCCAAGTCTCCAATTTCTTAAGGATGTTCAAGCAACTCAACATTAATATATCCTTTGCGGAAGCTCTTGCTTATATGCCAAAGTTTGCTAAGATGTTCAAGGATTTGCTCTCAAACAAAGAAAAATTGGTTGATTTGCCCAATACATCCCTTAATGAAAATTGTTCCGCGGTGTTACTTAAAACCTTACCAACAAAACTTGGAGATCCGAGGCGCTTCTTGATACCTTGTAATTTTCCCGGTGTTGAAAATTGCATGGCTTTGGCGGATCTAGGGGCAAGCATAAACCTCATGCCTTTATCGGTTTGGAAACAACTCTCTCTTCCCGAGCTCACTCCCACTAGGATGACTCTTGAACTAGCCAACCGAACCATAGCTCACCCCGTAGGTATAGCGGAGGATGTGTTTGTAGGTGTGGACAAGTTTACGTTTTCGGCCGACTTTGTAGTGGTTGATTATGACATGGATCCTAGAGTGCCTTTGATTGTTGGTAGACCGTTTTTGAGAACGGGTCGTACTTTGATAGATGTGGCGAAAGGAGAACTAATTATGAGAGTAGAAGATGAGAGAGTGGTGTTTAAGTTAGGGAAAGTTTGTGATAGGAAAGAGGTTAAGGAGTCTAGACCTTGTGAGACTATTAACATTGTTGATGTGTTAGATGAAGTGTGTGATGAACACTTTCATGATGCTTGTAAGAGTACTAGTGATGAGATGCCCCATGTTGAAACCGTGGCCTTAATTGCTCCCTCTTTAACACCTTTTGGAGAGAGTGATTTCCTCTTGGAGGAATTTGAGTCAAACTTTCTTGGTGCTGATGATTCTCCCATTAATTGGGAAGAAGATATTCTTACAATCCAAAAGTTGCTCAATGAGGACCCTATTCCTTCTCCTATTCCACAAGAGATTACCATTGAGGAACCTTCCATAGTAAAACCTTCCGTAGAAAGTCCACCTCCTATTGAACTTAAGGACCTTCCATCCCACTTAGAGTATGCTTTCTTAGAGGGCAAAGACCAATTACCGGTGATCATTGCTAAAGAATTGAAAGAGGATGAGAAGGAGCAACTTATTGAAGTCCTTAAGAAACACAAGAAAGCCTTAGCATGGAAAATATCCGACATAAGGGGAATTGATCCACATTTTTGTACACACAAAATCCTTATGGAGGATGACTATAAACCCGCCATTCAAAACCAAAGGAGAGTTAACCCAAAAATCCATGAGTTTATTAAGAAGGAAGTGATTAAACTCTTAGATGCGGGTATGATTTACCCCATTTCCGACTCTCCATGGGTTAGCCCGGTTCATTGTGTTCCAAAAAAGGGTGGAATCACCGTGGTGCCTAATGAGAACAATGAGCTTATTCCCACGAGACTTGTGACCGGTTGGAGAGTTTGCATTGATTATAGAAAACTCAATGAGGCAACTAGGAAAGACCATTTCCCGCTTCCTTTTATGGATCAAATGCTTGAACGCTTAGCGGGAAATGAGTACTATTGTTTTCTTGATGGCTTTTCGGGTTATTTCCAAATACCCATTGACCCTAAGGATCAAGAAAAGACCACATTCACTTGTCCCTATGGTACATTTGCTTACAAAAGGATGCCTTTTGGCTAATGTAATGCACCGGGGACGTTTCAAAGGTGCATGATGGCGATTTTCCATGACATGATAGAGCAAACCATGGAGGTTTTTATGGATGACTATTCCGTCTTTGGAAATTCATTTAGCTCATGTCTCACCAATCTTGAAAGAATGCTTATGCGTTGTGAGGAAACACGTTTAGTGCTTAATTGGGAGAAATGTCACTTTATGGTGAAAGAGGGGATTGTTTTAGGACACAAGATATCTAACAAGGGATTAGAAGTTGATCGAGCTAAAATTGATGTGATTGCTAAGCTTCCCCCACCCACCTCGGTTAAAGGTGTGAGGAGTTTCTTAGGTCATGCGGGATTTTATAGGCGCTTTATACAAGATTTTTCTAAGATAGCTAGACCGATGACTCACCTCTTGGAGAAAGTGGCTCCTTTCATTTTTAACCAAGATTGTTTTGACTCTTTTGAGACTCTTAAGGAAAAATTGACTAAGGCTCCCGTTTTGGTTTCTCCAAATTGGGAATTACCTTTTGAGCTTATGTGTGACGCTAGTGATTATGCGGTGGGGGCCGTCTTAGGACAAAGAGTTAATAAGCATTTTCAACCTATACACTATGCGAGTAAAACCATGACCGGTGCACAACTTCATTACACTACCACGGAAAAAGAGTTGCTTGCTATAGTATATGCTTTTGAGAAGTTTAGACCATATCTTGTGCTTTCCAAAACCATAGTGTATACGGATCATTCCGCTCTCAAGTATCTTATGACAAAACAAGATGCTAAGCCTAGGCTTTTGAGATGGGTTTTGTTGCTTCAAGAGTTTAAGATAGAGATTCGTGATAAGAAAGGAGCCGAGAATTTAGCGGCGGATCACTTGAGTAGACTTGAGCATACTTTTCAAGGAGATTTACCACACCAAGAAATCAATGAATCCTTTCAATTAGAGGAGCTCATGTCTATCTCTTCCCAAGAGGATGCCACTCCTTGGTTTGCGGATATCGCAAACTATCTTGTGGGCAATGTGCTTATTGAGGGTCTTACTTATCAACAAAAGAAGAAGATTCTTAAGGAATTTAAGTATTACTTTTGGGATGATCCATATCTTTTTAGGCAATGTGCGGACCAAATCATTAGACGGTGTGTAGATGGGCCCGAGGAATTTAAGATCTTAGAAGCGTGTCATAAAGGACCTACGGGTGGACATTTTGGGCCTAACTATACCGCCAAGAAAGTCTTTGATTCGGGTTACTATTGGCCTTCCATTTACAAAGATGCCCATGAAATGGTGAAATTTTGTGATGTGTGTCAAAGACAAGGAAAAATTACACAACGTGATGAGATGCCACAAAATTTTATCCAAGAGTGTGAGATATTTGATGTATGGGGCATTGATTTCATGGGACCTTTTCCATCCTCTAAGGGAAACAAGTATATACTTGTGGCGGTGGATTATGTGTCTAAATGGGTGGAGGCTAAAGCCTTACCTACCAATGATGCTAGAGTTGTTGTGAAGTTTTTGAAACAATTGTTTGCTAGATTTGGAGTACCTCGGGCCATCATAAGTGATCGTGGTACGCACTTTTGTAATGATCAATTCACGAGAGTTATAAAGAAATATGGAGTGAATCATAGACTTTCTACCGCGTATCAACCTCAAACAAATGGTCAAACCGAGGTCACAAATCGTGGTTTAAAGAGAATTTTAGAGAGAACGGTGGGAGAGCATCGAGCTTCTTGGTCGGATAAGCTTGATGATGCTTTATGGGCGTTTAGGACGGCTTTTAAAACACCAATTGGTTGTACTCCTTATAGGCTTGTCTATGGAAAAGCGTGCCACCTCCCATTCGAGCTAGAACATAAGGCATCTTGGGCTCTCAAGTGGGCTAACTTTGATTTAAACCAAGCCGGTTCACATAGGAAAGATCAACTCAATGAGATGGATGAATTGAGAGCCAATGCATATGAAAATTCTTTGCTTTACAAGGAAAAGACTAAGAAATTGCATGATGCTAAGATCAAGAATCGTGAGTTCAAAGTTGGAGAGTCGGTTCTCCTCTTTAACTCAAGATTGAAACTTTTTGCGGGCAAGCTTAAGTCAAGATGGTCCGGTCCATTCACTATTACTCAAGTGTTTCCATATGGAACTCTTGAGTTGTCACAACCCGATGGTCCAAATTTTAAAGTGAATGGTCACCGTGTTAAGCATTACTTTGGGGAGGACATTTCCGTTGAAATGGTCTAAGAGATCCCCATTTTCCCCATGAATTAATTCATTGAGGGACGAGTCGAGCTAGAGACTCATTAAATCAAGCATCGTATAACTAGGTTTAGAGTGTTGTAGGTTAGAAATAAAGGTATAGACTCGGAGATAAGTGTAGAGGAGACCTTCTTTTGTCATCATGATTGTTTGTAGGGTTGCTCATTCATCTCATGCTTTGGAGCTTATGGAGGAGGCCCTTGTATCCGGTTCACTTCGTTACTATAGTGATTTTTCATTGACACCTTGTGCTTAAACATGATTTCACTAATAGTTGTCCTTTCCTTAACTTGGGTTAAGCAAAGTCTATTCATTGTTATAAGTGTAGGGGAAGTTTTTATACTTCCATGCTCTTAAACATTGAGGACAATGTTTAGCTTAGGTGTAGGGGGGTCTTCTATCGAAGTGACCTTACCTAGAACTTGTCATTGTCTTTCATGATTACATGGAAAATTGGATTTTCAAACATTTTTCAAATTTTTGATCTGCTTTGGCCACCAAAAATATGCATTCATAATTTTTGCATCTATCATTTTTCATTTGCATAACACATTTGCATTGTATATATTTCTTCTTTTGTTTTTCATCAAAAATATATAAAAGAAAAAAATATAATAAAACATGGTTGTAACAAATTTAGACTTCTTTGACATATTAGGCCCGCCATGGATATTTTGACTCAACCCGAGTTTGCTTATCTTAGCATTCTCTAGCTAGTATCCTTAACCATGTAGTCCTTCATTGGTCTATTAGGCTAAGCATCCACCAATCTCATTATTTGAGATTTTAAATTTGTGGAGAATGGGAAATGATAGAGTTGAAGCAAGTATAAAAGGGCTAGATAAACTTCATGATAATTACTTGTGGCTAAACCCTTCTCTTCTTAACCTCTATTTTCTTCGCATGTATATAATTGTTAATAAATAATCAAGTACGGTTTTAATTGGTTTGTAATCTCTTATGCATTTTTTTCTAATCATTCATGATTGATATAAGTACGTCTTAAGATTCTAAGTTAGAACGTTTTATGTGTACTAGACTTATCTCATGCTCAATATTTAGCGGGTGTTTTTCCTTTTATTCTTTTCTACTTTCTTTGTGAGGAATAAAGAAAAATAAGAGCGGCTTACAAAAAAATGAGTGGCTAGAAAAAAAGAAAAAAGAAAAAAGAAAAAAAATAATTATACAAGACTCCCAAGAGGGGCAGTGTGGTGTTAATTATAGTGACTATTGAGTTCCAATATTACCTTGACGGGTTGCGGGGATTCAATAGATTGCTCCAATCCAATATTACCTTGACGGGTTGCGGGGTTGAAGATCCAAAGTCTCAAAAAGATGGCGGATGTAAATTATTGCGTGAGTTTTATTTTTCTTTCCTTAGCGAGTGTGTAGCTACTTATGAAAGCATGACATGAGGATTTTACACATAAGGCGAATGACTTATTACTCTTGAAACGGACTTGTATTAATTGTGAGCGGTTTTTCAAGTAATGGATGAGAGGATTACTTAGGATTAAAACCGTGCTTCCTTATTTTTGGATTTTACACTTCTTATACTTCACACTTGAATAAATGACAAATTTGCCCACAAGCAATTTGCTCAAATAATAACCGGTTCCACATTTAATTGTCATGAATTAGTTGATGCACTTTTTACTTGTGAATGCAATGATCCCATTTTTAAGCTTGGTATGGGGAAAGTGAAACTTGAGGGTGATGAATGTCCATGGTACCCAAGCCCTAATCTAAGCCATTGAATTCTTTATGAGTTATTTCCATCAAAACCATTTCAAGAAAAATCAAAAAGATATAGATAGAATTGTATTTTGTTCATTGCATTATTCAAAGTCAAAATCATGCATCATGTAGTTTAGAGTAGTGTAGATGCATCCCATATGGCCAAGGTGGGTTAATTATGAGGAGAATGTAAATTTTGCTTTAATATATATAATTGCATGAGGACATGACAATGTTTAAGTGTAGGGGATTTGATATGAGCTAAAACTCATATCCATTTATCAACAAATAACCCTAAAACATGAAGCAAAGTACCAATTTATCTAGCAAAAACAGTATTATGTGGTATGTTTGTGTTTGTGTACACTTGTGTAGGTAAAAGGATACATTTTCAAGCAAACAAGGAAAAATCAAGCTTAAATTGATGAAAAAGACAAAGAAGGATCAAAAGTGACAAGACTTTGAAGTACAAGGACCTATCTTGACAAATTGCCAAAGATGAAGGACTAAAGTGCAAATATTGTAAAAAGTCAAGATCAAAGTCAAAATTGGTCAACTATCAAGTCAACAAAGTCAAAGGACCAATTCTGCTCAAAGATGAAGTTGGAAGGACTAAAAGTGCCAAAGAAATGAAGTTACAAGCCTTAAAGTGCAAATTGCCAAAGTCTAGGGGCCAAATCTGCCAATATTGGAAATTAATTCAAGTTTAATCCATGTGATATAAGTTTGGGCCAATAAGAAGAGAGAGAAAGGGCACACGGATTGCCAACTCACAAGTATTTAATATCCACTCAGCCGCCACTCATTAATGACAAGATCATAACAGTTTAATCCGTGTGACTTCGTTTTGACCACTCAGAGCATGCCACGTGTATCTTTCAAGCAACTAAAAATTTCCCAGGAACGTTTTTTAGCTAGAGGCGATTTCATGAAAAGTTGTTAACACCAAAGTTGCTTATTTTTGAGAGACGAATTCATTGGTAATGACCAATTAACATCAAATCAACTTAAGAAGAAAGCCCCAATTCATGTTCATACTTTGAAGATCAAGTTTGCAGAATTGTGCCACGTGGAGACCTGGGATTTGTCTCAACACGTCATCATCCCCAACAAACTCCTTCTTCAAGCCTATAAATAGCCTACTAGGTCCTCATTTGTAACAAGTAGTTAAAATTGTAAAAACACACACAATTTTCATTTCCTTTCATCTTTATTCCTTTTTAGCTTAACTACTCAAGAGTTTGACACACTCTTGAGTTAGTTAGTTAGTTAGCAGCTTTTCAACAACTTTGTAACAAATTTCCATGAATAAAATTTGAATTCTCAATTTCCCGCCAATTCTTATCTTTACCCTACTGTTCATATCCTGCTTCTACTTGATCATTGTGTTGCTGCATTGAGTTTGTTATGATCATTGAATGATCATAACTGACTTTGAAGAAGATTTGTAACTGTTGTTGTGATTTCAGTTCAAGCATTAGCAGTTTTGAAGATTTCATGCCATGATGATGAATTTAGTTGATTTGTAGCTGTTGTTGATAGTTGATTGGTAGATCTAGTGATAAGGTGGTGGTTATCACTAGGATAAGAGAGTTCAGCACTCCTCTTCTTCCCAATGGTTACTACAAAAGGTTTTGAAGTTTCTGATTTTGGTTCCACTTAATATGTCAATTGCATGCTATATTTCCTAGTGTAAATCTTGTTGATTGTATGATCAAAGTTTCTTAGCTTAGTTGTTGATTGATTGTGTACTTGTTTGTAGCCTAGCTTTGCTTATTTGCTCATTGATTTGATAGTTGATCTAGAGATAGCCTTATTTCAGTAATTTTTAGCATCCTTGCCTTACTTGAGTCTTAGTAGTGATAAATACTTGCAAACAGCTTTTATGCATTTCATTTTGAACACTTAGTTTGGTTTGATAAAGGATTTCATTCAGCTTTAACCAGCTCTTAAAAGTCTTTGGAAATTCTCATAAATCTCAGTTAAAGGTGTAACACCCCCAAATTTATACAACTCAGTTCAGCGGAAGACTAGTTGGTGTTACGGGATAGCACATTACTCACATCATAGACAGCATAAAAATCGCGTCGTTTAATAATAAAAGCATTTCCATTCATAAATATCAAAGTTACATCGGTCCCAAGTCAGTATATTTCATACAAAGTTTTACAAAGTATTTGAATGGAAAATATTGTTTAAGTGCGGGCCATGAATTCTTGTCGTATTCCCGAGAATTACCTTCAAGTACCTGAGATAAAACATGTTAAAAGAAAAGGGTCAGCGATAACGCCGAGTGAATTCATAAAGTTTAATAAATTCCATCAATATAACTTTGGTATAAAATTTGTACCAAAAATCAATTCGTACAAATCATTGTAATAGGCCGTAAAATAGCCAAAATCATTTTATACAAATCTTTGTAATAGGTCATAAAATAGCCAAAGTCATTTTGTATAAATCCTTATCGAAAATCATAATATAGGCATTTGCCTTAAAAATCAGTATACGAGCCAATGTCGTAAAAACATCATACGATACGTCTTATGACGTCGTATAAAATCAAATAAAAATCGTTATATGTATATGGTTATGAAAACCAAAACACAAACATAATATCAATAGTATGACCCCGTATTGCTAGTCAGGCAATACTTCGTAATTCGGTGCGTCTAATAGTATTTCGTTAGTTTTGGATTATTATAAGCCGCATGACATTGTTACCTTACTAAACCAACAACGGGTAGCTAACCCGATCCACAATTTGCCCATCTAAAGTAGCGTGTCGTCACAAAGGTCACGCTATGGAAATCTTCTCATACATAAATTCGCTTACCAATCAATGTGGCACGACGGGGATCAACCGTCAAGGCGCGAACTGGGGTGATCGTCCCCAAATAGTACTATTAAATGCATAAGCGTCTACCAAATCCCGGTAGTTCACAATTCATGCTAATGGGACTTTTAGTGACATAACTTAACTTTAATAATCCATTTAATTTCATCTATCGGGTCCTTTAATCATTTATCGGGTCATACAATCGGGTCATTCAATCATTCGGGTCCAAATCAATAAACAAACAATAGGGACAAATGGTGTCCTATTTTGTAAAAACTAACATGTTATCTCCCTCGCGGGTTTATAAAACATTTATAAAAACATTTAAAAGAGTGCGAGGCTATGAACTCACGTTAATGTGGGAAGGCGGGTTATCGGCAATTCGGACGTACGGTACGTGCTTCAATCACGGAAACCTAGACAAATAATACTCGGTCTTAGACGTTTGTCCAATGACTTTATAAAAATAACAATTATGTATACATATGATGATTATATATATATGATGATCAAGTGGGTTTACATATCCTTATTTACTCATTTTTGTGTTATGTGTCGATAGCTTTTATACTAGTTTTCTCGTTTTACCTATTTACGTGTTTTAAGTCCAATAAACTTATTACAAGTTCTTTAACTTGTTTTAATACATTTTACACCTATCAGTACTTACACTTTACAAGTTGGGCCTAAATGGGTTAAGCCCAATAATAAGTTTATAAGTGTTCCAGTCCATTTTTGTTGTATTATTAGTCTAATAACGTTAATTTAGTCCGTTAACGTCCGTATGTCCTATAGTTCGGGTTTTATCGGTTTTTACTTGTTATACATGTTTATATATCAGTATATAAGTTTTATAAAGTTTACATTAGACGGGTCCAACCATCTAAGTTTTATTTAACAAAAACGTTAATTTTACGGCGATAGCCGAAAAAGTCGTAAAAATCATGTTTATAGTTTTATAACTTATAAAACTTAACAAATTACCATTTTTATAAAATGTCCACTTATTTAACCTTTGTACATATTTATATAAATGTATTATATAAGTTAGTGGGTTTTAATTTATATTTTATACTATTAAATTTTGAGTGCTTATATAATATTAATAAACATTATTTCTAAAAATCTGATTTTTAACTTAAATTTCACCAAAACTTCCATATCTTGGGTTCTATATGGAGATAGAAGCTCAAATTTTTATCACATAAACTATATGATATGTGCTACATTTAACTCTTCTATAGCTACTGTTGAATCATTTTCGAAATATTTTCTAAAAATCGTCCAAAACAGTGAACTCAGATTTATACCTTAAACTTGTTTTGATCATATCTCACTCATTACTTTGATTCCATTGCATGGTCAACTCTCACATGTGTACAAGACCCATAGCTTACTGTAAATGGATTCTACTTCATCGTTTTATCAGTTCATAACATGTTTCTTTACTATTTTATACAGCCATGTAAATTAATCAATATTTTAACCTTGTTTCTTATAGTTTTTCACCTTTTTAATCATATTTATCAACACCAAATCCCCACATAACATTTTTATCATCATATAATCATCATATACATATACAATAGGAAATAAAATACATGTTTACATAATCAAATTAACAAAAAGATGAGGAGGACAATCTTTATACCACCATGATGATGTAGGTTGATCAAAACATGGATTTTTTATGGAGAAACTTGTGATGCACCAAGACCATCTTCATGACCACCATGCTTCATGAACTCCTTGTGGAAAATCAGCCCCAAGACACCATGAATACTCCTCCTTGGATGTTATAAGTTGCACCAATCTTCATCTTTTTGAATGGAGATTAACATATGTTAATTATAACATATGTTTATGGTTAAAATTTGTATGAAAGGGGTGTTTGAGGTGTAAAATGGGACGGAAACAATGGAGGATGGGAGAGAGATTTGAGTTGTTTGCATGGTGAGAAATGAGTAGCTAGTTTTGGTTTGGTGGTTTTTGATGTAAGTAGCTTCACATTGAAGCTAAATGGACATGTGTAAGCAACTTGTTAATAACTTGACACCAAGTGTGTTGAGGTGTAGTGATGTTGGACGGTTATAGTGGGGGTGGGGCAAGTGTCCCACTTGTCTCATCCCCATTTATTTACGGGTACTCCTCGATTCTAGTTTCCTCGATTTGCGTGCCCTCGGGTCGTTTTACGAAAAACGTTTTTATAAATTATGAATCAACGGCACAAAACAAATCCAATAAAAATTGTCTCATCAAAAACGGAGTTCGATAACGTAAATACGTAATCCTAAAGTTTCCGGTTTAGTCGTAATGGACGTTAAAATAAAATCGTAAGTCCTAATCTCTTCTCGTAAATTTGTGAGCTTATGAACTAACTCAAATTTAAAACTCCAAAATAATATTCATGGACAAATTTATTTTCTGAAATGTCGGACTGTCACCAAAGACGGTGTATGTAAATGTAAGCACGTAACGTTGAATCCTCCGGTTTAGACGTAGTCGACGCTACTCCAAGACGTAAATCCAAATTTCTTCCCAAAAATATGTGAGTTCATATTGTAACATTAAAATAAGGTTTTCAAATAAATATTGAGAATAAAATATCAACCATAAATTGACGGATTGTCACAGCATTTACCCCTAAACAGGATCTTTGTCCTCAAAGATCATCTTACTACTCGCTTCTTATAGAGTTAAAGCCATGTGGGTATTTCCTCCACCTTCGGTCTTTTCTCACAAGTGCAATTTGTTACAATACGCGAGTTTCATCAAACATAACTACGGGAATGAGATCAGGCTTAATGTTGACTTACTTTCTCTGTCCATGATGTTCACGGGTTTTTGATGAATGCAACTTTTCGCCGATCTAAGCTCTATTAAGAATAATCAGAATTTCACTTGATAGATATTCCGTCATGTGCGACTTACGAAACATAATTCACGCGGTTCTTGAAGTCCTAGGGTAGATCCAGCTTATATGCCTTTCAATCCCAACTTTTACATCATTTCAATGGTCCCATTCAACGGGGACTTGTATCCCATGATTTGTCAGATCATGAATTCATTTTTCTAAGTTTAAAAATTGTGGCATAACTTCGCTACCCGTTTGGCATTTCAAGATCTACATTTCACATTCACATAACCTCTTGCCCACTACCGGTAGTCAATAATCAGATCCTAATTTCAACAATCATTCCAGGTCTCGCGGGTCGGGTATTTTGTAAGGTTAGGTTCGCCATCATAGGAAACCTTAAACCTAAAAGACATGTCCAACTCACAATGGGTGTATGTCGGGTGTCTTCATCTCAACTTCTGCTTACAGATGCTCTAATATTTAGATCCTAACAAGATTCGATCTCGATCCTAATACGATGATTATCAAGGATAATCTTTCCAAAGGAAAACGATTATACGGTCTATTACCAAAGGTCAATAATTAAACATAAAACATCTCTTATATTACTTTGTATCGTTACTTTACCTCGTCCCTTCGATTTGGGGTGGTACACAGTACTCTCATCAAGGTTCGTTCTCAATGACTTCTGAGCAAATCTCTAGAAATTCGATGCGAAGCGAGGATCTTGATAAAGATGTTTGATACAAGCACACTATGTTTACATAACTCTTTTGCATTTATCATTAACGGGAATGATATTAGAAGATTTGGTCAGTCTGTCGACGATGACCCAAATCGAATCAAATTCAGATGATGACCTTTGCAATAGCTAGGCGTTTACTAATGTATGAGGCGATGTCTGCCTTCATAATTCGTCATCAGTACAACTTCTTCAGACAAAGATACTTTTAGTCATAAATGACATAAATAGAATACTTATACTTACAAATTCCAACATAACTATATCTCACAATCCTTCATATTTAGGCAACCATAAGTGGTCTTTAAAACATTCAGCGCTATCGGCTTCTCAATTCTTAATGGTTCATATTAGCCGCGAACCCCTTTTTATTATCTATATTATCTCTTTTTACAATCATCGGCTATTTTTAAATTGTTCGGCAATTTATTTCGTACAATCATTATTAAGGAACATGTCCTAATTGGTTCTTTATCTTTTCTACATACTGCGTCGGTATCTATATTCATCTCTCATGATGATATAATTATCATATCCACAATTCACTCAGATATTCTTTCTATATTATGCGTCAGCAATTACGTTCATTTTCCTGATGAAATAAATATCATAACCGTATTTATTCAAAAGTTATTTCTTCACATTTTCTAAGTTTTAATTTCTTCTTAACTATCATTTTTATCCGTTTTACTCAATCTGACGTCTAAAGCGTCGATAATTATTATAATTAATTAAATAATTATTAGTTAATTTTTATGAAGCGTAAAAGTTTTAAATTTCTTAGTTCGACCAATTATATAAAATGTTCAAAAATAAATTTGGATTTAATTAACAAGATTTTTGGTTGATTTATCGAAAATAATTAATAAGATTCGTAAATGTTTGAAAAATCTTTGTTTATACTTTGGTCAAAATTTCCTTAGTTTGAAAAGCGTAAATTATCGTTTCAAATTTCAAGTCATGTTTTATATAGTTTCCTCAATTCCTCTTAAGTTGTCTAAAAGTATACACAAACATTTACCCCTAAACAGAAGTTTAGTTAAATGGTTTGTGTATAAGGGAACAATCCCTTTAAAATCCTTTGTTAAAAACATTTGTCAAAACATATTTCCATTTCTTTTTGGTAAAATCCAAAGTCTTAAAAGGGCTCTTAATTTTTGAAGAGTCAATTTATATTTCATTATCCTTTTAATCACATAGTCAAATCATGTAAAGTATTAAGTCTTTAATCACGTGTTAATTATTCAAGGTACAGGTTTTAATTGTTCGGCCAATTCAGGGCAATCTATAAATAATTATTAACTCATTCTTATTCGTGTTAACAAACAAATAGTCCTTAATGATCGCAAGCATGAATTTATCAATTTACAGCCTACACACGTGATTCACCAAATTTATGAATGCTACATGTGTATTAGTCAATCCAAACGTCACCACGTGAAACTCATAATGTTCATTACAAGTACAGGATGTAGTGATTGGGAATACATAATCCTTTCCGCAGATGCGAAGTTGATGATAACCATGCCATGGATCAAATTGCTAGAACCTAGTAAATGATCGAACAAATCTTCCATTTCGAGTTATGGATATCGTTTTCGATTGTCAATTTACTCAGTTCACAGTAATTTATAAATATAAGGAATGATAACACCATAGCTCTTCATGATGACAGGCTTGGTAGAATAAAATCTTTCTCCGACAACTATCTCAGTTCTACGGTAATTCCTTAAATTCAGATGGTGCTGACGTACAGTGCACAAGCCACAGGTGCAGCACCGGGAATATAATCAATACCAATTTTAACTTGCCTTAATGGCGAAAGTCTAGGTAATTTACCAACAAATACTTACTAAAGTTTCCGATAACCGAAACATCTTTTAATAAATTCATATTAGGTTCTTTCTAGATTATAATATCTATAACTAGTTCACAACCATTAAAGGCATAATTTCAAGTCAAAATGCGGGATATGGTCATCCATCAAGAATTATTTAGATCATTTTTGATAATCAACATCTTATCTTTTAAGGGAATTCTACTCGAGTTCCCATCAATTAAGACAATATCGTCATGTCATAATCAATCAATCCATTCTACTGGCACTATCAACTTTCCAGTTTCATTGCCGTCGATAAGATGTGATCTTCTCAAAAGACTAATAATAATTCAAAATCCTTCACAAATTCAAGGATATATGGAGACATAACTAACCTTAAAAGAGTAAGGTCAACGCATAATCTATACGAGAGAATTTCAAATCAGGTACAGACGAAAACATTTAGCGAATATGAATATATCCCATGTTTTCATAATTTGGGTACGCATTCGAAAGCTCCTCGGATCGTTACCCAGGTCATTCAAATGAAATCAAATCAAAAGAAATGATAGGAACGTCGATACATCCAGTCGGGTATCAACACTCGGTAATCAGATACTTTTCCTAAGAATCTCACTACGGGAGAATTGGACAAGAAAGAATTGTCAATTGTCAAATTAGACAAATTCCACAGATGAGTAAATTTAACTCAGAAGAATAGAAGCTACAGGCACATATGTAGGTGTCCCTAACATTATGTCCCTATTTTTCACTTCTTGCAGATCTCATAAAATTTAATCTTTCACAACCTTTAAAGAGAATGTAGTGTTTATTAATCAGTTTTATGGTGACTACTAATCAGCCTTGCATGGTCCATTCCAAATTGTATGTAGGCGTGCAACTATATACAATTTCAAGATTAACGATGCAATACTCAGTTCGTCAAAACTTTGCCATCATGTTTATAATAAAAACATTTACATGCTTAATTCTTAAATAAGAATAAAAATAAAGTTACAAAGATTTTCCTTGTTATGAAAACAATTAAGTTTTCCAAAGCGTCTTATAAACAACGTCATTTTGATATCAATCACTTATAAATCTTACTTTGAATAATTCATATGGTGATGAAAATTCAATTTTTCCCAAGGGATACTGTTTTATCTTATAAAAACAATGAGTGATCTCCAAAAGAGTGATGAAAAGTTTTTCACCAAGAACTTAACTACAATATATCAGGAAATGAGCTTTTGCCAAGTAATCATGAGGTTCATGACCTCGATGGCACTCACGAAGAATGATTCACAACGTAACTCAAATCAAGATGAGTACTTGTTCAATGGTTGCATCACTAATGCGAACGTTAGGATGAAGCAAGAAAAGATAGATAACATCGATACATGTAGAATTTAGCAATCAAAGGTAGTCTTTTTCATTAATCACAAACAAGTCAAAATTGTACCGTAACACATTACGCGTCACTATGTCATACAATTCTCAGAACTCATCCTACCAACTGATATCTCAGTTAAGTTAGGGATTTTTAAAAGATACCACAATGAATACTAATCTACAAGAGTCATTAGGTGTTCCACATGTCCCAGAAGATCCATCGGTCTCAATTCAGAAGAAGATTTCTTCAATTTATTTCTTGGACACTGGGCATCCTCGTTAGTGGACAATGGCCTAGGAACAACCCTTAACACGAATCAACAATCATTTAAAACCTCATAATTCAATCAAAGAACTTAACGACTTCCTATTAATAATCTCATATTCCATATAAGTTAAATTTTACTTTATTCAAGTTTCAACCAATTTTATACTCAATTCGATATCCTACCTCATTCTCCAATACTTTCAATCTTTATCCTTAGGCCTTAAAAGGGCAATAAAGCTCGATATGAATCAACACTTAATTTCCAATCCTATATCTCTTACAACAACAATTATCAAATGAGTCACTAGTACGAAATGACTTGTTCATTCAACTAGACTTCTCGGAAAGGTATTAGTGGCATGAGGCTTTTGGGTAATGGTTCCAATGACAGCCTCAAGTGCAACATTCACCCTTTCTATTTCAATTTAAGAATTGGATGACAACGAATCAGATGACATCTTTCTAGGTGGTAACGTTTTGTCAAACTCCACTCTATAAGGAAAGATCGTCATGATATCGATATCAGATTTAATCTCGCCAAATCTTTTTTTTTCAATATCACAATCAACTAATATCTACATTTCTACGAATATCAACCATTTGTTGGGATCATAAATATCCGCAACTTGGTTTAGATCTAGGATAGCTAGAATTCCTACGAGAATAGCTTCGATTAATTTACTAGGGGAGTTAGGGTTACTTGTGACAATCTACGTCGTATAAATACCTCGTATAAAAATCAAAATAATCATCAAACAATCATGTAATAAAATTACATCATATATATATAATCCAAGTTATATATATATTAAAATAACACTTCTCAGTCTTGGCCTTGTCGGTAACTCAGGAATTCTTCGGCACCGTTATAGTCAAAAGATTTTTATACATTTTTAGAAAAATGTTTATAGTTAAAAGATTTTGAAAAGTTTTATCCAAAACCTTGGTTTTAAAAATCTTTCGTTCTCTATAACGAGAGCTCTGATGCCAAACTGTAACACCCCCAAATTTATACAACTCAGTTCAGCGGAAGACTAGTTGGTGTTACGGGATAGCACATTACTCACATCATAGACAACGCATAAAAATCGCGTCGTTTAATAATAAAAGCATTTCCATTCATAAATATCAAAGTTACATCGGTCCAAGTCAGTATATTTCATACAAAGTTTTACAAAGTATTTGAATGGAAAATATTTTTTAAGTGCGGGCCATGAATTCTTGTCGTCTTCCCGAGAATTACCTTCAAGTACCTGAGATAAAACATGTTAAAAGAAAAGGGTTAGCGATAACGCCGAGTGAATTCATAGAGTTTAATAAATTCCATCAATATAACTTTGGTATAAAATTTGTACCAAAAATCAATTCGTACAAATCATTGTAATAGGCCGTAAAATAGCCAAAATCATTTTATACAAATCTTTGTAATAGGCCATAAAATAGCCAAAGTCATTTTATATAAATCCTTATCGAAAATCATAATATAGGCATTTGCCTTAAAAATCAGTATACGAGTCAATGTCGTAAAAACATCATACGATACGTCTTATGACGTCGTATAAAATCAAATAAAAATCGTTATATGAATATGGTTATGAAAACCAAAACACAAACATAATATCAATAGTATGACCCCGTATTGCTAGTCAGGCAATACTTCGTAATTCGGTGCGTCTAATAGTATTTCGTTAGTTTTGGATTATTATAAGCCGCATGACATTGTTACCTAACTAAACCAACAACGGGTAGCTAACCCGATCCACAATTTGCCCATCTAAAGTAGCGTGTCGTCACAAAGGTCACGCTATGGAAATCTTCTCATACATAAATTCGCTTACCAATCAATGTGGCACGACGGGGATCAACCGTCAAGGCGCGAACTGGGGTGATCTTCCCCAAATAGTACTATTAAATGCATAAGCGTCTACCAAATCCCGGTAGTTCACAATTCATGCTAATGGGACTTTTAGTGACATAACCTAACTTTAATAATCCATTTAATTTCATCTATCGGGTCCTTTAATCATTTATCGGGTCATACAATCGGGTCATTCAATAATTCGGGTCCAAATCAATAAACAAACAATAGGGACAAATGGTGTCCTATTTTGTAAAAACTAACATGTTATCTCCCTCGCGGGTTTATAAAACATTTATAAAAACATTTAAAAGAGTGCGAGGCTATGAACTCACGTTGATGTGGGAAGGCGGGTTATCGGCAATTCGGACGTACGGTACGTGCTTCAATCACGGAAACCTAGACAAATAATACTCGGTCTTAGACGTTTGTCCAATGACTTTATAAAAATAACAATTATGTATACATATGATGATTATATATATATGATGATCAAGTGGGTTTACATATCCTTATTTACTCATTTTTGTGTTATGTGTCGATAGCTTTTATACTAGTTTTCTCGTTTTACCTATTTACGTGTTTTAAGTCCAATAAACTTATTACAAGTTCTTTAACTTGTTTTAATACATTTTACACCTATATTATCAGTACATACACTTTACAAGTTGGTCCTAAATGGGTTAAGCCCAATAATAAGTTTATAAGTGTTCTAGTCCATTTTTGTTGTATTATTAGTCTAATAACGTTAATTTAGTCCGTTAACGTCCGTATGTCCTATAGTTCGGGTTTTATCGGTTTTTACTTGTTATACATGTTTATATATCAGTATATAAGTTTTATAAAGTTTACATTAGACGGGTCCAACCATCTAAGTTTTATTTAACAAAAACGTTAATTTTATGGCGATAGCCGAAAAAGTCGTAAAAATCATGTTTATAGTTTTATAACTTATAAAACTTAACAAATTACCATTTTTATAAAATGTCCACTTATTTAACCTTTGTACATATTTATATAAATGTATTATATAAATTAGTGGGTTTTAATTTATATTTTATACTATTAAATTTTGAGTGCTTATATAATATTAATAAACATTATTTCCAAAAATCTGATTTTTAACTTCACTTTCACCAAAACTTCCATATCTTGAGTTCTATATGGAGATAGAAGCTCAAATTTTTATCACATAAACTAAATGATATGTGCTACATTTAACTCTGCTATAGCTACTGTTGAATCATCTTCTAAATATTTTCTAAAAATGGTCCAAAACAGTGAACTCAGATTTATACCTTAAACTTGTTTTGATCATATCTCACTCATTACTTTGATTCCATTGCATGGCCAACTCTCACATGTGTACAAGACCCATAGCTACTGTAAATGGATTCTACTTCATCATTCTATCAGTTCATAACATGTTTCTTTACTGTTTTATAGAGCCATGTAAATTAATCAAGATTTTCACCTTGTTTCTTATAGTTTTTCACCTTTTTAATCATATTTATCAACACCAAATCCCCACATAACATTTTTATCATCATATAATCATCATATACATATACAATAGGAAATAAAATACATGTTTACATAATCAAATTAACAAAAAGATGAGGAGGACAATCTTTATACCACCATGATGATGTAGGTTGATCAAAACATGGATTTTTGATGGAGAAACTTGTGATGCACCAAGACCATCTTCATGACCACCATGCTTCATGAACTCCTTGTGGAAAATCAGCCCCAAGACACCATGAATACTCCTCCTTGGATGTTATAAGTTGCACCAATCTTCATCTTTTTGAATGGAGATTAACATATGTTAATTATAACATATGTTTATGGTTAAAATTTGTATGAAAGGGGTGTTTGAGGTGTAAAATGGGACGGCAACAATGGAGGATGGGAGAGAGATTTGAGTTGTTTGCATGGTGAGAAATGAGTAGCTAGTTTTGGTTTGGTGGTTTTTGATGTAAGTAGCTTCACATTGAAGCTAAATGGACATGTGTAAGCAACTTGTTAATAACTTGACACCAAGTGTGTTGAGGTGTAGTGATGTTGGACGGTTATAGTGGGGGTGGGGCAAGTGTCCCACTTGTCTCATCCCCATTTATTTACGGGTACTCCTCGATTCTAGTTTCCTCGATTTGCGTGCCCTCGGGTCGTTTTACGAAAAATGTTTTTATAAATTATGAATCAACGGCACAAAACGAATCCAATAAAAATTGTCTCATCAAAAATGGAGTTCGAAAACATAAATACGTAATCCTAAGGTTTCTGGTTTAGTCGTAAAGGACGTTAAAATAAAATCGTAAGTCCTAATCTCTTCTCGTAAATTTGTGAGTTTATGAACTAACTCAAATTTAAAACTCCAAAATAATATTCATGGACAAATTTATTTTCTGAAATGTCAGACTGTCACCAAAGATGGTGTATGTAAACGTAAGCACGTAACGTTGAATCCTCCGGTTTAGACGTAGTCGACGCTACTCCAAGACGTAAATCCAAATTTCTTCCCAAAAATATGTGAGTTCATATTTTAACATTAAAATAATGTTTTCAAATAAATATTGAGAATAAAATATCAACCATAACTTGACGGATTGTCACAAAAGGAGTGTTTGGTATTAGCTGATAATAAGTTTTCAAGTATTGAATTTTGGCAAGTTAATGCTCATTTCTAGTTGATAGATCATTACTAAGTGTTTTGAGTAAGTTTCTAGTCAAATAACAGGTCAAACAGGAAATTGGCCATAAAAAGTTTGGGTCTATTTTCCTTCAGTTTTGCTCTAAAAAAGTTGCCTATTTCATTTGCCTTGCATTTGATGGATTCTTGATGAAATTTCACCAAACTTGTTCTAATTTGTAGTTCAATATATGAAATTTCAGATTCCAAAAGCATTTTACACAGTTTTCAATAAGCATTGAGAAATAAGCAAAATTCAGAAAGGTTGAGATAAGCAATGTTTCTGTAACTTGAAACTGGTTTTTGAGATTTCTTGATTCTATTCATTAACCAAGCCATTTTATTTCATAAAACCCCTTAGTATATGGTCTTACATGAAATTTGAGAGTTTCAGCTTTTTGACAAAATATTTGGTCAACGCTTGGTCAACGATAAGCCAATTTTAGCTTAATTTGAATTCCTAGCTTATTACTTGATGAAATTCGTTGTAACTTGATTTCCCGTTCATCATTTGAGCTTCTTAATCAGTTTTGGCAAGAAAACCGAGTTGTGCTTATTCAGATTGTTCTAGTGCTTATTTTGGGCTTATTGTAGAGTGCTTATTTGCTTATTTTGTACCTTCAGTCAAAATCCTTTTAGAGATCTAGCTTATTTTGGATTTAAAGTGTTTTGCAATTTGTTTGAACAATTTTGGTTCAGTAATAAGCTCACACGAGCTTATTTGTCTTCAATACCCGTTTTTGCTTAAACAGTTTGTGAATTTGCATTTTGGTCCTTTTTGTTTTAAGCAGTCTCTAAATCTGGCTAAATTTCCATCTTTTTAGGATTTTCACACATTAGTCCTTTTAGTTTTGAGTTGGTTAAAAATCAGTTAGCAAGTTTGTTACTTTGTTACAATTTGGTTAGTTTGTTACTAGTTTTACATTTTTGATCCTTTTAGTTTATTGATTTGCATTTTCAGTCCCTATATTTGTTAGAATTTTCATATCAATCATTTATATTTCCTAGAATTTACATTTTCAGTCCTTTTAGTTTTAAAATTTATGTTTTGAATATTACTTGAATAAAAATTTGGTAATTGCACTATGTTTTACATATAAGTAGGTAATATTTTTCAGTTTTGGAAGGCTTTGTTGAATTAGCAAATAGAATATCCAAAAAAGATTTACAACCAAAAACAGTTAAAAACCCGATATTGGTTGGACTTTCAATTAGCAAGAACTGAGAAAAACGAACTGCATTATACACAATTTCAGGCAGCATGCATGCAAAATAAATTACGTGCATGCTATAGTACCTCGAGGATAAAAATTCCACCACCTTTTTAAAAAGATGGCATCATAACTTTAAACCCCCACCCACCTGTGGACACAATTTAGAATTGTGATAAGAATATTCTAAGAATACCCAACGACCTAAAGGTTATCCTAAGCCTCCCGTTAAAATATGATGAGTATACTTCAAAAAAATAAATGCGACAAAAAAATTTATTTCAAGATAGAGATATGAATATCTCAACCATCATAAATAAACTTTGTTGCCACACTCCTTGAGCCCATAAGCAACTCTGTATTCAAATTTACAATGCCCTATATACCTGCAATGTTAGATGAAAACCCACAAAAACGACCATAAAAGCTGTCAGCGACTTCTTTCCACTATGTCAGCGGATAGAATACCTTTGTCAGCGGATAGAAAAATAATGTGGAAAATCTAACGTTTACAAACACTAGTAATAGTACACATCCTGTACACACTTTACATCAATTTCAAAAACCACATATTTTAGAGATTGATCATTCCAATACTTGCAACCAAGTATTGAAATCTCCCAACATCAAAAGGTTTGCTTAAAAGATCAGGCACATTCTTCTTTGTGTCAATTTTATTTGGAAATATTAAACCCTTTTTAAAACAATCCCATATAAAATGATGCCTGATTTCTATGTGTTTAGTTTTAGAATGATGTACATGATTCTTAATTATGCACAATGTACTATTATTATCTACAAAAATCTTAGTATGCATAAAATTGTACCTATAATCCAAAAGCTGATTTTGAATCCATAGCACTTGCCCACAGCATGCAGCAGCTGCTACATACTCAGCCTCAGTTGTTGAATTGGCTACCACAGTTTCCTTCTTGCATTGCCAAGATATAATCCTGCTTCCAAGGAACTGACATCCACCAGTTGTGGACTTTCTATCTCTATTATCACCACCATAATCACTGTCTGAATATCCAATAAGCTCCAGAGGAGATTCTCTAGGATACCATAATCCCAATATGGGAAACATCTAAGGTACCTAAAAATCCTTTTTACAGCATGAAGGTGACATTCCTTGGGAGTCACTTGATGACGTGCACATGCACATACTACAAACATGATATTAGGCCTTGAAGCTGCGAGATACATCAAGGAACCAATCATTGATCTATAATATCTGACATCAACCTCTTTACCATCTCCAATCTTCCCCCATGGATGTTCCATGTCTATGGGTATAACACCCCATTTTGATAAATAGAATATCACAAGATAATTATGGCATATCATCAAAGCATACAAGGTAATGTCTAAAACATTAATTAACCATAGAAGAATCTGGAAACAAACATCAGATCCACATAAGCTCCACACATGAACTACGTAAGTATAGAATGTAAGGAAAGGACTAAACAATGTACAACAAAGCAAAAGTATTTAAATGCATAAATAAATGAAAGAAAGCTGGCGCATCATTCCATACACGTACTCTTGGATTCCTATCTTTGCCCTTTAGTACCTGCCATATTGGGACATGGAAAGAGAAATACGGCTGAGTAATACGCTTAGTGTGAGGATATATAACAGAGAATGTAAAGCATAAACATAAGCAAGTAATGGAATGAAATGAATAACATACAACGGAATAAATGTACGTCTTGGAATACCTGGTTTTAAGTTCATAAAACTGGTTTATATTTCTGAAAAGACTTATGCTTAGTTTATATTGAAAAATCTGTATTTTAAATATCCCGAGAGCCCATATAGGTCATGTTATATCCACGTGCATGAATACTTGGAGGGGTGACCTCGTCATGCAATTAGAGGGGCTGCCTCTCTAACACCCCCAAATCATATGCGCAGCGGAACTACAACATTTGGGTGCTAGGCAATTAACATCACACACAAGCTATTTCAAACGACTCAAAGAGACGTAGGAAATTTAAACATTAATTAAAATAGTGTTAAAACATCATTGTCTACCATTTCCCAAACCTCACAGAAGATACAAAACAGATTTGCGTCTAGGTCCCCACTGAATCTCAACCCAAAAATACATTATTGTTTCACATGACATAATATTAAGGTTTTAAGTGATAAAAAGGGAGGAAAAACAAAGTAGACCGCCAAGCCACAACAACTTCCCTCCTCGCATGATCCGCTGTTATCAATCTTGGTTACCTGAAACACATGCTTAAAATCGTCAATACAATGGTTGAGCGAATCTATAGGTTTATCAAATCATAAGTTGAACATAAATATTAAAACCAATCATGACCATTCAATAGCATTGTCGTCCACACAATACATTATTCAGGGATATTATATTTAGCAATAGCTAATAATTGTGTTTAAGCTCGTGACACTAATCTGTTAACTCAATCGCCCGCGTACATAGACCGACATGATTTAAGTGAAACCAGTGCGCCTTCTAAATGCATTATTTGTAATTATACCTTGTTTCTTATCACAAGTTAACCGTCCGCAGAGGGTACTCAATGTACTAGCTCTCGTCTCGGATAGGGTCGTCAACCCCATAGTACTATCAATTGTATTAGCGGCTACCTCCAACCCACACAAGGGCAAGACAATAGTTAATAGTTCATAAATTTAGGGACTTTTACAACTAGGTACTCAACACAATTCAAGGCAACATTCGGGTCCAACAATCATTCATGACTTATGTTCATTTGTATTTAAATAGCATGTATCCCCCTCGCGGGTAAAAACGTTTGAAATAAGTAAAGAGCGAGGCTATAGACTCACCTAACGTATTAGTAGTGGTTCTAGCGAAGACGTAACGAGAAATATCACCGACGATGTGGATGCCCGGGAAAGTCTAACACGTGACCTAAAAATCAAAGTACGAAAACCAAATCAACACTCCATGTACATTATTGTACTAAACACACTCATATAAAAAAACTTAATGCTTATGAAAACTCACGCCAAAACCAAAAAAGTAATTGTTATGAGACTCATACTATCTATCTACGCAATTAAAGTTGCTTCCTATTTTATAACTTTGCCGGTACTTACCAAAAGTACGGGTTGTTTTCTAACACTTAAGCACCATTATAAATTACAAGAAAATTTGTAAAAATCCCTTACAATCTGTAGAAAACTCATTTTAAATCCCATAAAAAGTTTTCACTTTTATGACCCATTACTCACTACATTACTAAATGTAAACGTTTCGGACTGATTTTGCACTTCTAACACGTAAGACTTGTTTGACCCATTTAAAGACACCATTTGCTAATTTGACCATTAAGTCTAAAAATAGACTCCAAAATGCAGGTTTAGAACCAAATAACAACTTTAAATTATTTATAAAACTCTATCTATGGTCCCCGGGATTTGACCCAAAACCAAACATAATTTCGGATTATGTTGATTCTCATCTCCCGGTACACGAACTTTCAAAATAGCATAACTTTTGACTCGTTTGGAGTCTTAAGGTCTACTTTATACCGAAACGAAGCTAAGAAAACGCTCTACAACTACATCCTACGTTTATGACCTGTTTACAAAATTAAACCCACGAAAAACATGCCTAAACAATCTGCCTAAATTTTACTACCTCAAAATCAATCTAACACTTGTTTCTAATCCATCCAAACATCACCTAAACCTATATTAACCACTTATAACCATTCCCAATCACCCCAAACAGCCCACTCTACTAAGAACATCAAATCCTCATCAAAACCCAAAGCCTAAATCATACATGCAATTAGTTTAAATCATTTAAAAACATCTAAAACATCACTAAAACATAACCCCACAACATAACACATCAAGATCAACAAACCACAACCAAACCCCCTTTGGCCGTGGGTTTGGTGTAGCAAAAACACCAAAGAAAAACAGCCCTTGACTCGTTTTACTGATGAATTAACATTATAAGCACATGAATTAAACATGTGTATAGTTTAATTAGAGCAAAACCTATTTTTGAAAAATCATAAATTTTTCGAAGAATTAATGGATGCATGTATGTGATTGTTGGTGGGATTTACTTACAATGATAAAAGAAGGGTGGGTCTTTGATTAGATTTGTCAAAAACCAAAAAATAATGATGGTGGTGGTGGTTTTGTGGTGGGTGGCCGGCGGCCTAGAGAGAAAAAGAAAGAGATGATGTTTTTTTTTGCAAAATGAAGTGTGTGTATGTCCTTGTTCCTTTTTGTAAAAATGGAGGGACCCAAGTTCTAATTGTTTCTTTATTTTTGCCTTACTAATAAACGACCATTTAAAGAGCGGGATTTTGGCTAAATGATGGGTTTTAAATTTTTGTGGGAGTCGGGTTTCACCAAAAACTATTTCCAAAAGTTAAAACGCACACAAAACGAATATAAATATGGTTCCGACTCGACTTAACACGTAATAAAAATAAAATCTCGAACAACTCAAATATCGATCAATCGATAACAAAAGATAAATTTTGTGCATCCATCGATATCATAATCGTCATCGGTTCTTCTAAAATCGTCAATCGTTAATATTACGACCTTAAACGTCGTTTTCAACTTAAACCGTCAAATACATAATACACGAAATTTCTTAAAAATTTAAAAAATATTCATAAATTAGGGTAAAATAAATGTCGTTGGGTTCGGGGTATCATATACTCAAGTGAGTCGCAACTTAAGAGAGATGCTCATACTGAACGGATCTTGAGACAATAACTTAGCATCATACGACACATTCACTGGTAACACATCCTCCCCTCTTTAAGGGAGAGACGTCCCAGCGCTCTCCGGTTCTTATACTCGCATTTCGTACTACGGGAAAGGTGAGGGTACTTCTTCCTAAAGAGGTCTTCACATTTCGATGTGGATTTCGGTTCACGTCTCAGTCTCCATCACACCTTCACAATGAGTATTATACCTTGCTTCAATCTATTAACATCTCGATCCATGATCTCCACTTCAATTTCTCCAAATTCTTCCTACGATTATCAACACATCTCTCCCCACAGTTTCCCGCGGTTAACAAGTGATTCTTATTCTACACAATCTCTTCCGTAGCCTCTCGAATCATTTTAAGTCCGTTCAACTGACTTTTTCCTACTTCATTCCATCCAACTGGTGATCTATATTTTCATCAACGTAATTCTTCAAATGCTACACATTCAATGCTAACTTGGTAAATTTCGTTGTACAAAGATACTACCAACGGCAAGTGTCGATCTCAACTACTACTAAAATCAATCACACACGCTCGGAGAATGCCTTCCAATGTTCGAATCATCCTTTCACTTAGTCCATCATTCTCATAAACACAATTAATCATAAAGTAAAATCACACGGGCCACACATAACCCCATCGAAAACGTTCAAAATATACAAGACGTAGTACTTAATATTAGTCGTACAAAATCACCTTATTGCAATATTACGTACATACAACCCTAGTTCGTCAAAAACGAATTCATCGATACGGTAATCATTCGGCGTATACATAACTCTCTCGAAAACATCACAATCCAATCAAACACAAAAGCCATTATGAAACACATAAAACTACATTACGACATGTTTGCAACATAGCCAAACCATGCCACGTCAATCAGTTCAACCAAGTTAACTCATGCTTGCTAATCATCCAAGCCATGACAAAATAAGAAATATTGACATGATTCTCGGATGAGTCCAGTCAAAAGAAAATTGCAAGTTTAAGAAGGTTCACCAGCTTGCTAGCTATGGATGCATATCCAAAAAGAAAGAAAATACTTACATGTGTCATCGTGGGGTGCTCACACACAGATCCATACCAAAAAAAAGAAGAAAGAAATAATAATATTACAAGAACACCATCTTACTTTCGTCCCAAACGTGTTCAAAATCTCAATAAGCATCATCGTTCATAGTAAAAAAAAATATATTACATGGCACGTGTTCTCCATGATCGGACGTTATTGTACAATGTCGTCTCAAGTTCTCACAACTTTCGATCACTTGACTAGTTCACATACAACATAAACACATAAAAGGCAAGGGTTTAGCACATAAACATCAACTATGTCCATCTGTCGTTTAACCTTCAATGATCAAAGAAGATCGAGTTAAGCAAGGAGGATTCCTCACTTGAATAAACGAAGACGACAATTGGAATTGTCTTCCAACTACGTATGCACAGTTGGTAGTACTTCAACAGTTTATCGCGTGTCGTTAAACATATCAAAAGAACGAGAAAAGAAAATAAATAAAGTACGATACAGTTGATGTAAGAGAAGTCTTCGTCATTTCCCTCAGAGTTATTCGAACATGGATTTCCTCTACCTTGGTAGTCTTCTATTTTTGTTTAAATATCTTCTCAGTGTCGGCATCAGCCCCTTTGGTATTTCATCAACACCCTAGTGATTCCGATGGAATTCACACGTTACATACAACACATAAAACATTTTCCATAATTACTCGGTCATGGTGACTTACTAAGTCAACGCCAAACGAAAAGAAAAGATTTCAAGGAACATAAGAAAATTCAAAAAATTTATTTAGGAATCAATGAAAATACGATTACTTGCATAAGGATCCACCATTTTAAAAGCGTTCTCATCCAAACATTTATCAAAAACACTACCAGTTTTAAAGATGACCAATTGATTTGAAACCACGTTGCCCTTCCTAAACTATGCATAACTAGCTAGATCATGCATAATCGAGGATCAAGCATCAACAACCAACAAAACAAGACTCTTCCCGAATTAGGCATAGTTAGCTAAGCTGTGCATAATTGAGGATCGAGTGACGACACAAACATAATTATTACACACCAAATATGACTATGAAAGTTTTCGACCTAATCTTTAAAATAATTAAATCATTTGAAATGAGAAAATATTATTACCATCGTTTCAAGAAATACATCAAACATTTTTCTTCCATTTTGAAAACATGCTATTACTTTGCCTTTTTATGAGGAAAATAAATAGATAATTAAATAAGTAAATCGACACCACTTACATTTGATTAAATGAAACATTTCACACACTCATACATATTTTCAAAATAGACTATTCACCAAATAATGGTAAGGTGATTCAAGATTAAAGACCATTGCAAGCACAACAAGTAATAAATTCAACAATCAATGAGATCGAACTAGGTAAACGAGCAATATATTTGCCAACTGAAATTTACTACATTAGAAATGAAAATACTTCAAATACCTGAGAAGCTTCTCGGGGTAACAACAGCGATCTACATATACATGGAGTAAATATTGAACATCAACACAAGCATCAAAAATAGAACAACGATCATAATTCCCATCGTCTCGAGTTACACATACATTCCCCAATTTAGGTTCCATTAACCAAAAGAAGAAAAGTTACGGCGTCCATGAAGAGGAGAAAATACACCGGGTAACATACCCTTATTAACATGTACTAGCGAAGTAGCAATTTTAATATAAATAATGGTCTCATACCATTGACAATATTAAAACGAAAAATCACATGACTATCCAAGTTCAGATATAGACTCGCAAAATCCAATAAGTGATGTTGTATGATCGAACCATCGTGACTCAAAACATTAGATATTCATCTTTATAAAAGAATATACAAGTAGGTGTGTGTTGGGTAATCCATTTGCATATTCTAAATAAATGTTACCTTATATTGCAGAACCGAACATTTGCACATTTTTAATTTATGTTACACCGTTTCAAACTTCTTATCTCTCATTTTCAACTTTACAAAGTTTTTAATTCTTGAAAAATTCCAGTATCTTTGAAATTATTAACATTAGTAGATGCGGTGACTCGGTTATCATAATTGGAACAATCATTAGTTTTGAAAATATCCATACTTGTGTCAAAATCCCATTAATATTCATATCTTAAGTACCAAAAACGTACATATTAAGAATTTTCAAAGTTTTACGTTATTATTATTACGACTTATCTTATCACATATATACACAACATGACTCAAACTAGTCCAATTGACTCTTAAAATTAACCTTGACTTTTTATTATACATAAGTCTTCCATAAAACTAATTTGTTAAATCATATTCACGTGACTGGACTCAGACGTTAAAGATGGTTCACGTAGTATTATCTCAGACAACTTACTGATTTTAGTCGAGAGACAAATCTTGATAATAATAATAATATGACAAATAATCAAAATGCTTGTTTCAATAATTCTAAAATGTATAAAATTCAACCTTTAATCCTTAGCCCATTATCAAACGATTTTAAAATTAACACATCTAGCAACATAATAAAATAACGTTCCATCAACATTTAATAATTTATTTCAAGCATTATAATTTCTCACTTAAAGTGTATCTTTCGATTTTATCCCAGTTTAATCACTACAACAAGTGACGAGTTCTATTTTATACCAATGCATATAACATGACCTTATGTTTAATATAAAACCAATTTTTGCAAAGTCTCTAGCTCCAAAATACATGACCAATTTTTTCTACTCATTTTCTGTATTAAAAGATACGCCAAAAGTTTACCATGATGACCCAAAAATTAATTCCTACCAAACCTCAAGCCGTCTATAGTCGATATTCATATCGTTAATCTTGCCAATAACTCCTTTTTCGAATTAAATCAAACAAATTCTTGACAAATCCATCACACGCTTCTAGTATCAAACTATTAAAGTATGAAAGAAAAGATTTTATGAGTAATATAGATTATTTATTACGATTTACCAAGCAAGGTTAAAAGAAAAATAATTTCACTTTATTCATTTATTCTCTATACAAATTATACTTGTTACAAGACACACCATAGGTCATTTTTTATCCAAAAGTTTCATTCACCATTTATTTAATATGTAAAACACTTTATGTTTAAATCATTCAATCAACAAAGTTTAATGCTTATTTAATTCACACAAATGTCGGACCTCGTCATGTAAAATATTAAATTCAAAGTAATTGAAAAAACAAGACAAAATGAAATAAACGGAACGAGAACACGTATGTCAACTAAGTGTTGTTATCGGCCTCAGATGAGTTGATATGAGCAAAAACTCATATCAATTAATCAACGAATCACCCTAAAACACAAGAAAAATACCTAAACTTTGTGCTATAAAGCGGAATTATGTGGTATGTTTTGTGTTTGTGTACAAATAGGTAAGAAGGATGCATTTTCAAGCAAACAAGAAGAAAATCAAGCTAATTTGGATGAAAAGACAAAGAAGGATCAAGAGTGACAAGCCATTTGAAGACAAAGGACCTATCTTGACAATATTCAAAAGATGAAGGACTAAAGTGCAATTTTGTAAAAGTCAAGATCAAAGTCAAACCTGGTCAACCATCAAGTCAACCAAGTCAAAGGGATTAAATGTTCAATAATGCAAGTTGAAGGACTAAAATTGTCAAAGAAATGAAGATTATAGCTCAAAAGATCAAACTGCCAAAGTAGAGGGGTTAATTCTGTCATTTTTGGAAGTTATTTGGTCTTTAATCTGCGTGTAAAAGAATGGACCAATGAGAGGCCAAGAATTCAGTCACAAGGATTGCCAGCTGGCCACTAGCAGTCGACCCAATTAAATACTCAAATCTCAACAGTAACTTCCACTTTCTAGTTCTCAACCAATGGGATTTCGCCACTCAATAATATCTTTATCTGAAATAGATAATGATCCGTGTGCTCTTTATTTGCCCAACCAAAACACAACACGTGGCATCTTCATCATAGCAACAAGCCCAGGAACGAGATCGAGTTAGAGTGTATTTCAGAAGAAGATGTAAACATGAAAAGTGTTTAAAATCAAGAGACGAATTCAGCCCACTTATCCAATTAAGATGAAATTTAGTTAATCGAAAAGGCCCAATTGTGTTCTTCATCAGAAAATTGAAATTGCCAGAATGAAGCCACGTGGAAGATGGGGATTGGAGGAAACACGTCACTCACCCTCACCAACCCTCACCTGCACTCTCTAAATAGCCCTAGATAGCTCTCATTTTGATGTAATATAGAAAGCGTGAAAACACACACACTTTTCCTTTTTCTCTCAATTTAGTTAGGATTAGCTTCACAGCTCAAGAGACTGACAATCTTTTGAGTCTGTTAGTAGTTGTAACTACTTTTCTAGCTTTGTAACAACTTTTCCCACTCAATCAATCAAAGTTTATCTTTTCATCTCCTAACTCTACTGTTCATTCCTGCAATCTTGCTATTCTGTTGATGATGTTAGCTTATTATGATCACCATTGATCATGATTAGCTAATTGTGAAGACCTGTAGCTGTTGTTCCTGTTTTGTTCAATCCAGTTCAAGTTTGAGTAGATTTTGAAGAATTCAAGATCATTAATGGTGATTAAGATGTTGATGGCTGTTGATCAGTTGATGTTTAGTTGATTCTAGTGCTAAGGTGGTGGTTTAGCACTAGCTAGAAAGCACAACGCTTCTCTACTCCATAAAAGGATGCCTAAGCTAGAAGGTGTTGATTTTATGCATTTTTGTTCCCCTAAAATGTTGCTTGCATGATCAATTCCTAGTGTAAATCTAATTGCCTGCATGATCAAGTGTGTTTAGCTGATATTGATTTGATTTTGATGACTGTGTAGCTTAACTGTAGCATAGCACTTGATTTCTTGCTTTAATCTCCATTATGTTAGCATACTTGCAGTCATTTTTAGCTTCTTTAAGCATCTTGAGTTTTAGCTTGTCTCATAGCTTAAGTTTGGTTCATATACTTTACATTTTGGTTGATAAATTTAACTTGTATCATTCTTAGATCAACTTAGCTTCTAGCTAAATTCTCTTTCATAAAAGTTGGATTAAAAACCAGTAACCAGTGTTTGGAATTAGTCTTAATCTGTGATCTAGTGTTGATACTTGTTATATTCTTGTTCATTCTTGGTCACTTAGCTTTTCTAAACATAGTGTGATTGTTTTCAGTCATTTTCAAGTCAACTTTAGAGTCAAAAAGGAAATTTGCAATAAAAAGGTTTAGGTTAGACTTTGGTAAACTGATTTTTAGGAAAGTAGTGATTCTCAAATCATTAGCATTTCTTTAATTCTTGATGAAATTCTTTCAAATCACTTTCTAATCCTCACACAATATCTGTAGATTGAGCTTGTAAAAGGAAACCATACAGTATCTAGTTTTGATATAGAAATAAGCATTTGATTAAGCACTTGAGCATATCTCATTTTCTGTGATAAAATTCTAGACTGATTTCTTCCACAAGCATTTCTACTTCATAAACTTGGTAATTCTTTCACAATTCTTATTAGAAAGTGTTCCTGGATAAATTTTGAAGTTTTCATCTTTTTGAAATTTTAGGTCAACGAAAGTCAAATAAGCACTCTTTTAGCTTAATTTCGTTTTCTGAATTCGTTACTGGGTCATTTTAGATAAGGAAAGACATTCCTTGCTTCTTATGAGCTGATTAACAAGTTTTGTAAGAAAATTAGATTGTGCATGTTTGGCTTATCAGTTAGCTTAATATTGGCTTATTAAGAATAGCTTATTTGAGTTTCACTTAGTTTCAGCTTAATTCCTTTTACAGGCCTAGGTATTATTGGATTTTAAGTCTTTTGCAATTAATTAGAGCTTATTTTGGTTGAGAATTCAGCTTAAACAAGCTTATTTCTCTTCTTAGCCCGTTTTTGTGAAAATTATCCATTTAATTGCATTCAAGTCCGTTGGTTTTGTATCTGTTTTCATTTCTAGCTAATTTCCCACTTAATTAGGTTTTGCAAATAATCAGTCCTTATAATTTTGGAACTTTACAAAGTTGGTTAGACAGTTTTACTAGTTTGTTAAAATTAGTTACTTGTTAGTTACATTTACAAAATTAGTCCTTATAGTTAACTGTTTTGCATTTCAAGCATTTTAATTTTCAGAATTTACATTTTCAGCCCTTTACTTTCATAGATTTACACTTTTTTCTTCACTTGAATAACAAATGTGGTATTTGACAATTTGTTTTACGGTTACGTAGTTAATATTTTTCATTTTTACTAGATTGTTCAAATAGACATAGCAAAGCCAAATAACCTTACAAACCAAAAACGATTATAAACCCGACCTTGTTAGGACTTTCAATTTGTTAAGAACTGAGAAAACGAACTTCAGTTATACACAATTTCAAATGGCGCCGCTGCCGGTTCTTGACTTTACGAGAGACTATCGATTGACGGTTTTCATTGGCTTTTGGGACCCGTTCACCTAGTGAACGTTATTTTTACGTATCATAAATCAAAAATAATAAAAAATCAAAAATATAAAAATACATAAAAACTGAAAAATTAACAAAAAAAATTCTTTTCCTAAAGAATTGACCAAACAAATTAAAAAATACAAAAAGAAATCTTTTTCCTAAGAGATTGCACCCAAAAATATATATTTCTCTCGGTTTTTATGTACATATAGTATTTTCTCTTAAAAACTCATAAATACAAAAATATTTTCCCTATATTATTATAAGTAAATACGTATACGTATAAGAACAACCAATTCACATATTCTCCATAAGTATTGCCGAGGCAATACACCGAGTTGAGGGGCGTTCCGGTCCTTGGCACGTGTATCGATCAAACAAAATAAAGCAAGAATAGATAAATACTTCCAATAAGCAACAATTCGAAGAATACAAACAATTAAGTGAATAGAAAAGCGATGTGCTATAAAATGCCATCTAAGGGTCAATAGGTACTTAAGTGCTTCGCGCCACCTAGCCCCCCGTTCACTTGTGAGTATTCTAAGAAGGAACGCTTCATTGGGGGTCTTGCACCCAAGTAGTACATACGTATATTATTATTTTCTTGTGGATATTTCATATAGAAACTCGAAGGGGATAATCCTTTTCACTTCAAAATCACACATGTAACACTCTCAGTTTTCGTATCGGTACAGCGGAAGGGTCTTTTAGAGTGTTACGGGATAGCACAATAACTCTAATCATAGACAACACATAAAAATGGTTGTACAAGGTTCAACATACATTCATTCGATTTAAAGTTTTAAAATGTACAACAGGTCCCAAATTATACAGGTCATTAAGTTTACAAAACATAGATCGAATGAACATTTTTAATATTATGTGGGCCATCAGAGTCGATCTCCATCCGGATTACCTTCAAGCACCTGAGATAAAAACATGCAAAAATCATATCAGCGAATGCCGAGTGAATTCATAGAGTTTAATAAAAATCGTTATATAAAACAATCGTTAAAATCAGAACACAAGTATAATATCGGAAGTAGTCCTCGTATTGCTAGTCAGGCAATATATCAATCAAGCATACATCTTAAACCGTCCATGAGACCGTAGCCTCAATATTACCATAATAGGTAATATATTCATCGTTATTTGCATCGTTATTGTATTGTATATAGAAATACATTATGGATTATTATTAGCCGCATGACATTGTTACCTTACTATGAAAACAACGGGCCGCGAACCCGACAAACAATTTGCCCATCTAAGTTAACGTGTCGTCACAAAAATCACGCTATGTAATCTTATCATACATAAATTCGCTTACCAATCAATGTGGTACGACGGGGATCAACCGTCAAGGCGCGAACTGGGGTGATCGTCCCCAAATAGTACTATCATATGCATAAGCGTCTACCAAATCCCGGTAGTTCACATATCATGCTAATGGGACTTTAAGTGACATAACCTAACTACTAATAATCCTTTTTATCTCGTTTATACGGTCATAGCATCATTCGTGTCCATATCATTAAGCATACCATCGGGACTACTTGTGTTCTATTTTATCAAAATCTAGCATGTTATCTCCCTCGCGGGTTTACAAATCATTTTATAAAACATTTAAAAGAGTGCGAGGCTATGAACTCACGTTGATAATGAAAGGCGGATTATCGGCTACGGGCGTGCTTCGGCCACGGAAACCTATATAAATAATAGTCGGTCTTAGACTTTTGTCCAATGAATTTATCCAAATAACAATATACATATCATGATTTTGTACATATGATGATGATCAAGTGGGTTTATATATCCTTGTTTACTCATTTTAGTGTTCATGTATTGGTAACTTTTTACTAGTTTACTAGTTTTACCTATTTACCGATTTTAAGTCCAATAAGCTTATTATAAGTTCTTTAACTTGTATTAATTCATTTTATACTTATATTATCAGTATTCATACTTTACATGTTGGGCCCAAATGGGTTAAGCCCAATAAGTACTTTTTATAAGTGTTTAACTTATTTAGTTCAATTATTAGTCCAATGCTTACTTAGCTCGTTAATGTCCGTATGTCCTATAGTTCGGGTTTTATCGGTTTTTACTTGTATTAGATACTTATATATCAGTATATGACTTTTAAAAACTTTACATTAGACGGTTTTGATCGTCTAAGTTTTAATTGGCGAAAAGCGTTAATTTTACGGTAATAGCAGAAAAAGTCGTAAAAATCAAGTTTATAGTTTTTTATAACTTATAAATATTATTCAACTACCATTTTTATAAATTGTCCATTTAGTAAAACTTATACATATTTATATAAATGAAATTCATAAGTTAGTGGGTTTTAATTTTCACATTTTATACTATATAATTTGAGTGCTTATATAATAGTATTAAACATTAATTCTTCAAAATCTGATTTTTATTTTCATCTTCACCATTTTTATTATATCTAGAGTTATACAATGATTTAGAAGCTCATTTTTGGGTGGCATGAACTTCATATTATGTGCTACAGTTAACTTAGTTATAGCTACTACTCATTTTAAGATTAACTAGCCTTAACAGTCCTTACAAAACAGCTTATTCAGATTAGCACACTCATCTTGTTTTGATCATATCTCACTCATTTTAATGATTCCATTGCATGGCAAACTCTCACATGTGTATGACATCTTGTAATTACTGTAAATGGATTCCACCATGAAAATTTATCAGTTCAAGTTTTGGTTACATACTGTTTTTATACAGCCAACAAATTAAGCATGATTTTAGCCTTGTTTCTTATGGTTATTAATCTTTTTAAGCATATTTATCAACACTTGATCCCCACACAACATTTTTATCATCATATATTCATCATATACATATACAACAAGAAAGAAAATACTTCTGATATTTACAAAAATAACAAGAGAAAATGGAAAGGATGATCTTCTTTACCAACCAAGAGTATATCTTATTTTTGGAAGACAAGAACTTGATGAACACCAAATGTATCCCCAAGATCATCAAACACCAAGAAAATATGTTGAGAAATCAGCCCTAGGACACAAGCAAATCACCTCCTTTGTTGTTAAAATGGTCACCAAGTGATCAAGGCTTCAAGGTAACTCCATGATATAGCTAGATAACAAGTATTTTGTGGCTAGAAAAGATCAAAAGGGGTGTTTGTTCTTGAAGTGGGACGGCAATGGTGATGGTGTTGAGAGAGTTTTTAGTTGGTTTTGCATGAGAGAAATGGTGGTATGTGTTAGCTAGTTGTTTTTGTTGGTTTGGTGTGTAAAACTAGCTTAAGTGTTAAGCTAATGCTTACACTTGTAAGCTACTAGTTTACATGATGCCACATCTTTGATGTGGTGTCATGTTTGGCCGCCCCTTAAGTTAGTGGGGTGGGATAAATTATTTTGTCCCATCCCCCTAATTTACGGGTAATTCTTGATTCTAGTTTCCTCGATTTGCGTGCCCTCGGGTCGTTTCACGAAAACGTTTTTATAAATTATGAATCAACGGCACAAAATGAATCCAATAAAAATTGTCTCATCAAAAACGGAGTTCAAAAACGTAAATACGTAATCCTAAGGTTTCCGGTTTAATCGTAAAGGACGCTAAATTATACACGTAAGCCCAAATTTAAATCCGTAAATTGTGAGTTCATCAACCAACACAAAAATAAGTTTCAAAATATTATACGAGAAAATATATCTCTACCTGAAATGTTAGATTGTCACAGCTTTTCCTCTTAAAAGGGATCAACGTCCTCGTGATCCATTTCATTTTGATGTCCATTTCTTATTGAAATCGAAGAGGTGCGGATATTTCTTCCACATTTCATCCTCTCGTTCCCAAGTATATTCCGGTATATGCTTTGAATTCCATCGGATCTTGACAATAGGTATCCGACTTTGTTTCAGTTGCTTTACCTCACGATCCATAACCTCTACGGGTTCTTCGATAAAATGCAACTTCCCATCTATTCGAACCTTATCCAACGAAATTTTCTCATCACTCACTGCTAGACATTTCTTCAGATTAGATACATGGAATGTGTTGTGAACACCATGAAGTTCTGGGGGTAACTCTAGTTTATAAGCCACCGGACCTACTCTAGATAAAATCTTAAAGGGTCCAATATAACGGGGATTCAATTTTCCTCGCTTTCCAAATATTATAACGCCTTTCCATGGCGATACTTTCAACATTACTCGGTCACCCACTTCAAACTCCATCGGCTTCCGCCGCACATCCGAGTAACTTTTCTGTCTACTACGGGAAGTCAACAACCTATTCTTAATCTGAACTATCATCTCCGTAGTCTCCCGGATCAATTCCGGTCCCGTGAGCTGGGTATCCCCAACTTCACTCCAACATACAGGAGATCTACACTTCCTACCATACAAAGCTTCAAACGGTGCCACCTTAATACTAGAATGGTAACTATTGTTATACGAAAACTCTGCTAACGGCAAATGTTTATCCCAATTCTTAGCAAAATCTAAAACACAAGCTCTCAACATATCTTCTAGTGTTTGTATCATCCTTTCACTCTGCCCATCAGTCTGGGGGTGATAAGCAGTGCTCATGTCGAGATTCGTTCCCAAAGATCTTTGGAGAGATTTCCAAAAATTCGATCCGAATCTAGGATCTCGATCTGAAATGATCGATACGGGCACTCCATGCTTGCATACAATATTCTCAAGATATATACGAGTCAGCTTCTCCAGTGAGAACTGCTCTTTAATCGGAATGAAGTGTGCTGATTTGGTCAGTCTGTCGACAATAACCCAAATCGAGTTGTTTCCAGATGATGTTCTAGGAAGCTTGGTGATAAAGTCCATCGTAATTCGCTCCCACTTCCATTCAGGAATCTTTGGCTGTTGAAGTAGTCCTGATGGCTTTTGATGTTCAGCTTAGAACACAAGTTGTTTTGGTATGCTTGTCCCAATATGAATGGACCCGTGGTTGCCTTAAATTGCAATAAGTAGATTGCCATTGTGAAAGCCTCAATTATGGACCATTAACTAGCTTATGATGGGCTAGCCGCTAGTACAATTAATAGATCTATGAGGGAAGCCGCCTCAGTTCGTTTTGTGGGTGATGTCCCTCGTGCTTAGGCCTGGACGCCCACTGTACGGACATATTGTATTGAGAAGTCACGTATACGGCAATGTACCAATAGTCTGGAGGTAACTGAAAATTAATAAATCTCATGTCTTATTAGACCTAAAGGGAGTGTCTAAGGGTTCGGTTCCATGAGCTTAATGCAATTGTTTCTATATACAATTATATTTGTTGATGAAAATTATTCGATGCTTGTTGCCTTCAAGTATGCCACCAAATTATAACTTTTGCTTGTGTTCAAAATGATTACATAAACCTATAGATTTCACTCAGCATTTTTGGTGATGATTTTACTCACATGTATTTCAGGTAATCAAGGAGTGTGAAGCTTGGGAGTCACGATAATGAAGTTGTGCACCGCTTTTGTAATTTAAACTCTTTGAATGTTTATCGTTCCTTTCCTTAAAACAATATAAATCTTTTGTTTTATTTGTACTTTGGTTACGATGTCTTGGGACTACGCTACTCTGACAAATGTTTGAGGAACGGTAAATTTAAAACGTCTATTTTCTAGTCGTTCTTTGTAAATTATGTGTTATTGTACCATTGTTTAGCACCCAAAGTTATATTCTGCTGCGTGTAAATTTGGGGGTGTTAAAGATTGGTATCTGGGCCATGAGTTATAGAGAACTAGGTCGTTTCTGAAAACCCTAAAATTTAACTGTCAGTTTTTATTTTTCAAAGAGTCGTGCACATGACTTCGCGTGACTTCAGGTTCAAGCTACTCTTGAGATTATAAATTTAGTATGCATTATTATATATCCCTTATTGTCAAGTATTTATAGATAAATAGTATAATCCCTGATCGATATATATTAATATCGTTAAACTTTTCGATAGAAGTTTATCATTTACTAATGATTTATTTAAATAAATTTATGAAATTTTCTTGTACTTATTTTGAAGATTTTTCTATATTTATAAAAAAATTTAAAAATTATTCCATTTCATTTTATTATGACCTTATACCTATTTTACGAATTTACCATCACCCAATTACGTCTTCGGGGAGGAGGAGGAAGCATATTACACTGCTGCAAGCAAGTCATAGTCAACTAAGCCATGTGGATCCCCACGTGATTAGTGTTTATTATTTTGCGTCATTGTACTTTATTTATCTTTAAGATCATTCCTTGTTGATATATGAAAGATGGACCTAAGGAGAAGTAAGTCCCAGGAGGTGCTCTCCTAAGGTGGTGAGGATGTAAAACCCGCAAAAATAAGGTCATTACTTAATTCTATCTTTCAAGTGTTTTGGAAACATATAATGGCGTTAAATACCATTATGTTTAATGGTTTATGTTGAAACCATATTTAATATTTTATTTTTATGTTTTGACGAGTAACGAGGACTATTAGTGATCCCGATACCGACAGATGCCCAAAATTTTACATTTTATTATCGATAGTTTCGATATTTAATATTTTCTATTGTTGTCGTTTAATTTTATTTTATTTTAAAATTTTTCGTAATTTACGTTAAACTTTTATGTGTCATTCGTTCATTTTACACATTAACTATTTTAAGTCATTTATATAATAAAATATAAATGTTGTCCGAATGTCTTCGTTTTTATTTTATATTGAGCGTTTACTTTTCGTACTCAGCACGTATTTTTCAAATCGCGTGACTTTTAAAATATTGAGCTTCGATAATACCCGCTTTTACGAATTATAGAACAAGATTTATAAATATTAGTTGAACTAATAAACCAAAATAACCATTCGTACTATACATGATTTTAAAAAAAAAATACAGTTTTTGCCGTAAAAGATATTTTGATGACTTATATTATTAGGAAACATATGATAGAACTAGCTCTATCAAATTAATATTATTAATTTCATTCAAGTGACACGTTAGTGCTTTGTTAGCTAGTCTAAATATATAGAGTAGTTACATAGAAAAATTTACTTCAAGACACGTATTTATATTCTACTTTTAATATACTTGAAGACTACATATACATTAGTAACATATTTCAAAGAAAAGTTGGGAGAAATATACAAAAATGCAATTATAGTGCAAAATATGGTGTACTTTGGTTGTGCGCTCAAATGTAAAAAAAAGAGGCGAGGTATAAAAGTAATTCAATTGAACAAGTATTGTTGATTTCCGTATGACGCGTCTCATGAGTTCTATGTTCGAGAGTATCTTTTGATGATACTCGTTGCGTCGTCTTGTACTTGTTTCTTACTCGTTAAGGTGAGTCTATAGCCTCGTTTGATCAATTTTAGAAATCTTAAAACCCACGAGGAGAAATACATGTTTTTATAAACTTAGAACACAAGTTGTTTTGGTATGCTTGTCCTGATATGAATTGACCCGTGGTTGCCTTAAATTGCATTAAGTATATTGCCATTGTGAAAGCCTCAATTATGGACCGTTAACAGCTTATGATGGGCTAGCCGCTAGCACAATTAATAGATCTATGAGGGAAGCCACTTCGGTTCGGTTTGTGGGTGATGTCCCTTGTGCTTAGTCATGGACGCCCACTATACAGACATATTGTATTGAGAAGTCAGGTATACGGCAATGTACCAATAGTCTGGAGGTAAATGACAATTAATAAATCTCCTGTCTTATTAGACCTAAAGGGAGTGTCTAAGGGTTTGGTTCTATGAGCTTAATGCAATTGTTGCAATATACAATTATATTTGTTGATGCAAATTATTCGATGCTTGTTTCCTTCAAGTATGCCACCAAATTATAACTTTTGCTTGTGTTAAAAATGATTACATAAACCTATACATTTCACTCAACATTTTTGTTTATGATTTTACTCACATGTATTTTAGGTAATCAAGGAGTGTGAAGCTTGAGAGTCACGGGAATGAAGTTGTGCACTGCTTTTGTAATTTAAACTCTTTGAATGTTTATCGTTCCTTTCCTTAAAACAATATAAATATTTTGTTTTATTTCTACTTTGGTTATGATGTCTTGGAAATATGCTACTCTGACAAATGTTTAAGGAACGATAAATTTAAAACGTCTCTTTTCGAGTCGTTCTTTGTAAATTATGTGTAACTGTACCATTTTTTAGCATCCAAAGATATATTCCGCTGCGTGTAAATTTGGGGGAGTTAAACTCCCAGGTAATCCCATTTAAATTTAACCAAAGGCTCCCAAACCAACAATCCCAATTCTAGGTCAAAATTGTCTTGGCAGCATGCATGCAAAATAAATTACGTGCATGCTATAGTACCTCGAGGATAAAAATTCCACCACCTTTTTAAAAAGATGGCATCATAACTTTAAACCCCCACCCACCTGTGGACACAATTTAGAATTGTGATAAGAATATTCTAAGAATACCCAACGACCTAAAGGTTATCCTAAGCCTCCCATTAAAATATGATGAGTATACTTCAAAAAAATAAATGTGACAAAAAAATTTATTTCGAGATAGAGATATGAATATCTCAACCATCATAAATAAATTTGTTGCCACACTCCTTGAGCCCATAAGCAACTCTGTATTCAAATTTACAATGCCCTATATACCTGCAATGTTAGATGAAAACCCACAAAAACGACCATAAAAGCTGTCAGCGACTTCTTTCCACTATGTCAGCGGATAGAATACCTTTGTCAGCGGATAGAAAAATAATGTGGAAAATCTAACGTTTACAAACACTAGTAATAGTACACATCCTGTACACACTTTACATCAATTTCAAAAACCACATATTTTATAGATTGATCATTCCAATAATTAAAAGATCAGGCACATTCTTCTTTGTGTCAATTTTATTTGGAAATATTAAACCCTTTTTAAAACAATCCCATATAAAATGATGCCTGATTTCTATGTGTTTAGTTTTAGAATGATGTACATGATTCTTAATTATGCACAATGTACTATTATTATCTACAAAAATCTTAGTATGCATAAAATTGTGCCTATAATCCAAAAGCTGATTTTGAATCCATAGCACTTGCCTACAACATGCAGCAACTGCTACATACTCAGCCTCAGTTGTTGAATTGGCTACCACAGTTTCCTTCTTGCATTGCCAAGATATAATCCTGCTTCCAAGGAACTGACATCCACCAGTTGTGGACTTTCTATCTCTATTATCACCACCATAATCACTGTCTGAATATCCAATAAGCTCCAGAGGAGATTCTCTAGGATACCATAATCCCAATATGGGAAACATCTAAGGTACCTAAAATCCTTTTAACAGCATGAAGGTGACATTCCTTGGGAGTCACTTGATGACGTGCACATGCACATACTACAAACATGATATTAGGCCTTGAAGCTGCGAGATACATCAAGGAACCAATCATTGATCTATAATATCTGACATCAACCTCTTTACCGTCTCCAATCTTCCCCCATGGATGTTCCATGTCCATGGGTATAACACCCTATTTTGATAAATAGAATATCATAAGATAATTATGGAATATCATCATAGCATACAAGGTAATGTCTAAAACATTAATTGACCATAGAAGAATCTGGAAACAAACATCAGATCCACATAAGCTCCACACATGAAATACGTAAGTATAGAATGTAAGGAAAGGACTAAACAATGTACAGCAAAGCAAAAGTATTTAAATGCATAAATAAATGAAAGAAAGCTGGCGCATCATTCCATACACGTACTCTTGGATTCCTAGATTTGCCCTTTAGTACCTGCCGTATTGGGACATGGAAAGAGAAATACGGCTGACCAATACGCTTAGTGTGAGGATATATCACAAAGAATGTAAAGCATAAACATAAGCAAGTAATGGAATGAAATGAATAACATACAGCGGAATAAATGTACGTCTTGGAATACCTGGTTTTAAGTTCATAAAACTGGTTTATATTTCTGAAAAGACTTATGCTTAGTTTATTTTGAAAAATCTGTATTTTAAATATGCCGAGAGCCCATATAGGTCATGTTATATCCACGTGCATGAATACTTGGAGGGGTGACCTCGTCATGCAATTAGAGGGGCTGCCTCTCTAACACCCCCAAATCATATGCGCAGCGGAACTACAACATTTGGGTGCTAGGCAGTTATCATCACACACAAGCTATTTCGAACGACTCAAAGAGACGTAGGAATTTAAACATTAATTAAAATAGTGTTAAAACATCATTGTCTACCATTTCCCAAACCTCACAGAAGATACAAAACAGATTTGCGTCTAGGTCCCCACTGAATCTCAACCCAAAAATACATTACTTGTTTCACATGACATAATATTAAGGTTTTAAGTGATAAAAAGGGAGGAAAAACAAAGTAGACCGCCAAGCCACAACAACTTCCCTCCTCACATGATCCGCTGCTATCAATCTTGGTTACCTGAAACACATGCTTAAAATCGTCAACACGAAGGTTGAGCGAATCTATAGGTTTATCAAATCATAAGTTGAACATAAATATTAAAACCAATCATGACCATTCAATAGCATTGTCGTCCACACAATACATTATTCAAGGATATTATATTTAGCAATAGCTAATAATTGTGTTTAAGCTCGTGACACTAATCCGTTAACTCAATCACCCGCGTACATAGACTGGCATGATTTAAGTGAAACCAGTGCCCCTTCTAAAGGCATTATTTGTAATTATACCTTGTTTCTTATCACAAGTTATCCGTCCCCAGAGGGTACTCAATGTACTAGCTCTCGTCTCGGATAGGGTCGTCAACCCCATAGTACTATCAATTGTATAAGCGGCTATCTTCAACCCACACAAGGGCAAGACAATAGTTAATAGTTCATAAATTTAGGGACTTTTACAACTAGGTACTCAACACAATTCAAGACAACATTCGGGTCCAACAATCATTCATGACTTATGTTCATTTGTATTCTCGCGGGTAAAAACGTTTGAAATAAGTAAAGAGCGAGTCTATAGACTCACCTAACGTATTAGTAGTGGTTCTAGCGAAGACTTAACGAGAAATATCACCGATGATGTGGATGCCCGGGAAAGTCTAACACGCGACCTAAAAATCAAAGTACGAAAACCAAATCAACACTCCGTGTACATTATTGTACTAAACACACTCATATAAAAAAACTTAATGCTTATGAAAACTCACGCCAAAATCAAAAAAGTAATTGTTACGAGACTCATACTATCTATCTACGCAATTAAAGTTGCTTCCTATTTTATAACTTTGCCGGTACTTACCAAAAGTACGGGTTGTTTTCTAACACTTAAGCACCATTATAAATTACAAGAAAATTTGTAAAAATCCCTTACAATCTGTAGAAAACTCATTTTAAATCCCATAAAAAGTTTTCACTTTTATGACCCATTACTCACTACATTACTAAATGTAAACGTTTCGGACTGATTTTGCACTTCTAACACGTAAGACTTGTTTGACCCATTTAAAGACACCATTTGCTAATTTGACCATTAAGTCTAAAAATAGACTCCAAAATGCAGGTTTAGAACCAAATAACAACTTTCAATTATGTATAAAACTCTATCTATGGTCCCCGGGATTTGACCCAAAACCAAACATAATTTCGGATTATGTTGATTCTCATCTCCCGGTACACGAACTTTCAAAATAGCATAACTTTTGACTCGTTTGGAGTCGTAAGGTCTACTTTATACAGAAACGAAGCTAAGACAACGCTCTACAACTACATCCTACGTTTATGACCTGTTTACAAAATTAAACCCACGAAAAACATGCCTAAACAATCTGCCTAAATTTTACTACCTCAAAATCAATCTAACACTTGTTTCTAATCCATCCAAACATCACCTAAACCTATATTAACCACTTATAACCATTCCCAATCACCCCAAACAGCCCACTCTACTAAGAACATCAAATCCTCATCAAAACCCAAAGCCTAAATCATACATGCAATTAGTTTAAATCATTTAAAAACATCTAAAACATCACTAAAACATAACCCCACAACATAACACATCAAGATCAACAAACCACAACCAAACCCCCTTTGGCCGTGGGTTTGGTGTAGCAAAAACACCAAAGAAAAACAGCCCTTGACTCGTTTTACTGATGAATTAACATTATAAGCACATGAATTAAACATGTGTATAGTTTAATTAGAGCAAAACCTATTTTTGAAAAACCATAAATTTTTCGAAGAATTAATGGATGCTTGTATGTGATTGTTGGTGGGATTTACTTACAATGATAAAAGAAGGGTGGGTCTTTGATTAGATTTGTCAAAAACCAAAAAATAATGATGGTGGTGGTGGTTGTGTGGTGGGTGGCCGGCGGCCTAGAGAGAAAAAGAAAGAGATGATGTTTTTTTTTGCAAAATGAAGTGTGTGTATGTCCTTGTTCCTTTTTGTAAAAATGGAGGGACCCAAGTGCTAATTTTTTCTTTATTTTTGCCTTACTAATAAACGACCATTTAAAGAGCGGGATTTTGGCTAAATGATGGGTTTTAAATTTTTGTGGGAGTCGGGTTTCACCAAAAACTATTTCCAAAGGTTAAAACGCACACAAAACGAATATAAATATGGTTCCGACTCGACTTAACACGTAATAAAAATAAAATCTCGAACAACTCAAATATCGATCAATCGATAACAAAAGATAAATTTTGGGCATCCGTCGGTATCATAGTCGTCATCGGTTCTTCTAAAATCGTCAATCGTTAATATTACGACCTTAAACGTCGTTTTCAACTTAAACCGTCATATACATAATACACGAAATTTCTTAAAAATTTCAAAAATATTCATAAATTAGGGTAAAATAAATGTCGTTGGGTTCGGGGTATCATATCCTCAAGTGAGTCGCAACTTAAGAGAGATGCTCATACTGAACAGATCTTGAGACAATAACTTAGCATCATACGACACATTCACTGGTAACACATCCTCCCCTCTTTAAGGGAGCGACGTCCCAGCGCTCTCCGGTTCTTATACTCGCATTTCGTACTACGGGAAAGGGGAGGGTACTTCTTCCTAAAGAGGTCTTCACATTTCGATGTGGACTTCGGTTCACGTCTCAGTCTCCATCACACCTTCACAATGAGTATTATACCTTGCTTCAATCTCTTAACATCTCGATCCATGATCTCCACTTCAAATTCTCCAAATTCTTCCTACGGTTATCAACACATCTCTCCCCATAGTTTCCCGCGGTTAACAAGTAATTCTTATTCTACACAATCTCTTCCGTAGCCTCTCGAATCATTTTAAGTCCGTTCAACTGACTTTTTCCTACTTCATTCGATCCAACTGGTGATCTATATTTTCATCAACGTAATTCTTCAAATGCTACACATTCAATGCTAACTTGGTAAATTTCGTTGTACAAAGATACTACCAACGGCAAGTGTCGATCTCAACTACTACTAAAATCAATCACATACGCTCGGAGCATGCCTTCCAATGTTTGAATCGTCCTTTCACTTAGTCCATCATTCTCATAAACACAATTAATCATAAAGTAAAATCACACGGGCCACACATAACCCCATCGAAAACGTTCAAAATATACAAGACGTAGTACTTAATATTAGTCGTACAAAATCACCTTATTGCAATATTACGTACATACAACCCTAGTTCGTCAAAAACGAATTCATCAATACGGTAATCATTCGGCGTATACATAACTATCTCGAAAACATCACAATCCAATCAAACACAAAAGCCATTATGAAACACATAAAACTACATTACGACATTTTGCAACATAGCCAAACCATGCCAAGTCAATCAGTTCAACCAAGTTAACTCATGCTTGCTAATCATCCAAGCCATGACAAAATAAGAAATATTGACATGATTCTCGGATGAGTCCAGTCAAAAGAAAATTGCAAGTTTAAGAAGGTTCACCAGCTTGCTAGCTATGGATGCATATCCAAAAAGAAAGAAAATACTTACATGTGTCATCGTGGGGTGCTCACACACAGATCCATACCAAAAAAAGAAGAAAGAAATAATAATATTACAAGAACACCATCTTACTTTCGTCCCAAACGTGGTCAAAATCTCAATAAGCATCATCGTTCATAGTAAAAAAAATATATTACATGGCACGTGTTCTCCATGATCGGACGTTATTGGACAATGTCGTCTCAAGTTCTCACAACTTTCGATCACTCGACTAGGTCACATACAACATAAACACATAAAACGCAAGGGTTTAGCACATAAACATCAACTATGTCCATCTGTCGTTTAACCTTCGATGATCAAAGAAGATCGAGTCAAGCAAGGAGGATTCCTCACTTGAATAAACGAAGACGACAATTGGAATTGTCTTCCAACTACCTATGCACAGTTGGTAGTACTTCAACAGTTTATCGCGTGTCGTTAAACATATCAAAAGAACGAGAAAAGAAAATAAATAGAGTACGATACAGTTGATGTAGGAGAAGTCTTCGTAATTTCCCTCAGAGTTATTCGAACTTGGATTTCCTCTACCTTGGTAGTCTTCTATTTTTGTTTAAATATCTTCTCAGTGTCGGCATCAGCCCCTTTAGTATTTCATCAACACCCTAGTGATTCCGATGGAATTCACACGTTACATACAACACATAAAACATTTTTCCTAATTACTCGGTCATGGTGACTTACTAAGTCAACGCCAAACGAAAAGAAAAGATTTCAAGGAACATAAGAAAATTCAAAAAATTTCTTTAGGAATCAAAGAAAATACGATTACTTGCATAAGGATCCACCATTTTAAAAGCGTTCTCATCCAAACATTTATCAAAAACACTACCAGTTTTAAAGATGACCAATTGATTTGAAACTACATTGCCCTTCCTAAACTATGCATAACTAGCTAGATCATGCATAATCGAGGATCAAGCATCAACAACCAACAAAACAAGACTCTTCCCGAATTAGGCATAGTTAGCTAAGCTGTGCATAATTGAGGATCGAGTGACGACACAAACATAATTATTACACACCAAATATGACTATGAAAGTTTTCGACCTAATCTTTAAAATAATTAAATCATTTGAAATGAGAAAATATTATTACCATCGTTTCAAGAAATACATCAAACATTTTTCTTCCATTTTGAAAACATGCTATTACTTTGCCTTTTTATGAGGAAAATAAATAGATAATTAAATAAATAAATCGACACCACTTACATTTGATTAAATGAAACATTTCACACACTCATACATATTTTCAAAATAGACTATTCACCAAATAATGGTAAGGTGGTTCGAGATTAAAGATCATTGCAAGCACAACAAGTAATAAATTCAACAATCAATGTGATCGAACTAGGTAAACGAGCAATATATTTGCCAACTGAAATTTACTACATTAGAAATGAAAATACTTCAAATACATGAGAAGCTTCTCGGGGTAACAACAGCGATCTACATATACATGGAGTAAATATTGAACATCAACACAAGCATCAAAAATAGAACAACGATCATAATTCCCATCGTCTCGAGTTACACATACATTCCCCAATTTAGGTTCCATTAACCAAAAGAAGAAAAGTTACGGCGTCCATGAAGAGGAGAAAATACACCGGGTAACATACCCTTATTAACATGTACTAGCGAAGTAGCAATTTTAATATAAATAATGGTCTCATACCATTGACAATATTAAAACGAAAAATCACATGACTATCCAAGTTCAGATATAGACTCGTAAAATCCAATAAGTGATGTTGTATGATCGAACCATCGTGACTCAAAACATTAGATATTCATCTTTATAAAAGAATATACAAGTAGGCGTGTATTGGGTAATCCATTTGCATATTCTAAATAAATGTTACCTTATATTGTAGAACCGAACATTTGCACATTTTTAATTTATGTTACACCGTTTCAAACTTCTTATCTCTCATTTTCAACTTTACAAAGTTTTTAATTCTTGAAAAATTCCAGTATCTTTGAAATTATTAACATTAGTAGATGCGGTGACCCGGTTATCATAATTGGAACAATCATTAGTTTTGAAAATATCCATACTTGTGTCAAAATCCCATTAATATTCATATCTTAAGTACAAAAAACGTACATATTAAGAATTTTCAAAGTTTTACGTTATTATTATTACGACTTATCTTATCACATATATACAAAACATGACTCAAACTAGTCCAATTGACTCTTAAAATTAACCTTGACTTTTTATTATACATAAGTCTTCCATAAAACTGATTTGTTAAATCATATTCACGTGACTGGACTCAGACGTTAAAGATGGTTCACGTAGTATTATCTCGGACAACTTACTGATTTTAGTCGAGACACAAATCTTGATAATAATAATAATATGATAAATAATCAAAATTCTTGTTTCAATAATTCTAAAATGTATAATTTTCAACCTTTAATCCTTAGCCCATTATCAAACGATTTTAAAATTAACACATCTAGCAACATAATAAAATAACGTTCCATCAACATTTAATAATTTATTTCAAGCATTATAATTTCTCACTTAAAGTGTATCTTTCGATTTTATCCCAGTTTAATCACTACAACAAGTGACGAGTTCTATTTTATACCAATGCATATAACATGACCTTATGTTTAATATAAAACCAATTTTTGCAAAGTCTCTAGCTCCAAAATACATGACCAATTTTTTCTACTCATTTTCTGTATTAAAAGATACGCCAAAAGTTTACCATGATGACCCAAAAATTAATTCGTACCAAACCTCAAGCCGTCTATAGTCGATATTCATATCGTTAATCTTGCCAATAACTCCTTTTTCGAATTAAATCAAACAAATTCTTGACAAATCCATCACACGCTTCTAGTATCAAACTATTAAAGTATGAAAGAAAAGATTTTATGAGTAATATAGATTATTTATTACGATTTACCAACCAAGGTTAAAAGAAAAATAATTTCACTTTATTCATTTATTCTCTATACAAATTATACTTGTTATAAGACACACCATAGGTCATTTTTTATCCAAAAGTTTCATTCACCATTTATTTAATATGTAAAACACTTTATGTTTAAATCATTCAATCAACAAAGTTTAATGCTTATTTAATTCACACAAATGCCGGACCTCGTCATGTAAAATATTAAATTCAAAGTAATTGAAAAAACAAGACAAAATGAAATAAACGGAACGAGAACACGTATGTCAACTAAGTGTTGTTATCGGCCTCAGATGAGTTGATATGAGCAAAAACTCATATCAATTAATCAACGAATCACCCTAAAACACAAGAAAAATACCTAAACTTTGTGCTATAAAGCGGAATTATGTGGTATGTTTTGTGTTTGTGTACAAATAGGTAAGAAGGATGCATTTTCAAGCAAACAAGAAGAAAATCAAGCTAATTTGGATGAAAAGACAAAGAAGGATCAAGAGTGACAAGCCATTTGAAGACAAAGTACCTATCTTGACAATATTCAAAAGATGAAGGACTAAAGTGCAATTTTGTGAAAGTCAAGATCAAAGTCAAACCTGGTCAACCATCAAGTCAACCAAGTCAAAGGGTTTAAATGTTCAATAATGCAAGTTGAAGGATTGAAATTGTCAAAGAAATGAAGTTTATAGCTCAAAAGATCAAACTGCCAAAGTAGAGGGGTTAATTCTGCCATTTTTGGAAGTTATTTGGTGTTTAATCCGCGTGTAAAAGAATGGACCAATGAGAGGCCAAGAATTCAGTCACAAGGATTGCCAGCTGGCCACTAGCAGTCGACCCAATTAAATACTCAAATCTCAACAGTAACTTCCACTTTCTAGTTCTCAACCAATGGGATTTCGCCACTCAATAATATCTTTATCTGAAATAGATAATGATCCGTGTGCTCTTTATTTGCCCAACCAAAACTCAACACGTGGCATCTTCATCATAGCAACAAGCCCAGGAACGAGATCGAGTTAGAGTGTATTTCAGAAGAAGATGTATACATGAAAAGTGTTTAAAATCAAGAGACGAATTCATCCCACTTATCCAATTAAGATGAAATTTAGTTAATCAAAAAGGCCCAATTGTGTTCATCATCAGAAAATTGAAATTGCCAGAATGAAGCCACGTGGAAGATGGGGATTGGAGGAAACACGTCACTCACCCTCACCAACCCTCACCTGCACTCTATAAATAGCCCTAGATAGCTCTCATTTTGATGTAATGTAGAAAGTGTGAAAACACACACACTTTTCCTTTTTCTCTCAATTTAGTTAGGATTAGCTTCACAGCTCAAGAGACTGACAATCTTTTCAGTCTGTTAGTAGTTGTAACTACTTTTCTAGCTTTGTAACAACTTTTCCCACTCAATCAATCAAAGTTCATCTTTTCATCTCCTAACTCTACTGTTCATTCCTGCAATCTTGCTATTCTGTTGATGATGTTAGCTTATTATGATCACCATTGATCATGATTAGCTAATTGTGAAGACCTGTAGCTGTTGTTCCTGTTTTGTTCAATCCAGTTCAAGTTTGAGTAGATTTTGAAGAATTCAAGCTCATTAATGGTGATTAAGATGTTGATGGCTGTTGATCAGTTGATGTTTAGTTGATTCTAGTGCTAAGATGGTGGTTTAGCACTAGCTAGAAAGCACAACGCTTCTCTACTCCATCAAAGGATGCCTAAGCTAGAAGGTGTTGATTTTCTGCATTTTTGTTCCTCTAAAATGTTGCTTGCATGATCAATTCCTAGTGTAAATCTAATTGCCTGCATGATCAAGTGTGTTTAGCTGATATTGATTTGATTTTGATGACTGTGTAGCTTAACTGTAGCATAGCACTTGATTTCTTGCTTTAATCTCCATTATGTTAGCATACTTGCAGTCATTTTTAGCTTGTTTAAGCATCTTGAGTTTTAGCTTGTCTCATAGCTTAAGTTTGGTTCATATACTTTACATTTTGGTTGATAAATTTAACTTGTATCATTCTTAGATCAACTTAGCTTCTAGCTTAATTCTCTTTCATAAAAGTTGGATTAAAAACCAGTAACCAGTGTTTGGCATTAGTCTTAATCTGTGATCTAGTGTTGAAACTTGTTATATTCTTGTTCATTCTTGGTCACTTATCTTTTCTAAACATAGTGTGATTGTTTTCAGTCATTTTCAAGTTAACTTTAGAGTCAAAAAGGCAATTTGCAATAAAAAGGTTTGGGTTAGACTTTGGTAAACTGATTTTCAGGAAAGTAGTGATTCTCAAATCATTAGCATTTCTTTAATTCTTGATGAAATTCTTTCAAATCACTTTCTAATCCTCACACAATATCTGTAGATTGAGCTTGTAAAAGGAAACCATACAGTATCTAGTTTTGATATAGAAATAAGCATTTGATTAAGCACTTGAGCATATCTCATTTTCTGTGATAAAATTCTAGACTGATTTCTTCCACAAGCATTTCTACTTCATAAACTTGGTAATTTTTTTTCACAATTCTTATTAGAAAGTGTTCCTGGATAAATTTTGAAGTTTTCAGCTTTTTGAAATTTTAGGTCAACGGAAGTCAAATAAGCACTCTTTTAGCTTAATTTCGTTTTCTGAATTCGTTACTGGGTCATTTTAGATAAGGAAAGACATTCATTGCTTCTTATGAGCTGATTAACAAGTTTTGTAAGAAAATTAGATTGTGCACGTTTGGCTTATCAGTTAGCTTAATATTGGATTATTAAGAATAGCTTGTTTGAGTTTCACTTAGTTTCAGCTTAATTCCTTTTACAGGCCTAGGTATTATTGGATTTTAAGTCTTTTGCAAATAATTAGAGCTTATTTGGTTGAGAATTCAGCTCAAACAAGCTTATTTCTCTTCTTAGCCCGTTTTTGTGAAAATTATCCATTTAATTGCATTCAAGTCCTTTGGTTTTGTATCTGTTTTCATTTCTAGCTAATTTCCCACTTAATTAGGTTTTGCAAATAATCAGTCCTTATAATTTTGGAACTTTACAAAGTTGGTTAGACAGTTTTACTAGTTTGTTAAAATTAGTTACTTGTTAGTTACATTTACACAATTAGTCCTTGTAGTTAACTGTTTTGCATTTCAAGCATTTTAATTTTCAGAATTTACATTTTCAGCCCTTTACTTTCATAGATTTACACTTTTGTCTTCACTTGAATAACAAATGTGGTATTTGACAATTTGTTTTACGGTTACGTAGTTAATATTTTTCATTTTTACTTGATTGTTCAAATAGACATAGAAAAGCCAAATAACCTTACCAACCAAAAATGATTATAAACCCGACCTTGTTAGGACTTTCAATTTGTTAAGAACTGAGAAAACGAACTTCAGTTATACACAATTTCAAATGGCGCCGCTGCCGGTTCTTTGACTTTACGAGAGACTATCGATTGACGGTTTTCATTGGCTTTTGGGACCCGTTCACGTAGTGAACGTTATTTTTACGTATCATAAATCAAAAATAATAAAAAATCAAAAATATAAAAATACATAAAAACTGAAAAATTAACAAAAACAATTATTTTCCTAAAGAATTGACCAAACAAATTAAAAAATCCAAAAAGCAATTTTTTTCTAAGAGATTGCACCCAAAAATATATATTATTGGATTCTCTCGGTTTTTATGTACATATAGTCTTTTCTCTTAAAAACTCATAAATACAAAAATATTTTCCATATATTATTATAAGTAAATATGTATACGTATAAGAACAACCAATTCACATATTCTCCATAAGTATTGCCGAGGCAATACACCAAGTTGAGGGGCGTTCCGGTCCTTGACACGTGTATCGATCAAAAAAATAAAGCAAGAATAGATAAATACTTCCAATAAGCAACAATTCGAAGAATACAAACAATTAAGTGAATAGAAAAGCGATGTGCTATAAAATGCCATCTAAGGGTCAGTAGGTACTTAAGTGCTTCGCGCCACCTAACCCCCCGTTCACTTGTGAGTATTCTAAGAAGGAACGCTTCATTGGGGGTCTTGCACCCAAGTAGTACATACGTATATTATTATTTTCTTGTGGATATTTCATATTGAAACTCGAAGGGGATAATCCTTTTCTCTTCAAAATCACACATGTAACACTCTCAGTTTTCGTATCGGTACATCGGAAGGGTCTTTTAAAGTGTTACGGGATAGCACAATAACTCTAATCGTAGACAACACATAAAAATGGTTGTACAAGGTTCAACATACATTCATTCGATTTAAAGTTTTAAAATGTACAACAGGTCCCAAATTATACAGGTCATTAAGTTTACAAAACATAGATCGAATGAACATTTTTAATATTATGTGGGCCATCAGAGTCGATCTCCATCCGGATTACCTTCAAGCACCTGAGATAAAAACATGCAAAAATCATATAAGCGAATGCCGAGTGAATTCATAGAGTTTAATAAAAATCGTTATATAAAACAATCGTTAAAATCAGAACACAAGTATAATATCGGAAGTAAGTCCTCGTATTGCTAGTCAGGCAATATATCAATCAAGCATACATCTTAAACCGTCCATGAGACCGTAGCCTCAATATTACCATAATAGGTAATATATTCATCGTTATTTGCATCGTTATTGTATTGTATATTGAAATACATTATGGATTATTATTAGCCGCATGATATTGTTACCTTACTATGAAAACAGCGGGCCGCGAACCCGACAAACAATTTGCCCATCTAAGTTAACGTGTCGTCACAAAAATCACGCTATGTAATCTTATCATACATAAATTCGCTTACCAATCAATGTGGTACGACGGGGATCAACCGTCAAGGCGCGAACTGGGGTGATCGTCCCCAAATAGTACTATCATATGCATAAGCGTCTACCAAATCCCGGTAGTTCACAATTCATGCTAATGGGACTTTAAGTGACATAACCTAACTACTAATAATCCTTTTTATCTCGTTTATACGGTCATAGCATCATTCGGGTCCATATCATTAACCATACCATCGGGACTACTTGTGTTCTATTTTATCAAAATCTAGCATGTTATCTCCCTCGCGGGTTTACAAATCATTTTATAAAACATTTAAAAGAGTGCGAGGCTATGAACTCACGTTGATAATGAAAGGCGGATTATCGGCTACGGGCGTGCTTCGGCCACGAAAACCTATATAAATAATAGTCGGTCTTAGACTTTTGTCCAATGACTTTATCCAAATAACAATATACGTATCATGATTTTGTACATATGATGATGATCAAGTGGGTTTATATATCCTTGTTTACTCATTTTAGTGTTCATGTATTGGTAACTTTTTACTAGTTTACTAGTTTTACCTATTTACCGATTTTAAGTCCAATAAGCTTATTATAAGTTCTTTAACTTGTATTATTTCATTTTATACTTATATTATCAGTATTCAAACTTTACATATTGGGCCTAAATGGGTTAAGCCCAATAAGTACTTTTTATAAGTGTTTAACTTATTTAGTCCAATTATTAGTCCAATATGCTTACTTAGCTCGTTAATGTCCGTATGTCCTATAGTTCGGGTTTTATCGGTTTTTACTTGTATTAGATACTTATATATCAGTATATGACTTTTAAAAACTTTACATTAGACGGGTTTTATCGTCTAAGTTTTAATTGGCGAAAAACGTTAATTTTACGGTAATAGCCGAAAAAGTCGTAAAAATCAAGTTTATAGTTTTTTATAACTTATAAATATTATTCAACTACCATTTTTATAAATTATCCATTTAGTAAAACTTATACATATTTATATAAATGAAATTCATAAGTTAGTGGGTTTTAATTTTCACATTTTATACTATATAATTTGAGTGCTTATATAATAGTATTAAACATTAATTCTTCAAAATCTGATTTTTATTTTCATCTTCACCATGTTTATTGTATCTAGAGTTCTACAATGATTTAGAAGCTCATTTTTGGGTGGCATGAACTTCATATTATGTTCTACAGTTAACTTAGCTATAGCTACTACTCATTTTAAGATTAACTAGCCTTAACAGTCCCTACAAAACAGCTTATTCAGATTAGCACACTCATCTTGTTTTGATCATATCTCACTCATTTTAATGATTCCATTGCATGGCCAACTCTCACATGTGTATGACATATTTTAATTACTGTAAATGGATTCCACCATGCAAATTTATCAGTTCAAGTTTTGGTTACATACTGTTTTTATACAGCCAACAAATTAAGCATGATTTTAGCCTTGTTTCTTATGGTTATTAATCTTTTTAAGCATATTTATCAACACTTGATCCCCACACAACATTTTTATCATCATATATTCATCATATACATATACAACAAGAAAGAAAATACTTTTGATCTTTACAAAAATAACAAGAGAAAATGGAAAGGATGATCTTCTTTACCAACCAAGAGTATATGTTGTTTTTGGAAGACAAGAACTTGATGAACACCAAATGTATCCCCAAGATCATCAAACACCAAGAAAATATGTTGAGAAATAAGCCCTAGGACACAAGCAAATCACCTCCTTTGTTGTTAAAATGGCCACCAAGTGATCAAGGCTTCAAGGTAACTCCATGATATAGCTAGATAATAAGTATTTTGTGGCTAGAAAAGATCAAAAGGGGTGTTTGTTCTTGAAGTGGGACGGCAATGGTGATGGTGTTGAGAGAGTTTTTAGTTGGTTTTGCATGAGAGAAATGGTGGTATGTGTTAGCTAGCTGTTTTTGTTGGTTTGGTGTGTAAAACTAGCTTAAGTGTTAAGCTAATGCTTACACTTGTAAGCTACTAGTTTACATGATGCCACATCTTTGATGTGGTGTCATGTTTAGCCGCCCCTTAAGTTAGTGGGGTGGGATAAATTATTTTGTCCCATCCCGCTAATTTACGGGTAATTCTTGATTCTATTTTCCTCGATTTGCGTGCCCTCGGGTCGTTTCACGAAAAACGTTTTTATAAATTATGAATCAACGTCACAAAATGAATCCAATAAAAATTGTATCATCAAAAACGGAGTTCAAAAACATAAATACGTAATCCTAAGGTTTCCGGTTTAATCGTAAAGGACGCTAAATTATACACGTAAGCCCAAATTTAAATCCGTAAATTGTGAGTTCATCAACCAACACAAAAATAAGTTTCAAAATATTATACGAGAAAATAATTCTCTACCTGAAATGTTAGATTGTCACAGCTTTTCCTCCTAAAAGGGATCAACGTCCTCGTGATCCATTTCATTTTGATGTCCGTTTCTTATTGAAATCGAAGAGGTGCGGATATTTATTCCACATTTCATCCTCTCGTTCCCAAGTATATTCCGGTCTATGCTTTGAATTCCATCGGATCTTGACAATAGGTATCCGACTTTGTTTCAGTTGCTTTACCTCACGATCCATAATCTCTACGGGTTCTTCGATAAAATGCAACTTCCCATCTATTCGAACCTTATCCAACGAAATTTTCTCATCACTCACTGCTAGACATTTCTTCAGATTAGATACATGGAATGTGTTGTGAACACCATGAAGTTCTGGGGGTAACTCTAGTTTATAAGCCACCGGACCTACTCTAGATAAAATCTTAAAGGGTCCAATATAACGGGGATTCAATTTTTCTCGCTTTCCAAATCTTATAACGCCTTTCCATGGCGATACTTTCAACATTACTCGGTCACCCACTTCAAACTCCATCGGCTTCCGCCGCACATCCGCGTAACTTTTCTGTCTACTACGGGAAGTCAACAACCTATTCTTAATCTAAACTATCATCTCCGTGGTCTCCCGGATCAATTCCGGTCCCGTGAGCTGGGTATCCCCAACTTCACTCCAACATACAGTAGATCTACACTTCCTACCATACAAAGCTTCAAACGGTGCAGCCTTAATACTAGAATGGTAACTATTGTTATACGAAAACTCTGCTAACGGTAAATGTTTATCCCAATTATTACCAAAAACTAAAACATAAGCTCTCAACATATCTTCTAGTGTTTGTATCATCCTTTCACTCTGCCCATCAGTCTGGGGGTGATAAGCAGTACTCATGTCGAGATTCGTTCCCAAAGATCTTTGGAGAGATTTCCAAAAATTCGATGCGAATCTAGGATCTCGATCTGAAATGATCGATACAGGCACTCCATGCTTGCATACAACATTCTCAAGATATATACGAGTCAGCTTCTCCAGTGAGAACTACTCTTTAATCAGAATGAAGTGTGCTGATTTGGTCAGTCTGTCGACAATAACCCAAATCGAGTTGTTTCCAGATGATGTTCTAGGAAGCTTGGTGATAAAGTCCATCGTAATTCGCTCCCACTTCCATTCAGGAATCTTTGGCCGTTGAAGTAGTCCTGATGGATTTTGATGTTCAGCTTTAACTCTAGCACAAGTCAAGCATTGAAGAACATACATAGCAATATCAGCTTTCATATTCGGCCACTAGTACAACTTCTTCAAATCATGGTACATCTTATCAGATCCCGGATGAATGGAATACTTAGATTTATGGGATTCTAACATAATCAAGTCTCTTAAGCCTCCAAACTTAGGTATCCACATACGACCTCTTAAGCATTTCACTCCATCAGCTCTAACCTCTAAAGGATCTCCTTCTCCTCGAACCCTTCATTAACAAAATTTTATTTCTTACAGGTTTCTATTTGCGCATTTCAAATTTGCTCAGGAAAATTATTGTGCACGGTCAAGACTAGAGAACGTACCTTGATAGGCTCTCTATCTTTCCTACTTAACGCATCGGCAACAACATTGGCTTTTCCTGGGTGATATTTTATATCACAATCATAATCACTTAACAACTCTATCCATCTTCGTTGCCTCATGTTCAATTCCTTCTGGTCGAGAATATACTGTAGGCTTTTGTGATCGGTGAATACCGTACACTTGGTGCCATACAGATAATGTCTCCACAACCTAAGAGCAAAGACTACAACTCCTAACTCAAGATCATGAATAGTATAATTCTCCTCATTCTTCCTTAATTGCCAGAAGCATAAGCTATCACTTTCTCTCGCTGCATCAAAACAGCTCCATAGCCTCTAAGAGATGCATCATAATACACTACAAAATCTTCACTCCCGTCGGGTAATGATAAGATTGGCGCACTACATAATTTTTGCTTCAATGTCTGAAATGCTCCATCTTCATCACCTCCCCAAACGAAAGGTTTATTCTTCTGGGTAAGCTTAATCAAGGGTTTAGCTATCAAAGAAAATTCTTTAATGAATCGCCTATAATAGCCAGCCAATCCTAAGAACTATCGCACTTTCGTTGGCGTTGTCGGTGCAGACCAATTCTTAATGGCTTCAACCTTTGCAAAATCAACATGAATTCCATCTTTGTTAATCACATGACCAAGAAATTGCAAAGATTCTAACCAAAAATCACATTTCGAAAACTTAGCATACAACCTTTCATCCTTCAACAAATTCAAAACAATCCTCAAATGTTCTCTATGTTCATCTTCATTCTTAAAATAGATTAGAATATCGTCAATAAACACAATCACAAATTTGTCCAAGTAGGGCTTGCACACTCGATTCATTAAATCCATGAAAACCGCAGGTGCGTTAGTTAACCCAAATGGCATTACTTGAAATTCATAGTGTCCATAACGAGTTCTAAATGCAGTTATAGGAATATCTTCTTCACGGACGCGAAGTTGGTGTTATCCTGACCGCAAATCTATGTTAGAATACACACTAGATCCTTGTAGTTGATCAAACAAATCATCAATCCTAGGTAAAGGATATCGATTTTTAATTGTCAACTTATTCAATTCCCTATAATCAATGCACATACGGAAAGATCCATCCTTCTTCTTAACGAACAAGACTGGAGCTCCCCAAGGAGACGAGCTCGGTTGAATAAAACCTTTACCAGACAACTCCTTAAGTTGCTCAGATAACTCCTTTAATTCAGAAGGGGCTAATCGGTAAGGCGCACGTGCCACCGGTGTAGCACCGGGAATTAAATCGATTTGAAACTCTACTTGCCTTATCGGTGAAAGTCCGGGTAAATCTTTAGGAAATACCTCAGGAAATTCACAAATAATAGGTACATCTTCCAATCATTTCTCCTTAGACTCATTCCCGGTCACTTGAGCTAAGAATAACTCACAACCGTTCCTGATGTACTTTTGGACTTTAATACATGAAACGATTTTCAAACGGGATTCACCTCGATTACCATCAATTACTAACTTCCTATTCCTAAGAGGAATCTTAACCTTCTTCTCTCCACATAAAATAGTAGCATTATTCAACGACAACCAGTCCATACCAATAATAATATCAAAACTACCTAATTCTATCAACATCAAATCAATCGGAAAGGAATAGTTCAAGAGATTTAGAGAGCATCCTTCTAATAGCTTATTAGTTTTCACTAATTTACCATTAGCCAATTCCACCTCGTAACTGGTATTTATCTCAACAGGTTCAATGTCAATAAGGGCACTAAATTTAGTGGATACAAAGCTCCTATCAGCACCCGAATCAAATAAAGCAACAATATAATGATTGTTGAGTAAAAATGTACCTGTAACGACATTTGGATCCTCTTTCTTCACCTCAATTGTTCCAAGTTGATAGATACCACCCTGGGGGTTTCTTCCAGGTACAATCGCTTTCAACTTGGGGCATTCTGATTTCCTATGACCTTCTTCATTACAGTTGAAGCAAATGGTTCCCTTCTTACACCTTTCAACCTTGTGTCCAACCTTTCTGCAATTTCGGCACTTCCAGCAATCGCCAGCATGCCTCTTGTTTCCACACTTAGGACATCTATCATCGTTGCGCGGTGTATTGTTGGTAAGAGCATTTGCATTCCCCTTTCTCTGGTTCTGACGGCGATTGAAATTCTTCCTATTATCACCTCTATCTACACGATCACCGTCTCCCTTTCTTTTATCACCAACACGGGCTTCATCTTCCCTATCCTGAATTATCTGTCCAATGAGTTGGTAAGCCATTCGAACAGCATCATCAATGGACAGTGGTTTAGATGATGTCACGTCCCTCCGGATATTCCTGGTCAACCCTTTAATATATTGCTCAATTCGGATCTCTTCGGGTTCCACCAATCGAGGACATATCAAGGCCAACTCATGGAATCGGTTTGTGTAACTATCAATGTCCACACCTTTCATTCTCAAATGAATCAACTCTTGTTCTAACCTAATGATCACACTACGAGGAAAAAACTCCAAAGTCATCCACTTCTTAATTTCAGCCCAAGGAGTAGCATTAGCAGCATCAATACCCATGAAAGCAATTCTCCCGTTCCACCAAGTCAACGCACGACCTTTAAGAGTAGCCATAGCAAAAGTCACCTTATCTTCCTCCTTACACTTACTAATCCGAAACACCGACTCAATCTTCTCAATCCACTGGCTTAATCCTACAGCACCTTCAGTTCCATTAAAAGGTAGAGGTTCACACTTCATGAACGTCACATAAGTACAGCCACCAACTTCAGGTGCATTAGTTCCAAGTCCTCCTATATTTCCTCCAGCATTAGCATTTACATTATTAGCATTCACATTCACATTAGTACCGCCAATTCCACTACCGCCAGCTCCACTACCGCCAGCTCCACTACCGCCAGCTCCACTACCGCCAACTCCACTACCGCCAGCTCCACTACCGCCAGCTCCACTACCGCCAGCTTCATTTCTAGCATTTGCCATAAATTCAGTCATAGATGCGGTAATTTGCTCCGTAATAATCCTACGTACATCATCCTCAGTCACAACCTTCTTGGGCGGCATAGTTCTATAATTTCACAATTTCAAAGTATTAAGCATTTACCCAACAAGGGATTCATATAATATGGATTGAATTCATAATCAAGATACAAATAAGGCACAATATGGAATTCAAGACAACATACATATTTCATTCGATTTGAAACAAAAGCATTGTCTTAGTTACATCCCATATCAAAGTTCTAGGACTATATATATTCAAAATTCGTGCCAAGTCTACTACTAACAAGTCGGTTTAGTCAAAGCTACAAAAGTACAAAAGATACAAAGGTCACTACTAGACACAGACTGGTCTACTGAGAACCGCCAGATGCTCCATCATCCATCGTCTTCTGTATCTTCGTCGGACGATCACTAGACACATCTTCAGCTGGGCGCTTACGGATCACTCCTCTTTCAACCATGTCAGCATAAAATCTACTATTCCAACCCACGGATATATTCAACTCCTTCTCAGCTTTCTCACGCATCGCACGAGCTACATTCAACTGAATCTCCATAGAATTCACCTTTTTCTTCATAGCAGCAAACTCACCACTTTCTAACACCGATAACCTCCTAAAAGCCTCATTCAAACCACGCTCTACATCAGTCAAATCCAAACTAAGCAATTCCCGCTCTTTCTCGCCAACCTTAGTCTTCGACTCCAAATAAGCAACATGAGTTTGAACAACACCTAATCCAATCTATGTCATACTACTCTTAACACGGGAAGCATCTAGATCACGCCTCAAGGCTCATGGTGCAAGACCATCAATATGAGTAGCCTCTCGAGTACTATACGACTCTCCTATCACACGTCTACGAATAGTAATACCATCAGTACCGTCAGGTGCATTATCATCCTCATCCTTCTCTGATTCAGAATCAGATTCAGAGGATTCAGACATTTCATCCCTAGGTAGCTCAACCTCAGAATCAGACAAATCAACTGGTGGGGGTAAAGGCTCGCCCTCTGGAACATCATAAGGGTAAATAAGCTCGGCTTCCTCATCGTCATCAACCTCATCGTCTATACCTACATCCTCCTCGACATCCTCGTCGTCAATCTCATCATCTAAATTATCTATCCCAATCTCCTCATCATTCTCAATAACAACATTATCAATCTCATTTTCGACCATATCAACCTGAGGGGCAATCTGATCTCCTAGTCCTATCTCGGGCTCGGGATCCTCAAATGGTTCCTCCTCATCATCCATATCATAATCTACTATGTCTAAATAAGGATCATCATCTACATTAGGTTCGGGAATATCATGGTTCTCTACAGGAATATTAGGGTCAGCCATGACAATCTGTATTTATATATATCTCGTATTAGGATAACATACTATTTAAACAATCACATACTGAAACCACGATATATACATATATATAAATTAAATTATATATATCAAAATTTATATCTTCTCAATAGGGCTTGTTGGTAACGTCGGAGATCTCTGGCACCGTTATAGTCAAAAGATTTTTCAAATATTTTCTCAAATGTTCATAGTTAAAAGATTTTGAAAAGTTTTGTTCAAAACCTTGGTTTTTAAAATCTTTTGTTCGCTATAACGAGAGCTCTGGTACCAAACTGTAACACTCTCAGTTTTCGTGTCGGTACAGCGGAAGGGTCTTTTAGAGTGTTACGGGATAGCACAATAACTCTAATCATAGACAACACATAAAAATGGTTGTACAAGGTTCAATATACATTCATTCGATTTAAAGTTTTAAAGTGTACAACAGGTCCCAAATTATACAGGTCATTAAGTTTACAAAACATAGATCGAATGAACATTTTTAATATTATGTGGGCCATCAGAGTCGATCTCCATCCGGATTACCTTCAAGCACCTGAGATAAAAACATGCAAAAATCATATCAGCGAATGCCGAGTGAATTCATAGAGTTTAATAAAAATCGTTATATAAAACAATCGTTAAAATCAGAACACAAGTATAATATCGGAAGTAAGTCCTCGTATTGCTAGTCAGGCAATATATCAATCAAGCATACATCTTAAACCGTCCATGAGACCGTAGCCTCAACATTACCATAATAGGTAATATATTCATCGTTATTTGCATCGTTATTGTATTGTATATAGAAATACATTATGGATTATTATTAGCCGCATGAAATTGTTACCTTACTATGAAAACAACGGGCCACGAACCCGACAAACAATTTTCCCATCTAAGTTAGCGTGTCGTCACAAAAATCACGCTATGTAATCTTCTCATACATAAATTCGCTTACCAATCAATGTGGTAAGACGGGGATCAACCGTCAAGGCGCGAACTAGGGTGATCGTCCCCAAATAGTACTATCATATGCATAAGCGTCTACCAAATCCCGGTAGTTCACAATTCATGCTAATGGGACTTTAAGTGACATAACCTAACTACTAATAATCCTTTTTGTCTCGTTTATAGGGTCATAGCATCATTCGGGTCCATATCATTAAGCATACCATTGGGACTACTTGTGTTCTATTTTATCAAAATCTAGCATTTTATCTCCCTCGCGGGTTTACAAATCATTTTATAAAACATTTAAAAGAGTGCGAGGCTATGAACTCACGTTGATAATGAAAGGCGGATTATCGGCTACGGGCGTGCTTCGGCCACGGAAACCTATATAAATAATAATCGGTCTTAGACTTTTGTCCAATGACTTTATCCAAATAACAATATACATATGATGATTTTGTACATATGATGATGATCAAGTGGGTTTATATATCCTTGTTTACTCATTTTAGTGTTCATGTATTGGTAAGTTTTTACTAGTTTACTAGTTTTACCTATTTACCGATTTTAAGTCCAATAAGCTTATTATAAGTTCTTTAACTTGTATTATTTCATTTTATACTTATATTATCAGTATTCACACTTTACATGTTGGGCCCAAATGGGTTAAGCCCAATAAGTTCTTTTTATAAGTGTTTAACTTATTTAATCCAATTATTAGTCCAATATGCTTACTTAGCTCGTTAATGTCCGTATGTCCTATAGTTCGGATTTTATCGGTTTTTACTTGTATTAGATACTTATATATCAGTATATGACTTTTAAAAACTTTACATTAGACGGGTTTGATCGTCTAAGTTTTAATTGGCAAAAAACGTTAATTTTACGGTAATAGCCGAAAAAGTCGTAAAAATCAAGTTTATAGTTTTTTATAACTTATAAATATTATTAAACTACCATTTTTATAAATTGTCCATTTATTAAACCTTATAAATATTTATATAAATGAAATTCATAAGTTAGTGGGTTTTAATTTTCACATTTTATACTATATAATTTGAGTGCTTATATAATAGTATTAAACATTAATTCTTCAAAATCTGATTTTTATTTTCATCTTCACCATTTTTATCATATCTAGAGTTCTACAATTAATTAGAAGCTCATTTTTGGGTGGCATGAACTTCATATTATGTGCTACAATTAACGTAGATATAGCTACTGCTCATTTTAAGATTAACTAGCCTTAACAGTCCCTACAAAACAGCTTATTCAGATTAGGACACTCATCTTGTTTTGATCATATCTCACTCATTTTAATGATTCCATTGCATGACCAACTCTCACATGTGTATGTTATCTTGTACTTACTGTAAATGGATTCCACCATGCAAATTTATCAGTTCATGTTTTGGTTACATACTGTTTTTATACAGCCAACAAATTAAGCATGATTTTAGCCTTGTTTCTTATGGTTATTAATCTTTTTAAGCATATTTATCAACACTTGATCCCTACACAACATTTTTATCATCATATATTCATCATATACATATACAACAAGAAAGAAAATACTTTTGATCTTTACAAAAATAACAAGAGAAAATGGAAAGGATGATCTTCTTTACCAACCAAGAGTATATCTTGTTTTTGGAAGACAAGAACTTGATGAACAGCAAATGTATCCCCAAGATCATCAAACACCAAGAAAGTATGTTGAGAAATCAACCCCAGGACACAAGCAAATCACCTCCTATGTTGTTAAAATGGCCACCAAGTGATCAAGGCTTCAAGGTACCTCCATGATATAGCTAGATAACAAGTATTTTGTGGCTAGAAAAGATCAAAAGGGGTGTTTGTTCTTGAAGTGGGACGGCAATGGTGATGGTGTTGAGAGAGTTTTTAATTGGTTTTGCATGAGATAAATGGTGGTATGTGTTAGCTAGTTGTTTTTGTTGGTTTGGTGGGTAAAACTAGCTTAAGTGTTAAGCTAATGCTTACACTTGTAAGCTACTAGTTTACATGATGCCACATCTTTGATGTGGTGTCATGTTTGGCCGCCCCTTAAGTTAACGGGGTGGGATAAATTATTTTGTCCCATCCCGCTAATTTACGGGTAATCCTCGATTCTAGTTTCCTCGATTTGCGTGCCCTCGGGTCGTTTCACGAAAAACGTTTTTATAAATTATGAATCAACGGCACAAAATGAATCCAATAAAAATTGTCTCATCAAAAACGGAGGTCAAAAACGTAAATACGTAATCCTAAGGTTTCCGGTTTAATCGTAAAGGACGCTAAATTATGCACGTAAGCCCAAATTTAAATCCGTAAATTGTGAGTTCATCAACCAACACAAAAATAAGTTTCAAAATATTATACGAGAAAATAATTCTCTACCTGAAAATGTTAGATTGTCACAACACGAGAGCTTCTCTCTCATTCCTCGTATTGAGTTGCATGCTCACTCGCGGGCGTGCACAAATACCGATTGGTGTACAACCTCTTCCTCCGAAAAGGAAGAAAAAGAGAAAGAGTAGGAATACCCCCGTCCATCAAGCCGATCACGAGAATCGTGCTTTGATTCATCCATAACAAGAAGCCATAGCCGGAGTTAATACTCGTTCTTTGATGGAGAAATTGAAATCCAATGTACACGGATATGTCGATGCTATCAAGATACCCGATACTCCCGCAAACACATTTGAGATAAAAACATCTATGATTAACTTGGTTTCAAACACACCTTTTTATGGGAACAAGAATGATAATCCTCATGATCACCTTAAGAGATTTCTTGCTCCTTGCAACACCATTAAGTACAATGGAGTTCCCCATGATGACATTAAGTTGATATTGGTGCAAATTTTCACTAGAGGGTCCGGCTAAGCATTGGTTAGATACACAACCACCCGAGAGTATTACCACATGGGATGGTTTCACTACCAAGTGTTTGAACAAGTTCTTTCCCCCATCTAAGACCACGACTTTGAGGAACTTAATTATAGGCTTTCAACAAAAACCTAGTCAAACATTTAGTGATGCTTGGGAGGAGTATAGAGAGTTATTGAGGAGATGCCCTAACCATGGATTGGATGAAGTTTACCAAATCAATACTTTCTATAATGGCCTTAAACCTCATCACCAAGACTCACTCAATGCTTCCGCGGGAAGGAATATTCTTCTTAAATCCATTCAAGAGGCTTGGGATATTATTGAGACCAATGCAATGGTGTAAATCAACACACAATTTGATGAAAGAGTCCATGTCATTCAAGAAGGAGGTTCTAAACCATTGGAGACTCAACTCATTTCATGCATTCAAGCATTGACTCAAGCTTCAAAGGAAAATCAAACAATCATACAAAACACTCAAAAGATGCAAGAAACAATGATGAATGACTTTATGAAGCTTTCTATGGGCAATCATTCCACAGATGATGTGCATGCCATTACTCTTTAATGTGAGACTTATGGAGGTCCTCATTACTATCAACAATGTGATAAGGTGCAAAGTTATCAAGGAGAATGTTATGCTTATCAAGAGGAACATCATGAACATTTCAAGCCAAACATCAATCCCAACAACCTTTCTTACAAGTCTCAAAATTACCTTACTCCACCAGGATTCCCACCCCAACCACCCACCCAACCTCAACAAAATCCTCCTCATTTGTTACAAAGAAACCAAGGTTCAAGACCACAATACCAAGGGAATAACTACAAGGCACCTAAAAATTTACAACATCAAGGAAATAACTTTTACCCACCACATCAAGGATTTCATCAACCACTTCCATCCTTCCCAAATCAAGGATATTCTCAAATTCCCAATCAAGGTTACCCTCAATTTCAATATCAAGGATATGGGCTACAAGAGACTCATGAGTATGTTGAGAGGAGGATTCGTGAAACCGAGAAAAGAATGAATGATCAAATGAAGCGTATATCAGAGGAACAAACTAATAGGCTTTTGATGGCATTCAATCAAAGACAACAAGGGGCTTTACCATCTAACACACAAGCAAACCCAAGGGAAAATGTCAATGCTATTACAACGAGAACTGGAAAGTCAACAAAGGATCCTTCACCTCCTAAACCTCCTATTGTTAAACCCACTTTTGTTCCTACATGTGACAAGCCTTCTACATCTACTTCACCACCTCCAAATTCTCCTATTCAATCAAACACACCTTCTCAACCTATTCTCACTTCTCCTTTACCTTCCACAACTCCCAACGAAGAAGCTAACAAAGACAAATCTTCCACTACAACACCTACACCTAAACCAACTCTTCCTTATCCTTCAAGGTTGAAAAGGACAAGTTAAAGAACAAGTATGATATCCAAGTCTCAAATTTTTTAAGGATGTTTAAGCAACTCAACATAAATATCTCCTTTGCGGAAGCTCTTGCTTACATGCAAAAATTTGCTAAGATGTTCAAGGATTTACTCTCCAACAAGGAAAAATTGGTTGATTTTCCAAACACATCCCTTAATGAAAATTGTTCCGCCGTGCTACTTAAAACCTTACCAACAGAACTTAGAGATCCGGGGTGCTTCTTGATACCTTGTAATTTTCCCGGTGTGGAAAATTGCATGGCTTTGGCGGATCTAGGGGCAAGCATAAACCTCATGCCTTTATCGGTTTGGAAAAAACTATTTCTTCCTGAGCTCACTCCCACTAGGATGACACTTGATTTAGCCAACCGTACCATAGCTTACCCCGTAGGTATCGCGGAGGATGTGTTTGTAGGTGTGGATAAGTTTACATTTCCGGCTGACTTTGTAGTGGTTGATTATGACATGGATCCTAGAGTTCCTTTGATTGTTGGTAGACCGTTTTTGAGAACAGGTCGTACTTTGATAGATGTGGCGGAGGGAGAACTAATTATGAGAGTAGAGGATGAGAAAGTGGTGTTTAAGTTAGGGAAAGTTTGTGATAAGAAAGAGGTTAAGGAGTCTAAACCCTGTGAGACTATTAACATAGTTGATGTGCTAGATGAGGTGTGTGATGAGCATTTTCATGACCCTTGCAAGAGTACTAGTGAGGATATGCCCCATGTTGAAACCGTGGCCTCAATTTCTCCTTCCTTAACACCTTTCGGAGAGAGTGATTTCCTCTTGGAGGAATTTGAGTCCAACGTTTGGTAATGATGATTCTCCCATCAATTGGGAAGAAGATATTCTCACTATCCAAAAGTTGCTTAATGAGGACCCTATTCCTTCTCCCATTCCACAAGAAGTTACCTCAGATGATCCTTCCATAGTAAAACCTTCCATAGAGAGTCCACCTCCAATTGAACTTAAGGACCTTCCATCCCACCTAGAGTATGCTTTCTTAGAGGGCAAAGACCAATTACCCGTGATCATTGCTAAAGAGTTGAAAGAGGATGAGAAAGAGAAACTCATTGAAGTCCTTAAGAAACATAAGAAATCCTTAGCATAGAAAATATCTGACATAAGGGGAATTGATCCAGATTTTTGTACACACAAAATCCTTATGGAGGATGATTACAAACCCGCCATTCAAAGTCAACGAAGGGTTAACCAAAAAATCCATGAGTTCATTAAAAAGGAAGTGATCAAACTCCTTGATGCGGGCATGATTTACCCCATTTCGGACTCTCCATGGGTTAGCCCGGTACATTGTGTTCCAAAAAAAGGTAGTGTAGTACCTAATGAGAACAATGAGCTTATTCGTACGAGACTTGTTACCGGTTGGAGAGTTTGTATTGACTATAGGAAGCTCAATGAGGCTACTAGGAAAGACCACTTCCCATTACCTTTTATGGACCAAATGCTTGAACGCTTAGCGGGAAATGAGTACTATTGTTTTCTTGATGGCTTTTCGGGTTATTTCCAAATTCCCATTGACCCTAACGATCAAGAAAAGACCACATTCACTTGTCCCTACGGTACATTTGCTTACAAGAGAATGCCGTTTGGCTTATGTAATGCACCGGGGACGTTTCAAAGGTGCATGATGGTAATTTTCCATGATATGATAGAGCAAACAATGGAGGTTTTCATGGATGACTTTTCCGTCTTTGGAGATTCATTTACCTCATGTCTCACCAATTTAGAACGAATGCTTAAGCGTTGTGAGGAAACACGTTTAGTTCTTAATTGGGAGAAATGTCACTTTATGGTGAAAGAGGGAATTGTTTTGGGACACAGAATATCCAATAAGGGATTAGAAGTGGATAGAGCTAAAATTGATGTGATTGCTAAGCTTCCCCCACCCACTACGGTTAAAGGTGTAAGGAGTTTCTTAGGTCATGCGGGGTTTTATAGGCGCTTCATACAACATTTTTCTAAGATAGATAGACCGATGACTCACCTCTTGGAAAAACAGGCTCCTTTAATTTTCAACCAAGAGTGTTTGGAATCTTTTGAGACTCTTAAGGAGAAATTGACAAAGGCTCCCGTTTTGGTTTCTCCAAATTGGGAATTACCTTTTGAGCTTATGTGTGACGCTAGTGATTATGCGGTGGGGGCCGTCTTAGGACAAAGAGTGAATACGAATTTTCAACCTATACACTATGCGAGTAAAACCATGACCGGTGCACAACTTCATTATACTACCACGGAAAAAGAGTTGCCTGCTATAATCTATGCTTTTGAGAAATTTAGACCATACCTTGTGCTATCCAAAACCATAGTGTATACGGATCATTCCGCTCTCAAGTATCTCATGACAAAGCAAGATGCTAAGCCTAGGCTTTTGAGATGGATTTTGTTGCTTCAAGAGTTTAAGATAGAAATTCGAGATAAAAAAGGAGCCGAGAATTTAGCGGCGGATCACTTGAGTAGACTTGAGCATCCTTTTCAAGGAGATTTTCCTAATAAAGAAATCAATGACTCCTTTCTATTAGAGGAGCTCATGTCTATCTCTTCACAAGAGGATTCCACCCCTTGGTTTGCAGATATAGCAAACTATCTTGTGGGGAATGTGCTTATTGAGGGTCTTACTTCCCAACAAAAGAAGAAATTTCTTAAGGAAGTTAAGTACTACTTTTGGGATGATCCTTATCATTTTAGGCAATGTGCGGACCAAATCATTAGACGGTGTGTAGATGGGCCCGAGGCATTTAAAATTTTAGAAGCTTGTCATAAAGGACCTACGGGTGGACATTTTGGGCCCAACTATACCACCAAGAAAGTCTTTTATTCGGGTTACTATTGGCCTTCCATTTACAAAGATGCACAAGAGATGGTGAAATTTTGTGATGTATGTCAAAGACAAGGAAAAATTACGCAACGTGATGAGATGCCACAAAATTTTATTCAAGAGTGTGAGATTTTTGATGTATGGGGCATAGATTTTATGGGACCTTTTCCATCTTTTAAAGGAAACAAGTATATACTTGTTGCGGTGGATTATGTGTCCAAATGGGTTGAGGCTAAAGCCTTACCTACCAATGATGCTAGAGTTGTTGTGAAGTTCTTGAAGCAATTATTTGCTAGATTTGGTGTACCTCGGGCCATCATAAGTGATCGTGGTACGCACTTTTGTAATGATCAATTCACGAGAGTTATGAAGAAATATGGAGTTAATCATAGACTTTCTACCGCGTATCACCCTCAAACCAATGGTCAAACCAAGGTCACAAATCGTGGTTTAAAGAGAATTTTAGAGAGAACGGTGGGAGAGCATCGAGCCTCTTGGTCGGATAAGCTTGATGATGCTTTGTGGGCTTTTACGATGGCTTTTAAGACACCAATTCGTTGTACCCCTTATAGGCTTGTCTATGGAAAAGCATGCCACCTCCCATTCGAGTTAGAACACAAGGCATCTTGGGCTCTCAAGTGGGCTAACTTTGAATAAAACCAAGCTGGTTCACATAGGAAAGATCAACTTAATGAGATGGATAAATTGAGAGCCAATGCCTATGAGAATTCTTTCCTTTACAAGGAAAAGACTAAGAAATTGCATGATGCTAAGATCAAGAACCGTGAGTTTAAAGTTAGAGAGCCGGTTCTCCTCTTTAACGCAAGGTTGAAACTTTTTGCGGGCAAGCTTAAGTCGAGATGGTCCGGTCCATTCACTATTGCTCAAGTGTTTCCATATGGAACTATTGAGTTGTCACAACCCGATGGTCCAAATTTTAAAGTGAATGGTCACCGTGTGAAACATTATTTTGGGGAGGACATTTCCGTTGAAATGGTCCAAGAGATCCCCATTTTCCCTATGAATTAATTCATTGTGGGAAGAGTCGAGCTAGAGACTCCTTAACTCAAGCATTGTATAACTAGGTTTAGCGTGTTGTAGGTTAGAAATAAGGGTATAGAGAGTTGAGGTTAAGTGTAGGGGAGACCTTCTTTTGTCTTCATGTTGTTTGTAGGGTTGCTCACTCATTTCATGCCTTGGAGCATATGGAGGAGGCCCTTGTATCCGGTTCACTTCGTGACTATTGTGATTTTTCATACACACCTTGTGCTTTAAAAATGAATTCACTATAGTTGATCTTTGCTTAACTTGGGTAAAGCAAAGTCTATTCATTGTCATAAGTGTAGGGGAAGTTTTTATACTTCCATGCTCTTAAACATTGAGGACAATGTTTAGCTTAAGTGTAGGGGGGTCTTCTATAGAAGAGACCTTACGTAGAACTTGTCATTGACCTTCATGATAACTTGGAAATTAATTTTTCAAACATTTTTCAAATTTTTGGTCTACTTTGGCCACCAAAAATATGCATTCATAATTTTTGCATTAATCATTTTTCATTTGCATAACGCATTTGCATAAGACATTTGCATTGTATATATTTCTTCTTCTATTTTTCATCAAAAATATTAAAAATATATTAAGGACATGGTTTAACAAATTTAGACTTCTTTGACATATTAGGCCCGCCATGAATATTTTGACTCAACCCGAGTTTGCTTATCTAAGCATTCTCTAGCTAGTATCCTTAACCATGTAGTCCTTCATTGGTCTATTAGGCTAAGCATCCACCAATCTCATTACTTGAGATTTTAAATTTGTGGAGAATGGGAAATGATAGAGTTGAAGCAAGTATAAAAGGGTTAGATAAACTTCATGATAATTACTTGTGGCTAAACCATTCTCTTCTTCACCTCTATTTTCTTCGTATGTATATATGTTAATAAATAAAAAAAGAACGGTTTTAATTGGTTTGTAATCTCTTATGCATTTTTGTCTAATCATTCATGGTTGGTATAAGTACGTCTTAAGATTCTAAGTTAGAACGTTTTATGTGTACTAGACTTATGTCATGCTTAATATTTAGCGGGTGTTTTTCCATTTATTCTTTTCAACTTTCTTTGTGAGGAATAAAGAAAAATAAGAGCGGCTTATGAAAAAAATGAGTGGCTAGAAAAAAAGAAAAAAAAATAATTATACAAGACTCCCAAGAGGGGCAGTGAATTGTTAATTATAGTAACTATTAGATTCCAATATTACCTTGACGGGTTGTGGGGATTTAATAGTTGCTCCAATCTAATATTACCTTGACGGGTTGCGGGGTTGAAGATCCAAAGTCTCAAAAAGATGATGGATGTAAATTATTGCGTGAGTTTTATTTTTCTTTCCTTAGCGAGTGTGTAACTATTTTTAATGCATGACATAAGGATTTTACACATAACGCGAATAACTTATTACTCTTGAAACGGACTTATATTAATTGTGAGCGGTTTTTCAAGTAATGGATGAGAGGATTACTTAGGATTAAAACCGTGCTTCCTTATTTTTGGATTTTGCATTTCTTATACTTCACGCTTGAAATAATGACAAATTTGCCCAAAAGCAATTTGCTCAATTAATAACCGGTTCCACATTTAATTGTCATGAATAAGTTGATGCACTTTTTACTTGTGAATGCAATGATCCCATTTTTAAGCTTGGTATGGGGAAAGTGAAACTTGAGGGTGATAAGTGTCCATGGTACCCAAGTCCTAATCAAAGTCACTGATTACTTTATGAGTTATTTCCATCAAAACCATTTCAAGAAAAATCCAAAAAGATATAAATAGAATTGTTTCTTTTGCATTGCATTGTTAAAAATTAAAATCATACATCATATAGTGTAGAGTAGTGTAGATGCATTCCATATTGGCCAAGGTGGATTAATTATGAGGAGAATGTAAATTTGTGGTTTAAAATATAGCATTGCATGAGGACATGACAATGTTCAAGTGTAGGGGATTTGATATGAGCAAAAACTCATATCAATTAATCAACGAATCACCCTGAAACACAAGAAAAATACCTAAACTTTGTGCTATAAAGCGGAATTATGTGGTATGTTTTCTGTTTGTGTACAAATAGGTAAGAATGATGTATTTTCAAGCAAACAAGAAGAAAATCAAGCTAATTAGGATGAAAAGACAAAGAAGGATCAAGAGTGACAAGCCATTTGAAGACAAAGGACCTATCTTGACAATATTCAAAAGATGAAGGACTAAAGTGCAATTTTGTAAAAGTAAAGATCAAAGTCAAACCTGGTCAACCATCAAGTCAACCAAGTCAAAGGGCATAAATGTTCAATAATTCAAGTTGAAGGACTGAAATTGTCAAAGAAATGAAGATTATAGCTCAAAAGATCAAACTGCCAAAGTAGAGGTGTTAATTCTGCCATTTTTGGAAGTTATTTAGTGTTTAAACCGTGTGTAAAAGAATGGACAAATGAGAGGCCAAGAATTCAGTCACAAGGATTGCCAGCTGGCCACTAGCAGCCGACACAATTAAATACTCAAATCTCAACAGTAACTTCCACTTTCTAGTTCTCAACCAATGGGATTTCGCCACTCAATAATATCTTTATCTGAAATAGATAATGATCCGTGTGCTCTTTATTTGCCCAACCAAAACACAACACGTGTCATCTTCATCATAACAACAAGCCCAGGAACGAGATCGAGTTAGAGTGTATTTCAGAAGAAGATGTAAACATGAAAAGTGTTTAAAATCAAGAGACGAATTCAGCCCACTTATCCAATTAAGATGAAATTTCAGTTAATCAAAAAGCCCCAATTGTGTTCTTCATCAGAAAATTGTAATTGCCAGAATGAAGCCACGTGGAAGATGGGGATTGGAGGAAACACGTCACCCACCCTCACCAACCCTCACCTGCACTCTATAAATACCCCTAGATAGCTCTCATTTTGATGTAATGTAGAAAGTGTGAAAACACACACACTTTTCCTTTTTCTCTCAATTCAGTTAGGATTAGCTTCACAACTCAAGAGACTGACAATCTCTTGAGTCTGTTAGTAGTTGTAACTACTTTTCTAGCTTTGTAATAACTTTTCCCACTCAATCAATAAAAGTTCATATTTTCATCTCCTAACTTTACTGTTCATTCCTGCAATCTTGCTATCTGTTGATGATGTTGGCTTATTATGATCACCATTGATCATGATTAGCTAATTGTGAAGACCTGTAGCTATTGTTCATGTTCTGTTCAATCTAGTTCAAGTTTGAGTAGATTTTGAAGAATTCAAGCTCATTAATGGTGATTAAGATGTTGATGGCTGTTGATCAGTTGATGTTTAGTTGATTGTGCTAAGGTGGTGGTTTAGCACTAGCTAGAAAGCACATCGCTTCTCTACTCCATCAAAGGAGGCCTAAGCTAGAAGGTGTTGATTTTCTGCATTTTTGTTCCTCTAAAACTTTGCTTGCATGCTCAATTCCTAGTGTAAATCTAAATGCCTGCATGATCAAGTGTGTTTAGATGATATTGATTTGATATTGATGATTGTGTAGCTTAATTGTAGCATAGCACTTTATTTCTTGCTTTAATCTCCATTCTGTTAGCATACTTGCAGTCATTTTTAGCTTGTTTAAGCATCTTGAGATTTAGCTTGTAATGAACTGGGCTTTTGGCCCGTATAAAAGTTTTCGTTCTCGTGGTCTAATCGAATTGATCTAGGTTCTATGTGCGACTCAGCTGTCTTTGGTGAAACAAAAATGTGTCGTTGTAGTATATTAAAAGTGCAAAAACAATTAAACTAAAAGGCAGGTAAAATAAATCTAAGTCTAGTAATTAAAAAGTGCAAAGCATAAAAGTAAATGACTTAAAATTAAAATCTAAATCTAATATAAAATAAATAGAGTATTTAAAACGTGACAAGAAATTAAAAGGCACTTAAAGTAAATGACGCAAACTTAAAACTATCTAAGGCAAACTTAAAATGCAACTAAAACTTAAACTAAGGCAAGGATAAAATAAAGATAAGGCAAATAAACTTAAAGTGCGAGTAAGGAAAAAGGCGGGAAAAATAAAGCTTGAAAATAGAAATCAAAGACAAAAACTAAAAAGAACCTGAATACAGCTCATTCAGAATAATCCTTCGTTCGGAACAATCACTCATCCGGAATGTCACCTTCGTTTGGAATGATTCTTCTTCGCTCGGAATATTACCAAAATCCTTGATCCGGAACAAATTATTCTGAATATGTCACTTATCCAAAACAATCCTTCGTTCGGAACTTTACTGATTCGGAACTCAACTGGAACAAAGCCTTGGTTCGGAAGTTCTTTACCCGGAATACTTCCGAATGAAATGTTCCGAATGAAAGAAATCCTTGATCCGGAAGTCTTGGTTCGGAACTTTTCCGAGTGAACAAGAGATCTTGATTCGGAACTCTTCCGAATGAATCAAGAAGCCTTGATTCGGAACTCTTCTGAGTGAGCTGGCTTGGTTCGGAAGTTTCTGCTTGTTCGGAAATTTGCTGTTCGGAATACTTCCGAATGAAGTTCTTGGTTCGGAACTTTTTGATGTTCTGAATAAACACCCTCTGGTTCAGAACTTTCTTGATCTGGAAGTCTTGATTCGGAAGTTTCTGATTCGGAAGTTCCTGATTCGGAACTTTTCTGAGTCGGAACTTTCCAAGCCAAATCCTTGGTTCGAAACTTCTCGGTATTGATCCGGAACTTACCTGGGAAAGATCAGAAACAGGAAACCAAACACCCCGAAGAACAGGGAAATACAGTAACACGAATCTAATCACAATTTAACCACAATCAAACAAAAGATTAAACCAAACTAATAACAAAGCATCCAATAATCATAAACAAACTATCCAAATCAATAAAACTAACAAATCTAACCACAATAATCAAAACCCACTTTGATCAAAATAAGAACATGAACATAAACATAAACATAAACATAAAAAATCAAATATTAAGAAAGGTAGATAGGAGATTAACAAGATAAAGTAAAGATTGACAAGAATTAAATGGAAACTTACTTGAAATTAAAGGAATTTAAGGTGCAAGACAAGGTATTTAAATTTGACAAGTAATTAAATTGACATGAATTTAAAGGTGCAAGGTAAATAAATGGAAGAACTAATTGTCACTATTAGCCAACAAAGAAAAATGATTAACTAGCCTAATCTATATATAGGGGAGGATTAGGAAGCTTCCTCTCCTCCTTCATTTTCTCTAAATTGCATCATTAGGCCCTTCCTTCTTAATCTCTTTGTTAATTGCACCATTAGTCCTTAAGCCTTTAAATCTTCTTTAATCTTGGACTTTAATGACTTTTGGCTCGGGATTTCTTTGAACTCGTCTTTTAATTCTTCAATAAAATAGACTTGAGTTCTTCGGATTTAAGTAAACTTCCGTCTTTTGACTTTCTCTTCGATAAATCTTCAGAATTGGTCCTGGACTTCCGTTCTTTTTGCACTCTTGACTTCTTGACTTCGTCTTTCATCTTTTTCTTTAATAAAAGCCCGAGAATGCCGTGTTTTCTCCACTTTTCACCTTTTCATCATAAATCACAACAAAAACACAAACCACGCATAATTCCGACATAAAAGACATAAAATACACGTTTTGGCTCGGTTATTATTGTAATTAAGTGGTAAAGAGGATGGGTGTTTACACACCTATCAATTCCCCTACACTTGACCATTGCAATGTCCTCATGCAATGCATTAGTTACAAAGCACGTTTACATTTTTCATCATAATCAATCCACGTTGGCCTTAATTAAAAAGATAGAAAATTATAAACATTCAAAATAAAGAAATTAAAAACATACCTTGGGTTTTGGAAATGTTGTGAATGATCATCATCCTCAAGTTTTCACTTTCTCCAAACCAAGCTTAAAAACGAGATCATTGTTATTATAAGTTAGTAGACTAACACGAACTCATGTGGGCCAGTTATTCACTTAGACTCCCTTATTCCTAGGGGTATCTCTTATATTTTATTGTTGTCTTGAATGATCACGAAGATACATTGTTTGACTTATTTCGATAGTCATTTAGCCGAAAATAAAGTGAACGATTTAATCAATAGTTAGCTAAAGGACAAAATCTTTTAAAACTGCTTCTCGGGATCTCATAAAGTTCATATCTTGGCATAACTCGTTTCGCGATTTGAGACCTTTCTCGGACCGATATATGGTAGCGACTTCATACTTCAAACCTTGAGAGACGTTCATGAAATTATGGTCTTCTCTTCATAATGGAATTTCTTCACTTGAAGTTTTGAGAGATTCATACTTGGACCACGACTTCTTCATTTTTCTCCAATCTTTATTTTGGACTTTGATATACAACGATCCGCCTCCTTATATTACTTGGATCTATTTATCCTCATACCTTGTTAGGGTCTTTTCGGATACACTTCTCCATGACTTTTGGGGAGTTTTTGCTTTTCGTCGTGTGTCTCGATCCTTCATATTGATTTTCGATAAATGATTCTTCACATCACTTTGGATCTTTAGCAACAAAATATAGCCCTCATGCCTTGTTAGGACCTTTTTGGACTCGCCAATCTTCGCATCCCGCTTAAATAAGTTATGCCTTGGCTATGAACTCTAATCTATACCGAGCAACTTTTAAACGATCTTGGGCTAGAAGCTAAGTAACTTTTCAAATCGTACAACCTTATTTATTGCAGATAAATTTATTAGCAAGCGATGGGAGAATAGAACTCACATAAATTCCCGAAAGAATACCGAACTTATAATTGGCTCTATCATCTCTCGTTCTCCACAGTTTAAAATCTCAAGTAATGAGACTCGTGGATGCTTAGCCTATTAAATCAAAGTTTTGGGTTTTCGAGTCGCCTATAGGATCTTGCAAACTCTTAGACTTTTACAAGTTTATAAATCGCATTTTAAAGTTCCCTTGATAAACGACTCTCTAGGATCAATTATAGGAACTTGTGAAAAGTTCTTGTTCTTAACCCGTGAGAGTTAAGACTTTCGCGTTTTATAGCTCCCTATATAAAATCCTAGCAAAACTTGACTTAAAAATGTTAAGGATACTAGCTAGAGTAAACTTAGATAAGTAAACTCGGGTTGAGTCAAAAGATTCACAATGTTTGAAAATTAAAACCACTTTATTAAACATTTATTCTAAGCAAATAAAGAAAATAACTATACAAAAGGAAAAACTAATAGGCCAAAATAGATCAAAAATTTTGAAAAATGTCGAAAAATTGATTTTCCGGTTAAAATGAAGACAAATACAAGGAAAAGACCACTTAACTTCGATACAAGTCCCCCCACTTAATATAAACGTTGTCCTCAATGTTTAAGCATGTGGGAGTAAACTCCCCTACACTTAGGACATTGTGCACGTTGTTTAAATCTCGCTAAGGAAAAGACAACTAAAGAGATTCCTATTTTAATATTGAGAAATATAAAATAGTGAATCGAAAATAGTTTAGGATAGAACCGGGAAGAAGTGAACACGGAATCACGGGTCGTCAAGAATCGTCAAGAGTGGATCATTGAAGCTCGAATCCCTGATTAAGAAGAGAGGAGAGGAAATAGCAAACCAAAGGATCTCCCCTACACTTAGGATACAGAAAGCGAAAAGATAGATGCATGGGTTGCCTCCCAAGAAGCGCTTGGTTTTTGTTAACCGAGTCGTGAGCCTGACTCGACCTTGATTAGCAGAGGAAAAAGCATGAAACATATCCACCGGGATCAAAGACATAGTTTTCGTCCATCAAATAGCACAAGCTTAAGGCGAACAAGGCAAGCCGAAGAAGAGTAGGCAAGGTTCCCTTAAGCAGCGATGGAGCACGGTGGAAGCAAGGGTGAAGTGGTGCAAGCAGATTTCCATAAGTTCCAAAGATGTTTCCTTTTATTTCATCAGGTGGATACTGAGATGGCTGCAGAATATCAATACCGGGGTCGAACACCTTTTCCTTTAGGGGAAAATAGCACTCATGCTCAGCAGAGTGTGAAGAAGATCCGCGAAGAAGCACAACCTCGTCCTCAGAAGGTGGAAAAGAGGTGTTAAATCATATGTGCTGCGGATATTGGTGTCGACCGGTTTCTTCTCCTTAGAAAGAATGTTCTTCAAATCCAAAGTAGGATCAAGACGATAATCTTCAAAGTCCAAAGGAGGTGAATCACTCTCATGAGGGAAGTAAGTGTTGAGAAACGTAGAGAAGTCTTCCTCAAATGAGTAATCGTCCAAAGTAGGATCGAGTGATGGCGGTGGAGGATCTTCATCATGTGAAGAATCACTCGACAGAGTATCAGCCTCATCGAAATCATCATACGTGGGCATGTCGGGATACTCGGAGGTAAGGTCATCATAATCATCCGTATCTGAGCTAGACTCATCATCATAAGCATCAAAGATCGGTGGAGAATCATAAATGGGAGAAGGTTCCAAATTGGACCGAGAATCATCCACATCGTCTTGAAAAAGTGGATTATCAATGGAAGAATCGAATAGAGGATTGTTGTAGACGAAAAAATCATCAAGCACATTAATCATATTCACTGATTCCCGGCCTCCAAAGGATTTGCTTGTAAGCTTTCCCATTTTAAAAACTTGTGCATCATCCCCGACTCTTAAGATTAACTCACCTTCAGCCACATCAACTAAAGCTAGTCCGGTTCTTAAGAATGGCCGACCAAGTATTAAAGGAATACGAGGGTCCATTTCATAATCAACAACGACAAAATCGACCGGGAAAGTAAATGTGCCAAGTTTGATGAACACATCTTCGGCTATACCAACGGGGTAAGCGAGAGTGCGATTAGCAAGTTCAAGAGTCATCTTTGTTGGAGTGAGGTCGGGTAATGATAGTGTTTTCCAAACACTCAATGGCATCAAATTAATACTGGCCCCGAGATCAACAAGGGCAGTAAATTCTTCAGTTTTGTTGAAAACGCAAGGCAACACAAAACGACCGGGATCTCCAAGCTTTTCCGGAAGTTCTTTAAGAATAACTGCAGAGCAGTTTTCATTTAAGCGTGTGTTGGCGAGCTCAACCAGCTTCTCCTTCTTGTTAAGCAATTCCTTGAATGCTTTGATAAATTTGGGCATGTGGACAAGTGCTTCAAGAAAGCTAATGTTGAAGTTCATTTGAGAAATCATCTTCACATAGCGTGTCACTTCGGAGTCCTCCTTGGTTAGCATTTTGGTCTTGCCTAAACGAGAGGGATAAGGGATATTGGGTTTAGGTGGTGAAGGTGTAGGTGTAGCAGGTAGAGGTTGAGATGTTGAAGGGTCCTTCTGAGGTACATCGTCATGACGAGGCGGAGACGGTAATGGTGCACTAATACTAGGTGTAGGAGGAGTACGGATAAATGGTGGTGGAGGAGGTGTAGATGATGGGGGTGGGATCGGTGGATCGACAATGGTAATTCTACTACGAGTAGTAATAGCACTCACATTTGCCCGCGGATTGGTGACGGTGTTTGAAGGTAGAGAACTCGAAGTAGAAGGTTGAGCTGCAGGCAAGAAACTAGCAAGCATATTCTTCAAATCATTGGTTTGATTGCTGAAGGAGGATTGAATATTATCTCGAAGCTCGGATCTTATCTCATTTCCTTGCTTTGTGATATCTCCTTTAAGATTGATAATTTGGCTTTGCAGATTCTTGATTTACTCACCTTGGGTTCTCATGATGGCTTCAACATCGGGGTTAATGGGTGGGGTTTGTTGAGTGGGTGGGTGATAAGGATTAGAAGCTCTTGGTGGGATTTGGTTGCTTCTATTGTAGTTGTTGGCGAGGTTTTGGTTTTGAGGAGAAAAACCGGGTGAAAGGTAATTGTTTGATCGATAACTCAGCTAATTTCTATCCCCTTGAGGTCGATCTTTGTAATTTTCCGGTGAATAATTACCATAAGCTGCATACACATTTTCCGGATTTCCTTGAGTTGAAGGACACTCGGTGTATGAGTGAGGACCGCCGCATGTTTCACAAGGATTGGCAACCGCTTTAACTTGTTGTTGTTGGTTTGAAGCGAGAAGCGTGATACTTTTGCTCATTTCAGTCATCATGCGGGTGAGTTCGGTCATATCAGGGTTTGCTGAGGTGGAAGAAACATTGACTCTCGGGTTGTTCCTTGAAGAAGCGGAGGAATCCTAGTTTTTGTGGTGAGTAGTCATGTTCTCAATTAGCTCTCTACACTCCTCGGGTCTCCTTTTCATAAATGTGCCACCGGCGGCTGCATTAATCGTATCACGATCTCGAAAAGTCAAACCATTGTAAAAAGTATCTATTAAGGTTACAGGGAGCATGTTGTGGTTTGGACATCGATCAATCAAGACATTATATCTCTCCCAAGCATCAAAAAGAGATTCATCAGGGTCTTGCATGAAACCGCTGATTTGATTGCGAAGGCTTGTGACCATGGATGGTGGAAAGTAGCGCGACAAAAAGCGTTGAGTCATGTCATCCCAAGTGTGAAATGAATTCTTTGGAAGACGATCAAACCATTTCTCGGCATGATGCGATAAAGTATGCGGGAAGAGTTGTAGGCGAAGAACATCCATTGTGGCACCAGGCAACTTCATGCTTTGGGTGATTGTAATGAACTTGTCGAGGTGTTTGTTGGCATCATCATCAGGCAATCCACGGAATGGGTTAGTTTGCACTTGCTGAATCATGTGGTGCTTCAACGAAAACTCAGGAGCGTTGATTTGCATCGGTGCAATCGGTCCTCCTCGTCCAAACATGGTAGGTTGACAAAGCTCCTCCATTGTCCGAAGATCGGGCTGTGGAAGAACATTGTTGTTATTGTTAAGGTGCGGTGGATTATTGTTGTTGTTAACACCTGACATACTTAAATCTTCTCGAGTCTCGGGCTCTTGATAATTAGAAGATCTAGTACGCATACACCTGAAAATGCAAAAGAAAAAGAAACCAAACACAAAGACAATATATATACACAATAAAGGTAAAATCTTTTTAGATTTTTGAAATTTTTAATTTTTATGTATTTTTAACAATTTTTAATTTTTATGATTTTTTGATTTTTTTATGCAAGAAAAATAACGCTCACAAGTGAACGGATCCCAAAAAGCAACGCGTCTCTCACAGAAAACCGTTAATCTTTACGAAAAGAGCCGGCAGCGGCGCCATTTTAATGAACTGGGCTTTTGGCCCGTATAAAAGTTTTCGTTCTCGTGGTCTAATCGAATTGATCTAGGTTCTATGTGCGACTCAGCTGTCTTTGGTGAAACAAAAATGTGTCGTTGTAGTATATTAAAAGTGCAAAAACAATTAAAGTAAAAGGCAGGTAAAATAAATCTAAGTCTAGTAATTAAAAAGTGCAAAGCGTAAAAGTAAATGACTTAAAAGTAAAATCTAAATCTAATTTAAAATAAATAGAGTATTAAAAACGTGACAAGAAATTAAAAGGCACTTAAAGTAAATGACGCAAACTTAAAACTATCTAAGGCAAACTTAAAATGTAACTAAAACCTAAACTAAGGCAAGGATAAAATAAAGCTAAGGCAAATAAACTTAAAGTGCGAGTAAGGAAAAAGGCGGGAAAAATAAAGCTTGAAAATAGAAATCAAAGACAAAAACTAAAAAGAACCTGAATACAGCTCATTCGGAATAATCCTTCGTTCGGAACAATCACTCATCCAGAATTTCACCTTCGTTTGGAATGATTCTTCTTCGCTCGGAATATTACCAAAATCCTTGATCCGGAACAAATTATTCTGAATATGTCACTTATCCAAAACAATCCTTCGTTCGGAACTTTACTGATTCGGAACTCAACTGGAACAAAGCCTTGGTTGGGAAGTTCTTTACCCGGAATACTTCCGAATGAAATGTTCCGAATGAAAGAAATCCTTGATCCGGAAGTCTTGGTTCGGAACTTTTCCGAGTGAACAAGAGGTCTTGATTCGGAACTCTTCCGAATGAATCAAGAAGCCTTGATTCGGAACTCTTCCGAGTGAGCTGGCTTGGTTCGGAAGTTTCTGCTTGTTCGGAACTTTCCTGTTTGGAATACTTCCGAATGAAGTTCTTGGTTCGGAACTTTTTGATGTTCCGAATAAACACCCTCTGGTTCGGAACTTTCTTGATCCAGAAGTCTTGATTCGGAAGTTTCTGATTCGGAAGTTCCTGATTCGGTACTTTTCTGAGTCGGAACTTTCCAAGCCAAATCCTTGGTTCGAAACTTCTCGGTATTGATCCGGAACTTACCTGGGAAAGATCAGAAACAGGAAACCAAACACCCCGAAGAATAGGGAAATACAGTAACACGAATCTAATCACAATTTAACCACAATCAAACAAAAGATTAAACCAAACTAATAACAAAGCATCCAATAATCATAAACAAACTATCCAAATCAATAAAACTAACAAATCTAACCACAATAATCAAAACCCACTTTGATCAAAATAAGAACATGAACATAAACATAAACATAAAAAATCAAAGATTAAGAAAGGTAGATAGGAGATTAACAAGATAAAGTAAAGATTGACAAGAATTAAATGGAAACTTACTTGAAATTAAAGGAATTTAAGGTGCAAGATAAGGTATTTAAATTTGACAAGTAATTAAATTGACATGAATTTAAAGGTGCAAGGTAAATAAATGAAAGAACTAATTGTCACTATTAGCCAACAAAGAAAAATGATTAACTAGCCTAATCTATATATAGGGGAGGATTAGGAAGCTTCCTCCCCTCCTTCATTTTCTCTAAATTGCATCATTAGGCCCTTCCTTCTTAATCTCTTTGTTAATTGCACCATTAGTCCTTAAGCCTTTAAATCTTCTTTAATCTTGGACTTTAATGACTTTTGGCTCGGGATTTCTTTGAACTCGTCTTTTAATTCTTCAATAAAATAGACTTGAGTTCTTCGGCTTTAAGTAAACTTCCGTCTTTTGACTTTATCTTCGATAAATCTTCAGAATTGGTCTTGGACTTCCGTTCTTTTTGCACTCTTGACTTCTTGACTTCGTCTTTCATCTTTTTTTTAATAAAAGCCCGAGAATGCCGTATTTTCTCCACTTTTCACCTTTTGTCCTAAATCACAACAAAAACACAAACCACGTATAATTCTGACATAAAAGACATAAAATACACGTTTTGGCTCGGTTATTATTGTAATTAAGTGGTAAAGAGGATGGGTGTTTACACACCTATCAGCTTGTCTCATAGCTTAAGTTTGGTTCATATACTTTACATTTTGGTTGATAAATTTAGCCTGGTATCATTCTTAGATCATCTTAGCTTCTAGCTTAATTCTCTTTCATAAAAGTTGGATTAAAAACCAGTAACCAGTGTTTGGCATTAGTCTTAATCTATGATCTAGTGTTGATAATTGGTAGATTCTTGTTCATTCTTGGTCACTTAGCTTTTCTAAACATAGTGTGATAGTTTTCAGTCATTTTCAAGTCAACTTTAGAGTCAAAAAGGCAATTTGCAATAAAAAGGTTTGGGTTAGACTTTGGTAAACTGATTTTCAGGAAAGTAGTGATTTTCAAATCATTAGCATTTCTTTAATTCTTGATGAAATTCTTTCAAATCACTTTCTAATCCTCACACAATATCTGTAGATTGAGCTTGTAAAAGGAAACCATACAGTATCTAGTTTTGATATAGAAATAAGCATTTGATTAAGCACTTGAGCATATCTCATTTTCTATGATAAAATTCTAGACTGATTTCTTCCACAAGCATTTCTACTTCATAAACTTGGTAATTTTCTTTCACAATTCTTATTAGAAATTGTTCATGGATAAATTTTGAAGTTTTCAGCTTTTAAAAATTTTAGGTCAACGAAAGTCAAATAAGCACTCTTTTAGCTTAATTTCATTTTCTGAATTCGTTACTGGGTCATTTTAGATAAGGAAAGACATTACTTTCTTCTTATGAGCTAATTAACAAGTTTTGATAAGAAAATTAGATTGTGCACGTTTGGCTTATCAGTTAGCTTAATATTGGCTTATTAAGAATAGCTTATTTGAGTTTCACTTAGTTTCAGCTTAATTCCTTGTACAGGCCTAGGTATTATTGGATTTTAAGTCTTTTGCAATTAATTAGAGCTTATTTGGTTGAGAATTCAGCTTAAACGAGCTTATTTCTCTTCTTAGCACGTTTTTGTGAAAATTATCCTTTTAATTGCATTCAAGTCCTTTGGTTTTGTATCTGTTTTCATTTCTAGCTAATTTCCCACTTAATTAGGTTTTGCAAATAATCAGTACTTATAATTTTGGAACTTTACAAAGTTGGTTAGACAGTTTTACTAGTTTGTTAAAATTAGTTACTTGTTAGTTACATTTACACAATTAGTCCTTGTAGTTAACTGTTTTGCATTTCAAGCATTTTAATTTTCAGAATTTACATTTTCAGCGCTTTACATTCATAGATTTACACTTTTGTCTTTACTTGAATAACAAATGTGGTATTTGACAATTTGTTTTACGGTTACGTAGTTAATATTTTTCATTTTTACTTGATTGTTCAAATAGACATAGCAAAGCCAAATAACCTTACCAACCAAAAACAATTATAAACCCGATCTTGTTAGGACATTCAATTTGTTAAGAATTGAGAAAACGAACTTCAATTATACACAATTTCATGAGTCTCGAAATCGTACACCACAAAATTAACACAAACCAACCAAACATCAAGTTATCACGCTTGATCACAACGCTAGTCTATCCTTAAAACGCATATTTAAATTCAAGTAGGATGATAAAAACGATCAAATGGCGATACGCCTCAACCACGTTTCATAATATACACATATGATTCGTTGCTACGATGTACGCAACGTTGATTATACTTCGTCTATGTCATAGTTACGCCAACTAATATATCAACCCATAAGGAATAAAGGAAATAAAATAATATGTAGGTAAATTACGTTTCAAAAGAAAATGTCCCAAATGACACATCACGGTGCGATAACGACAATCGGGATCAATCTAGTCGATATCAAATATTTTAAGAAGCATTATTTACGTATCTAGAGTATCAAACAAGGTTCACACTTTGTTATTCGATCAATAAATTAATTATCAAGATTGATAATTAGCGGTGAGGCCGAATTCTCAACAAAACCGCATTTTAAAATGTATGATAATCACGCAAGGACCATTGATTCACGTGCAATGCCTTTAAATACCATAGTATATACATACTTATACATAAAATCATTCCCACATACTCATAGGATCACAACGCAGTGTTGCCATGTAATGCAACGTAGCCCGTATGACAATTACATGCAACATATATGATAGTCGTATAAATGTTTGCAATTATGATATTAAGTACTCGACGTACATAACAACATATCTCAATATATATCATAGTATTTACTTACTAAATACTAGGGAATTCATATCAATTTTGAGGGATACATCTAAAATATAAAGCAATGGTAAAGAAATCTTACCGGAGCCATGTAGGATAGTTGTGTGCTTGGACAATTTCTTACGACACCAAAGTTATAGTTCAGGGTTTTTCAAAATGACCTGTTCTATATAACTCATGGCTCTGATTACCAATCTCTAACACCCCCAAATCATATGCGCAACGGAACTACAACATTTGGGTGCTAGGCAGTTATCATCACACACAAGCTATTTCGAACGACTCAAAGAGACGTAGGAATTTAAACATTAATTAAAACAGTGTTAAAACATCATTGTCTACCGTTTCCCAAACCCATAGAAGATACAAAATAGATTTGCATCTAGGTCCCCACTGAATCTCAACCCAAAAATACATTACTTGTTTCACATGACATAATATTAAGGTTTTAAGTGATAAAAAGGGAGGAAAAACAAAGTAGACCGCCAAGCCACAACAACTTCCCTTCTCGCATGCTCCGCTGCTATCAATCTTGGTTACCTGAACACATGCTTAAAATCGTCAACAAAAAGGTTGAGTGAATCTATAGGTTTATCAAATCATAAATTGAACATAATTATTAAAACCAATCATGACCTTTCAATAGCATTGTCGTACACACAATCTATTATTCAAGGATATTATATTTAGCAATAGCTAATAATTGTGTTTAAGCTCGTGACACTAATCCGTTAACTCAATCACCCGCGTAGATAGACCGGCATGATTTAAGTGAAACTAGTGCCCCTTCTAAAGGCATTAGTTGTAATTATACCTTATTTCTTATCACAAGTTATCCGTCCGCAGAGGGTACTAAACGTACTAGCTCTTGTCTCGGATAGGGTCATCAACCCCATAGTACTATCAATTGTATAAGCGGCTATCTTCAACCCACACAAGGGCAAGACAATAGTTAATAGTTCACGAATTTAGGAACTTTTACAACTAGTTACTCAACACAATTCAAGGTAACATTCGGGTCCAACAATCATTCATGACTTATGTTCATTTGTATTTAAATAGCATGTATCCCTCTCAAGGGTAAAAACGTTTGAAATAAGTAAAGAGCAAGGGTATAGACTCACCTGGAGTAGTAGTAGTGGTTCTAGCGAAGACGTAATGAGAAATATCACCGACGATGTGGATGCCCGGGAAAGTCTAACACGTGACCTAAAAATCAAAGTACGAAAACCAAATCAACACTCCGTGTACATTATTGTACTAAACACACTCATATAAAAACACTTAACGATTACCAAAAATCACGCCAAAACCGAACAAGTAATTGTTACGAGACTCATACTATCTATCTACGCAATTAAAGTTGCTTCCCATTTTATAACTTTGTCGGTACTTACCAAAAGTACGGGCTGTTTTATAACACTTAAGCACCATTATAAATTACAAGAAAATTTGTAAAAATCCCTTACAATCTGTAGAAAACTCATTTTAAATCCCATAAAAAGTTTTCACTTTTATGACCCATTACTCACTACATTACTAAACGTAAACTTTTCGGACTAATTTTGCACTTCTAACACGTAAGACTTGTTTGACCCATTTAAAGACACCATTTGCTAATTTGACCATTAAGTCTAAAAATAGACTCCAAAAAGCAGGTTTACAACCAAATAACAACTTCCAATTATTTATAAAACTCTATCTATGGTCCTCGGGATTTGACCTAAAACCAAACATAATTTCGGATTATGTTGATTCTCATCTCCCGGTACATGAACTTTCAAAATAGCATAACTTTTGACTCGTTTAGAGTCGTAAGCTCTACTTTATACCAAAACGAAGCTAAGACAACGCTCTACAACTACATCCTACGTTTATGACCTGTTTACAAAATTAAACCCACAAAAAACATCCCTAAACAATCTGCCTAAATTTTACTACCTCAAAATCAATCTAACACTTGTTTCCAATCCATCCAAACATCACCTAAACCTATATTAACCACTTATAACTATTTCCAATCACCCCAAACAGCCCACTCTACTAAGAACATCAAATCATCATCAAAACCCAAAGCCTAAATCATACATGCAATTAGTTTAAATCATTTAAAAACATCTAAAACATCACTAAAACATAACCCCACAACATAACACATCAAGATCATCAAACCACAACCAAACCCCCTTTGGCCGTGGGTTTGGTGTAGCAAAAACACCCAAGAAAAACAGCCCTTGACTCGTTTTATTGACGAATTAACATTATAAGCACATGAATTAAACGTGTGTATAGTTTAATTAGAGCAAAACCTATTTTTAAAAAATCATAAATTTTTGGAAGAATCAATGGATGCATATATGTTACTGTTGGTGGGATTTACTTACAATGATAAAAGAAGGGTGGGTCTTTGATTAGATTTGTCAAAAACCAAAAAAAATGATGGTGGTGGTGGTTGTGTGGTGGGTGGTCGGCGGCCTAGAGAGAAAAAGAAAGAGATGATGTTTTTTGTTTTTTGCAAAATGAAGTGTGTGTATGTCCTTGTTCCTTTTTGTAAAAATAGAGGGACCCAAGTGGTAATTTTTTCTTTATTTTGGCCTTACTAATAAACGACCATTTAAAGAGCGAGATTTTGGCTAAATGATGGGTTTTAAATTTTTGTGGGAGTCGGGTTTCACCAAAAATTATTTCCAAAGGTTAAAACGCACACAAAACGAATATACATATGATTCCGACTCGACTTAACACGTAATAAAAATAAAATCTCGAACAACTCAAATATCGATCAATCGATAACAAAAGATAAATTTTGGGCATCCGTCGGTATCGTAGTCGTCATTGGTTCTTCTTAAATCGTCAATCGTTAATATTACGACCTTAAACGTCGTTTTCAACTTAAACCGTCAAATACATAATACACGAAATTTCTAAAAAATTTCAAAAATATTCATAAATTAGGGTAAAATAAATGTCGTTGGGTTCGGGGTATCACATACTCTAGTGAGTCGCAACTTAAGAGAGATGCTACTGAACGGCTCTTGAGACAATAACTTAGCATCATACGACACATTCACTGGTATCACATCCTCTAATTAATATATAAAATGAGTGGAGGGATCAACTCCTATAACGGATGCAAGGCACACACCGCAGTTACCATGAAATCATACTACTTGTCCTAGGATGCACCCATTCGCCTTCCATGATAATAATAATACTGGCCAAAACTGTAAAGGGACGCTGCGAGCAATCACTCTCACCGCAGAAGAGTCATAACACCGGTGCCTCCAGTGCTATGGTTATGGAACCCCCATAACTAGGTGAAACTGGCATGCATGTATATAGCTCAGGAAATCTAAAATAATCATACATATACTGGTGTGTTTAAGACACTTAAACTACTAGGAAAACAGATGGCTGCAAACGGGGAATCCTAATATAGGAAGAAAGATGTCCTTACTGAAGGACGAATTATCCGTACCTTATGGCCAGTAAATGAAGACGAAAACGAACGTAGACGATCACTCCGACTTCACAATAGCTACATAATGAAGGGACATAAATAAGAGTCTATCTTACTTATACATACTTGTTATTTACTTGACTTGACATGTTCATTCTTATTATACTTGTTCTTGTCTTGTCTTATTATTTCATGTTTTAATCATGTGTTTCTTATAGTTTCATGTGTTTAAGATTCATGTGTTTCATGTTTTAAGTGTTGTTATACTTGTTATAACATAAGGAGTAACTTTCTAAAAATAGCAGGTTTCTATATATAGTAACTTTCAAAAAATAGCAAGTTTCCATATATAGTAACATTCCAAAAATAGTAAGTTTCCTTAAATAGTAAGTTTAAAAAAATAGAAAGTTTACACAATTAGTAAGTTTCCAAAAATAGAAGTTCCATATTTAGCATGTTTCTATAGATAGTATGTTACCATAATTAACATATTACCATAAATATAATATTACCATATTTAGTATATTACAATAAATATAATATTACAATATTTATCATGTTGCCATAAATAATATACTTCAATAATTAATATGTATCCATAATTAATTATACGTTTATTTATGTCATGTATTATTATAATATAAAGTTTAATAATTAATTAATACTTATCTTATTATTAATTAATAATATCATGTCATGTTTATTACAAGTTTATTATTAATTAATGATATTACATAATACATGTTATTAAACTTTACAATAAAAGATATTAATTAATTTAACCTAAGTTTAATTAATTAAATTCATGTTAATAAATAATTAAATCAATTAATTATTATAACCTAAGTTTATTTAAATAATAATACATACATATTTTATCATGTATTATTTAAATAAACATACATGAGTTTTATTTTAATTAAACCTAATTTAATTAATAACTACAGTAATTAAAACATAACATACTTAATTTTACATGTCGGTTTAATCACGTGTTCATAAAAATGTAAGTACCTGAACAAAAATCCCGAGACCCGACACCCGAGCATCACGACCCGAAATCCGTGAACCCCGAGGTCGCGTCTCATCCGACCCACATCCCTACACCGAGAGCCAAAGCTCTCGACTTCGCGGTTGTGACCGAAACAACACACCACCCCAACCTCGGCTGGGGTCCCGTGCTGTCTGAGAACCACAATGAGCACCCCCTTAGGGCCTCGGTTATCTTTCGAACCAAAGCCACAACCCCCTTGTGTGGGTTTGGTGTCTTAGCTGTAAACAAACACCACCAACGCCGACCACTTATGGTGCGGATGTTGGTCCCGAACGTCACCGAGACCAAACCCTGGTCTCGGTTCGCGTGTACCCAAACCCCATGCCATATTATACCCGATACCTTAATCAATCTTTTTATTTAAACATGTTTTCATACTTGTTTTTAAATATCTATGAACATAGAAAAATAAATAAAAAGTTTAGAGAAACAAGGATACCATATGCGTGAAAAAGGTTTAGGAACGAACACAATACCGTATAAACAATCAACCAAAAATCAACAATTAATTCTTCTTGGTGTTCTTAGGGTTCTTCAACAATGAGAGGCAAGGAAGGGGCTAGGGTTTTGATTTTTGTAAAAAGAATGTTTAATGAAAACCGTTCTGTTTTTATTAAACTATAATTTGTAAATTAGACATGGACCAAGGCCCGGTTTTCCCCTCCTTCTTCTTCTAGCCGACGGAAAAAAAAACCCCTTTACTTTTGATATTTGTCTTTCTTGCTTAAATATTATCGTGTGTTAACGTGTTCATTTATTATGTTATTTTCCTTGTATGATTTTTAACACCGTACGTACATACTTATCGTATATTAATATTTGTGTTTACGTACATAATACTTATGATAATTAATTAATATACATATCATTCGTATTAAATGTTCATGATACATGGCGTATATTAATTAATTATAAATTTTAAATTTAACGGTAACTTCGTGCATTAAATGATCGTAGGATTTTTAGAGTAGGTTTTACAATGGGTGTGCTAGCTCGTTTTTCATGTGGTGAAAAATCAAATTTCTTCAAAATCTCAGCCACATACTTATCTTGAGAGATGAAAATCCCATCTTTCTCTTGGCTGAACTTGTGAACCAAGAAAGAAAGTCATCTCTCCCATAGCACTCATTTGAAACTTATCTGTCATAAGCTTGGAGAAATCATTACTCATTCTTTGGTTAGATGAACCAAAAATGATGTCATCAACATAAACCTATACAAGAAGAAAGTCCTTCCTTTCTTGCTTTGTGAATAAAGTCTGGTATATGGTGCCCTTTTTAAAGACATTTTCCACCAAGAATGTGGAAAGTGTTCCATAGCAATCTCTAGGGGCCTGATGCAGGCCATACATTGCCTTTTTCACTTTATATACCTTATTTGGATGCTCATGATCTTCAAAACCAGGAGGCTGCATGACATAGACTTCTTCTTTGATTGTGCCATATAAAAATACACTCTTCACGTCCATTTGGTAGACTTTGGAACCCATGCAGGAAGCATAGGCTAGGAAAATTCTTATTGCCTCAATTCTGGCAACATGTGCAAAAACCTGTTCATAATCAATACCTTATTCCTGAGTATATCCTTGAGAAACCAATCTTGCCTTGTTTCTAATAACAATGCCTCTCTCATCCTTCTTGTTTCTTAGAACCCATCTTGTCCGAATAGGCATGACATACCTGGACAATCTACAAGCTCCCAAACACCTTGAATAGCAAACTGATGAAGCTCATCCTGCATTGCTTCAACGCAACTTTCTTCTTTAAGAGCATCAAAGATCTTCTTTGGTTCTAATTGAGAGAGAAAACATGCAAACAAACATTCTTGAACAAAAGGAGTATCATCCTTCTTGTGTATATTAGAAATGAATCCACCTTGAGTCTTCTTTGCTCTTCTTTTTTGCACATGAGTATGAATATCACAAATTATTTGGGTGGGAGGATGAATTTTGTCCAACTTTGTAAGAATTCCTCCCCTAAATAACGTGTTGTCATGACCTGTGGATTCCAGATTACTAATATCCTCTTCATTGCTACTCCCATGCCCACTTGATCTAGGAGTCATGTTGTCAGCGGCTCGAACAGGGCCACTGACACCTTCATTAGGTATGGGATCTTCAACAAGTTCATGAATATTTTTGTTGGAAGATGAAAACCAATTTTCAGCGGCTGAATCTAAAGTGTCAGCGGCTGGTTTGGAGTTGTCAGCGGATGAAGATGCATGCATTGTTTCATCAACTGGTGTCTCTTCTTGTTTCTTTCTTTCCTCCTCTTAGGCAGCAACAGATGCTTGCATGAACTCTTCACTCCATATAGGTATGGTTATGTAATTAAACATATGAGTTGGTTCATCTGCATGTGATCCTTTTACTTCATCAACCTGTATACATGTATCATTAACAATAGGTGCTTCCAACACAGCTGGATTAATCACAGGCATATAATTCATGGACCTACATAATAGCTCTAGATCAAATAGCCAATTCGGTCCAGACTCAGGATCACTTGATTTACTCTCCAAGAAGTCAACATGTATGTTTTCTATTAGAATCTTAGACTTCTTGTTATAAACCATATACCCCTTGCTATTTGTGGAATATCCCATAAAAAGTCCCTCGTCACCTTTTGAGTTAAACTTGCCTAGGTTATCACTAGTATTCAGAATTACTGCATGACATCCAAAAGGCCTAAAGAAGTCTATATTAGGCTTCATATTCCAAAGCAATTCATAAGGAGTCTTATTATGAAACTTATTGACTAAGGCTCTATTTTGAACATAGCATGCAATGTTCACAGCCTCAGCCTAAAAATAAATGGGTAAATTTGCATCTCCTAACATGGTTCTAGCTGCTTCTATAAGTGTTCTATTTCTTCTTTTAGCTACACCATTATGCTGTGGAGTTCTAGCTATGCTAAACTCCCTAGAGATTCCCTCATTGACACAAAAGGTATCTAAAAGATTGTTCCTGTATTCACCACCATTATCACTTCTAAGTAATTTAACCTCATGACCTGTTTTTTTTCAAGCTGAGTAATGAAATTGGTTAAAGTTTTAGCAGTGTCACTTTTTAGGACCAAAAAGAATGTCCAAGTAAACCTAGAATAATCATCAGTGATAACAAACAATAGGATTTACCATTAAGACTTTCAATGTTGGTTGGGCCAAACAAATCCATATGCAATAAGTGAAGTGGTTTAGAACTAGAATGCACATTCTTAGACATAAATGAGGCCTTATGCTGCTTGCCTTTAAAACATGCAACACAATTATGATAATTGTGGAATGCTTTTGAAGGCAGTCCTCTTACAAGATCATGTCTCACAAGTCTATTCATGTTTTTGAAGTTAATATGTGCTAACCTTCTGTGCCATAACTAACTCTCATCCGCTGAAGCCTTAGCATAAAGACATGACAAGTTGTTACTCATTTTAATGCCATTTAGATTATCATTATAAACGTCTTTATGTCTAGGTGTTCTAAACTAAATAAACTTATCATCAGGGATCTCAAAATCCTTACTCAACACTAAACACTCAGTATTAGTAAAAAGAACCTTATTATTGTTATCACAAACTTGTGACACACTAAACAAATTATAATCAAGTTCTTTTACTAGGTAGACTTCCTCAAACCTTATATTGTTGGTGATAAGTGTGCCTTTGCTAGAAATGTTTCCATAGCTTCCACCAAAATACACCTTATCACCATATTTAATAGGAATGAAATATGTTAAGTAATCTTCCTTGCCAGTCATGTGCCTAGAGCATCCACCGTCCCAATATCCAAAATCATTGACCTACTTATGAATGCCCTGCACATAAAGAAAACAAATAAGTTTTCTTTGGGAACCCAAGCCTTTGCAGACTTGGATTCATTTGGTTGTTCAACAAGAATTGACTTATTCCTTGTAACAACCCCTTGTTCATCCCTTTGCACCTTAAACACCTAATTTACTCCAATAGGTTTAGTAATGAACTTTTCAAGAAATTTAAATCTGTTACAAGTCATAGAAACTCCACTAAAATTAGGCTTTTGATCTTGTTTAGGTCTCCATGTTAAACTTGATGAAGCTGTAGACCCTTGTCCCTTAGGTTTCAAATACATATTATTACTTGGTTTAACATAATGTCTGACAGAAGCTAGATGTGGCATTTTCATACCAAACCTAGATTTGTCATCGGCTTGTTTTGTCTTGTCAACAGATAGATTGTTCATGTCAGCGGCTAAATTAGGATTTGCTATAGGAACCCACTGTCTGTTAGACCAAATATTAGTCTTTTGAAGGGCCTTTGTCCATGAGTATTAGTTCCTATAGAAAAGAAAGGAGCTGGTCTAGTGGTCTGAGGACTTGGTTGGACAAAAGGTCTAGGTTTGACCATGGTTCACCTGTTGTCAACGGGTGGAATGAATCCGCTGACACAGTTATAGGCAAAATGTGAGAAGCTCCCACACGTATAACAAGCCTATTTTGACACAAATTTAGGCTTAGACTGATAAAACCCTGTCCTATTAACACTTGCTTGGCTTTGGGGTGACCTAGGTTTTCTATACATTTTAGAATATTTAACACTAGGTTTACTTTTAGATGATGAGCAAATATTTATATTTTTACCAGTGGTGGGGTTAGTCACAACAATGGGTTTAAGTTCAACTGGGTCATCATTAAGCAGTCCACCTTAACAAACAGACAAGGGTTGGCTGCTTTCCATTGTTCTAGGTTTGTCACCATTTTCCTATATTCCTCAACTAGACTAAGCACACTTGGTGGAGGAATAAGTTCCTTCTCTTGAAATTCAAGTATGCTAGTCCAGTTCCTAGCAGGTGGTGGGGCAACAGCATATTTGTTCATCCCTATCCCTGACATATCCCCATGGTCTCTTTACTCACTAACACATTTTTCTAGGGTTTGACTAGCTTTTTCAAACTTTTCAATTTTAAGCGTACATTTTCTTTAGCCTTGATAGCTTCACTTAACTTAAGTTGTAAATCTGCTCTCTAGCTTTCATTAAAGACTCCCTAGCTTCATTACTAACTTTTAAGTCTCTAGTTAAAACAATAATTTAATCTTTATGGTCAAATTCCATTTTCTTATACTCCTCAACCATCCCATCAGATTGAGCAATACCCCTTTTAGAGTTTGCTAGGCTGATTTCTACATCAATAAAATCTGATTTATATTTTCAAATTTCTTTATTAAGGTTTTAGTATTTAGCCTGCAACTCTTACTACAAAAAGCATCATCATATACCTCATTGTCTGATGAAAAGGAAGAGTTAGTCATAAGAGCATATTGTACATGCTCTTCTTCCTTCTCCGCTATCAATGCTTGATTTTGTTCCACATCATCTGCCATAAAGCTCCAGTCCCATCCAAACCCATCAATTCTTTGCATGGCTACCATAGCCTTTGTACCAGTATCTTCAACCTTGATGATTTGACTCGAGATCTTTACAACATCATTCCTATGTGGAGATCTGCATTCCCTCATGAAATGTCCCATCCTATGACAATTATAGCATTCAACCTTGGATTTATCAAATCCTGCAGTTTCTTTTCCATTGAATTTCATTCTCCTTCTAAATCTCTTGTTCCACCTATTGGCCCTTATACTAGCAAGTGCCATACTCCACTTAATATCCATCTCTTCAAGATAATCATCACTAATTTGCTCAAGGTCCTCATAAGTAACTAGAGTACCATTAGGCAAGGCAAGAATGTATGCACACATAGTATCGAAGTCAATACCAGCTGGTTTAAGACTTGTTGAACCAACATTGTAGGTGTCAGCGGCTGAAGTTGAGCCGCTGACATATGTTGATCCAATGACATGATGTACATTCAAGCCGTTGACATGTGAAACATTGTCAGCGGATTGAGAGTCATTGTGAGAGATGAATGCCATACTTCCAGAAGTTGTCTTGATCCTTTTTTTAAGTATAGCTTCAGGTTCCATAGTCCTTAGTTGATTATAAATATCATTAAAAGAACCATTCTTGTAGGCCTTGGTAGAAATAATGATTTTTCATGAATCTCCCATGCATCACCAAGACTTCCAAGGAAGGTAGCTGTGATATCTTGCTCCTCAAGATCTGTTCCCATGAAATCCAGCTTGCTAATAATATCTTGAAGACGACTTCTCACCTCAATCAGCTTCTCATTAGGGTGATCTTTGAAAACATTATATTCAATCATTAACTGCTTCTTCCTTTGTTTGACAGTTTCCTCTAGATGGTCTCAAGGCTGCCCAAAGTTCCTTAGTAGATTCATACTTTCTGAATTTATGTTGCTCTTTAGGACCAAGATCCAGTTTGAGTGTACTCAACGCTTTCATATCATTCCTTCTTTTTGCTATCAAAGCACCTATAACAGCCCTTCCATCTTCAGGTCTTAGAAGTAGATCATCACCAGACTTTCCAGCTGTTCTTCTTGCTTCTATAGCAGTAGTAATCTTTAGATCCTTCTTAAATTGATTACCATATTCAGTGACTTCCCAGAGAACATAGTTATCAACTTGAAGATATTGCTCAAAGTTAAACTTCCAAAGTTCAAAGTTATTAGGATCAAGTATAGGAATTTTGAGATTGTGATTTGATGAGTGTGAGGCTTCAGTTGAGGTAGACATGATGTTTGGATGTTTTCTAGGGTTTTCAAGGATTTAGGGTTTTTGTTCTTAAGATCAAAAGTTCCTCAACAAGCTCTGATACCACTTGTTGATCCCAAACTTAGATCGACTAAACTTTAGTATTATCGAGATTAGTTCAAGAATAATACGTTTGAGAAACTTTTTATATTCAACAAACTAAGTATTATGCGGAATTAATACTTAGCACAAAGAACAAAATAACAAAGATCATATAGCAAACTTTCAAATTCGAATGATAATAACAATAAGAACAGTTATTGAAAGTATATCAAACCTTAACCTAAAGGCCTCCTTTTATAAGCATAAGGAGCCGTGTACACAAAGTAAACGTGTCAACTATTCTAGGAAGATATACTAAGATAAACATAGAAAATACAATATACATGCATATCTTCCTTATATATCAAAACGTGTTGACTGGTAAAACTTGACAGCGACTTGATTTCTCTTGTCTGGGGCAATGCTTTTAGCGGCTTGATAACACATTGTCAGCGGGTAGATATCTCTTGTCAGTGGCTAGTAGACTTAACTAATTTTATTCCCAACAAGTTCTATCCGATATCGGACATAACTAAAATATGGGGTTATCGAACAAGTGCAGATCAGCAAAAAAAAGTGAATTTTAAAAATCTCTATAAGCTTAAATAAGCTCTCAACTTTAAAACCCAGATTCCTCAGACCAAAATAATCCCAAACTCTATACCAAGAACAACAACTACACCAAGAACATACACAAGCAGAATTGCACAAAATTACCTAAAATCACATATTTTGCTTAAGTACAAAGGGTTCAAGTTGGTATACCTTGTGGGACTTACATCCAGGCCCCATAATGGATGCTGATGCCATCTCCATACAAAGCTTAAGTGAGGTTTTGGGCTTTTTAGAAGCTGTTGGAATGAAGGTGGGTCTTGGGGACTACAACAGACTTTGTGCATAGACTACTGATAACTGAGATTTTGTATGGTTCAATTTAATTCGTTTCTCGGTATCATAACAAATTGATTTCTGGTTCAAAGTACGACTCTATTGTTTTTGGTGAAACAAATATTTTTGGTTGTTTTAAAATAAAATGTGCAAGACTTAAAAGTAAATGACGTTGTAAAGTAAATCTAAGTCTAATAAAAAGTAGGTATTTAAAAGCGTGACGAAAAGTAAAAGGCACTAAAAGTAAATAACACAAACTTAAATCTATCTAAGGCAAACTTAAAACGCAACTAAAACTTAAAACTAAGGCAAGGCTAAAATAAATATAAGGCAATTAATCTTAAAGTGCGACTAAGAAAAAAGGCGGAAAAAGTAAAGCTTGAAAATAAAAATCAAAAACAAAAACTAAAAGTAACCTGAACACAGCTTATCCGGAATAATCCTTCGTTCGGAATAAACATTCATCCGGAATGTCACCTTCGTTCGGAATGTTCTTCTTCACTCGGAATATTGACCAAAACCCTTGATCCGGAATAAATCCTTTATCCGGAATATGTCACTTATCCGGAATAAAGTCTTGATTCAGAATACTTAAGCTTGATCCGGAATAATGCCTTGATCCGGAATATTTTCCTTGCTGGTCCTTGATCCGGAATGTAGGATATTCCGGATGAAACACCTTGATCCGGAATAATTAATTATTCCGAATAAAACTACTTGATCAGGAATATTTCTTCACAAAGCCTTGATTCGGAATGTTTGGATCTTCCGAACGAAACCTTGATCCGGAATATAAAATATTTCGAATGAAGATGTCAGGTTCGAAACAAACAGCTGATCCGGAATGTCTTCTCTGATCCAGAATGTTTGGTTGATCCGGAATATGGACTTGATCCGGAATATGTCACTTAGTCCGGATGGAGGCCTTTGACTCGGAATACTCAACAACAACTGTAACACCCCCAAATTTATACAATTCAATACAGCGGAAGACTCGTTGGTGTTATGGGATAGCACATTACTCACATCATAGACAACGCTTAAAAATCGCGTCGTTTAATAATAAAGCATTTCCATTCATAAATATAAAATTTACATAGGTCCCAAGTCATAGTCATTTCATACAATTTTACAAAAGATTTGAATGGAAATTGTTATTTAAGTGCGGGCCATGAATTCTTTGTTGTCTTCCCGAGAATTACCTTCAAGTACCTGAGATAAAACATGTTAAAAGAAAAGGTCAGCGAAAACGCCGAGTGAATTCATAGAGTTTAATGAAATCCATCAATATAACATCGGTATAAAATTATTACCGAAAATCATTTTGTACCAATCTTTGTTATAGGCCATAAAATAGCCAAAGTCATTTTATACAAATCCTTATCAAAAATCATAATATAGGCTTTCGCCTTCAAAACCATTATACGAACCAATGTCGTAAAAATATCATACAATACGTTTTATAACGTCGTGTAGAGTTAAATAAAAAACCGTTATATGAATATGGTTATGTAAAACCAAAACACAAACATAATATCAATAATATGACCTCGTATTGCTAGTCAGGCAATATATTGTAATTCGGTGCGTATAGCAGTATTTCGTTATTTTGGATTATTATAAGCCGCATGACATTGTTACCTTACTACAACAAACATCGGGTAGCTAACCCGAAACTCATTTGCCCATCTAAATTAGCGTGTCGTCACAATAATCACGCTTGTGTAAATCTTCTCATACATAACTTCGCTTACCAATCAATGTGGCACGACGGGGATCAACCGTCAAGGCGCGAACTGGGGTGATCGTCCCCAAATAGTACTATTATATGCATAAGCGTCTACCAAATCCCGATAGTTCACAATTTATGCTAATGGGACTTTTAGTGACATAACCTAACTATAATAATCCATTTTATCTCATACATCGGGTCATATAATCATTCATCGGGTCATACAATCATTCGGGTCCAAATCTATAAACAAACAATTGGGACAACTAGTGTCCTATTTCATAAAAACTAACATGTTATCTCCCTCGCGGGTTTATAAAACATTTCATAAAAACATTTAAAAGAGTGCGAGGCTATGAACTCACGTTGATGTGGGAAGGCGGTTATCGGCGATTCGGAGTACGTGCTTCAATCACGGAAACCTAGACAAATAATACTCGTCTTAGACTTTTGTCCAATGACTTTATAAAAATAACAATTATGTATACATATGATGATTTTATACATATGATTATGATCAAGTGGGATTGTACATTTTTACTCATTCATTATAGTGTTTATGTGTTGGTAACATTTTTTATACTAGTTTTACTAGTTTTACTTATTTACATGTTTTAGGCCCAATAAGCCTATTATAAGTCCATTACCTTAAATCAGACCATTTTATACTTTTATTATCAGTATTATACTTTACATGTTGGGCCCAAATGGGTTAAGCCCAATATGTAAGTTTAAAAGTGTTTTACTAGCTAGTCGGGTTTATAGTCCAATAAGGCTACTTTGCCCCGTTAATGTCTATATGTTTTAAAGATCGGGTATTATCGGTTTTAACTTGTTATATAAGTTCATATATCAGTATGTGAGTTTATAAAAGTTTATATTAGACGGGTCCGACCGTCTAAGTTTTAATTGACGAAAAACGTTAATATTACGGTATTAGCCGAAAAGACGTAAAAATCATGTTTATAGTTTTTATAACTTATAAAACTTACCAAAATACCATTTTTATAAAATGTCCATTTATTTATCCTTATAAATATTTATATAAATGTTATATATAAGTTATTGGGTTTTAATTCACATTTTATACTATATATATTTGAGTGCTTATATAACAATATTAAACTTTAATTTCACAAAATCAGTCCTAAATTTTAAGTTCACTAAAATGTCCATATCTAGAGTTCTATATGGAGATAGGACCTCAAATGTTTATCACAGAAACTACATGATATGTGCTTCATTTTATTCCAGTATAGCTATTGATGAATCAACCTCTAAATATTTTAATAAATTCGTCCAAAACAGTGTAGGCAGATTTGCACTCTAAACTTGTTTTGATCATATCTCACTCATTTTTATGATTCCATTGCATGTCCAACTCTCACATGTGTATAACACCTAATACTTACTGTATATTGATTCCACTTTACCATTTTATCAGTTTGTCATTTGGTTACTTACTGTTTTTATACAGCCATCTTATTAAGCAAGATTTAACTATTTTTACATGTGGTTTTTCCATCTTTTTACCCATGTTTATCAAATATATCAACACCAAATCCCCACATAATATTTTTAATCATCATTCATCATCATATACATATACATAAATAAATAAATTACAAGATTACTTAACCAAAATAACAAGAGGATAGGAAGAACAATCTTTATACCACCAAGATTAAGTAGTTGGAAGGATCAAGACTTGGTTTTGGGTCACCAAATCTTATGAACTCTAGTATGAAATCTTCAAGATCACCAAGGGAGATGTTGGTCTTTGAAAATCAGCCCTACTTCATCTTGCAAACTTCTCTTTGGATGTTAAAATCACCACCAATCTATAGAGCTTAAAAAGGGCTTCATCATATGTGTGAATAACACATGATTTCATGGTTAAAATTGATCATATGAGGGTGTTTTTGGTTGAAATGTGTTGGAAATACGTTTTACGTATTTATGAAGGATCGGTCGCTCCAACGATAATTATGTAATGGGCTCGTGGTCCACTTAGTAATGTATAGTCCATATAGCCCACATGTAGGGTGGGCTATATATATACCCCTCCTAGCATGTTAGGAGGGGTTGGTAGTTCATTCATTCACATCATTTCATTAATCTAATCACTTTCTCTCTCTACTTTTCTTCCCTCTCCTTTCTCTCTCTACACTTCATCTTCCTCCTTCCCCATTTCCACCATTAATCAATAGATCCAATCCATCATTTACCAAATCCTTAGAATGCGTAGACCTTCAATTGGTATTAGAGCCATGGTTGAATCTTAGGATTTGCTTATTTTTTATCTTTTGATTTGGTGGTAAAAATCCTTTCTTTTCTTATTTTTTATCAATCTTTTCATCATTCGATCAACTTTTCATCAATTTTTATAAATTTTTATCAATTTTTATTTTTTTATCAGTTTTATTTTTTACGTGTGTTTTTTATTATCAGTTTTTTCTTCTATCAGTTTTTTATTAAATTTTCGTATCAATCAGGTTTTTTGTTACATCATCAATTTTTTTTAAGTTTTGTTTTTGTCCATCACTTTTTGTTCATCTAGTCTTACTAATTTTTTTAAAATAATCAAGTTTTTTTTTTTTTAATCTTTTTTTTTATCAGTCTTCCTTCTTTTTTTATATCAGTCCATCGGTCCCATTTATCCAAACATTGTCCAAAACGGTCCAACTGTCAAAAATCTTCATATCAGTCCAGTCAACTTCTGTTCACGTTCAAGATCGTGATTAACAGATCTTTCTGTATCAAACTTTCTATTTTCTGTTTCTTGTTATTCCGTATAGACTTTACGTATAGTTTTCCGAATAGACAAAGTTTTCCGCATTGAAAGGTTTTTCCGCATAGAAAGGTCTTTCCGAATAGAAAAACTTTCCGAATAGAAAAACTTTCCGAATAGAAAAACTTTCCGAATAGAAAAACTTTCCGAATAGAAAAACTTTCCGAATAGAAAAACTTTTCGAATAGAAAAACTTTCCGAATAGAAAAACTTTCAGAATAGAAAAACTTTTCGAATAGAATACTTTCCGAATAGCAATCTTTCCGAATAGATTTTCAGAATAGACTCCCCAGACTCGACTCTCTCACCCTCTCGACAAAGACACCACACGAACCCAAACACTCTCGACTCACAATCCTACACTCGAACCCAAAAGCACTCGACTCCCTCATCTCTCAACGTCCAACAACAACACACTCGACTCTCGCCTAGACCAAACCAACACTAGACTCAACCTTTCATACCCATACCGACTTGACAATCAAGACTCACTCGACTCAAAACACATCCACAAACCTCTCAGCCTCACAGATCCTCACAAGACTCTCGACCAAGACTCCTCAACACCCTCGCAACTCACTCCCCAACACCCTTCCTCGTCTCAAATCAACTCTAAACCCTCACCCACATCAGACCCTCTCGACATCCAGACTCACCCTACAACAAGCAATCCCTCACCCTAACCCTCTCTCGGTCAAACCAACACCCTCACCTCCATCTAACACTCTCAATTTGACTCACAAACAACTGGAACTACAACTCCCCTCGACCCACAAACCATATCTCCTCGACTGCCACATAAACACACCCTCGTTCACAACACTCGACCCAAAACCCAAACTCAAACACCCTTAAACTCGACAAAACAGACTCCATTTTTATAAGACTCAAACATCAAAACAAAGATCTCAGTTTCAAAAAGAAAAACTTTCATAGATCCAACACAGACTCAAAAGAAAGACACAACAGATGAAGAGAGGGACTCAATTAAACCAACATGCAATCAAAAATAAAACCTACCTGAGACCAAACTTAAATTGATCTTGAAGCCTTATTATTTGTTTCGTAAGTTCTTGATTCGTGTGAGATTGATTCGGTTGGGGAGTACTCTGGATTAAAGAGCATATTTGGGTAATTCGATAGAGACAAGCTTTTTGGTAGTAATCAAGAGAACATAGAGAGATTGGGGGCGGTTGTTTTGAAGTATTTGGGAGGAGAGAGAGATTCAGTGTTTGGGAGAAGAAGTGAGAGACGGAGGAGTTTTCTGAGAAGAGAGAGAGAGATAGGTTTTGTCTTGGGAGGAGAAGTCAACAATTCTGTGTTTATTCAAGTGGGGGACGGAGATAACGAGGATTAGGTAAGTGGGGCGGTGGACAGAATTTGATTGGGTCACGTGGGTTGCCAGGAGGAGTAAACAAGGCTTTGGGAAATCGTTATAATATTTATTTTTTTAGAAAACGTAATCTCTATATTTTCGTTACATTTATTTTTTTAAATTTTGGTTACATTTTCTTTTAAGTATATTTAAGATAAAATCTAAATTTTTATTTTTAGTTACATTTATTTTGTCTTTTTGTCATTTTTGTCATTTTAGTTTTATAAATTTTTTGCTTACTAAATTTTGGCAAATCGTGTTGAGGCGGGTACTTTAAAAATTACCGTGAACAAATATTTGACGGGTTAACAGTTTTTGTGGTCGGATTTGACGACAAAGTGACGAGTCAACGTGACGGGATTTTTGATAGGGTTTAATTCATAATCGTTTGAGCCGACTACATCTTTTGAGCCGAATCGATTTGTAAAATCCTGAAACCACAACATCCACATTATTTTTCCTCGATTTTCAATGGACCCGTTAAATTCGACACTTAAAGAGGGAGACTTGCATCGAATGCACGACAAAGCTAGAGAAAGTGGTATAAATTCATTTCAAATGCTTCAATATCATCTAGTTACTCTTTCGGGGATTCAAGGAGGGAGCGAATTTGTGACAATCTTTGGTCAAGATCGTCATATATTCATGGAATCAATGTTAACCATCTTGACCCAACTCGCAGAGCAACTTAACAATGAAAATTTTAATCACTCTGCATCGGCACTTGCTAATAAGGCTCTTGTGACACAACTCACGCCTTTCCTCCAATTCAATGTCATCAAGCCTGAAATTTCAGTGATTTGCCAATCATTTCTTCGAGATACACATACCGAGCTTCGAGTTTTCCGTTATACGATTTTGAAACTCATGTCATCGGTCTCGTCTTTGATTTATCAAAGATCACAACTTCAGCAAGCGTATGATCATGGAGTGCAAGAATCAATGACGCAGATGCAAGAGGAGAATGGTCATACGGTTGACAACTTGGAGCCTCACGATGGCAAGAGCACGGAATCAGGAGGACAACATGATACCAGTGGCACGTCAGGGAATGTTCATGCGATCTCTCTTGATGACTCCTTACCCGTTTATGACGAAGAGCCTGCAAACTTGGTACAATGTAATGTTGTTTATGATGTCTATGCTGATGATATGCCGCATATTGAGCATTCTGAACCTAATCATGACAAAAATGGGATGGAAAAGAGTGATAGCAATACCACTTCTGATTCATCCGATGTAAGTCATAATGGGGGAGAAAGTGTTCAAAATGCTAAACATCATGATAAATGCTTTACAACTGCCTCGTTAACTGATTCTGATTCCAAGATTAAAGAGCTTGAAACGATTGTAGCTCAACAATCAAAAGATTTTGAGGATGCCAAACTTGAATTTTCTAAGAAAACGGACAAATTTGAAACATACTTTGAAAAACTTGAAAAGTCAAACGTTGTTCTTGAAAGAAAATTGGATCAAACTGTTCTAGATTCTAAAGCTGAAAAGGATAATCTTTTGAAACAAATTCAACTGCTTGAATCTAAGTTGGCATCCCAAGATAACTTGCTCAAAGAGAATGAGACTTTAAAGGCTCAAGTACAGGAAAAGGTCTTTGCTATAGCTGCGTTGAAAAACGAGTTAAGGAAAACTAAAGGATCTAGTGTGGACACTAAGCTTGAAAAACCATCAATCTTGGGGAAACCGCCTACAAATCAGTTCGTCAGACAACCGATTGTCAGACAACCTACTGCATTTAGATCCGAGCGACCACAATCCTCGAGACCGCGGTTTGCCTCCCAAGTTGATTTGGGTCATATTTCTAGAACAGTCACTCCACCAACTAGGCCTAATATGACTAAATCAGTTTTAGCAAGACCTAATCACATGATTGCCTCTAATTTCCCTAAGAATAGTTCAATAAACACGTCTAGAACTAGTTCAAATGATGTGCGCCATGATTTTGGTCAAAGGGAAGCTATTCAAAAGACACAAGTAAGAGATAGGAATTTCAAACCTAGTCAGATGCCTTCTAGTTTACCCAACACTGCTAACCGTAGCATGCCCAATCCTAGGAGCATCAATCAATCATCTAGGGATTCTAGATCTTACTCGGACATTAAATATGCTACTTGTAAAACATGTAGAAAATGTGTCTTTACGGCAAATCATGATGCTTGTGTCAAGAAATTACTTGATGAGGTGAACTCCCGTGCTAGAATTAAGTCCCAGTGGATAGCTAAAATCAAACCCTTTGGTAAAGTTTGGCGCCCCACTGGTAGAAATTTCACTCTTGTAGGAAACGAGTGCCCTTTAACTAGGATAGTCTCTGATTCTACGAAGACTACTAGGGAGGAAATTGCAAAGGATGATACATCACTTAAGCCTGAACTTAAGGTTTTCTATAAAAGGAAACGTTTGCCAACTAAGACAAGTGAATCATCCCCTCAGGCCATCTCTGACACAAGTAAAGCCAACTGTGAACCCCCACGTGCTTCAAAAATAGATATCTCTAACCCATGCAAAAGTATACAAACTCCTAATGAGATTGCAGGTACCAAAGTTGATGTTCCAAAAGAACGAAGCGGTCCAATCATTGTATACCGTTCAACTAAGGACACTCTTAGAGTTTGGTTGCTGAAGAAGCAGATATCAGAGAAACAAATGTCTTAGGGGATTCATGGTTAAGCTGCAACACAAGGACTTATAGTCACATCACAGACTATAACTCGCTCTTCAAAGAAAGGAAAGTTTATCGCCGATGGTAAACTTATCCTAACAACGAGAACTTAATTTTTCTCGGGCATGAGCTTATATCGAAAACATTCAAAGTTTTTTAAGCTCATGCACAAAGGCTTATAGATAAATGACAGTCTATAACCCGTTCTTCAAAGGCAGGAAAGTTTATCGCCGATGATAAACTAATCCTTACAACGAGAAATTAATTTTTCTCGAGCATGAGCTTATATCGAAAACATTCAAAGTTTTTAAGCTCATGCACAATGACTTACAGTTATATGTCAGACTGTAACTCGACCTTAAAATAAAGGAAAGATTATCTTTTATGATAACTTATCCTCTTAACGAGAAATTCACCTTTCTCGGTCATGAGCTTGTATTAAAACATTCGAAGTTTTAAGCTCAGAAAGGAAAGTGTATCTTTTAAATAAGAGAACTTTTCCTCATAACGAGAAATTAACCTTTCTCGGTCATGAGCTTTCCGTTAAAATAGTCAAAGTTTTCAAGCTCATGAAAACGACTTCTAAGTAAATGTCAGCTTAGGACTCGTCCTTCAGATAAAAGGAAAGATTATCGCCGATGGTAACTTATCCTTAACAACGGGAAGTTTACAACTTCTCGGACTTGAGCTCGCTTTTAAGATAGTCAACATCTTAAGCTCAAGTAATTGGTTTTTTCAAAACTTTGAACACAATTTTTCAAGAATTTCTCAAAAGGTTTTTCTAAATCTTTCAAAATTGTGTGTTCAAAAATTGGTTGAAATGGGACGAATTTAGAGAGAGAGGGAGGATTTTGGTGGTTTGCATGAGTGAAAATGAAGTTAGTGGTTTAGTCTTGAATGGTTTTGTTAGGTTCCTAGTTTAGTAAAGTAAGTAGGACATGTGTCCTAGCTTACTTTGTAAGCTTGACACATGAGATGTGTTGTTGGCTAAGTTAAACCAACCCATATTGGTGGGGTGGGGCAGAACTTGTTTTGTCTCATCCCACTAATTTACGGGTATTCCTCGATTCTAATTTCCTCGATTTGCGTGCCCTCGGGTCGTTTTACGAAAAACGTTTTTATAAATTATGAATCAACGGCACAAAACGAATCTAATAAAAGTTGTCTCATCAAAACGGAGTTCGAAAACGTAAATACGTAATCCTATGGTTTCTAGTTTAGTCGTAAAGGACGTTAAATTATAATCGTAAGTCCTAATCTCTTCTCGTAAATTTGTGAGTTTATGAACCAACACAAATTTAAAATCTCAAAATAATATTCACGGACAAATTTATTTTCTGAAATGTCGGACTATCACCAAAGACGGTGTATGTAAACGTAAGCACGTAACGTAGAATCCTCCGATTTAGACGTAGTCGATGCTACTTCAAGAAGTAAATCCAAATTTCTTCCCAAAAATAAGTGAGTTCATAATATAACATTAAAATAATGTTTTTAAATAATATTTGAGAATAAAATATAGACCATAAATTGACGGATTGTCACAGCATTTACCCCTAAACAGGATCTTTGTCCTCAAAGATCATCTTATCTTACTACTCACTTCTTATAGAGTTAAAGCCATGTGAGTATTTCCTCCACATTCGGTCTTTCCTCACAAGTGTAATTCATTACAATACGCGCGTTTCATCAAACATAACTACGGGAATAAGACCAGGCTTATTGTTGACTTACTTTCTCTATCCATGATGTTCACGGGTTTTTGATGAATGCAACTTTTCGCCGATCTAAACTTCATTAAGGAATAGTCAGATTTTCACTTGATAGGCATTTTATCAAGTTCGATATAGGAAACATAATTCACGCAGATCTTGAAGTCCTAGGGTAGATCCAGCTTATATGCCTTTCAAACCAATCTTTTACATCATCTCAATGATCCCATACAACGGGGACTTATATCCCATGATCTTTCAGATCATCAATTCATTTTCCATGGTTAAAATATTTGGCATAACTTTGCTACCCATCTGGCACTTCAAGAACTACATTTCATATTCACATAACCTCCTGCCCACTACCGGCAGTCAATAATCAGATCCAAATTTCAACAATCATTTCAGGTTTCACGGGTCGGGTATTTTGCAAGGTTAGGTTTGTCATCATAGGAAACCTTAAACCTAAAAGACATGTCCAACTCACAATGGGTGTATGTCGGGTGTCTTCCTCCCAACTCCTGCTTACAGATGCTCTAATATTTAAATCTTAACAAGATTCGATCTCGATCCTAACACGATAATTATCAATGATAATCTCTCCAAAGGAAAACGATTTTACAGTTTATTACCAAAGGTCAATCATTCAAACATAGAACAACACTTATAGTATTTTGTATCGTTACTTTACCTCGTCCCTTCGATTGGGGTGGTACACAGTACTCTCATCAAGATTTGTTCTCAATGACTTCTGAGCAAATCTCTAGAAATTCAATACGAAGCGAGGATCGTGATAGAGATGATCAATACAGGCACACCATGTTTACACAACTCCTTTAAATATAAAAGAGTCAATTTCTTCATCAAGAATCTATCATTAACAGGAATGATATTAGTAGATTTGGTTAGTCTGTCGACAATGACCAAAATCGAATCAAATTCAGATGATGACCTTTGCAATAGCTAGACGTTTACTAAATGTATGAGGCAATGTCTGCCTTCATAATTTGCCATCAGTACAACTTCTTCAGATTAAGATACATTAAATTGGAAATGACAGGAATAGAATACTTATACTTACAAGATTCCAACATGACTACATCTCAAAATTTCTATATTTAGGCAACCACAAGTGGCCTTTTATACATTTAACACCATCGGCTCCTCAATTCTAATGGTTCATATTAGCCGCGAACCCCTTTTTATTATCTATATTATCCTTCTTACAAGCATTGTTTATTTTTATATTGTTCGGCAATTTATTTTGCACCTTCATTATTAAGGAACATGTCCTAATTGGTTCTTTATCTTTTCTACATAATGTGTCAGTAATTATACTCACCTTCCTCGATGAAAAAAATATCATGACCGTATTTATTCAGAAATTATTCCTTCATATTTTTTAAGTCTTAGTTCTATCTCAACTATTATTTTTATCCGTTTTACTCAATCCGACGTCTAAAGCGTCGATAATTTTTACCAGTAATTAAATAATAAATATTTAATGTTATGAAACGCAAGCGTAAAAATTTTAAATTTTCTCAGTTTGTCCAATTATATAAAAATGTTCAAAATAAATTGGAATTTAATTACCACGATTTTTGTTGATTTATCAAAAATAGTTAGTAAGATTCGTAAACGTTAGAAAAATCTTTGTTTATACTTTGGTCAAAGTTTTCTTAGTTGAAAAGCAAAAAGTGTCGTTTCAAATTTCAAGTCATGGTTTAAATGGTTTCCTCAATCCCTCTTAGGTTGTCTTGAGGTATACACAAACATTTACCCCTAAACAGAAGTTTAGTTAAATGTTCTGGGTATAAGGGAATAATCCCTCAAAATTTCATTTTGATAAAACATTTGTCAAAACATATTTGCACTTTTCTTTTTGGTATAACCTTAAGCCTTAATGGCTCTAATTTTTGAAATGTCAATATAGATCCCATTATCTTATTAATCACACGGTCAAATCATGTAAAGGATTAAGACGCTAATCACATGTTAAATATTCACGGTACATGTTTTCATTGTTCGGTCAATTCAGGGCAATCTATAAATAATTATTAACTCCTTCTTATTCTTATAAGCAAACAAATAGTCCTTAATGATCACGAGCATGAACTTATCAAATTACAGCCTACACACATGATTCACCAAATTTATGAATGCTACAGGTGTATTAGTCAATCCAAACGACATCACGTGAAACTCATAATGTTCATTACAAGTTCTGGATATAGTGATTGGAATAGATAATCTTTTTCGCGGATGCGAAGTTGATGATAACCATGCCGTGGATCAAATCTTCGAATATACGCTAGAACCTTGTAAATGATCGAACAATCTATCATCTTGGGTAGTGGATATAGATTTTAATCGTCAAATTACTTAGTTTACGGTAATCGATAAACATAAGAAATGATAACACCATAGCTCTTCATGATGACGGGCTTGGTAGAATAAAAGCTTACTCCGTTGTACGGTAATTCTTTTAATTCAGATGGTGCTGACGTATAGTGCACATGCCACAGATGCAGCACCAGGAATATAATCAATACCAAATTCAACTTGCCTTAATGGTGAAAGTATAGGTAAAATACCTCCTAAATTTTCAAATAGCAGGTACATCTTTTATTAAATTTTCTTTAAGTTCTTTCTAGATTATAATATCTATGACTAATTCACAACCATTCACGGTAAAATTTCAAGTCTAAATGCAGGATATGGTCATCCATCAAGAATTATTTAGATCACTTTTGATAATCAACATCTTATCTTTTAGGGGAATTCTACTCGAGTTCCCATCAATTAAGACAATGTCGTCGTGTCATAATCAATCAATTCATTCTACTGGCACTATCAACTTTCCAGTTTCATCACCATTGATAAGATGTGTACTTCTCAAAAGTCTAATAATAACTCATAATCCTTCACAATTCAAGGATATCTGGAGACATTGTTAACACTACAAGAATAAGGTCAACGCATAATCTATGCGAGAGAATTTCAAATCAGATACAGACGAAAACATTTAATGAATATGAATATATCCCATGTTTTCATAAATTGACTACGCATTCGAACGCTCCTTGGATCGTTACCCAGGTCATTCATATGAAATCTAATCAAGAGAAATGATAAGAACGTCAATACATCCAGTCGGGTATCAGCACTCGGTAATCATATACTTTTCCTAAGAATCTCACTACGAGAGAATTGGATAAGAAAGAATTGTCAATTGTCAAATACGACAATTTCCACAGATGAGTAAATTCGACTCAGAAGAATAGATGCTACAGGCACATATGTAGGTGTCCCTAACACTATGTCCCTATTTTTCACTTATTACAGATCTCATAAAATTTAATCTTTCACAATCTTCAAAGAAAATGTAGTGTTTATTCATTAGTTTTATGGTGACTACTAATCAGCCTTGCATGGTCCATTCCAAATTGTATGTAGGCGCGCAACTATATACAATTTCAAGATTAACGATGCAATACTCAGTTCGTCAAAATTTTATCATCATGTTTATAATAAAAACATTTACATGCTTAATTCCTAAATAAGAATCAAAAATAAATTTACAAAGATTTTCTTTGTTATGAAAACAATTAAGTTTTCCAAGGTGTTTTATAAACAACTTCATTTCGATAACGATTATTTATATGTCTCACTTTAAATAATCCATATGGTGATGAAAACCCAATTTTCCTCAAGGGATACTGTTTTAACTTATAAAAACAATTAGTGATCTGCAAAAGAGTGATGAAAAGTTGTTCACCAAGAACTAACTACAATATGCTAGGAAATGAGCTTAGCCAAATAATCATGAGGTTCATGACCTTTATGGCACTCAAAAAGAATAATCCACAATGTAACTCAAATCGAGATGAGTACTTGTTCAATGGTTGCATCACTAATGCGAGCATTAGGATGAAGCAATAAAAGATAGATAACATCAATACATGTAGAATTTAGCAATCAAAGGTAGTCTTTTCATTAATCACAAACAAGTCGAATTGCACCGTAACACATTACGTGTCACTATGTCATACAATTCCAAGAACTCATCCTACCAACTGATGTCTCAGTTAGGTTAGGGATTATTTTTAAAAGATACCACAATGAATACTAATCTACAAGAGTCATGGGGGTTCCACCTGTCCCGGAATATCCATCGGTCCCTATTCAGAAGAAGATTTCTTCAATTTATTTCCTGGACACTAGGCATCCTCATTATTGGACAATGGTATAGGAACAACCCTTTACACGAAGTAACAATCATTTAAAACCTTATAATTCAATCACAGGACTCAACAAATTCCTCTTAACAATTTCTTATTCCATACAAGTTAAATTTTACTTTATTCAAGTATCAACCAATTTTATACTCAATTTGATATCCTACCTCATTTCCCAATACTTCAACTTTATTCTTAGGCCTTAATAGGGCAATAAAAGCTCGATATGAACAACACTTAATTTCCAATCCTATAGCTCTTACAACAATAAATATCAAATGAGTCACTAGTATTAAATGACTCACACATTCAATTACACTTCTCGGAAAGGCACTAGTGGCATGAGGCTTTTGGGTAATGGTTCCAATGACAGCCTCAAGTGCAACATTCACCCTTTTGATTTCAAAATTAAGAATTGGATGACAACGAATCAGATGACATCTTTCTAGGTGGTAAGGTTTTGTCAAACTCCACTCTATAAAGAAAGATCGTCATAACATCGATATCATATTTAATCTCGCCAATTCTTATTCAATATCACAATCAACTAATATCTACATTTCTATGAATATCAACCATTTTGTTGGGATCATAAATATCCACAACTTGGTTTAGATCTGGAATAGCTAGATTTCCTACAAGAATAGCTTAGATTAATTTACTAGGGAATTTAGGGTTCCTTATTACAATCTACGTCGTATAAATACCTCGTATAAATATTAAAATAATCATCGAACAATCAATGTAATCAAATTACATCATATGTATATATATAATCCAAGTTATATATATATATATATATATATATATATATATATATATATATATATATATATATATATATATATATATATAATATATATATATATATATATATATATATATATATATATATATATATATATATATATATATATATATATATATATATATATATATATATATATATATATATATATATATATATATATATATATATATATATATATATATATATTAAAGTAACACTTCTCAGTATGGCCTTGTCGGTAACTCGGGAATTCTTCGGCACCGTTATAGTCAAAAGATTTTTAGACATTTTGAGAAAAATGTTTATAGTTAAAAGATTTTGAAATGTTTTATTCAAAACCTTGGTTTTAAAAATCTTTCGTTCTCTATAACGAGAGCTCTCGTACCAAACTGTAACACCCCCAAATTTATACAATTCGATACATCGGAAGACTCGTTGGTGTTACGGGATAGCACATTACTTACATCATAGACAACGCTTAAAAATCGCGTCGTTTAATAATAAAGCATTTCCATTCATAAATATCAAATTTACATAGGTCCCAAGTCATAGTCATTTCATACAATTTTACAAAAGATTTGAATGGAAATTGTTATTTAAGTGCGGGCCATGAATTCTTTGTTGTCTTCCCGAGAATTACCTTCAAGTACCTGAGATAAAACATGTTAAAAGAAAAGGTCAGCGAAAACGCCGAGTGAATTCATAGAGTTTAATGAAATCCATCAATATAACATCGGTATAAAATTATTACCGAAAATCATTTTGTACCAATCTTTGTTATAGGCCATAAAATAGCCAAAGTCATTTTATACAAATCCTTATCAAAAATCATAATATAGTCTTTCGCCTTCAAAACCATTATACGAACCAATGTCGTAAAAATATCATACAATACGTTTTATAACGTCGTGTAGAGTTAAATAAAAACCGTTATATGAATATGGTTATGTAAAACCAAAACACAAACATAATATCAATAATATGACCCCGTATTGCTAGTCAGGCAATATATCGTAATTCGGTGCGTATAGCAGTATTTCGTTATTTTGGATTATTAAAAGCCGCATGACATTGTTACCTTACTACAACAAACATCGGGTAGCTAACCTGAAACTCATTTGCCTATCTAAATTAGCGTGTCGTCACAATAATCACGCTTGTGTAAATCTTCTCATACATAAATTCGCTTACCAATCAATGTGGCACGACGGGGATCAACCGTCAAGGCGCGAACTGGGGTGATCGTCCCCAAATAGTACTATTATATGCATAAGCGTCTACCAAATCCCGCTAGTTCACAATTCATGCTAATGGGACTTTTAGTGACATAACCTAACTTTAATAATCCATTTTATCTCATACATCGGGTCATATAATCATTCATCGGGTCATACAATCATTCGGGTCCAAATCTATAAACAAACAATTGGGACAACTAGTGTCCTATTTCATAAAAACTAACATGTTATCTCCCTCGCGGGTTTATAAAACATTTCATAAAAACATTTAAAAGAGTGTGAGGCTATGAACTCACGTTGATGTGGGAAGGCGGTTATCGGCGATTTGGATGTACGGTACGTGCTTCAATCACGGAAACCTAGACAAATAATACTCGTCTTAGACTTTTGTCCAATGACTTTATAAAAATAACAATTATGTATACATATGATGATTTTATACATATGATGATGATCAAGTGGGATTGTACATTTTTACTCATTTATTATAGTGTTTATGTGTTGGTAACATTTTTTTATACTAGTTTTACTAGTTTTACTTATTTACATGTTTTAGGCCCAATAAGCCTATTATAAGTCCATTACCTTAAATTAGACCATTTTATACTTTTATTATCAGTATTATACTTTACATGTTGGGCCCAAATTGGTTAAGCCCAATATGTAAGTTTATAAGTGTTTTACTAGCTAGTCGGGTTTATAGTCCGATAAGGCTACTTTGGCCCGTTAATGTCTATATGTTGTAAAGCTCAGGTTTTATCGGTTTTAACTTGTTATATAAGTTCATATATCAGTATGTGAGTTTATAAAAGTTTATATTAGACGGGTCCGACCGTCTAAATTTTAATTGACGAAAAACGTTAATATTACGGTATTAGCCGAAAAGACGTAAAAATCATGTTTATAGTTTTTATAACTTATAAAACTTACCAAACTACCATTTTTATAAAATGTACATTTCTTTATCCTTATACATATTTATATAAATGTAATATATAAGTTAGTGGGTTTTAATTTACATTTTATACTATATTTATTTGAGTGCTTATATAATAATATTAAACTTTAATTTCACAAAATCAGTCCTAAATTTTAAGTTCACTAAAATGTCCATATCTAGAGTTCTATTTGGAGATAGGACCTCAAATTTTTATCACAGAAACTACATGATATTTGCTTCATTTTATTCCTCTATAGCTATTGATGAGTCAACTTCTAAATAATTTAATAAATTCGTCCAAAACAGTGTAGGCAGATTTTCACTCTAAACTTGTTTTGATCATATCTCACTCATTTTTATGATTACATTGCATGGCCAACTCTCACATGTGTATAACACCTAATACTTACTGTATATTGATTCCACTTTACCATTTTATCAGTCTGTCATTTGGTTACTTACTGTTTTTATACAGCCATCTTATTAAGCAAGATTTAACCATTTTTACATGTGGTTTTTCCATCTTTTTACCCATGTTTATCAAATCTATCAACACCAAATCCTCACATAATATTTTTAATCATCATTCATCATCATATACATATACATAAATAAATAAATTACAAGATTACTTAACCAAAATAACAAGAGGATAGGAAGAACAATCTTTATACCACCAAGATTAAGTAGTTGGAAAGATCAAGACTTGGTTTTGGGTCACCAAATCTTATGAACTCTTGTATGAAATCTTCAAGATCACCAAGGGAGATGTTGGTCTTTGAAAATAAGCCCTACTTCATCTTGCAAACTTCTCTTTGGATGTTAAAATCACCACCAATCTATAGAGCTTAAAAAGGGCTTCATCATATGTGTGAATAACACATGATTTCATGGTTAAAATTGATCATATGAGGGTGTTTTTGGTTGAAATGGGACGAATTTAGAGAGAGAGGGAGGATTTTGGTGGTTTGCATGAGTGAAAATGAAGTTAGTGGTTTAGTCTTGAATGGTTTTGTTAGGTTCCTAGTTTGGTAAAGTAAGTAGGACATGTGTCCTAGCTTACTTTGTAAGCTTGACACATGAGATGTGTTGTTGGCTAATTTAAACCATCCCATATTGGTGGGGTGGGGCAAAACTTGTTTTGTCTCATCCCACTAATTTACGGGTATTCCTTGATTCTAATTTCCTCGATTTGCGTACCCTCGGGTCGTTTTACGAAAAATGTTTTTATAAATTATGAATCAACGGCACAAAACGAATCTAATAAAAGTTGTCTCATCAAAAACGGAGTTCGAAAACGTAAATACGTAATCCTAAGGTTTCTGGTTTAGTCGTAAAGGACGTTAAATTATAATCGTAAGTCCTAATCTCTTCTCGTAAATTTATGAGTTTATGAACCAACACAAATTTAAAATCTCATAATAATATTCACGGACAAATTTATTTTCTGAAATGTCGGACTATCACCAAAGACGGTGTATGTAAACGTAAGCACGTAACGTAGAATCCTCCGGTTTAGACGTAGTCGATGCTACTTCAAGAAGTAAATCCAAATTTCTTCCCAAAAATAAGTGAGTTCATAATATAACATTAAAATAATGTTTTTAAATAATATTTGAGAATAAAATATAAACCATAAATTGACGGATTGTCACAACAACCTTCACTTGGAATAACCTTGGCTTGATCCGGAATGTTTCTTGGGAAAAAGTAGCAGACAAGCGAAGAACAAGGAACAACAAAATAACACGAATCTAGACAAACTTAATCAAAATCAACCAAAAGATTAAATCAAACTAATAACAAAACATCTACTAATCATAAACAAACAATCCAAAACAATCAAACTAACAAATATAACCAAAATAATCAAAACCACTTTAATCAAATCAATAAAATATAAAAAACATAAACATGAACATGAACAATAAACATAAAAATCAAAGATTAAAGAAAGGTAGATAGGAGATTGACAATAAAAGTAAAGATTGACAATAATTAAAAGAAAACTTACTTGAAATTAAATGTATTTAAGGTGCAAGACAATTAATGTAAAATGGACATGAACTTAAATGTGCAGAAATTAAAGTGGATGAGCATAGTTTGTCAAACTAGCCAACAAGAATGAAATGTAAATCCTAATGACTATTTATACGGGAGGATTAGGAGGTGCTTAGGAAGCTTCCTCCCCTCTTTCTTTTTTTCCTTAATTGCAAGATTAAGTCCTTAATCTTCTTAATCTTCTTAAATCTTGGACTTTAATGACTTTGTCTCGGGATTTCTTTGAACTCGTCTTGTAATTCTTCAATAAATTAGACTTGAGTTCTTCGGCTTTTAGTAAACTTCCGTCTTTTGACTTTTTCTTCGATAAATCTTCAGAATTGGTCTTGGACTTCCGTTCTTTTTGCACTCTTGACTTCTTGACTTCGTCTTTCGTCTTTTTTTCGATAAAAGCCCGTGAATGCCCGTGTTTTCTCCACTTTTCACCTTTTCGTCCTAAATCACAACAAAAACACAAACCACGCATAATTCCGATATAAATGACATAAAATACACGTTTTGGCTCGGTTATTATTGTAATTAAGTGGTAAAAAGGATGGGTGTTTACACACCTATCAAATTCCCTACACTTGACCATTGCAATGTCCTCATGCAATGCATTAGTTACAAAGCACGTTTACATTTTTCAACACAATCAATCCACATTGGCCTTTATTAAAGAAATACAAAATAACAAAACAAGTAAAGAAATCAAAATCATACCTTCGGGTTTTGGAAATGTCATGAATAATCATCATCCTCAAGTTTTCACTTTCTCCAAACCAAGCTTAAAAACGAGATCATTGTTATTATAAGTTAGAAAACTAACACGAACTCATGTGGGCCAATTATTCACTTAGACTCCCTTATTCCTAGGTGTCTCTCTTATATTTTATTATTGTCTTGAATGATCACGAGGATGCATTGTTGACTTATTTCGATTGTTATTTAGGCCGAAAATAAGTTGAACGATTTAATCAATAGTTAGCTAAAGGACAAAATCTTTTAAAACTGCTTCTCGGGACCTCATAAAGTTCATATCTTGGCATAACTCGCTTCGCGATTTGAGACCTTTCTCGGACCGATATTTGGCAGCGACTTCATACTTCAAACCTTGAGAGAGGTTCATGAAATAATGGTCTTCTCTTCATAATAGGAATTTCTTCACTTGAAGTTTTGAGAGATTCTTCATATTTGGACCACGACTTATTCATTTTTCTCCAATCTTTATTTTGTACTTTGATATAAAACGATCCGCCTCCTTTTTGGACTTGGATCTATTTATCCTCATACCTTGTTAGGGCCTTTTCGAATAGACTTCTCCATGACTTTTGGGGAGTTTTTGCTTTTCGTCTTGTGTCTCGATCCTTCATATTGATCTTTGATAAATGATTCTTCTCATCACTTGGGATCTTTAGCAACAAAATATAGCCCTCATGCCTTGTTAGGACCTTTTTGGACTCGCCAATCTTCGTATCCCTCTTCAATAAGTTATGCCTTGGCTATGAACTCTAATCCATACCGAGCAACTTTTAAACGATCTTGGGCTAGAAGCAAAGTAACTTTTCAAATCGTACAACCTTATTTATTGCAGATAAATTTACTAACAAGCGATGGGAGAATAGGCTCATAATTAACTCACATAAATTCACGAAAGAATACCAAACTTATAATTGGCTCTATCATCTCTCGTTCTCCACCGTTTAAAATCTCAAGGAATGAGACGCGTGGATGCTTAGCCTATTAAATCAAAGTTTTGGGTTTTCGAGTCGCCTATAGGATCTTGTAAACTCTTAGACTCTTTCAAGTTTTAGAAATCGCATTTTAAAGTTCCCTTGACAAACGACTCTCTAGGATCAATTATAGGAACTTGCGAAAAGTTCTTGTTCTTAACCCGTGAGAGTTAAGACTTTCGCGTTTTATAGCTCCCTATATAAAAGCCTAACAAAATTTGACTTAAACACGTTAAGGATACTAGCTTGAGTAAACTTAGATAAGTAAACTCGGGTTGAGTCAAAAGATTCACAACGTTTGAAAATTAAAACCACTTTATTAAAAATTTATTCTAGCAAGGAAAGAAAATAACTATACAAAGGTAAAAACTAATAGGCCAAAATAGATCAAAATTTTTTAAAAATGTCGAAAAATTGATTTTCCGGTTAAAATGAGGACAAATACAAGGAAAAGGCCACTTAACTTCGATAGAAGTCCCCCCCTACACTTAACATAAACATTGTCCTCAATGTTTAAGCATGTGGGAGTAAACTCCCCTGCACTTAGGACATTGTGCACGTTGTTTAAATCTTGCTAAGGAAAAGACAACTAACGAGATTCCTATTTTAATATTGGAAAATATAAAATAGTGAATCGAAAAGAGTTTAGGATAGAACCGGGAAGACGGGAACAACGGAATCACGGGTCGTCAAAAATCATCAAGAGTGGATCATTGAGCACTCGAATCCCTGAATATGAGAAGAGAGGAAATAGCAAACACCAACGGGTCTCCCCTACACTTAGGATATAGATAGCTAAAAGATAGAAAAATGGGTTGCCTCCCAAGAAGCGCTTGATTTTTGTTCACCGAGTCGTGAGCCTGACTCGACCTTGATTACCATAGGAAGAAGCATGAAACATATCCACCGAGATCAAAGACATAGTTTTCGTCCATCAAATAACACAAGCTTAAGGCGAACAAGGCAAGCCAAAGAAGAGTAGGCAAGGTTCCCTTAAGCGAAGATGGAGCATGGTGGAAGCAAGGTTGAAGTGGTGCAAGCATATCATCATAAGTTCCAAAGCTTTTTCCTTTTATTTCATCAGACGGTTACCGAGATGGCTGAAGAATATCGATACCGGGGTCGAATACCTTTTCCTTTAGGGGAAAATAGCACTCAGGCTCAGCAGAATTTGAAGATGATCCGCGAAGAAGATGCACAACCTCGTCCTCAGAAGGTGGACAAATAGGTGTCAAATCATACGTGCTGCGGATGTTGGTGTCGACTAGTTGCTTCTCCTTTGAAATAATTTTCTTCAAATCCAAAGTAGGATCAAGACGATAATCATCAAAGTCTAAAGGAGGAGCATCACGCTCATGAGGGAAGTAAGTATTGAGAAAAGTTGAAAAGTCTTCCTCAAATGAGTAATCATCCAAAGTAGGATCAAGTGATGGCGGAGGATCTTCATCATGAGAAGAATCACTCGAAAGAGTATCAGCCTCATCAAAATCATCATATGTGGGCATGTCGGGATACTCGGAAGTAAGGTCATCATAATCATCCGTATCTGAGCTAGAATCATCATCATAAGCATCAAAGATCGGTGGATAATCATAAATGGGTGAAGGTTCCAAATTGGAGAGAGAATCATCCACATCATCTTGAACAAGTGGATTATCAATGCAAGACTAGAATAGAGGATTGTTGTAGACGAAAAAATCATTGATCACATTAATCATATTCGCATATTCTCGTCCACAGGATTAGCTTGTAAGCTTCCCCATTTTAAAAACTTGTGCATCATCCCCGACTCTTAAGATTAACTCACCTTCGGCAACATCAACTAGCGCTCGTCCGGTTCTCAAGAATGGCCGACCAAGTATTAAAGGAATATGAGGGTCCATTTCATAATCAACAACCACAAAGTCGACCGGAAAAGTGAAGGTGCCAAGTTTAATGAACACATCTTCGGCAATACCAACGGGGTAAGCGAGAGTGCGATTTGTAAGCTCAAGAGTCATCTTTGTTGGAGTAAGGTCGGGTAATGATAGTGTTTTCCAAACACTCAAAGGCATAAGATTAATACTGGCCCCGAGATCAGCTAGAGCAGTAAATTCTTCAGTTTTGTTAAAAATGCAAGGCAACACAAAACGACCGGGATCTCTAAGTTTTGCCGGAAGTTCTTTAAGAATAACTGCAGAACAGTTTTCATTTAAGCGTGTGTTGGCGAGCTCGATCAACTTCTCCTTCTTGTTAAGCAATTCCTTGAATGCTTTGACAAATTTCGGCATGTGGACAAGGGCTTCAACAAGGCTAATGTTGAAATTCATTTGAGAGATCATCTTCAAATAATTCGAAACTTGAGAGTCATCCTTGGTTAGCATGTTGGCCTTGCCGAGCCGTGAAGGATAAGGGATATTGGGTTTGGGTGGTGAAGGTGCATGTGTAGCAGGTAAAGTTTGAGATATTGAAGGGTTCTTCTTGGGTACATCGTCATGACGAGGCAGAGACGGTAATGGTGTACTACTACTAGGTGTAGGAGGAGTAGGGATAAATGGTGGTGGAGGAGGTGTAGATGATGGGGGCAGAATAGGTGGTCCTACTATGGTAACTCCACTACGAGTAGTAATAGCACTCACATTCGCTCGCGGATTGGTGACGGTGTTTGAAGGTAGAGAACTTGAGGTAGAGGGTTGAGTTGTGGGCAAGAAACTAGCAAGCATATTCTTCAAATCATTCGTTTGATTGCTGCAGGAGGATTGTATATTATCTCGAAGCTCGGATCTGATGTCATTCCCTTGCTTGGTGATATCCCCTTTTAAATTGATAATTTGGCTCTGTAGATTCTTGATTTGCTCACCTTGGGTTCTCATCAAAGCTTCAACATCTTGATTGATGGGTGGGGTTTGTTGAGCGGGTGGGTGATAAGGATTAGAAGCTCTTGGTGGGATTTGGTTGCTTCTATTGTAATTGTTGTTGGGGTTTTGGTTTTGAGGAGAAAAACCAGGTGAAAGGTAGTTGTTTGACCGGTAACTCAGCAAATTTCTATCCCCTTGAGGTCGAGCTTGGTAATTTTCCGGTGAATAATTACCATAAGCTGCATACACATTTTCCGGATTTCCTTGTGTAGAAGGACAATCGGTGTATGAGTAAGGACCACCGCATGTTTCACAAGGATTGGCAACCGCTTTAACTTGATGTTGTTGGTTTGTAGCGAGAAGCAAGATATTTTTGTTCATTTCAGTCATCATGCGGGTGAATTCGGTCATATCGGGGTTTGCTGAAGTAGAAGAAACATTGACTCTCGGGTTGTTCTTTGAAGAAGCGGAGGAATCCCAGTTTTTGGGGTGAGTAGTCATGTTTTCAATAAGTTCTCTACACTCCTCGGGTCGCCTTTTCATAAATGTGCCACCGGCGGCTACATTAATCGTATCACGATCACGAAAAGTCAAACCATTGTAGAAAGTATCAATTAAGGTCACAGGGAGCATGTTGTGGTTTGGGCAACGATCGATCAAGACATTATATCTTTCCCAAGCATCAAAGAGAGATTCATCGGGTTCTCGCATGAAACCGCTGATTTGATTGCGAAGGCTCGTGACCATGGATGGTGGAAAGTAGCGCGACAAAAAGCGTTGTGTCATGTCATCCCAAGTGTGAATTGAGTTCTTCGGGAGACGATCAAACCATTTCTCGGCGTGGTGTGATAAAGTATGTGGGAAGAGTTGTAGGCGAAGAACATCCATTGTGGCACCGGGCAACTTCATGCTTTGGGTAATAGTAATGAACTTGTCGAGGTGTTTGTTGGCATCATCATCAGGCATTCCGGCGAATGGATTAGCTTGCACTTGCTGAATCATGTGGTGCTTCAACGAAAATTCCGGAGCCGTGATTTGCATCGGTGCAATCGGTCCTCCTCGTCCAAACATGGTAGGTTGACAAAGCTCCTCCATTGTCCGAAGATCGGGCTGTGGAAGAACATTGTTGTTGTTATTATTGAGGTGCGGTAGATTATTGTTGTTGTTAACACCTGCCATACTCAAATCTTCAGGAGTCTCGGGCTCTTGATAATTAGAAGATCTAGTACGCATACACCTACAAAGGCAAAATAAAACAATACCAAACACAAAGAGAATATATATACACTATAAAGATAAAAATAAAATCTTCTTGGAGTTTTCAAATTTTTTATTTTTATTGATTTTTAACAATTTTTAATTTTTATGGATTTTTTGAAAATTTGAAGCAAGAAAAATAACGCTCACGAATGAATGGATCCCAAAAAGCAACGCGTCTCTCACAGAAAACCGTTTATCTTCACGAAAAGAGCCGGCAGCGGCGCCATTTGATAACTGAGATTTTGTATGGTTCAATTTAATTAGTTCCTCGGTATCTTAACGAATTGATTTCCGGTTCAAAGTACGACTCTATTGTTTTTGGTGAAACAAATATTTTTGGTTGTTTTAAAATAAAATGTGCTAGACATAAAAGTAAATGACGTTGTAAAGTAAATCTAAATCTAATAAAAAGCAGGTATTTAAAAGCGTGACGAAAAGTAAAAGGCACTAAAAGTAAATAACGCAAACTTAAATCTATCTAAGGCAAACTTAAAACGCAACTAAAACTTAAAACTAAGGCAAGGCTAAAATAAATCTAAGGCAATTAATCTTAAAGTGCGACTAAGGAAAAAGGCGGAAAAAGTAAAGCTTGAAAATAAAAATCAAAAACAAAAACTAAAAATAACCTGAACACAGCTTATCCGGAATAATCCTTCGCTCGGAATAAACATTCATCCGGAATGTCACCTTCGTTCAGAATGTTCTTCTTCACTCGGAATATTGACCAAAACCCTTGATCCGGAATAAATCCTTTATCCGGAATATGTCACTTATCCGGAATAAAGTCTTGATTCGGAATACTAAATCTTGATCCAGAATAATGCCTTGATCCGGAATATTTTCCTTGCTGGTCCTTGATCCGGAATGTAGGATATTCCGGATGAAACACCTTGATCCGGAATAATTAATTATTCCGAATAAAACTACTTGATCCGGAATATTTCTTCACAAAGCCTTGATTCGGAATGTTTGGAACTTCCGAATGAAACCTTGATCCGGAATATAAAATATTTCGAATGAAGATGTCAGATTCGAAACAAACAGCTGATCCGGAATGTCTTCTCTGATCCGAAATGTTTGGTTGATCCGGGATATGGACTTGATCCGGAATGTGTCACTTATTCCGGATGGAGGCCTTTGACTCGGAAAACTCAACAACAACCTTCACTTGGAATAACCTTGGCTTGATCCGGAATGTTTCCTGGGAAAAAGTAGCAGACAAGCGAAGAACAAGGAACAACAAAATAACACGAATCTAGACAAACTTAATCAAAATCAACCAAAAGATTAAATCAAACTAATCACAAAACATCTACTAATCTTAAACAAACAATCCAAAACAATCAAACTAACAAATATAACCAAAATAATCAAAACCTACTTTAATCAAATCAATAAAATATAAAAAACGTAAACATGAACATGAACAATAAACATAAAAATCAAAGATTAAAGAAAGGTAGATAGGAGATTGACAATAAAAGTCAATATTGACAATAATTAAAAGAAAACTTACTTGAAATTAAATGTATTTAAGGTGCAAGACAAAATGTATTTAAGGTGCAAGACAATTAATGTAAAATGGACGTGAATTTAGATGTGCAAAAATTAAAGTGGAAGAGCATAGTTTGTCAAACTAGCCAACAAGAATGAAATGTAAATCCTAATGACTATTTATAGGGGAGGATTAGGAGGTGCTTAGAAAGCTTCCTCCCCTCTTTCTTCTTTTCCTTAATTGCAAGATTAAGTCCTTAATCTTCTTAATCTTCTTAAATCTTGGACTTTAATGACTTTGTCTCGGGATTTCTTTGAACTCGTCTTGTAATTCTTCAATAAATTAGACTTGAGTTCTTCGACTTTTAGTAAACTTCCGTCTTTTGACTTTTTCTTCGATAAATCTTCATAATTGGTCTTGGACTTCCGTTCGTTTTGCACTCTTGACTTCTTGACTTCGTCTTTCGTCTTTTTCTTCGATAAAAGCCCGTGAATGCTCGTGTTTTCTCCACTTTTCACCTTTTCGTCCTAAATCACAACAAAAACACAAACCACGCATAATTCCGACATAAACGACATAAAATACACGTTTTGGCTCGGTTATTATTGTAATTAAGTGGTAAAAAGGATGGGTGTTTACACAACTATCAACTACAACAGTCTACACACACTTCTTCTTCCTTATTCGAAACACAACACAAGAAAAAGGGAAAACCAATTTAAAAAACATCACTCAAAAGCTATGTTTCAACTAGCTTTTCGGTGAGGCTTATGAACAGTTAGCTAAGAACAAGTAATAATAGATTTTTGAAAAATACACAAAACAAACTTTTGAAAACTTGCAACCACCTAGACAATCTTCTTGGACTCAACAAGTCACCCCTTTTATCCTTCTCACTACCACTAGGTTGTCAATCTATTGGCTATGATCAAAGTCTAAAAAGAAGGTTTTCTTGGTCCAAAAAAATTGCTTAACTAAAGTAAACTTGATGAAACTTGAGAACCTATGATAAATCTTACATGACTTTGCAAAAAATAAAGATGATTTTAAACTAAAAATGTAGAAAAACATAAATGGAACTCAACTTGTAATTTTTAAAAACTTCATTTTCATTACATTTAGAAAAGGTACAAAGTTGGAACAAAGTAGAGAGTCACAAGCCGACATCCTTAAATAGTATGCTAAGAACATTCTAGTATGCATAAAAATATAAACCCTAAACTACCTTGAAGTTCCACATTTGCGCTTGAGGTTGAAATTTTTAAAATCTTCAAATCTTGGTCAATGAGCCCATGTGATGATGTTGAAGGCTGCCAGCTTCTAGAAAAGATCCAGGCCCTTGAAGCATGTTGTGGAGAGCACGAAAACAAGATCAACCATTTCATTTCTTGTGTAGTTTTGTTGCATAGCTAAATAAGGCTGTTTTTGGGACAGAGGAGCTCGTGGGAGGGTCTCACAGAGCTGATGTGGCTTGATTCTTCATGTGTTCGTGCTCACAAGATGCTCTATTAGGGATCTGCTCAATATGAACATAAAACCCTATGATTTAATGGCTAATCAAGATTAGGGTTTGGGGGATTTGGGGGATTAGTGAATAGTGTTGTTTGATTAATTTCGGGTGAATAATAGTTGTTGCCTGTGTTTAGTAAATATTAATTTACTAATTTGAATATTGGTTAATTTATATTACTGGTGGGTGAATAAGACAGGTATGGGTCGGATAAGGAGGGTGGTTATGGGCTGGTAGTGGGTAATTGTTGGGCTTGGGCCGGTTCAGTTATAGACATGGGTTATAAAATGGCAGGTTTGGCCCTACAACATTCAACAACTTTTATCTTTTCTTCCCAATGTTTGGAGACAGAATTTAGGGCTTCTTTCTACAGTTTTAACTATGACTAAATTACATTTAAGTCCCTTGTAACTTACGAAACTTGGAAATAGGGCATTTCTTGTAATAATAGCAATCTTCAAGGGCTGTAAATGACAAATCTTGAAACATTAGGGACCCAAATGTATTTTTGGTGTTTTACAAGGGTATAAAGTGACAAGTCTTTAATTCTTGAGGGACCAATCTTATCAATTCTTAAAACTTCAAGGACTTCTTTGGAAAATCAATACTCGGGTCCGGTTCTTTGTGCGGTTTCGTTCCCCGTGTTTGTTTTTGCTTGTTTTTTTTTAATCTTTTGGTGAATTCACGATATCCAAACCTACAATCACACAATGACAAATACAATGGTTTTTGGACGGTTTTTATGATATTTTTAGTCATTTTAAGCCTGATTTAATCAATGAGACCATGTATAATTATTGTCTCATCACTCCTCTATACTAAACCATTGCCGTGCCATCACACAATGCTAGAATTAAGTATCATAGCACTTCCAAAATTCATTTTTTATATGACATTTATTGAAACGTATTTATATGACATTTATTGAAACGTAAATTTTTAAATAACTACCAAATGCGTTTTAGACATAACATATTGTTTTCATCATGAGAACGTGACTTTTAGGGTCAAAGAATAAGAACACGTGAATGTCTCATAGAGATAATTTCATCATCCTCGATTTTCACCCAATTCGATGCTAAGTGTAAAACGAGATCATTGTCATTATAAGTTAGTAATGCTAACACTACTCATATGCTCTAATCATATACTTAAATTCCCTTATTCCTAAGGTGTATCTCATATATTTTTTTTGTCTTAATGATCACGAGGATACATTTTTGACTTATGTGTGAATAGAGATTAGGTCCAAAAATAGAGTCGTAACAGAGTAATCAAAACCATTAAATTAGTAGTCTTTCATAATAGATAACGATGTCAAAAAATTAAGTCAACAAATAATAGTCGATAAACACGGTTTTATAATGGTTTTGAACATTTGGCATATTACCATGAATTTTGTTACCCGCCTCATCATCGGTGGCTTTGATTATAATGTTTTACCTCCATCTTTTATTCAACTCCGCCATGGAGCTTTTATTGAACCTCGCCATGAGGTGTTTATTATGACTTGACGTATATCATCACACTAAGGCAAAATTTGGATCTTTAAAGCTTCGAGTTTTAAGATATTCACTTTCAATTTTGCATAGATTTTTCGTCCTTGTGAGCTTCAAATTTTTGCTTGATTTAGGTGAAGAGGAACCTAAAATTACTATTGGGGGAAGCTTTCGGTTATTCGGTTTGCCAATACTTCAAAACCGTGAAGCTGGCGATTCTCAAATGTTTCCCAATTTAATTACATGTAAACTACTAGAATTAGCTAAAAACCAATAATAGTGAATAAACCGCTAAGTCAATATTTATTAACAATTTAAATATATACAAGCGATGGGAGAAAAAGGAAATAATTAAAATACATGAGTTTTTGAAAGAATACGAATACTCTACGTTTAGCATAGTAACTTATAATTAACGCTATCATTTCTCGTCCTCTGAGACTTACCTAATATAGTTAAGGAACCAAGATAAGTGCTCAACACGCACGGTCGAGTCACAAATTACTCGTATTCGCACCAACGGAAAACGTACATTCGTGTCTTAAACACTTATATAAAACGAGAAATTTGTTAAAATATGGCCATTTATAGCCTTATTTTGCAATAAAACGATAACTAAAAGATGAAAATTAGATTGCATGATGACGTGAGCAAGGTGAAGTATATATTCACCCCGCATACTAAACCTATACATTGTCCTTAATGTTTCGAGTCTAAGGGTGAAACACCCCTGATAGTTGTAAAATCACACTCGTTTAGGAAAACGAGGTAATTAGGGTAAGTATTAAACAAGTGGTTTAGGAAAACCACAAGTAAATGACACAAAGTAGTTGAGAGTTCATTCTGAAAGAGGCAAGTGTGTTGTGTAAGAAATGATTAAGTGTTTATGATTATGATTATGAATAAAAGAAAAGAGAAAGGAAGACGGTTACGATTATGAATTAAACTAAGACGAAAAGTCGTACACGTAAACCTGTAAAAAGTGACGAAATTTAAAAATTAACCTAAAAATTCCTAGAAAATTACAATAAATACTTAAAAATGTAATTAGAGTTTACAAAAAAAATCAAAAATCACTCAAGCCTTTTATTTAGTTAAATATTAATTATTTAATGCTAATTAAAGCTCAAAAAATCAATTTAATTAACAAAAAGCCCAAAATGAGATTTTTCAATTTGTAAACCTCTAAAATGACTTAAGTAAATTAAAAACTATCTTTAAAAATTGTAAAATTAATTAAAACTATTTAAAAATGATTAAAAACTATAAAATCATTGAAATAATTCTAAAAATAATATGAATGACACAAAAAATAATCTCAAAATTTTAAAATTCCTAACTTAATGTATTTAAGCTATGAAAAAGGAAAAACTTGCAAAATCTAAGTTTTGATTTTTAATAATAAAATAATAATAAAATAATATTCAAAATCCAAAATTTATAAATAATTTTAAAAAGTTGCAAACTAGTTTATTTTAACCTCATAAACACAAAAATGAACTTGAAATTACCAAAATACCCCTAATGGGCCTTAAAATGGGCTAAATAGCAAAACAGGCCCTTAATGGGCTGCAATTAGGCCCAATAAGAAAAAGTACACCAAATAAGCCCAAAATCACCTACTTGACTCAAAATTTTATTTTAAGCACAAAAGTCTGAAGGCCCAAAAGCTGAAAGTAAGCTTATCATAGCTTAATTGTCAACAACTTATTCTTGATGGGCTTTTTGGCGCATTAAGCCATAAGCTAATGCCATAAGCTCTAATTTGACACACAAGCTTCTTTTGGGATACTTAAGAGATCTATGAAAAGAAATTTTTAAAAGGCCCCAGAAATAAGCCTGAAATAAGCAAAAGCTCTCTACAGAAAATGACAAAATAGTCGTTTTTGAGTTCTAGGCCACTTCAAGTGCTGATTCAACTTGCAAAAGATTTTAAATGACAAAACTAAGCTTAATAATCAAAAGGATTTCAAATAAGCACAATGAATAAGCTAGAAAAAGCAATAAGCACTTAATGTAAAAGTCAACTTGTTTGGTTTTCTAGTCAAACCTAAAAGTTAAACCCTAAAAAGCTCTAGATTAGTTCAATGGGTCAAATAAGGAAGATTGATTACAAAAACAAATTTTTTGCAAGTCCAAATAAGCTAGAATAGCTTATGAATAAGCTGAAGACCAATTTACACTAGCAGTGGCTAGCAACAGGGGAAAGGAGTTCCCACTGCTTGACTATTTTGACTTTTTGTCTTATATGGATTTTTGTTGGATTCAAGCCACACAAACGCACCCTTATAACCAGTGGGTTATAAGGAGTCAATAGCAATCACAAAAACACAAATCCTAACAGCCAATTAGTACATTTTAATCAAAAGATCACCAGATATGATATAGACATGTTCATAAACAGTTTTTACACAAATAAGCAGTTTTAGCAAGAATAAGCCAACCAAATTGAACCAAATGCACACAACAGCTTAGATTAATTCAAATGAACATAAATTAACTAGTTTCATGCAATGATTCAAAGTCTAGAACAAGATTCAAGCTTACAAAAGTTACCGATGAACAATGAACAAGCAGATTTTCAAGTTTGCTGATATATTTGACCACAAATCCAATTTCAAACCCTCAAATCTCTTAAACATGTTATATAAACTTTGTTTAAGAGTGTTGCTATATCCTCCTACAATATCCTCCTACATATCCTTCTACATACACAATAATATTTTATATTTTATCTCCACTCATTATCTCTCCGCATCTAAACCGTCAGTTCTGACACGTGTTAGGATCCTGTGAGTAGGCATATAAATAGGAAGGAGTTGTAGTAGGATAAATCATTTCTCCTTGCATATATCAGCACAATATCACTTAACAAAAAGATATCAACACCAAACAACACTTAGCACTTAATCAAAATCAAACAATGACCTTAAATCAGTAAACCCAAACACCCCTTTCACTTTTTAAATCCATTTTTAACAAAGAAAATGTGTGATTCAGTTTTACCCAAGCCTAATCTAGCATCATATCATCAATATCAAGCAGTATCAAGCAGATTCAAGCCATAAGAACACCTCTTATAACAGCAGAACACAAAATCACAAAAATCAAGTACTTTTATCAGATTTTGGGTAAGAAGGCTCAAACTTCATGAATGTACATCCACACTCACGAATTTTTGAGAATATGTGCCTAGCTTAACAAGGCACAAGCTTCCACAAAGCTGCTAAGAGTAACAAGGTTAGAACAAATAATATTTCAAACTGAAAAATGAAAAATAAATCTGATTAATGCAACCTTGTTCCCACACCTTGATTATCCCCAAACCACAAGCTTACAACACCTTTATAATCTTCTTATCAGGGTGCTATAATCACTTGTAATCCAAAAATTCCAAGGGTTTGAACCAAGAACTTAGCAAAATATCTGATTTAGGAAAACTTGGCAATTTCTTGCACAAGGTTTAAAAATAGGTTTTGGTACTTCAAAATCATAAACATGAGACATAAACAAGCATAGAATAAGGTTGGCACTTGGATTTCTTCAAACATTCAAAAACATTTTCACTAAACTTGAAAAAGGATTTACAGAATTTTGAACAAGGAAAAACCAAGAGCCAGTGTAAATATTAGACGTCCTATGCCTTATATAGGCTACATTTGTGAACTAGAAAGCTTAAAAACTATATACCCTAAGTAGTGAAGTCCTTGAATTACCCTTGAGGTTTTTGAAAATCTACATATCATGTGACCTTTTCTTGGACGTTTGTGGAGGTAATAGCTGTTGGAACTTGATCTAAGGGCTTCCAATGAAGCTTAGAAACCAAGCTGAATGTAATTTGTTGATCCTTTGACATGTTTTGGCAGTTTCCCCAAAAGTAAGTAGCAAGGGTTTATCATGTGAGTTGTGGGATGACGTGGCATGGGGTTTAAGGGTGGGGTTTTAGTTATTAGTCCCTTAATCTTAAATCTGGAAGAGATTAAGGGCTAATTTAAAATAGTTAGAAAATACCGAATTCGGATTAAGAACACTGGATTAGATCTTGTTTTGTGTTTAAAACATGTTTGGCGCGTGTTTTTAACTTAATTAATATTAAGTTAAACGGTTAGGGTGAGTGGGATGTGATGTGGCATGTTGGTGAGTGGTGATTGGCTGGTTAGAGGTAGTGGGGCACGTGGCAGCTTGTCACTGGTCTATGTATCTTCTATGTCTTGGAAAATATTACCCTCCCCCCTTCTTCCTTCTTTCTTTCATTTCAGTTTAAATGTGAATAAAACTGAAATCCTTTGTTATATAAGTTTCAGTTTTTACACTTTTGCCCCAAATAGTTTTGTAAAAGTATTTCAAGGGTATTTCTTGTAATTTGATGATTCTTGAAGGAGTGTTTTGGCATTTTCTTCATTCTTCAAGGTGTTGACTTGTATTGACTTCTTGGAGGACTAATTTTGACAAGTATTCAAAAATGAGGTACCATTCTTGCCAATTCTTCAAAGTGGAGGGCCCTTTTTGTAAATTTGACAAACTTTAAGGACCAATATTGTAATTATGAATAATCAAGGGTTCAAAGTGTCAATTATTCAATATTGGAGGACCCTTCTTGTACAATCTTCAATTCTTCAAGGGTTATTCTTGGAAAATCCACATTAGGGCTTGGTTCATTGCGCGACTTCGTTTCTCGTGTTCGTTTTTGCTTGTTTCTTGTGATCTTTTTTTGTTATTTTCTCAATATTCGTACCTAAAATACACATGTAACAAACACAAGCATATATTTGGAATATTTCATGATATTTAATGCATTTTAACCCCATTTTGGACGATGAGACTATGTATAAAAGTAGTCTCATCAATCCCCATACTAGAGACGAAAAGCAGAATGCTTAATCTCGAGCATGGAAAGGGTAAACGAATAATCTATAGATGTTTATGAATTATGCTAAACGAATAAACGTTAGAACGTAAAAGGATATCTTCGGATATCGAAATCTTCAAAGCAACGATCGAAGCTCGAGTGATGCGTAAACGAACACGAGAGGTTTCAATGTGGACAATGATCCTAAAATCACAATCACAAACAACTACGGAACAAAGGTTGGAAGAGCGCAAGTCCCCTCACATTAAGATAATTAGAAAGCAATACTATGTACAAGGATACGCATGGGATTTCCCCCACGAGGTACCTCATTTTAGATAATCGAGTCAAGATCTCGACTCGAATCCCCATAAATGTGATCATTTAGGGATTATTATGGTAAGGTCATTTTTGTGGGGCTTACAAGATAAAGAAGGCCCAAAAACCAAACCGGGTATCAAGGACTAAGTCCTTAGATGTTTCAAAATACCGGGGTCGAAGATGGTGTCTTCTTTTTCATGGGGCAAACAAAACAACACCACTCCAAGCAAAACCCCAAAGAGGTAGAAGAAAACAGAAATGAAGAAGAAGGGTAGGACAAAGGGGGGGGGGACAAAATATTGAGCTACTCGAGGTAAACTTACACCTAACAAATGAGAAAGATTTCCATTTATTACATCGGTGGAAGACCGAGATTTCCCTTTACAAGCAATTCCGAGATCGAATATCTTGTCCTAGGTGGAAAAGTGTGAGGAAATATAAGGGGCTTCCTCTACACTAAAACCACACTCACCATCGTCAAAAGTAGTAGACGAGGTGGTAGCATTCAAACAACATGGTGATGATGAAGTTAAAGTAGGAACATCATTTAAATTAACTTTGAAATCTTTTCCTTTTTTATCGTTTAAAAACTCTTTATGAAAACCCGATTTACCATTTATGAAGTTGAAGATTTGGCGTTTGTAACTCAATATTAGTCACAGTAAAGATTCTCACGTTAAGGTCATGGGTGGTGGGAGGGGGATTGTAAAAATTCTCAAATTGATTATTAACAAAAAACTCACCCCCTCAGCGTCTAGATAAACGTCGTCATCCACAAGATTGTTAATTTATACGATTTCTTCATCATATATAGGCTCGTGAAACCAAGGTTTTTCGTTCCCTCGTGAATGGTTTTAGAAACTCTCTCGAAGAGATCACGATCAAGTACAAAACCAACATTATTTTGTGGGGATTATTGATAACTTAAACCAACATTATTTTATGGTAAACGTCCTTCTCAAATGAGGAATGTTGATAAGGTAACTACTCGAGAATGGGATTTTTGGTGGTCACATGAGTTGGTTCGTCATTATGAAGAAGACGTTTCAACTCATCAAGTTTGGCCTCAAGATTGGTAAAATCTACCTCACTTGCAATATGACGATTCTCCCTCCAATTGGGATGAATACATTCATACCATTGAGAAATTTCTCAATGAGGACCATATTTCTCCACCATCTCCTAAGGAAATCTCTATCGATGATCCGAATTTGACTACGCCTTCCATCGAAAATCCTCCGGATTTAGAGCTTAAGGACCTACCGTCTCATCTCGAGTACGTTTTCCTTGAAGACAATAAGAAGTTACCCGTCATCTTCGCTAAGGACTTGAAAGAAGAAGAAAAATCTCGACTTATCGACGTGCTAAAGAATCATAAGAAGGCAATTGCTTGGAAAATTTCTGATATCCGCGGAATTGATCCGAACTTGTGTACTCATAAAATTCTCATGGAAGATGACTTTAAACCCGCAATCCAAAGCCAAAGAAGGGCTAATTCTCGAATTCATGACGTCATCAAGAAAGAGGTTATCAAACTTCTAGATGCTGGAATGATTTACCCTATTTCGGATTCGCCATGTGTAACACCCCCAAATTTATACAACTCAGTACAGCGGAAGACTAGTTGGTGTTACGGGATAGCACATTACTCACATCATAGACAACGCATAAAAATCGCGTCGTTTTATAATAAAAGCATTTCCATTCATAAATATCAAAGTTACATCGGTCCCAAGTCATTATATTTCATACAAAGTTTTACAAAGTATTTGAATGGAAAATATTGTTTAGGTGCGGGCCATGAATTCTTGTTGTCTTCCCGAGAATTACCTTCAAGTACCTGAGATAAAACATGTTAAAAGAAAAGGTCAGCGATAACGCCGAGTGAATTCATAGAATTTAATAAAATCCATCAATATAATATCAGTATAAAATTATTACTGAAAATCATTTTGTACAAATCATTTTAATAGGCCATAAAATAGCCAAAGTCGTTTTATACAAATCCTTATCGAAAATCATAATATAGGCATTTGCCTTAAAAATCATTATACGAATCATTGTCGTTAAAAACACCATACAATACGTTTTGCAACGTTGTATAGATTAAATAAAAACCGTTATATGAATATGGTTATAAAAACCAAAACACGAACATAATATCAATAATATGACCCTGTATTGCTAGTCAGGCAATACATCGAAATTCGGAGCGTCTATTAGTATTTCGTTAATTTTTGGATTATTATAAGCCGCATGACATTGTTACCTTACTAAACCAACAACGGGTAGCTAACCCGATACCAATTTTGCCCATCTAAAGTAGCGTGTCGTCACAAAGGTCACGCTATGGAAATCTTCTCATACATAAATTCGCTTACCAATCAATGTGGCACGACGGGGATCAACCGTCAAGGCGCGAACTGGGGTGATCGTCCCCAAATAGTACTATTAAATGCATAAGCGTCTACCAAATTCCGGTAGTTCACAATTCATGCTAATGGGAATTTTAGTGACATAACCTAACTTTAATAATCCATTTAATTTCATCTATCGGGTCCTTTAATCATTTATCGGGTCATACAATCGGGTCATTCAATCATTCGGGTCCAAATCAATAAACAAACAATCAGGACAAATGGTGTCCTATTTTATAAAAACTAACATGTTATCTCCCTCGCGGGTTTATAAAACATTTATAAAAACATTTAAAAGAGTGTGAGGCTATGAACTCACGTTGATGTGGGAAGGTGATTATCGGCGATTTGGATGTACGGTATGCGCTTCAATCACGGAAACCTAGACAAATAATACTCGTCTTAGACTTTTGTCCAATGACTTTTATCAAAATAACAATATACATATGATGATTTTGTACATATGATGATGATCAAGTGGGTTTATACATCCTTGTTTACTCATTTTAGCGTTTACGTTTTGGTAACGTCTTACTAGTTCACTAGTTTTACCGATTTTACCTATTTTAAGTCCATTAAGTCTTTTATAAGTTCTTTAACTTGTTTTTATCCATTTTATACCTATATTATCAGTATATATATTTTTCATGTTGGGCCCAAATGGGTTAAGCCCAATAAGTTCTTTTTACAAGTTTTTATCTTATTAAGTCCAATTATTAGTCCAATATGTTTAGTTAGCTCGTAAATGTCCGTATTCCTTATAGTTCGGGTTTTATCGGTTTTTACTTGTCTTAGTTACTTATACATCAGTATATGACTTTTATAAACTTTACCTTAGACGGGTTTGGTCGTCTAAGTTTTATTTGGCGAAAAACGTTAATTTTACAGCAATAGCCGAAAAAGTCGTAAAAATCAAGTTTATAGTTTTTATTACTTATAAATATTATTTTTACCACCATTTATATAATTTACCCATTTAATTAACCTGTTACACATTTATATAAATAAGTTTAATAAGTTAGTGGGTTTATATTTTTACATTTTATACATTATAATGTGAGTGCTTATATAATAATAATAAACATTATTTCCAAAAATCTGATTTTTAACTTCATGTTCACCATTTTTAACATATCTAGAGTTTTATAATGACTTAGAAGCTCATTTTTGGATGACATGTTCCTCATAATATGTTCTACATATAACTTAGTTATAGCTACTGCCCATTTTGAGTTTAAGTTGCCTTAACAGTCCCTACAAAACTGCTTATTCAGATTATACCACCTAACTTGTTTTGATCATATCTCACTCATTATTTTGATTCCATTGCATGGCCAACTCTCAAATATGTATAACATCATCTACTTACTGTAAATGGATCAAACCATGCAATTTTATCAGTTCATATTTTAGTTATCTACTGTGTTTATACAGCCAACTAAATAGTCAAGATTTTAGCTTCATTTCTTATAGTTATCATCATTTTTAAATATATTTATCAACACTTGATCCCCACACAACATTTTTATCATCATATATACATCATATACATATACAAAATGAAAGAAAATACATTTGTTCTTTACAAAATAATAAGAGAAAAATGGAGAGGATGATCTTCTTTACCAATCCAAGTGGATTTCTTGTTTTAGGAAGACAAGAACTTGATGAACACAACAAGTATCTCCAAGACCATCAAATAGCAAGAACATAGGTTGGAAAATCAGCCCTAGGACACAAGCAAATCACCTCCAAAGTTGTTAATATGGCCACCAAATGATCAAGGCTTCAAGAGAACACCTTAATAGAACTAGTAAACATGTGGTTTATGGCTAGAAAAGATCAAATGGGGTGTTTGTTGGTTAATAGTGGACGGTAAGGGGATGGAGTTGAGAGTATTTTGATGTTGGTTTTGCATGTGAGAAAGATGGAAATGAATACAAGTTGCTAGTTTAGCTAGTTTAGTGGTAAAGTTAGCTTAAAGGGTATGCTAAGGCTTACACTTGTGTAAGTTTAGCTAACATGATGCCACCTTGATGGTGTGGTGTCATGTTGGCCGTCCATATCATGCTAGTGGGGTGGGACAATGTGTTTTGTCCCATCTCACTAGTTTACGGGTATTTCTCGATTCTAGTTTTCTCGATTTGCGTGCCCTCGGGTCGTTTTACGAAAAATGTTTTTATAATTTATGAATCACCGTCACAAAGCGAATCCAATAAAAATTGTCTCATCAAAAACGGAGTTCGAAAACGTAAATACGTAATCCTTGGGTTTCCGGTTTAGTCGTAAAGGACGTTAAAATAAAATCGTAAGTCCTAATCTCTTCTCGTAAATTTGTGAGTTTATGAACCTACACAAATTTAAAACTCCAAAATAATATTCACGGATAAATTTATTTTCCGAAATGTCGGACTGCCACCAAACACGGTGTATGTAAACGTAGGCACGTAACGTTGAATCCTCCAGTTTAAACGTAGTCGATGCTACTCCAAGACGTAAATCCAAATTTCTTCCCAAAAATATGTGAGTTCATATTATAACATTAAAATAATGTTTTTAAATAAATATTGAGAATAAAATATCAATCGTAAATTGACGGATTGTCACAGCATTTACCCCTAAACAGGATCTTTGTCCTCAAAGATCATCTTACCTTACTACTCGCTTCTTATAGAGTTAAAGCCATGTGGGTATTTCCTTCACATTCGGTCTTTTCTCACAAGTGCAATTACAATACGCGAGTTTCATCAAACATAACTACGGGAATAAGATCAGGCTTAATGTTGACTTACTTTCTCTATCCATGATGTTCACGGGTTTCTGATGAATGCAACTTTTCGCCGATCTAAACTCTACTAAGAATAATCAGATTCTCACTTGATAGATGTTCCATCAAGTTCGATATACGAAACATAATTCACGCAGTCTTTGAAGTCCTAGGGTAGATCCAGCTTATATGCCTTTCGAACCAATCTTTTATACCATCTCAATGGCCCCATACAACGGGGAGTTATATCCCATGATTTGTCAGATCATGAATTCATTTCTCCAAGTAAAAAAAAATTGTGGCATAACTTTGCTACCCATTTGGCACTTCAAGATCTACATTTCACATTCACATAACCTCTTGCCCACTACCGGCTGTCAATAATCAAATCCTAATTTCAACAATCATTTCAGATCTCGCGGGTCGGGTATTTTGCAAGAATAGGTTCGCCGTCATAGGAAACCTTAAACCTAAAAGACATGTCCAACTCACAATGGGTGTATGTCGGATGTCTTCATTTCGACTCTTGCTTACAGATGCTCTAAGATTTAGATCCTAACAAGATTCGATCTCAATCCTAACACGATAATTATCAATGATAATCTCTCCAAAGGAAAACGATTATATGGTCTATTACCAAAGGTCAATCATTCAAACCTAAAACAGCACTTATAGTATTTTGTATCGTTACTTTACCTCGTCCCTTCGATTTGGGGTGGTACATAGTACTCTCATCAAGATTCGTTCACAATGACTTCTGAGCAAATCTCAAGAAATTCGATGCGAAGCGAGGATCTTGATAGAGATGATCGATACGGCACACCATGTTTACAAAACTCTTTTGCATTTATCATTAACGGGAATGATATTAGCAGATTTGGTCAGTCTGTCGACGATGACCCAAATCGAATCAAATTCAGATGATGACCTTTGCAATAGCTAGACGTTTACTAATGTGTGAGGCGATGTCTGCCTTCATAATTGCCATTAGTGCAACTTCTTCAGACAAGGATACTTTTAGTCAAAAATGACATACATATAATACTTATACTTACAAATTCCAACATAACTATATCTCAGAATCCTCTATATTTAGACAATCACATGTGGTCTTTAAAACATTTAACGCTATTGGCTTCTCAATTCTAATGGTTCACATTAGCCGTGAAACCCTTTTTTATCTATATTATCCTTTTTACAAACATTGTTTATTTTTATATCGTTCGGCAATTTATTTTGCACCTTCATTAATAAGGAATATGTCCTAACTGGTTCTTTATCCTTTTTATATAATATGTCAGTATCTATATTCACTTCTCATGATGATGTAATTATCATATCCACAATTCACTCAGATATTCTTTCTATATTATGCATCAGTAATTACGTTCACCTTCCTGATGAAACAGGTATCATAACCGTATTTATTCAAAATTTCTTTCTTCATAATTTCTAAATTTCAGTTTCGTCTCATCTATCATTTTTATCAGTTTTTCTCAATCTGGTGTCTAAAGCGTCGATAATTATCATAATTAATTAAATAATTATTAGTTAATTTTTATGAAACGTAATAGTTTTAAATTTCTTAGTTCGACCAATTATATAAAATGTCCAAAATAAATTTGACTTTAATTATTAAGATTTTTGCTGATTTATCGAAAATATTTAATGAGATTCGTAAATGTTCGAAAAACCTTTGTTTATACTTTGGTCAAAGTTTTCTTATTTGAAAAGCAAAAATTGTCGTTTCAAATTTTAAGTTAGGGTTTAAATGGTTTCCTCAATTCCTCTTAGGTTATCTAGAAGTATACACAAACATTTACCCCTAAACAGAAGTTTGGTTAAATGGTTTGTGTGTAAGGGAATAATCCCTTTAAAATTCCTTTGTTAAGACATTTTTCAAAACTTATTCCATTTTTTTTAGTATAACTCAATGTCTTAAATGACTTCTAAATTTTTGAAAAGTCAATTTATATTCCATTATCTATTAATCACACGGTTAAATCATGTAAAGTATTAAGTCTTTAATCACGTGTTAATTATTCATGGTATAGGTTTCCATTGTTCGGCCAATTCAGGGCAATCTATAAATAATTATTAACTCATTATTATTCTTATAAACAAACATATAGTTCTTAATGATCACGAGCATGAATTCATCAAATTATAGCCTACACACGTGATTCATCATATTTATGAATACTACATGTGCATAGTCAATCCAAACGACATCACGTGAAACTCATAATGTTCATTACAAGTTCTGGATGTAGTGATTGGAATACATAATCTTCTTCGCAGATGCGAAGTTGATAATAACCATGTTGAGGATCAAAAACCTTGTAAATGATCGAACAAATCTTCCATTTCGAGTTATGGATATTGTTTTGGATTGTCAATTTACTCAGTCCACAATAATCTATAAATATAAGGAATGATAACACCATAGCTCTTCAGGATGACAGGCTTGGTATAATAAAATCTTTCTCCGACAACTCTCTCAGTTGTACGGTGATTCCTTTAATTTAGATGGTGCTGACGTACAGTGCACAAGCCACAAGTGCAGCACCGGGAATATAATCTATACCAATTTCAACTTGCCTTCGTGGCGAAAGTCTAGGTAATTCATCAACAAATACTTACTAAAGTTTCAGATAATATTATCATCCTTTAATAAATTCATATTAAGTTCTTCTAGATTACAATATCTATAACTAGTTCACAACCATTCACGTTATAATTTCAAGTCTAAATGCAGGATATGGTCATCCATCAAGAATTATTTAGGTCAGTTTTGATAATCAACATCTTATCATTTAGGGGAATTCTATTCGAGTTCCCATCAATTAAGACAATGTCGTCATGTCATAATCAATCAATCCATTCTACTGGCACTATCAACTTTCCAGTTTTATTGCCGTCGATAAGATGTGAACTTCTCAAAAGACTAATAATAACTCATAATCCTTCACAATTCAAGGATATCTGGAGACACAACTACTATTAAAAGAGTAAGGTCAACGCATAATCTACGCGAGAGAATTTCAAATCAGATACAGGCGAAAACATTTAACGAATATGAATATATCCCATGTTTTCATAATTTGAGTACGCATTCGAAAGCTCTTTGGATCGTTACCCAGGTCATTCAAATGAAACCAAATCAAAAGAAATGATAGGAACGTCGATACATCCAGTCGGGTATCAACACTCGGTAATCAGATACTTTTCCTAAGAATCTCACTACGGGATAATTGGACAAGAAAGAATTGTCAATTGTCAAATAAGGCAATTTCCACAGATGAGTAAATTCAACTCAGAAGAATAGATGCTACAGGCACATATGTAGGTGTCCCTAACACTATGTCCCTATTTTTCACTTCTTGCAGATCTCATAAATTTTAATCTTTCACAATCTTCAAAGAAATTTAGCGTTTATTAATCATTTTTATGGTGACTACTAATCAGTCTTGCATAGTTCATTCCAAATTGTATGTAGGCGCACAACTATATACAATTTCAAGATTAACAATGCAATACTCAGTTCGTCAAAATTTTATCATCATGTTTATAATAAAAGCACTTTCAAGCTTAATTCTTAAATAAGAATCAAAATAAATTTACAAAGATTTTCCTTGTTATGAAAACAATTAAGTTTTCCAAGGTATTTCATAATCAACTTTATTTCGATAACAATCACTTAAAAATCTCACTTTGAATAATCCTTATTGTGATGAAAATTAAATTTTCTCAAAGGATACCGTTTTAACTTTATAAAATCAATGCGTGATCTGCAGAAGAGTGACGAAGAGTTGTTCACCAAGAACTTAACTACAATATGATATAAAATGAGCTTAGCCAATTAATCATGAGGTTCATGACTTCGATGGCACTCACGAAGAATGATTCACAACGTAACTCAAATCAAGATGAATACTTGTTCAATGGTTGCATCACTAATGCGAGCATTAGGAAGAAGCAAGAAAAGATAGATAACATTGATACATGTAGAATTTAGCAATCAAAGGTAGTCTTTTCATTAATCACAAACAAGTCAAAATTGTACCGTAACACATTACGCGTCACTATGTCATACAATTCTCAGAACTCATCCTACCAACTGATGTCACAGTTAAGTTAGGGATTATTTTTAAAAGATACCACAATGAATACTAATCTACAAGAGTCATTAGGTGTTCCACATGTCCTAGAAGATCCATCGGTCTCAATTCAGAAGAAGATTTCTTCAATTTATTTCTTGGACACTGGGCATCTTCGTTAGTGGACAATGGCCTAGGAACAACCCTTAACACAAACTAAAAATCATTTAAAACCTCATAATTCAATCAAAGAACTCAACGACTTCCTCTTAACAATCTCATATTCCATACAGGTTAAATTTTACTTTATTCAAGTTTCAACCAATTTTATACTCAAGTCGATATCCTACTTCATTCTCCAATACTTACAACCTTATTCTTAGATCTTAAAAGGGCAATAAAAGCTCAATATGATCAACACTTAATTTCCAATCCTATATTTCTTACAACAACAATTACCAAATGAGTCACTGGCATGAGATGACTCACACATTCAATCAGATTTCTCGGAAAGGTACTAGTGCCATGAGGCTTTTGGGTAATGGTTCCAATGACAGCCTCAAGTGCAACGTTCACCCTTTCGATTTCAATTTAAGAATTGGATGACAACGAATCGGATGACATCTTTCCAGGTGATAACGTTTTGTCAAACTCCACTCTATAAGGAAAGATCGTCATGACGTCGATATCAGTTTTAATCTCGCCAATTCTTTTTCAATATCACAATCAACTAATATCTACATTTCTACGAATATCAACCATTTGTTGGGATCATAAATATCCACAACTTGGTTTAGATCTAGGATAGCTAGAATTCCTACGAGAATAGCTTCGATTAATTTACTAGGGGAGTTAGGGTTACTTGTGACAATCTACGTCGTATAAATACCTCGTATAAAAATCAAAATAATCATCAAACAATCATGTAATCAAATTACATCATAAATATATATATATATATATAATCCAAGTTATATATATATTAAAATAACACTTCTCAGTCTTGGCCTTGTTGGTAACTCGGGAATTCTTCGGCACCGTTATAGTTAAAAGATTTTTTTTTTTTTAGACATTTTTAGAAAAATGTTTATAGTTAAAAGATTTTGAAAGTTTTATTCAAAACCTTGGTTTTAAAAATCTTTCGTTCTCTATAACGAGAGCTCTGATACCAAACTGTAACACCCCCAAATTTATACAACTCAGTACAGCGGAAGACTAGTTGGTGTTACGGGATAGCACATTACTCACATCATAGACAACGCATAAAAATCGCGTCGTTTTATAATAAAAGCATTTCCATTCATAAATATCAAAGTTACATCGGTCCCAAGTCATTATATTTCATACAAAGTTTTACAAAGTATTTGAATGGAAAATATTGTTTAGGTGCGGGCCATGAATTCTTGTTGCCTTCCCGAGAATTACCTTCAAGTACAAAACATGTTAAAATAAAAGGTCAGCGATAACGCCGAGTGAATTCATACAATTTAATAAAATCCATCAATATAATATCAGTATAAAATTATTACTGAAAATCATTTTGTACAAATCATTTTAATAGGCCATAAAATAGCCAAAGTCGTTTTATACAAATCCTTATCAAAAATCATAATATAGGCATTTGCCTTAAAAATCATTATACGAATCATTGTCGTTAAAAACACCATACAATACGTTTTGCAACGTTGTATAGATTAAATAAAAACCGTTATATGAATATGGTTATAAAAACCAAAACACGAACATAATATCAATAGTATGACCCTGTATTGCTAGTCAGGCAATACATCGAAATTCGGAGCGTCTATTAGTATTTTGTTAATTTTTGGATTATTATAAGCCGCATGACATTGTTACCTTACTAAACCAACAACGGGTAGCTAACCCGATACCAATTTTGCCCATCTAAAGTAGCGTGTCGTCACAAAGGTCATGCTATGGAAATCTTCTCATACATAAATTCGCTTACCAATCAATGTGGCACGACGGGGATCAACCGTCAAGGCTCGAACTAGGGTGATCGTCCCCAAATAGTACTATTAAATGCATAAGCGTCTACCAAATCCCGGTAGTTCACAATTCATGCTAATGGGACTTTTAGTGACATAACCTAACTTTAATAATCCATTTAATTTCATCTATCGGGTCCTTTAATCATTTATCGGGTCATACAATCGGGTCATTCAATCATTCGGGTCCAAATCAATAAACAAACAATCAGGACAAATGGTGTCCTATTTTATAAAAACTAACATGTTATCTCCCTCGCGGGTTTATAAAACATTTATAAAAACATTTAAAAGAGTGCGAGGCTATGAACTCACGTTGATGTGGGAAGGCGATTATCGGCGATTTGGATGTACGGTACGCGCTTCAATCACGGTAACCTAGACAAATAATACTCGTCTTAGACTTTTGTCCAATGACTTTTATCAAAATAACAATATACATATGATGATTTTGTACATATGATGATGATCAAGTGGGTTTATACATCCTTGTTTACTCATTTTAGCGTTTATGTTTTGGTAACGTCTTACTAGTTCACTAGTTTTACCGATTTTACCTATTTTAAGTCCATTAAGTCTTTTATAAGTTCTTTAACTTGTTTTTATAAATTTTATACCTATATTATCAGTATATATACTTTTCATGTTGGGCCCAAATGGGTTAAGCCCAATAAGTTCTTTTTACAAGTTTTTATCTTATTAAGTCCAATTATTAGTCCAATATGTTTAGTTAGCTCGTAAATGTCCGTATTCCTTATAGTTCGGGTTTTATCGGTTTTTACTTGTATTAGTTACTTATACATCAATATATGACTTTTATAAACTTTACATTAGACGGGTTTGGTCGTCTAAGTTTTATTTGGCGAAAAACGTTAATTTTACAACAATAGCCGAAAAAGTCGTAAAAATCAAGTTTATAGTTTTTATTACTTATAAATATTATTTTTACCACCATTTATATAATTTACCCATTTAATTAACCTGTTACACATTTATATAAATAAGTTTTATAAGTTAGTGGGTTTATATTTTTACATTTTATACATTATAATGTGAGTGCTTATATAATAATAATAAACATTATTTCCAAAAATCTGATTTTTAACTTCATGTTCACCATTTTTAACATATCTAGAGTTCTATAATGACTTAGAAGCTCATTTTTGAATGACATGTTCCTCATAATATGTGCTACATATAACTTAGTTATAGCTACTGCCCATTTTGAGTTTAAGTTGCCTTAACAGTCCCTACAAAACTGCTTATTCAGATTATACCACCTAACTTGTTTTGATCATATGTCACTCATTATTTTGATTCCATTGCATGGCCAACTCTCACATGTGTATAACATCATCTACTTACTGTAAATAGATCAAACCATGCAATTTTATCAGTTCATATTTTAGTTATCTACTGTTTTTATACAGCCAACTAAATAGTCAAGATTTTAGCTTCATTTCTTATAGTTATCATCATTTTTAAACATATTTATCAACACTTGATTCCCACACAACATTTTTATCATCATATATGCATCATATACATATACAAAATGAAAGAAAATACATTTGTTCTTTACAAAATAATAAGAGAAAAATGGAGAGGATGATCTTCTTTACCAATCCAAGTGGATTTCTTGTTTTAGGAAGACAAGAACTTGATGAACACAACAAGTATCTCCAAGACCATCAAATATCAAGAACATAGGTTGGAAAATCAGCCCTAGGACACAAGAAAATCACCTCCAAAGTTGTTAATATGGCCACCAAATGATCAAGGCTTCAAGAGAACACCTTAATAGAACTAGTAAACATGTGGTTTATGGCTAGAAAAGATCAAATGGGGTGTTTGTTGGTTAATAGTGGACGGCAAGGGGATGGAGTTGAGAGGATTTTGATGTTGGTTTTGCATGTGAGAAAGATGGAAATGAATACAAGTTGCTAGTTTAGCTAGTTTAGTGGTAAAGTTAGCTTAAAGGGTAAGCTAAGGCTTACACTTGTGTAAGTTTAGCTAACATGATGCCACCTTGATGGTGTGGTGTCATGTTGGCCGTCCATATCATGCTAGTGGGGTGGGACAATGTGTTTTGTCCCATCTCACTAGTTTACGGGTATTTCTCGATTCTAGTTTTCTCGATTTGCGTGCCCTCGGGTCGTTTTACGAAAAACGTTTTTATAATTTATGAATCACCGTCACAAAACGAATCCAATAAAAATTGTCTCATCAAAAACGGAGTTCGAAAACGTAAATACGTAATCCTTGGGTTTCCGGTTTTGTCGTAAAGGACGTTAAAATAAAATCGTAAGTCCTAATCTCTTCTCGTAAATTTGTGAGTTTATGAACCAACACAAATTTAAAACTCCAAAATAATATTCACGGATAAATTTATTTTCCGAAATGTCGGACTGCCACCAAAGACGGTGTATGTAAACGTAAGCACGTAACGTTGAATCCTCCGGTTTAAACGTAGTCGATGCTACTCCAAGACGTAAATCCAAATTTCTTCCCAAAAATATGTGAGTTCATATTATAACATTAAAATAATGATTTTAAATAAATATTGAGAATAAAATATCAATCGTAAATTGACGGATTGTCACACCATGGGTTAGTCCCGTCCATTGTGTGCCTAAGAAAGGCGGAATCACCGTTGTTCCCAATGAAAACAACGAGTTGATTCCTACTCGACTTGTCACGTGTGGCGAGTTTGCATAGACTATCGCAAGCTCAATGATGCCACCCACAAGGATCATTTCCCCCTTCCTTTTATGAACCAAATGCTTGAACGTCTAGCGGGTAATGATTATTATTGCTTCTTAGACGGTTTCTCCGGGTATTTTCAAATTCCCATTGATCCTAAAGACAAAGAGAAAACCACATTCACTTGTCCTTATGGAACATTTGCTTACAAACGAATGCCTTTCGGCTTATGCAATGCTCCTGGGACTTTCCAGAGGTGTATGATGGCTATCTTCCATGACATGGTTGAAGAAACTATGGAAGTCTTCATGGATGATTTGTCAGTCTATGGTGACTCCTTCTCTTCTTGCCTTGCCAATTTGGAACGCATGCTTAAGCGGTGTGAAGACACTCGCCTTGTTCTAAATTGGGAAAAATGCCATTTCATGGTAAAAGAAGGCATTGTGCTTAAACATAAAATCTCAAAAGCCGGTCTTGAAGTCGACCGTGCTAAAGTCGATGTTATTGCTAAATTGCCTCCCACTAGTACAAAAATGGGTTTCAATCACACATACCAAAATTCGTGTAGTCACAAATAAATTTTTTATGTGACTGAATTCACCAGTCATAAATAAACAGTCACACTTGAAGTCAGTTTGCATGACCATTTCGTATTTTGTTTGTCACGCATATGAATAGTTACGTGACTAGGGCTAACAAATGCTTTTTTGATGAGTCGTTAGTCACTTAATAATTTGAGAGTGTTACCGAATCAAAGTCTGGTTCAAGTAGTAGTCACATTATACGTATACATGTTTGTCATACACCCATTGAATGTGACCAAAAATCATATATGGTCACATAGACTTATTTTACAAGTGACAAATTGATAAACAAGGTTGTCACACACATTATTTTAATGTGACTAGTATATTTTGTTAAATGTTAACCACACATGAATTTTGTGTGTGTGGCAAATTGAAAGTAGGTATTGAAACATTTGCCACTACATTAATTTTAATGTGACAAATATTTTACAATTACTTGAAGACTATAATCAAATATAATACATGATCATATTAAATTCTTAAACAATTATGTGACTATATGATTGCCAATAGTCACAACATTTGAGAAATGTGTATCTAAGTTATACTTATGGTCACATTATAATGGGATTAACTATGAACATCACATTGAAAACGTCACACAGTAAAATATTCATGTGACAAATGTTTATAACCAAATGTAATCTCTATTTTCACTAATGTTAATATTATTCACATATTTAGAACCAAATATGTTCATGTGGCAAACTGGTTAAGTGTGTTAGTGTTTGAATGGAAGGTCTAGGGTTCGAGTCCTAGAGCTTGTTTTTTGCTATTTTTTGTAAAACATAATAAACCCTAAAAACACAGAAAACACACACTTTTTACACGCCTAACAATGAGAATGCTCATTCTTGGAACTTCACAAAAATTAATTACATGCATGAATATGCATTAGATGTTTATGTAGGCTGCTGGCCCTTTGTATTCCATCATTGGTTATATAAACAAGGATTAAGTAATGAAATTAATCATAACAAAAACACAACAAACACTTAATTATCATCATTTTAAGAATAAAAAAATGGCTTCTTCATCAAAAAGAACATTTTCTGCTGCTTTTGAAGATACCAGTGCAGTTCCTAACAAGTATGTATCATTATTTATTTTATTAACGTTGTATCTTTGTTATCATTTAGTACTAATAAACTTTTATGTTCTTTTCAAGAAACCTTGTGTGGTGCCCAAAGTAAAAGCAAATCCAGATGGAGAGTTCCCTGCTGATTGTCCTTACGATGATAAATATGATGAGTACGATTGCTATGTTGTGGAAGCTTACGAACAAAGACAATGGAAGCTTGAAGACGAAGAGAATGCCCGACTTGAACAACAATGCCGGAGGGAGAAAGCTGCTTCCTTAAGAAGGAGGCAAAAGGAACAAGAACAACGCGAGAGGGAGGAAGATGCTTCCTTTAGAAGGAGGCAAGAGGAACAGCGACATAGGGAGGAATCGTATAGGAGGCAACTGGAGGAAGAAGGTCTAATCATTGATGATGATGTTTATTCTTCTGAGCATGAAATTGAAGAAGACGAAGACGAGTTCAAAGAGGCTTTAGATTACGATGAACTTCATTTGGCTTTTGATCCTGAGAAATCTCCAAAGTTTGATTAGTTAGAGAAACAAAATGTTTGTTTTATTAAAAACCTGTAATCCTTTATGTAGGATATGTAAATCTTGCTTATGTTTTAGAGAGAGAAAGAGATGATTTCACACTTCTAGAGAGAGTAAGTATAAGAACTATGTGTAAATTAAAATGAAATCACCACCCTCTCCATAAAAGGAGAGGGTTTATATACCCAAGCCCATGACATGGGCTTGGGCTCACATTGGCCGCCGGCCCATACAACTTATGGGCTCGGTTTGGGCTTTGTTTAATAAGTGTAAATAACTAAACTACGAGATATTACATGGACTATTGTTGGAGTGACCGATCCTTCTTAATACGTAAAATGTATTTCCAACAATCTCCCCCTAAGGGAGGTCACTCCAAACAAGGGCGTTACCCAAGTTACAATAATAAAATAAACCTAGCATACTATTCTAACACCCCACCAAATGCTATGCGCAGCGGAACTACAACATTTGGGTGCTAGGCAGTTATCATCGCACACAAGATATATCGAACGACTCCAAGGAGACGTCAATTTAAACTTAAATTAAAAATTGTTAAAAAGTTACATGTCTACGGTTTTCCAACCCCAAATGATACAACAGAGTTTTGCGTTTTCGGTCCCCATGAATCTCAACCCCAAAAGCTTCAGTTTTCACAACAACATGACATTAAAGTTAAAAATGTTTAAGTAATAACGGGAGGAAAAACAAGTAGACTCCAAGCTCCACACACAACATCCATCCAATGCACGCTCCATGCTACACTTCAGCGGTTACCTGAAACACATGCTAAATTTGGTCAACGAAAACGTTGAGTGGAATTCATAGGTTTTACAATTCATTTTGAACATATGTGAAATAAAAACCATTCACGATCATTCATAGACTTGTCGATCAAACAATCTATATTCAAGATACTGACAATTGTGTTTAAGCTCATGACACTAAACCGTTAACTCAATCACCCGCGTAATAATTACCGGCGTGATTTAGATGAAACCAGTGCCCCTACTAAGGCATCAGTTGCAATTATACCTTATCTCTTATCACAAATTATCCGTCCGCAGGGGGTATCAACGTACTAGCCCTCGTCTCGGATAGGGTAATCAACCCCATAGTACTATCACTTTGTATAAGCGGCTATTTCTAATCCACGCTAGGACTAAACAATAGTTAATAGTTCAAGAATTTAGGGCCTTTTGCAACTAGGTACTCAACACAATTTCAAAGGCAACATTCGGGTCCAACAATCATTCATGACATATGTTCATTTTGAAAACTAGCATGCATTTCCCTCGCGGGTAAAACAGTTTGAAATAATAATAAGCGAGGCTATAAATTCACACCTTATATAACAAGTAGTCGATAGTTCGAGAGACGGTCACTGACGACGATACGGATGCCCGGGTAAATCAACACCTATCAAACCAAATAACGCGTAATGAGTAATCTCATTTTAAAAACCTTATGGTACTGTATAAAATACATACATATTAGTCACTTGTGACAATTACAACTCACGCCAAAACAAAACAACAAGTGTTACTCGTTTTATACCATTTGTCCTTATTATTAACCTTATCCATTTTTACTCGTTTTCGCCGATACTTACCAAAAGTACGGACTGTTTTACTATACTTAACCATTTTTATAAAATTTGAGAAAATTCTCAAACATACTTTAAGACCTGTAGAAATCACATATTTAATCCCAACAAAAGCTTTTACTTCTACGACCCGTTACTCAACACTTTTCCAAAACTACGTTTTTCGGACTGAAATTGTACTTTGACCAAGTCGGACTCATTTGACCTGTTTAAAATACTCCATTGACCCATTTGACACCTAAGTCCTATAATAGACTCAAATGTGCAGGTTTGAGACCAAAATTCAACCCTTGACCATTTACCAAACTAAACTTATAGTCCCCGGGATTTGACGTAAAACCAAGCATAATTTCGGATTATGACGGTTTTCATCTCCCGGTACACGAATTTCAAAACGTCGTAATTTTTTACTCGTTAGGAGTCGTAAGCTCTATCTTATACCAAATCGAAGCTAAGAAGATGCTCTACAACTCTATCCTACTCACAAGACCTGTTTAAAAAATAATTTTTACGAAAACACCCTAAACTTTCTGCCTAAAATCAACTATACCAAAATCATACCAACGCTCGTTTTCAAACCCATTTATCAACTCTAGACATCATTCTAAGCATTCCTAATCACAACCAAACATCATTTTCAGTCCTAATCCCCTATTGATCATCATCCTCATAAAACCAAAATCATAAAAATAAGCATGCAAGTGAATATACCCATCTAAAACATCTAAAAACATAAGATTAAACACAAACCCAAGCTCAAAACATTGATCACCATGATCCCCAAACACCCCCCATTGAGCCGTGGGGTTTGGGTGATCAAAACCCACCAACCAAATTGATTTTGGTTGATTTGTTTGGTGTTCTAGCATCATTCTAACATGAATTAGACATGCAAATGCCCAATTAACATCCAAATGGACTTTTGAAAAATCTTGAATTTTTGGAAGAATTTTTGTTAATGCATGTTTGAAATAACCATGGATTAATACTTACTAAAGGATTTTAGAAGGTGGTCTTTGATTAGAATTAATCAAAACTAAAAAAAAATGAAGTGGTGGTGGTTTTGGGGTTTTGGTCGTCGGCCTAGAGAGCAAAGGGAGGGGGTTTGATCTTTTTTTTTCTTGAAATGTTTTGTGTGTGTGTGTGTTAGTTCCCCTTTTGTGAAATGGGAGGGACCAATGTGCAATTTAAGCTTTCTTTTGGCCTTAAGCAAAAACGACTCTAAAACTTTACGGGATTGACTCACTAGTCATTTTAGAAAATTTTACGGGAGTCGGGAATCATCCCAAACACTCCAAAATACTTTTGGGATACTTTAAATGTACCCGGAAAGCAACAAAACTCACCTGACTCGTCTTAACACGAACCGTAAGTAAAATTCTCGAAAAATTACATTATCGATAAAACGTCAATAATTATAGAAATTTGGGCATCCATCGGGATCCTATTCGTCATCGTCCTCCTTAAATCGTCAATCGTCAAAATTATAACCTCTGATTGTAGTAAAATACAACTCTTGTTTAGGAAAACAAAGAGCGTAAATAGCGGTAAGTATCGAGTGATGATTTTAGGAAAAATCAACACTAATGACCCAATCACTTAAAAGAGATGAAAGATTCGTTTCCCAAGGAGGTATGGTGTTGTGAATTAACTTGTATTTATTTGAGATTAATATTAAGAAGAATGGGGGTGAAAAGAAGAAAAGACGGATACGTGAAAATTAAACTACGACGAAAACGTAAGACCGTAGAAAAACCACAAAAATTAAAAATTATTAAAACCAAAAACAAAATATCAACAAGGCTAAAAACAAGTCTAAAATAATATAAATAAAGTTAAAAATCCAACAAAGATATTTTAAAACCTTTTGTTAATTAAATAATTAATTTTAAATGCTAATTAAAGCCCTAAAATTAAATTTAACTAATTCAAAAGTCTAAAATATGATTTTATTGAACAATTACTTAACTTATATTATTAGAAGACTAAAAAGTAATTTTCTAAAAATTAAAACCTATTAAAACTATTTTTTAAAACTCTAAAAATGATTTAAACTAATTAAAAACTAATTAAACTTAAAATAATTATAAAAATAAATCTAAAAGCTTAAAAATTATTCTAAAAATGGAAATGGTCCTAATTAATGCTAAGGAATTTAAGAAAAATGAAAAATAAAGAAACAGAAAATTTTGAAAATTTAATATTAAAATAATATTAAAATAATCCTAAAAATAAAAAGTTTCTAAAATTTAAAATAAAAAATTTATAAAAATCCTAAATAATATAATTAAGAGAAAAACACAAATCTAAGCTTCTAAACCTTTTTTAATAATTTTATAAAAATCTTTAAAGTTTATTAAAAAACCTTAAAATATTATAAAATTAAAAATAAATGTTTTTGAAACCAAAATAAGATGTAAACCTCAAAAATATATTTTAAAAACTAAAAACTATTTTTCCTAAAAATAAAAACTATTTTTGGTATTTTTTAATGATTTTCTAAAAAACGGCTATTAATTAAATCCTAATAATTAATCTAATAATGGGAAAAATATGAAACCACTTCAGAAAAATCAACAATCCTAATTACTTCCTATGAAAAATAAGCTGGACGAATTTTGCTTATTGAATAAGCTGGAAAAAGCACAAAAACCTACGGCTTTATATTAAAAAGCAAAAGAGAAAAGTGGTTAAGTGTAAAACAAAACCACACCCTAGTAGTCAAAGACCCTAGGGCGCAGTGGTGAGTGTGGTGTGGTGTGAACGTGGTGACCAGGGTTCGAATCCTGAAACCCCCCCTTTTTATCACTTAGTTGCGCCGCAACGCTTTTGTCTTGCGCCGCAACTAGTGTTGCGATAGCACCTTGATCAGCAGCTCCTTCAGTTGCGCCGCAACTAGGTAGGTCTTGCGGCGCAACGTGTTTAACGTGCCTGGTTTTTCTACTTGTGTTCAAGCTTTCACAGATTTCAAAAGGACCAAGAGGTGCTTGGTCCTATGGCTTATTTGGAGGATGCTTATTGGACAATAATGGCACTCTTGTGATCCTTTGATCACAAGAAGTCAATGACAACAAGGAAACAAACACCTAGCACTCAAATTCAAGAAATCAAATGCATCATAAGCTAAGCCAAGTTGCTGTGATGTTTAAGCTAGAATAGTGGACTAAAATGCTTCTAGCTAGCACCCTAGTGATATCTAGACCACAAAAATAAGCACACACATTCACCAATTAGTACTCTAGCTATAACAATAACTCTTATAACCTGAATCTCAACAACAATCAAAGATCATGCACAATAACTGAGTAAAAATCAAGCAAAGGTGGCATAAGCAGATTTTTGCTATCCTATATCCTTTTAAACCTCACCAACTTGATCCAAAAGTGTCCCAACTGATTAATTACTTATTATTAACCTAACTTAACCCTTTTTAATCCCTCCTAACAACTTAGATCAACCAAATCAATGATGTTGCCCTGCTAAAACGTATTGCCAAACACCCTTGTAAATTCTGGAAACCAATTTTAACAAACCAAAACCTAATAAAACTCTTTCAAACTGATTCCCTTAACATCTAGCATGCATATAACATAAAATAAACACAAATCCCACACCTCAAACACACTTATGCACAGAATCACATAAGATCATATAAACTACTATTTTTGAACTTTAAACAAGGAACAAGGTTTGTACCTTAGGGCTTTACATCCAAAGCCCTAGAGGGTGTGTAACCCTCCTCCAATCCAACCCGGGTTGGAGCTGAACTAAATCAACAAGCCTTCAATCCTGCTTAAATCAAACACAAAAGAAGAACAAACAAAAGCAAATATTATATAACTGATTTTTTTTTTCTTTTTCTTTCTTAAACCTTACCAAAACCTTTTCAATCCTTTGAAACACGTTTTCTATATTACCTGAACACAAATAACATGAACTTAAATCACCAATTCCTTTTGAGCAGATTTTACCAAAATCTCTCAAAATTTCAAAACCTTAAAGAGTTTTGAAACACAAACTTACTTTACCAAAATTAAACTTGGAACTCAGAATTAAGCTTAACACAACACTCAACTTTTAAAAACAATAAAAAAGGAATTACACTTGAATATTTCAAAAACCAAACTTTTTATTTCTTTAAAAAGGTATTACATGTGCAAGCTTAAAAACTGGAACAAAGGGATCACCACAGCTTGGGTCTCCTTTTATAGAGCCTATAGAACATCCTAGAAGCATAAAAACATAAACCCTAATACATAAGAAATTCCAAAATTGCCCTCAAACGTTTTTGGTGCATATGAGCTGTCCATTTGATCTTGAACGTTTATTTTGCTTTGGGAGGAAGCAAATAATCTTGGCCATTGATTTGGGACACGTCATGATGCTTGGGGGCTAAGGAATGATGTGATTGGTGGATTGGGGAATTGGGGGTTTGGTGCACATGTGTGGGATGCAGGTTTTTAGGAGTGGGAAAGGTTTGTGAGTGTGTGAATTACTTGTGTGCTTGTTTAATTGGATTTTAACCCAAGTTAAATGAAGGTAAATTCTGGGTGGTAAGAACAATGAATAGTTACCATTTTGATCCTAAAAAGGGGGAAAGAAACATGTTAGGCGCCTGTTTTGTTTTTGAATGTTTCAGTTGCCACTTTTGGTCCTTATGTTTTGTTATTTTTGGCTTTTAAGGTTTCCAGCCCTAAAACTGGATATCCTTTGTAATTAACTTTCCCACTTTGACAATTTTGGCACCAACTTTTGATAAAAGGTTATCAAGGATGTAATTTGACATTTGGTGATTCTTTAAGGGCTGAACTTGGACAAAGTTGATCTTCAAAGGTCTTCATTATGTCTTTCATTTGTTGAGGGACCATTATTGGCAATTTGAAATTGTTGAGGGACTAATCTTGCCATTTCTTCAATCTTGAAGGTCCTTTTTGCAATTTTGACAAACTTAAGGGACCAAACTTGTAATTATTAATATACAAGGGTTTTAAGTGTCATTTCTTCAATAAATGATGATCAATCTTGCTTGTCTTCAAGTCTTCAAGGGTATTTGATGAAAATTCCATGATTAGGGCCCGGTTCTTTGTACGGCTTCGTTTCTCGTGTTCGTTTTTCCTTGATTCTTGTGATCTTTTGTCTTTTTCACGATATCCATACCTAAAACACACAAGTAAACAAACACAAGCATATATATGGTATTTTATGACATTTTTATGCATTTAAAGCCCGAAAAGAACGATGAGATCATGTATAAATGCCATCTCATCACTCCCCCATACTAAGCCATTGCCGTGCCCTCACGCAATGCTAGAATAAAGTATCTAAGCATCACCAAAGTTCAATTTTATTAACCTTTATTGAAGAGTAAAAGACTTGCAACATACTACGAGATTGTGTAAAGACATAATGTATGATTTTCATCACCAAAAAGTGACTTTTAGGGTCTAAGAATAGAAACAAGTTAATGTCCCTTAGAGTAAATTTCGTCATCCTTGATTGTCATACATTCCATGCTAAGTGCAAAAACAAGATCATTGTTGGTACAAGTCACAATGCTAACACTACTCATACGTCCAAATTGTGTAATACTTTTTCTCCCCGCAATCCTAGTTATTATAAAAGGAAATGGATTACTAGCATTTTTTATCTAATTGTCATGGATCACAAGTGATTCATATTGACTTATTTGAGTAGTTATTAGTCCGAAAGCAAAGTAGCACGATTTGATCAATAGTTAGCCGAAGGACAAAATCTTTTAAAACGGCTTCTCGTGTATCTCCTTAAGTTCATATCTTGGCATAACTCGTTTCACGATTTGAGACCTTTCTCGGACCGATATTTGGCATGTACTTCATACTTCAAATCTTGGGAAGACGTTCTTGAAATTATGGTCTTCTCTTCATATATTTGGAATTTCTTCACTTGACGTTTTTGAGAGATTCTTCATATAGGACCACGACTTCATCATTTTTCTTCAATCTTTACTTTGGATTTTGATATACAACGATCCGCCTCCTTTTCGGACTTGGATATATTTATCCTCATACCTTGTTAGGGTCTTTTTGGATAGACTTTCTCCATTCTTTAGGGGAGTAATAGCTTCTCGTCGTGTGTCTCGATCCTTCATATTGATTTTGGAACAATGATACTTCACATCATCTTTGGATCTTTAGCAAAAAATAGAGCTCCTCATGCCTTGTTAGGGCCTTTTTGGATGATCGCCAATCTTCGCGTCCCGTTTCAATAAGTTATGCCTTGGCTATGAACTCTATTCAACCCCGAGCAACTTTTAAACGATCTTGCGCTAGAGGCTAAGTAACCTTTCAAACCGTACGACCTTACTTATTGCAATTATGTTTTATTCCTAATGCATTGATCTTATGGGAAGAAAAAGCCACAATTAAAAACATATGAGTTTTTGAAAAAACACTTTCATGTTCTACGTTTAGCATGATCACTTGTCTAACTCTATCATTTCTTGTTCTTCACTATTTAAAGACCTCTAATTAAAGAGACTCGTGAATACTTAGCCGTGCAAGTCAAAATTAAGCCAAATTTGGATTAGCTTTCATTAAGACTATATCAAATCAAAGTTTTGGGTTTTCAAGCCACCTATAGGATCTTGCACTTTCTTGGACTTTTTCAAGTTTAGAGAATGCATTTTAAAGTTCCCTTGATAAGTGACTTTCTAGAATCAATTATAGGAACTTGCGAAAAGTTCTTGTTCTTAATCCGAATGAATTAAGACTTTCGCGTTTTAAAGCTCCCTATATAAAAGTCTAGCAAAACTTGAATTGAGCGGGTTAAGGAATGTAAATGGCTCCAAATGCCCATCAAGTCAAAAATTAACTCTTATTCTACCCATCGGAAAATATACATTCGTGTCTTAAAAACACTTATGAAAACTAAGAAAAATTTTAAAATTTGGCCATTTTTAGCCTTATTATCAAAACAAAACATTGAAAGATGGAACACGTGAGGGCGTAGCAAAGCAAGTACCTATTCACCCCCCCATACTAAAAGTAAACATTGTCCTCAATGTTTCGAGTCTAAAGGTGGAGCACCCCCATACTAGAGACGAAGAATCGAATGCTTAGGATCTAGCATGGAAAGGGTGATCAACAATATATCTAAAGCCGTTTATTAATTATGCTAAAAGATAATTGTTAGAACAATAAAGGATATGTCATGGAATCGTGAAAAACTTCTTCAAACGAACGATGGAGGCTCACGTAAACGAACACGAGAGTCTTCAATCGTAGATGATGATGATGATCTAGATAACACAATCACAAACAACCACGAGACAACGAGTTGGAAGGGTACAAGTCCCCTTATTAGTGAACATAAAAAGCATAAAGATAAGCATGGGATCTCCCCCATGAGGCACCTCGTTTTTGATTACCGAGTCATGAGCTCGACTCGATCCCCTCAAAATGTGAACATTTAGGGATATCATGGTGTGGTCAATTTTTTTGATGGGGCTTACATGATAAACAAGGCCCAAAAAGCAACCGGTAAAAAGGACTAAGTCCTTATATGATGCAAAATACCGGGGTCGAAGATGGCGTTCTCGTTTCCATTGGGAAAACAAATTAACACCATTCCAACATGTGCCATAAACTCAAAGAGTTTGAAGAAAATAGATGAGAAGTAGAAGGGTGAGACAATTGGTAAGACAAACGTTTGAGCTACTCGAGGTAGACTCGCACCAAGCAAATAGATATAGTTTCCATTTATTGCATCGGTGGAAGACCGAGATTTCCCTTTACATGAAATTCCGGGATCGAATATCTCGTCCTCGGTGGACAAGGATGAGGGAACATAAGGGGCTTCCCCCATACTAGAACCACACAAAACATCGTCAAAAGGAGTAGACGAGTTTGTAGCACTCAAAGCACGCGGTGATGACGGAGTTAGATTTGTAGAAAAATCAATTAAATCACATTTAAGATCTTTTTCTTTGTTATCTTTTAAACTCTCCTTATGAAAACCCTTTTTAATTATGTCGAAAATATTCGGTGTTTCTAAGACGATGTTAGTCACACTAAAAATTCTCACATTTTGAAACCGTTTTGGTTTTGGTGGTGGCAAGTTCTCAAAACGTTTATCGACGAAGAAAACCTCCCCATCGGGGTCCATATATTCATCATCCGAAAGATCTTCCGTAGAAACCGGCAACTTATCAATACTTTTCAAGAATGAAGGTGAAGGATTTTTCGATTCAAGTATTGATGGTTTCTTCTTTGTAGGTTTTGCACTCATAACCTCCACCGGCGGAGGAAATGGTAAATTGTTTTTGGAGACATTCCCTAAAACTCTTGGTGAAAATTCTTTGCAAATGACATTGGTCGAGTCACCATGGTTTAAAGTTGCAATAGAATATACATGAGAAAGATTGGAGTTTTGTGTTGCATTGATGACAAGTTCTTCTTCATTGAAACGAAGGGTGATTTTACGAGCATGAACATCGATAAGTGCTCTTGATGTATCCAAAAATGAACGACCCAAAATGAGAGGAACTTTTCGATCGATGGGAATGTCTACAACGATAAAGTCAACGGGATAGTAAAACTTTCCGACTTTAACGAAAACGTCCTCGGCTACTCCACATGCCATGATCGTAGAATGATCGGCCATCTCGATGGACATGTTCGAAGGAGTAAGAGCCGGAAGCGAAAGCGATTTGAAAATCTCGAGAGGCATCAAATTAATACTAGCGCCAAGATCGGCCAAGGCGTAGCATTCCTTCATATCTTGTATAGCACACGGAATCAAAAATTTACCGGGATCACCGACTTTTTGTGGTATGCGGCTTAGAAAAACCGATGAACAACTAGACGATTGTTGTAACTTCTCTTTGTTGTTTAGCATACTTTTGAAGTTTGCGGCGAATCGAGGCATCATGATTAAAGCATCGACAAAACTTATGTTAAAATGCAAATCACGAAACATTTTCATAAATAGCTCAAATTGATAATTGTTCCTTTCTTGTGCTTTCTCTTTGTTACGTCTCGAAGGGTAAGGTAAAGGTGGTGTGGGTTGGTCATTAGGCAACGGCCTTGGAATCTCGGGTTCCACAATTGGTATTGGAGTAACCGTAGGTGTGGTATGAGCGGTACTTCGTGGGATTGTAATATGCTCCTTTTCGACCATCACCTCGGGTTCTTTCTCGATTTCCTTCTCCGTAGAAGTACTTGGACGAGAGATTGGTTCCTTGAAAGTTTTACCACTTCGTGTAGTAATAACCTTCATTTCTCCCTTCGGGTTTGCAATGGTATCACTAGGAAGACCACCCGAAGAAGAGGGCTTACACATGATAGCTTCAAACATCTTAGCCATTCGGTCCTCAAATTTTGATTGCTTAGCATCCGCTTTCAATAACTCTTGCTTAATCTCATGTTGTCCTAATTCCATCTTTTGTTGGTTTTGTTGAAGACGTTGGACATTTCCTTCCATTTTGTTTGCATGAGTTTTAAGTTCATTAGCAAGTTCATTTTTAAGCTCGTTTTTCAACTCGGACCTTAAGCTAATCATCTCACGTTGCATATTATCAAATTTAGCATCATTTGCTTTTGCATAATCTAAAAATTCTCCTTGCAAATTTTTCGTGTGAGCATTTTGAAAACCTTGTGTAGTATTTTGAAAATCACGGTTTTGGTTTTGATTAGAGATTTGTCCATTCCCATTTTGATAATTCCCTTTGTTGTAATTGCGTGTGTTGCCTTGGTAATTACCTTGGTTGTTGTTTCGATAATTGTTAGCATTTTGGTTTGGTGGAGGTTGATTTTGGCGGGAACCTTGGCCGTTTTGGTTGTAAGTTCCCGTTGCTACATAAGCACTCGAAGTGTTACCATCCGCGGTAATGCACTCGGATAAATCATGAGCTCCTCCACACGATAAACAACTCTTAGCAACCGCTTTAACCGAAGCGGAATTGGAAGCTTCTTGAGCCTTCCAATGGGACATTAGATTAGCAAATCTATCAAAAAACCGATTTTCCTCATTAGCTTCATCATGTAAGGCGTTAATGCTACGAGACGATTGTGACGAAGATGACGAACCCATATTGGCAACACTCGGTGTGTTACGAGGGCTATAAACCTCATTTGTCGTCTTGCACAAAAAATTACCACCCGCGGCGGCATTCAAATAATCTCGTTCATGATCATTAAGCCCATTATAAAAAGTATCAATTTGATGCAATTCCGAAAAATCATGATGAGGACATTCATGTAACATCTCCTTAAATCGTTCCCATGCCATAGAAAAACTTTCATTGTTACGTTGCACAAATCGTGAAATCTCATTTTTTAAGTGTGTTGTTTTCGATGGTGGAAAAAACTTGTTCACAAACTTAGAAACGAGATCGGCCCATGTAAAAATCGAATTTGGCGGTTCTTTCTCGAGCCAAATTTTTGCGGGTCCATCCAACGAATACGGAAACAACATCATCTTAATGGCGTCATGCGGAACATCTTTGAATTTGCTAGTGGCGGTGAGACGGTTGAAATTCCTAATATGGTAATGCGGGTTGTCTTTCTCGTGACCTCGAAATTTGTTTGCTTGCAACATAGACATTAAACCCGTCTTAATCTCGAAATTCTCCGCAAGGATGGCGGGAATAACAATGGCCTCTCCAAAACCCTCGGTGGGTGCTTGTAGCAACTCCATCATAGTACGATTAGCCATTACGACTTCTTGTTCTATAATAGGTTCAACAATTGGAGGTTCTTCAACAATCAACGATCCTTGATTTGCTTGCTTTTGAAGACGTTTACGAGCTCGTTTAGCTTGATTACGAGTGATCATAAACTTCACGAAGAATGGGAGGTGAGCAAAGAAGATTCTTTTTGGTTGTTTTGTGGATTTTCAATTTTTTTTTTTGTGTTTTTGATGATATTTAATTTTTTTGGATTTTGGTGTATCTTCGTAGACAACAATCTACAAAATCTCTCCTCGAATCAAACTCTTGATTAAAGAAGCCTCAAAGGAATGAAAACGATCACGTGGAGTGAACGCCTTCGAATGACTTTAGAACTTTGGTGAAAACCAAATTGTTCACGAGGGTTTAATCACAAAGAAAACCAAGCAAATATAGTATACGTATTAATACTTTGGGCGGCAAAACCCTCGATTAGCCTTCAATCTCAAAATACTCACAAGCAAGCGGGGAAACGAGGCGGCGCGAAGCACTTAAGAGCCTTTTTCCTTAGGGTATATTTTATAATACCCGCCTTATACCCACCTTATAGTTCGTATCTTTCAAAATCGAGCTTCACGAAAGTATTTATCTATTTTTGCCTTTTCTTTTTGTTTGAGATTCGAATACAATGATCGAGTGATGAAATCCCGAATCAAGGTTGTGTTTTCACACTTTTGGAGATATTGTATTTTGGTTGTGATACTTAATACAATATATTAATAATATTCACAAAGAAAAACCGAGAAAACCGATAATACGTGTTAAGGGAGTTCCACTTAACACAAATATTATTATGGATAATATCAAAAACAAAATTTTCCAAATTAAGACACGACACACCTCCCCGGCAGCGGCGCCAAAAATGGTTGTAGTAAAATACAACTCTTGTTTAGGAAAACAAAGAGCGTAAATAGCGGTAAGTATCGAGTGATGATTTTAGGAAAAATCAACACTAATGACCCAATCACTTAAAAGAGATGAAAGATTCGTTTCCCAAGGAGGTATGGTGTTGTGAATTAACTTGTATTTATTTGAGATTAATATTAAGAAGAATGGGGGTGAAAAGAAGAAAAGACGGATACGTGAAAATTAAACTACGACGAAAACGTAAGACCGTAGAAAAACCACAAAAATTAAAAATTATTAAAACCAAAAACAAAATATCAACAAGGCTAAAAACAAGTCTAAAATAATATAAATAAAGTTAAAAATCCAACAAAGATATTTTAAAACCTTTTGTTAATTAAATAATTAATTTTAAATGCTAATTAAAGCCCTAAAATTAAATTTAACTAATTCAAAAGTCTAAAATATGATTTTATTGAACAATTACTTAACTTATATTATTAGAAGACTAAAAAGTAATTTTCTAAAAATTAAAACCTATTAAAACTATTTTTTAAAACTCTAAAAATGATTTAAACTAATTAAAAACTAATTAAACTTAAAATAATTATAAAAATAAATCTAAAAGCTTAAAAATTATTCTAAAAATGGAAATGGTCCTAATTAATGCTAAGGAATTTAAGAAAAATGAAAAATAAAGAAAAAGAAAATTTTGAAAATTTAATATTAAAATAATATTAAAATAATCCTAAAAATAAAAAGTTTCTAAAATTTAAAATAAAAAATTTATAAAAATCCTAAATAATATAATTAAGAGAAAAACACAAATCTAAGCTTCTAAACCTTTTTTAATAATTTTATAAAAATCTTTAAAGTTTATTAAAAAACCTTAAAATATTATAAAATTAAAAATAAATGTTTTTGAAACCAAAATAAGATGTAAACCTCAAAAATATATTTTAAAAACTAAAAACTATTTTTCCTAAAAATAAAAACTATTTTTGGTATTTTTTAATGATTTTCTAAAAAACGGCTATTAATTAAATCCTAATAATTAATCTAATAATGGGAAAAATATGAAACCACTTCAGAAAAATCAACAATCCTAATTACTTCCTATGAAAAATAAGCTGGACGAATTTTGCTTATTGAATAAGCTGGAAAAAGCACAAAAACCTACGGCTTTATATTAAAAAGCAAAAGAGAAAAGTGGTTAAGTGTAAAACAAAACCACACCCTAGTAGTCAAAGACCCTAGGGCGCAGTGGTGAGTGTGGTGTGGTGTGAACGTGGTGACCAGGGTTCGAATCCTGAAACCCCCCCTTTTTATCACTTAGTTGCGCCGCAACGCTTTTGTCTTGCGCCGCAACTAGTGTTGCGATAGCACCTTGATCAGCAGCTCCTTCAGTTGCGCCGCAACTAGGTAGGTCTTGCGGCGCAACGTGTTTAACGTGCCTGGTTTTTCTACTTGTGTTCAAGCTTTCACAGATTTCAAAAGGACCAAGAGGTGCTTGGTCCTATGGCTTATTTGGAGGATGCTTATTGGACAATAATGGCACTCTTGTGATCCTTTGATCACAAGAAGTCAATGACAACAAGGAAACAAACACCTAGCACTCAAATTCAAGAAATCAAATGCACCATAAGCTAAGCCAAGTTGCTGTGATGTTTAAGCTAGAATAGTGGACTAAAATGCTTCTAGCTAGCACCCTAGTGATATCTAGACCACAAAAATAAGCACACACATTCACCAATTAGTACTCTAGCTATAACAATAACTCTTATAACCTGAATCTCAACAACAATCAAAGATCATGCACAATAACTGAGTAAAAATCAAGCAAAGGTGGCATAAGCAGATTTTTGCTATCCTATATCCTTTTAAACCTCACCAACTTGATCCAAAAGTGTCCCAACTGATTAATTACTTATTATTAACCTAACTTAACCCTTTTTAATCCCTCCTAACAACTTAGATCAACCAAATCAATGATGTTGCCCTGCTAAAACGTATTGCCAAACACCCTTGTAAATTCTGGAAACCAATTTTAACAAACCAAAACCTAATAAAACTCTTTCAAACTGATTCCCTTAACATCTAGCATGCATATAACATAAAATAAACACAAATCCCACACCTCAAACACACTTATGCACAGAATCACATAAGATCATATAAACTACTATTTTTGAACTTTAAACAAGGAACAAGGTTTGTACCTTAGGGCTTTACATCCAAAGCCCTAGAGGGTGTGTAACCCTCCTCCAATCCAACCCGGGTTGGAGCTGAACTAAATCAACAAGCCTTCAATCCTGCTTAAATCAAACACAAAAGAAGAACAAACAAAAGCAAATATTATATAACTGATTTTTTTTTTTCTTTTTCTTTCTTAAACCTTACCAAAACCTTTTCAATCCTTTGAAACACGTTTTCTATATTACCTGAACACAAATAACATGAACTTAAATCACCAATTCCTTTTGAGCAGATTTTACCAAAATCTCTCAAAATTTCAAAACCTTAAAGAGTTTTGAAACACAAACTTACTTTACCAAAATTAAACTTGGAACTCAGAATTAAGCTTAACACAACACTCAACTTTTAAAAACAATAAAAAAGGAATTACACTTGAATATTTCAAAAACCAAACTTTTTATTTCTTTAAAAAGGTATTACATGTGCAAGCTTAAAAACTAGAACAAAGGGATCACCACAGCTTGGGTCTCCTTTTATAGAGCCTATAGAACATCCTAGAAGCATAAAAACATAAACCCTAATACATAAGAAATTCCAAAATTGCCCTCAAACGTTTTTGGTGCATATGAGCTGTCCATTTGATCTTGAACGTTTATTTTGCTTTGGGAGGAAGCAAATAATCTTGGCCATTGATTTGGGACACGTCATGATGCTTGGGGGCTAAGGAATGATGTGATTGGTGGATTGGGGAATTGGGGGTTTGGTGCACATGTGTGGGATGCAGGTTTTTAGGAGTGGGAAAGGTTTGTGAGTGTGTGAATTACTTGTGTGCTTGTTTAATTGGATTTTAACCCAAGTTAAATGAAGGTAAATTCTGGGTGGTAAGAACAATGAATAGTTACCATTTTGATCCTAAAAAGGGGGAAAGAAACATGTTAGGCGCCTGTTTTGTTTTTGAATGTTTCAGTTGCCACTTTTGGTCCTTATGTTTTGTTATTTTTGGCTTTTAAGGTTTCCAGCCCTAAAACTGGATATCCTTTGTAATTAACTTTCCCACTTTGACAATTTTGGCACCAACTTTTGATAAAAGGTTATCAAGGATGTAATTTGACATTTGGTGATTCTTTAAGGGCTGAACTTGGACAAAGTTGATCTTCAAAGGTCTTCATTATGTCTTTCATTTGTTGAGGGACCATTATTGGCAATTTGAAATTGTTGAGGGACTAATCTTGCCATTTCTTCAATCTTGAAGGTCCTTTTTGCAATTTTGACAAACTTAAGGGACCAAACTTGTAATTATTAATATACAAGGGTTTTAAGTGTCATTTCTTCAATAAATGATGATCAATCTTGCTTGTCTTCAAGTCTTCAAGGGTATTTGATGAAAATTCCATGATTAGGGCCCGGTTCTTTGTACGGCTTCGTTTCTCGTGTTCGTTTTTCCTTGATTCTTGTGATCTTTTGTCTTTTTCACGATATCCATACCTAAAACACACAAGTAAACAAACACAAGCATATATATGGTATTTTATGACATTTTTATGCATTTAAAGCCCGAAAAGAACGATGAGATCATGTATAAATGCCATCTCATCAACCTCGAACATCGGTTTCAACCAAAATACTAAAATATATAGCAATTAAAATTTATTAAAAATTTCAAAAATAAGCGTAACCTTCACAATGGGAATTCTACTACGCTTCAGCCTCTTGCCACTGGAACAGATGAGGATACCTTTCCTTGAAAAAGTCCTCACGTTCCCAAGTGTATTCCGGTGCACGCCTAGAATTCCAGCGAACCTTCACAATGGGAATTCTACTACGCTTCAGCCTCTTGACCTCTCGGTCCATAATTTCCACGGGTTCTTCCACAAAATGCATTTTGTCGTCCAGTTGAATCTCGTCCAAAGGAATCACCAATTCCTTATCCGCCAAACTCTTCTTCAAGTTCGATACGTGAAACGTGTCGTGAATAGCACTAAGCTCGCTCGGCAACTCTAACTTATACGCTACTGGTCCAATTCGTTTAACGATCTTAAATGGTCCAATGTACCTCGAACTCAACTCTCCTTTCTTCCCAAAACGAATTACACCCTTCCACGGCGATACCTTAAGCATAACCATATCTCCGACTTCAAATTCCAACGGTTTTCTTCTGTTATCGGCATAACTCTTCTGTCGGCTTCTCGCAGCAAGTAGTCGGTTCTTGATTTGCACAATCTTTTCAGTCGTCTCTAAAACCATTTCGGGTCCAGTCAATTGACTTTCTCATACTTCACTCCAACACACAGGCGATCTACACTTTCTTCCATACAATGCTTCGAACGGTGCAGCCTTGATGCTCGCATGGTAACTATTATTATACGAAAACTCCACTAAAGGCAAGTGGCGTTCCCAACTTCCTCCAAAATCAATCACGCATGCTCGGAGCATATCCTCCATCGTCTGAATAGTTCGTTCACTCTGGCCGGCAGTCTCCGGATGATAAGCCGTACTTAAATTCAATTCAGTGCCCATCGCACGTTGAAGCGATTTCTAAAATTCCGAAGTAAATCTACTATCGCGATCCGAAATGATCGATAACGGTACTCCATGTCTGCAAACGATTTCCTTCACGTACACACTGGCCAGCTTTTCCATACTGTCCGTCTTCTTCATAGGTAAGAAATGAGCAGATTTCGTTAATCTATCCACTATTACCCAAATCATATCACATCCACTAGGAGTTCTGGGTAAACCCGTCACGAAATCCATAGCGATTTTCTCCCATTTCCATTCAGGGATCTCTGGTTGTACCAACAACCCAGACGGCTTCTTATGTTCTGCTTTAACCTTCGCGCAAGTCAAACACTTACTAACGTAACGAGCAATATCCGCCATCATATTCGGCCACCAATAAACTTTCTGCAGGTCATGATATATTTTATCCGATCCAGGATGTATCGAGTACTTCGACTTATGAGACTCGTTCATAACCAAATCTCGTACTCCAGGCTTTCCTTCCACGGATGAACACAACGGTAACCAAATCCGATTCTCGAAATATTTCAGTCCGTCTGACCTAATCACAAAAAGAGGTTTCAACATTCTTCCCAAGTTCTCAGCATCAACATTCTCTTTCATTAATCCCCTCTCTTGAGCCTTCAGTATAGTTTCGGTTAAGTCAATACTCTCAGTCATCACCAATGCTCTGACCCTCAAAGGTTTCTCTCGATCCTTCCTACTAAGTGCATCCGCTACAACATTCGCCTTGCCAGGATGGTAGCGAATTTCATAGTCATAGTCACTCAGTAATTCTACCCATCGTCTCTGTCGCATGTTCAACTCCTTTTGATCTAAAATGTGCTGCAAACTCTTGTGGTCAGTGAATACAACACACTTCGTCCCATACAAATAGTGTCTCCACAACTTCAACGCAAAGACTATAGCTCCTAGTTCCAAATCGTGCGTCGTGTAGTTCTCCTCATTCTTCCTCAGTTGTCTCGACGCGTAAGCAATCACCTTTTCGCGCTGCATCAACACCGCTCCATAACCCTTACGAGATGCGTCACAATACACTACAAAGTCTTCGGTTCCTTCAGGTAATGACAATATCGGCGCGGAACATAACTTGTCCTTGAGCGTTTTGAAAGTGAATTCTTCCTCATCTCCCCATTCATACACTATATTCTTTTCGGTAAGCTTTTTTAATGGCTTCGCAATCAACGAAAATCCTTCAATGAATCTCCGATAATACCCGGCTAAACCATGGAATTGTCGAACTTCAGTCGGCGTTGTCGGTTCCGACCATTCCCTGATCGCTTCGACCTTGGAAGGATCCACGCGAACTCCTTTGCTATCAATTACGTGACCAAGGAATTGCACAGACTCTAACCAAAACTCACACTTCGAGAACTTCGCATACAGCTTCTCTCTCTTCAGCAGATCCAATATCTGTCTCAGGTGCTTCTCGTGCTCCTCCTTACTCTTAGAGTAAATAAGAATATCATCAATAAAAACAGTGACAAACTTATCTAGATACGGCTTGCATACGCGATTCATAAGGTCCATGAATACAGCAGGCGCGTTTGTCAACCCAAATGGCATTACTCGAAATTCGAAGTGTCCATACCGCGTACGAAAGGCAGTTATAGGAATATCCTCCTCTCTTACACGCAGTTGATGATACACTGATCTCAAGTCGATCTTTGAGTATACACAGGAACCTTGCAATTGATCAAACAAATCGTCAATCCTCGGCAATGGATACCGATTCTTAACCGTCAGCTTGTTGAGTTCTCTATAGTCAATACACATCCGAAATGAACCATCTTTCTTCATCACAAACAACACTGGCGCTCCCCATGGTGATGAGCTCGGCCTAATAAATCCTTTGTCCATCAACTCCTTCAGTTGATCCGATAACTCCTTTAACTCGGATGGTGCTAATCGATAGGGTGCACGCGCAACCGGCGCAGCTCCTGGCACCAAATCGATTCGAAACTCGACCTCACGGGTGGGTGGTAAACCCGGCAACTCGTCTGGAAAAACTTCCGGATATTCGCAGATTACAGGTACCTCTTCAATCCTCGCCTCTAAATCGCTATCACTAGAAACTTGTGCCAAAAACACATCGCATCCACTTTCTACATACTTCATCATTTTTAAACAAGAAATCACTTTCAAACGAGAAGTGCATTCGTCTCCCTTCACAGTCAAGACTTTATTCCTCAACGGGATCTGAACTAATCTCTCACCACAGACTATCACAGCACTGTGCGCCATCAGCCAATCCATTCCCACGATCACATCAAACGATCCTAGCTCTATAGGCATCAAGTCGATTTTAAAAGCGTAATTTCCTAACTTCAAGGTACACCCTTTCAGTATAGAATTCGTACTAACGATTTTCCCATCAGCTAATTCCACGTTATAACTAGTCGCTAACAATACCGGTTTTCTATCGATATGACGACTAAATTTAACATCTACGAAACTCTTGTCGGAACCAGAATCAAACAAAATTCTAGCATAGCAAGCGTCTAGAAAAAACGTACCGGTAACCACGTTAGGACCCTGTGGTTTATCAGCCGTCCCTACTTGATACACGGCAGCAGCATTGTTACCTCCTTGCTTGTTTCCTGCATTCGGGCAATTTCCTTGCTTATGGCCTCTTTCTCCACATCCAAAACAACCCATCACTCTCGTAGCATTCTCCCCAGTGGCTACCCCTTTTGTTCGGCAATCAGACATCTTGTGACCCGCTTTTCCACATTTGCCGCACGCAGGCGGGCAATGCCCTACATGATACAAGTTGCATCGACCACAGTGGGGATTCACCTTCGCTCCTCTCGGGTTTGTCACAGCTCTCATCCCTTCATTCCTTCGCTGGTTGAACTGCTGATTGCGGTTCTGACCATTGTTGTTTCGGTTTCCACCTCGGCTTTGACCCTGGGATTGGTTTCTCTTTGCCGCCTCCCATTTCCTCTTATTTCCTTCAGCAATGAAGTTCTTCTTGTCTTGGAGTTTGACATCCATCAACGCGTGAGCCATCTGGACCGCTTCATCAAACGACCCGGGTTTAGACGAAGTCGTCTCACCCTTGATATTACTGGATAGACCTTTGATGTACTGTTTCATCTTCTTGTTATCATCGGCAAAGGTGTCTGGACACAAAAGGCTTAGTTCATTAAACCTCCTGGTGTAAGCAGTGATATCATTGTTTTTCAAAGTCAGGTGCCTCAACTCATCTTCCAATTGACCTAACTCCTCTTCAGGACAAAACTTCTTGGTCAAAAGAGCTTTAGTAGCAGTCCATGTTCTTGCATTCGCTACTGCCAATCCAACAGTGGCTACTTGGGTGTTCCACCAACTCAATGCATCGTCAAGAAAAGTAGCAGCCGCAAACTTGACTTTGTTCGCTTCTGAGCAACCACTAATCTCGAAAGTACTTTCGACCTTTTCTAACCATCTCCTGAGTTCTAGAGCTCCACCAGTTCCACGAAATTGCGTGGGACCACATTTTATGAAACTAGAGTAAGTACACTCTCTTGGGGCTTGCTGTCTCCCCGCATTTCTGCCCTGGTCTGGGTTCCTCCCTACTCGATCTGCTTCTAGCGCATTCGCAATGGCTTCCTGAATCATCGTGTTCACACGGTTGGAGGTTAGTTTTGGAGGCATGGTGCGTTATCAAATACACCTCTCTGCAAAGACAGGGAAAATAGAAAAACAATGTAAGTATACACATCAAGATTAAGATGGATTTCTCTTTCAAGACATAATATAAATACAACGACACATCACTACAGAGTTACTAATACTCATCAATTCACATCACAAAAGATCAAATGAAAGACATATCACAGATCATGAAAGGTAAACATGGATTGTATTGATAATCAACCAAAATTGTGACAAGTATTGCCACTACAACCATTCACCATAAAACTTAAGTCCTCAAGTTTTTCGTCACAATGCCATCATACAAAAGTCTAAAATAGTTCTATTACAACGATCAAAGATAAATTACAAGAAAAGCAACTAGGCATGTGGTGATCCACACGTCCTCTTGGATGGCAGTTCATCATCATCTTCCTCGGATTCCTCATCGCTATCTTCCTCGTCCACTTCATCCATCTTCCTCTTTCCTTTGTCATCGGCCCACATTCAGTTGCCTTCTTCGTCCCTGACGTAGACCCACACTCAACCGCTACATGATTTCCCACAGTGATACAAGCACCTCTGGCAGGTGGCTGGATCATGAAGTCATTAGCTTCCATTTCCAAGTCGTCCACAAATCTCCAATCTGGGGTCAATGATGCTCTCACTCGATGCTCCCAACTCTTCATCCTAAACAATCTCGCTTGATCTTCCCTAACTCGATCAAGACTGGCGCTCAAGTTCGCGATCATCGACCTTAGACTGTTGATATCACTCTTGTTTGCATTTCCATCATACTCAATTCTTGAAGTTCTTGCCAATAATCTTTGGTGTTCCCTCTCATTCTTATCAAACCTCTTAATTACCCTGGTCTCTACCACAAACCGCTCATAGATCAACCTATCCATCCTCCTCAAACGACCCTCGGGATCCCAGTAGTGTCTTGGTCTCAGAAAGTAGACCCTCGCGATATTCTCATGAATAGATTGTGATTTAGATGAATTGCTGGATTCTGCACCACTCCTATTACTTACTCGAGCAAATCCTGGCACTGTCCTCAGGTAGTCCTTACAATTGTCCATCGGGCGACTAAAGGGTTGCTGCTCATATCGGTCGGTCGGAGGCACTTCATAAAACTTTGGCGAATTTGGAGATTGAAATAAATCAGGTTCGGTCTGACCGACAACATTCTCGGGAATTCCATCATCCATCAGTTCCTCGGGCTCTTCCTCAGAATCCTCACTCTCATCACTACTGATACTGAAGTTGTCCATGTCACTTTTGTCACTGTCATTTCCCGGCTCTATTGCTTCTTCTGGAGCGATCCATCCATTGTCATTATCCGGCGGGTTCGGAGAACGGTCCTCCTTCGAGACCTACGACGTAATCGTTTCCATTACCATTAGGCGGTACCTCGGCTATTCCTGCAATAACAGAGAATTTTGGAGGGTACGTAAGATAACTATACAATATTTATAAATACATGCATGCAAATGCAATGCAAAGGTGGTACACATGCCCAAAATGCGATAATATGATGCTCATGCATGATTAATACAAGAATTACGGTGTCGGGTATTCCACGTATAATTTCAACGTTTACATATAGTAATTTCCATATTTACGTAATAAATACCCACATATATACTTCAACTCAAAAGTATACGTCAAATGCCATGAATACAAAAATAAACCTTACCGGAGCCATGCATGATAGTTGTGTGCGCTTGGACAATTTCTTACGACACCAAAAGTTATAGTTTAGGAATTTTCAAAACGACCTAGTTCTCTATAACTCATGGCTCTGATTACCAATCTCTAACACCCCACCAAATGCTATGCGCAGCGGAACTACAACATTTGGGTGCTAGGCAGTTATCATCGCACACAAGATATATCGAACGACTCCAAGGAGACGTCAATTTAAACTTAAATTAAAAATTGTTAAAAAGTTACATGTCTACGGTTTTCCAACCCCAAATGATACAACAGAGTTTTGCGTTTTCGGTCCCCATGAATCTCAACCCCAAAAGCTTCAGTTTTCATCACAACATGACATTAAAGTTAAAAATGTTTAAGTAATAACGGGAGGAAAAACAAGTAGACTCCAAGCTCCACACACAACATCCATCCAATGCACGCTCCATGCTACACTTCAGCGGTTACCTGAAACACATGCTAAATTTGGTCAACGAAAACGTTGAGTGGAATTCATAGGTTTTACAATTCATTTTGAACATATGTGAAATAAAAACCATTCACGATCATTCATAGACTTGTGGATCAAACAATCTATATTCAAGATACTGACAATTGTGTTTAAGCTCATGACACTAAACCGTTAACTCAATCACCCGCGTAATAATTACCGGCGTGATTCAGATGAAACCAGTGCCCCTACTAAGGCATCAGTTGCAATTATACCTTATCTCTCATCACAAATTATCCGTCCACAGGGGGTATCAACGTACTAGCCCTCGTCTCGGATAGGGTAGTCAACCCCATAGTGCTATCACTTTGTATATGCGGCTATTTCTAATCCACGCTAGAACTAAACAATAGTTAATAGTTCATGAATTTAGGGCCTTTTGCAACTAGGTACTCAACACAATTTCAAAGGCAACATTCGGGTCCAACAATCATTCATGACATATGTTCATTTTGAAAACTAGCATGCATTTCCCTCGCGGGTAAAACAGTTTGAAATAATAATAAGCGAGGCTATAAATTCACACCTTATATAACAAGTAGTCGATAGTTCGAGAGACGGTCACTGACGACGATACGGATGCCCGGGTAAATCTACACCTATCAAACCAAATAACGCGTAATGAGTAATATCATTTTAAAAACCTTATGGTACTGTATAAAATACATACATATTAGTCACTTGTGACAATTACAACTCACGCCAAAACAAAACAACAAGTGTTACTCGTTTTATACCATTTGTCCTTATTATTAACGTTATCCATTTTTACTCGTTTTCGCCGATACTTACCAAAAGTACGGACTGTTTTACTATACTTAACCATTTTTATAAAATTTGAGAAAATTCTCAAAAATACTTTAAGACCTGTAGAAATCACATATTTAATCCCAACAAAAGTTTTTACTTCTACGACCCGTTACTCAACACTTTTCCAAAACTACGTTTTTCGGACTGAAATTGTACTTTGACCAAGTCGGACTCATTTGACACGTTTAAAATACTCCATTGACCCATTTGACACCTAAGTCCTATAATAGACTCAAAGGTGCAGGTTTGAGACCAAAATTCAACCCTTGACCATTTACCAAACTAAACTTATAGTCCCCGGGATTTGACCTAAAACCAAGCATAATTTCGGATTATGACGGTTTTCATCTCCCGGTACACGAATTTTAAAACGTCGTAACTTTTGACTCGTTAGGAGTCGTAAGCTCTATCTTATACCAAATCGAAGCTAAGAAGATGCTCTAAAACTCTATCCTACTCACAAGACCTGTTTACAAAATAATTTTTACGAAAACACCCTAAACTTTCTGCCTAAAATCAACTATACCAAAATCATACCAACGCTCGTTTTCAAACCCATTTATCAACTCTAGACATCATCCTAAGCATTCCTAATCACAACCAAACATCATGATCCCCAAACACCCCCCATTGAGATGTGGGGTTTGGGTGATCAAAACCCACCAACCAAATTGATTTTGGTTGATTTGTTTGGTGTTCTAGCATCATTCTAACATGAATTAGACATGCAAATGCCCAATTAACATCCAAATGGACTTTTGAAAAATCTTCAATTGTTGGAAGAATTTTTGTTAATGCATGTTTGAAATAACCATGGATTAATACTTACTAAAGGATTTTAGAAGGTGGTCTTTGATTAGAATTAATCAAAACTCAAAAAAAATGAAGTGGTGGTGGTTTTGGGGTTTTGGCCGTCGGCCTAGAGAGCAAAGGGAGGGGGTTTAATCTTTTTTTTTCTTGAAATGTTTTGTGTGTGTGTGTTAGTTCCCCTTTTGTGAAATGGGAGGGACCAATGTGCAATTTAAGCTTTCTTTTGGCCTTAAGCAAAAACGACTCTAAAACTTTACGGGATTGACTCACTAGTCATTTTAGAAAATTTTACGGGAGTCGGGAATCATCCCAAACACTCCAAAATACTTTTGGGATACTTTAAATGTACCCGGAAAGCAATAAAACTCACCCGACTCGACATAGCACGAACCGTAAGTAAAATTCTCGAAAAATTACATTATCGATAAAACGTCAATAACTATAGAAATTTGGGCATCCATCGGGATCGTATTCGTCATCGTCCTCCTTAAATCGTCAATCGTCAAAATTATAACCTCGAACATCTGTTTCAACCAAAATAATAAAATATATAGCAATTAAAATTTATTAAAAATTTCAAAAATAAGCGTAATTTAGGGTAATGTTAGTGACCTCGGTTCTAGGGTATCACAACTATGCTTGTCTTGAGCTCGTAGTCTTCGTCTTTCTTTTCTTTTTCTTTTCTGGTGAACATGCTGATGTGATTATTGATGTCAATCTTGAGCATTAATCACTTGCCTTGATCTTGTGCATCCATCACTTGTGATCTTTGCCTCTTCGTGACTTCATGTCCCACATACTTATACCTTCGTAATTCTTGAAAGCTTCAGAGTTCGATACATCGGAAGACTTAACTTTTAGGATTTCTTGAATCAGATGAAATATTAAGTGCATAAAGTATAAGCATGCTGGGACGACTTCTTCTTGGATTCCGCAACGCCACCGTCTTCAAATGCCGCAACATAAGTAGACACGAACGAAATGGCTTTGAATATTTCATTCTAATTCGGTAGCATTTTACCTCCGGTCGGTGAAGACCATTGGACGATATAAAATATCGTACTTGTGGCAGGTAGTTTCAATTAAGAACCTCCTTGACAAGATTTCGCGGGTAAACCCGTTCTATTTATTCGACCGTCCAAAGCTGACTGCGAACATAAAGAGTGAATCATTTGGATAATAATATCCGCATGATTTGAAGCCGCCAATTCATGTTCCTGGAACAAGTGAAATTCAATTAAGAACCGCACAATCGTTGCTTTCCAGTTGTCACAAGCTTGATTCATATAGAATCTTGCAAGTTACCTACCAAGTGCTGTTTGAGGTTAACACTAGAAGGATTTCCACTCATCACTGTGAACACTAAGGTATCACTCTGAGTGTTCTGGCAAGATCACTAAGATATTGTGTAGAGGCCTGGAACGTGTTTAAATTCATTTAAGAATTAAACCACTGTTGCTTTCCAGTTATCACAAGTTTGATTCATAAAGAATCGCACAAGTCACCTACCATGAGCTTTTTGATATTCGCTCAAGAAGGATTTCCATCTTCATTGTAAATACTTTCGTATTACTCGGACGTTCAGGCAAGATCATGAAAATTTTGTGTAGGACTCTTAAAATCTTTCTTACTTTTCACGGTGTGTGAAGAAGCAAGGAAATATGAAAGTGTGTCCTAATGAGATATTTGATGATCTCAAATGGCTCTAGACTCGATCGTGCACTTTGGATTTTAGTGATCGGAGGCTGGAGAGGAGTGCCACCTTTTCAATACCAATTTATTCGGAGTGAATAAATCAATAGATAATGCGTTGTCTCCGTGTGATTAAAACAAATATCTTTTAAGAGATATTTGAGTTAGCTGGGATGGGTTGTGCATTGCATCATTGGGTCCATGATGTCTATCTTCAATATCAAGAGTCATTAAAAATGATCTCAATAGCATATGTATTGACCCGGTTTCTGCCTAAGGTTGTAAGGAGGGCTTATTTCTTTACACCCTTTATCTTTACAATTATTTTTCATTCTTCAACCCCTTCAATGCTTACCAATACGTCATAACTAGCACCTTGTTGTGATTGTTCCAGTGCTAACTTAAGTACTTGGTCGGCATTCAGCTACGTTCACAATCTTTCTTCATCTTTCCTAAGGACTACTATTTCTAGCTATGGAATGTCCTTAGAAGATTCCTCTGGTTCTGGAAGAATCATAGGACTTAACCTATCCTACCATCCTTATGTCACCAAAATCTTCATCGTTGTGAAATAAATAAGTTTTGGGTAAGTATATGTCACCGTGAAAATCCATTTTGATATAGCAAATCCATTTTGCTCCCCCTTAACATATGCCTAGATATTCGAAGACATTTCGCATATGTCGAGATGAGCCATCACGTTAAGTCAAACCATTTTTGATAATTTCCCATATTAAATCACATTTTCTCCCCCATATTAAAAATATTAACCCAATCGATGTTTTTAATATGAATGGATTTAATGAAGTTTTAACAAAGGTTTTGGGAAGAAAAATGCGAGTCCGTTTTATCTTCATGATACCAAATGTATGAGATATGATATCAATTTGTAACATGATCACATATTCACCATATTAAAAAGAATTGACAAGGTTGGACCTGATTGATGAGAACATCATATGATAAAGATCAAATGGTTCTTGTCAGCATATGTTGGTCGCCTCGTCACGTCTGAAATCATCTCTTGACACCACATGTACGATTGGTATTGTTTGTCTTGACACCAATTAGTGAGCTTGGCACTTTCGGCATCGAAGATTCTGAATGCTGGACAATTGCTCCCCCTCAATTGTTGACCCGTGTTCTATCTAAAGAGTTGTAGTCGTCGGTTGAGTAGTCGCATCATCGAGTATGTAGATACCAATTGTAGATTGCTATGGTTGTAGAGATGATAGCTTCATAAAAACAAGACTTCTCTTGTTTTAACAAATAAATGCACTGAAACGTACATATATTTGTGTTAGACCAAGTTATAAAGTAAACTTGATCCCTTACAAGGTTTTAAAGTAAACCTTGCCCGAGAAAATTAATTCCCGTTGTGAGCCAAAGCTTTCATTAGAAATACTTGACTTTAATATGAAAACCGGGTTGCAGTCTGAAATAACTACAAGCCATATAGGCATGTTTTATGAAATATTTACAACTCTTGTACGAACTCTATTTATGGCGCCGTGTCAATATTGATCAACATTTCTAAGGCCGTAAATATTATCGTACCAAAAGACATGCCTTTGAAAAATAACGTAAAAATATTTTTGGATTTTTATGAATTTTTTAGTTTTTATGGTTTTTATATGGTTTTATATTTTTGTATTTTGCTTTTGTGTATAAAAATATAAACAAAATATACAAATGATCATCAAGGATACGGAGAATAGTTTACCACCACTATTCTCCAAAGTTTACGATGAACTTCATTTGGCTTTTGATCCTGAGAAATCTCCAAAGTTTGATTAGTAAGAGAAACAAAATGTTTGTTTTATTAAAAACTTGTAATCTTTTAAGTAGGATATGTAAATCTTGCTTATGTTTTAGAGAGAGAAAGAGATGATTTCACACTTCTAGAGAGAGAAAGTATAAGAACTATGTGTAAATTAAAATGAAATCACCACCCTCTCCATCAAAGGAGAGGGTTTATATACGCAACCCATGACATGGGCTTGGGCTTACATTTGGCCGCCGAACCATACAACTTATGGGCTCGGTTTGGGCTTTGTTTAATAAGTGTAAATAACTAAACTACGAGCTATTACATGGACTATTGTTGGAGTGACCGATCCTTCTTAATACGTAAAACGTATTTCCAACACTTTAGTATTATTGAATTGAATTTATGTTTGATCAGTTTTCACCTTGTGTTATTTTTATTTTTCTTCAGTCATTTCAAACTATTCATTTTCAGTTTAATAATTAAGCACATTGTTTGAACAAATTAGTTGTTTTTTGTGAAATTAGACACGAATTAGAATAAACACTTGGGAGGACTAGTGAAAATATATTAAAAAGATAAAAAAAATCTTAACTTGTGCTTGACTAGATAATGATTAAAAACAAAATAAGCTGAAATAAGCAGCTTTTCAAGGAAATACTCAATATTAGCTTAGTTATGAGTGAAGAATGGCCTAGCAATATTGTTACAAACATATGCTTAGAACTTCAGAAGAATAAGGCAAGAGCCTAACAACTTTATATCCAATTGGAAAATAATTGCAGATGTAATAGCAAAAACTTAAAAGCACCTTAGAGTTAAGCTAAGTCGAAAACATAAACTGCTAAAAGCTTAATTAGTTTTGGCAGGAGAATTAGGGAAAAAAAATTGGGTTATAAGATCCACCGAAGTGGAAAGCCTTAACCAGATGTGTAACAGGTAACTTTGACACAAAAATCTTCGTTTATATGTGTTATGCATCTAGGATTATACAACTCACAACATGAATAAATAAAATACAAGATGAACCATGTTTAAATCCATGAAATACAAGTCTAACTTCATAATATTGATGATAATATTGTAGGTTCATACAAAATGTGAATGACAACATATTTTCATTCCAAAAAATAATGGATACACCCATCCATGCAGATTAGTGTTTAAATTGTTTACAAAAACTTTACCTACACTTAACCAAAATAGTCTAAAGAAGATTCATCAGAAACATCCATAAAATAGAGATAACAAGTTCATCCATAGCCTACCCCCTACAGGTTCCTCCATAGCCTACCCCCTCTTCCTTTTTCCTAGCTTTGTTTCAAATTCTTTCAATTTTTTTGGACAAGGCAGAAAACATACTGCATTTCTGATAGGTGGGGGCCTTTCTGTTGTGGAAAATGGAGACCGAGAAGATGACTCTACTTTTGGTGTACATCCCCTGCTAACCCTTGGACTGAGTATCTATTTGGATGATCCAATCGCCTCTCCTGCAGTGTGACTGGATGAGCCAATAGCTTTGCCTTTCTTCTTGGACGGTGAATTAGTCTCTCCCCAAGTATCGTCCGAACTACAATCATCTGCAGAGGCGCTGGAATACCTGGAAGGTTCATCCTGGTCATCATGAAATGGGTGTTGGAAGTCTTTAGTGTTTACATGTTCAAAGCTTTCATCTAATGAAAACAGATCTTCCTCAGAGCTTTCAAAGCTTTCATTTGATGATAGCGTATCTTCTTTAGAGATTTCAGAGGAATCATGATGATAACATCTGTAAATTACAGGAAAATTTTTAATAAATTTAGATACTAACAGCCACCCAGATACTTAAAACATAAAAAACATTCATATACACACTTATTATAGGTTAAAAGTTAATATACTAACCTCCCTGCAACAGTCTCTGTTTGAAATGTTGGAATTCCCTTTAAAGCTTTTCCACCCTATTATGTAGGTTAGAAAGAGCAGTTGTGGTATCAGTTTCCATTGAACCGTTTCCTTTTTCTTTTTTTTTTCAAGTCACCTCCTATATCTACATACCATAATACCGCATAAGTTAACTACAAATACATAATCACATGTCTACTATAAAGTTTACCAGCTACACATAAACGACATCTTAAGCCTGTTTGCTATTCGAGGTAGATATCTCCACGATTCCTCTATCTTGTGAACATGTTCATCTTCGTGCCCAATATATGAATCCAATATGGACCTACTTTTTCGTTTATCCTTCTTTTATGTAAGTGGCTCAAAATTTGACATTCGCATTCGGTCTTTGATTGATATCAATATCATCAATACCCATGAAAAAGCGAATATGAGTGCCAAAGTAAGAGGTCCTTTACTAAAAAGGCTAAACAAAAAGATGTTAATGCATATTGAATTCACATATTAGGCAAGAGGATGATGATTTTCACGAGAAAGAGGAATCATGGCGATATTTACATCGAAGAGGAAACGGGCTTGAGATGTCGTCTATGTGGAGCTGTAATACTTTATAGCATACATGTGATACCGAAGCTAGTTAATAACTATATTTCTCTAAAGGTTAAATCTTAGTTTACTTACCTCCCTTCAACTGTGTCTGTTTAAGAAGTTTGAATTCCCTTTCAAGCTTTTCCACTCTATTATCTAGATTAAAAAATGCTTTATCAACTTCTGTTGATCCTTTGCCTTTTTCTTTTTTCTTTAAGTTAGCTCTTGTATCTGCATCAGCATATAACCAACATATAAACAACATAGTAAATGAACCAATGCAGCTGTGAAAACGTATAGACTTCCTGGCCAACATTTTTGAATCTAAGATGGCATCGACAGAAGAACCTACATATTTTCGTTTACCCTTTTTATTGTAAGCCCCTCTTGCTATGGCCGTCGCATTATCTTTTTCATGGGCATCACTACCATCAACTAAGGTCTTTACTGAGCGATCCGTTTCCTTTTTGTTGATTGGTCGAAGGATTTCCTTCCCATTTGTAAATTTTGGCGCTTATTTCGGCATCAAATTATCCGAGTCGTCACTCTGAACACGCTCACTCTCACTTTGAGTTTCAGTATCGAAATATAATCCACACATGGATCAATCCAAATACTAAATGCATGATATAAACCACACAAGTCTGTATCTAGACACTCAACTGGAAAGAGTATTCGGATACTAAAACTGAAAATGAAAAGAGAGTATTCATAGTGGTGACTCAGATAACTTGCTACCCCATGAAGCCCCAAAATTGGGAACTGGGAATGAAAACATTCGACCAATCAACAAAAAAGAAAAGGGTTGTTTATTAAAGACCGTAGTTGATGTTAACAAGGACAATGAAAAAGGGAAATGACACGGCCATAGTAAGAGGTACTTACATAAAAAAGGGTAAACGAAAAGATGTAGGTTGTTCTATCGATGCCATCTTAGATTCAAAAAAGTTGGCCAGGAAGTCTATACCTTTTCACATCAAGATAATCAAACCTAATCTCAACTCAAATGTTTACGCTCTGTTCTCGAGTCTTATTTTAAAGGAATGAAAGGGGGTGGAATGGGAAGGGCAAAGTAGGGGAGGATATTTTAGTAAAACCAACCATTAACACAACAAGGAAGATGCAAATACATGATGTTATTCCTTTATGACCAGGACAAACAAAACTCATAATCTAACTCAGAAAGATGCAAATACATGATCTGACTCCTTTTTTACTATATCTAATAACTTGATCAGAATGTATTTTAGCATGATCAAAAAATTAGCATGTAATGGACATATATAAAGGAGATGCCAGTTACGAATAACTTTTGTAAAAGGTAGAAACCCTAGTAGAAATATACAAAATGTGGATGAATAATAAGGATATAAATGTAATTTTATACAAACCTAACCCATTTTTCTTCCCAATCCCCCCAAAATTGGGCGGAACAGATATACGTAAAAATTCCTGCACCTTTCCTTCCTTCCTCCTTCCCGTACCCTACCCTTTCTTCTTCAAAAAAACTTAAGAACAACATATCGTTTTAATTTTCCTTTCCATACTCTTCCATCCCTTTAAAAAAAACTTGAGAACTTAAGGTTTCTAGTATGAGAAACCCCTTTTTTTAAAATTTATGGTGTGTTTTTCTTAGCTTATATAATGGGCTTATATAAGCAATTTTTTGCTTATATAAGCCTATGTTTAATAAACTTATAAGCCCATGACTTATATAAACTTAAGTTAACATGAGGGTAAAATGGTAAATATGTTATATAAGCCCAAACCTTCCTAAAAAAGCCACATTTTTATGGCTTATCATAACAACCATATATAAGTTTATAAGCCCACTAATATAAGCTTAGCCAAACACTTGGTTTGAGTTTATAAGCCCATTATATAAGCTAAACTAAACACCCCCTTATCTCATGTATCTACAACATCATATAAACAACAGAATACTTGAACCATTTATCATTTTCACTACTCCTAAAACATAACATAGTAAACACTAACTAATGATCCATCTAACGCCTTTCTGACAAACATGTAAACATAAAATTTCACAAATCTGACCTTTAATATGTGCCTTCGTAGCTTCATCAACCTTCATAGCTTCATCAACCTTCATACCTTCATCAACCTTCGTAGCCTCATCTGCCTTGTCATCTATATAACAAATATAAAAACAGAATCAATTATTGGTATTTTCGTAACATGCAACATCATCAAAACAAATACAAATCATCAAAACTTCAATAATACTGTTGCGGAGTAAAACCCTAACCTTGTTTTGATTTTCCTTTAGTCCGTTTTTTAAATCTAACTGCATCAAGTCTTCAACAATAGTGTCAGTAATCGGATCAGGATATCTCCGCTGGTTCCATACGTTTCTATCACATAATCCATCATCTCAGGAGTGATCTTAAGAACAATATCCAACTGGTCACTTAGGTTTGATTTATCAGGGTTTGTAGATTTGTTACTGTTTGTGTCTGGGTGGGTGGGTGTTTGATTCATTATTTGACATCCGGATATTAAATGTGTGTGTGTGTGAGAGTGAGTTATTAGTGGACGGGATACCTGTGCAATGTATCAAGTTGCATGCAAATTAAACGATTCACTTTTTAGACACGTTAGCATAAGTCTAGTTTAGTAGTATAACATTATTAATTTTTCATGATTTTAATAATTGGACTTTACCTTACATGATAATTGGATAATTAAATTCAAGCATGTTATTAATTTAATTAAACCTTGGTTAAAAATTAATATAACATAATTAAGCTATATTTCTTAATTAATTAAATATAACATGAATAATTATATTAATAATTATTTTAACCTAAAGTTTATTTAAATAAAATGGCCATGTTTAATTATCATGAAAATTATATTAATAATTATAACATAAATCTTGTTTATTAATTATATAATATAAGTCGGGTGATTAAACGGTTTTATGACTTATTTCAACAAGCTCATGTATAAATGTAACATAAACGATGATTAATTTGTTATCTGATAGATTTTAAAACATTAAAGTTTTAAAAAAATATGAAATGTCAAACCCATCTATCTAGAATGATGGTAACCCTAAATCATAAACCTTAACCAACTAAACCATAAACACAAATTAAACCAAAAACGAATAATAAAACCTAAATCACAAACCTTAAACCATTTAACCGTAAACCATAAACCATTAAACCGTAAACCTTAATTAAACAATAAATCATAATCATGCATACCATAAACCATAAACCATGAACCATAAACCCTAAACCCTAAACCACAAACCCTATGCCCTAAACCTTAACCCCAAAAAATCCTAAACACTAAATCATAAACCTTAAACCATTTAACCTTAAATTATAAACATTATTCCATTAATGAACCCTTAAACCACAAACCATAAACCTTAAACCCTAAACCCTAAACCCTAAACCCTAAACCCTAAACCAATGAACCCTAAACACTAGGTCATAAATATTAAACCATTTATTAACCTTACACTATAAACATTAAACCATTAAACCACAAACCCTATCTAAGTAAACCATTAATCCTAAACCTTAAACCCTAAATACTAAACCGCAAACCCTAAGCCATAAACCTTAACCCCGAAAAATCCTAAACACTAAATCATAAACCTCAAACCATTTAACCTTAAACTATAAACATTAAACCATTAATTAACCCTTAAACCACAAACCATAAACCTTAAACCTTAAACCCTAAACCCTGAACCCTAAAACCAATGAACCCTAAACACTAGATCATAAATATTAAACCATTTAACCTTATTTTATAAACATTAAACCATTAAACCACAAACCCTATCTAAGTAAACCATTAATCCTAAACCTTAAACCCTAAACCCTAAACCGCAAACGCTAAGCTCTAAACCTTAACCCCAAAAAATCCTAAACACTAAATCATAAACCTTAAACCATTTAACCTTAAATTATAAACATTATACCATTAATTAACCTTTAAACTACAAACCATAAACCTTAAACCCTAAACACTGAACCCTAAACCAATGAACCCTAAACACTAGATCATAAATATTAAACCATTTAACCTTATACTATAAACATTAAACCATTAAACCACAAACCCTAGCTAAGTAAACCATTATCCTAAACCTTAAACCCTAAAACGTAAACCGCAAACCCTAAGCCCTAAACCTTAACCCCCCAAAACCCTAAATACTAAATCATAAACCTTCTACCATTTAACCTTAAACTATAAACATTAAACCATTAATTAACCCTTAAACCCCAAACCATAAACCTGAAACCCTAAACCCTAAACCCTAAACCCTAAACCCTAAACCCTAAACCAGTGAACCATATACACAAAATCATAAAATCAACCATAAACCATAAACCATAAACCATAACCCAATACCAAAGTAGAATGTCCTCACCCTAACCTTATTAAACCGTCCATTAAAAATCGACCTTATTCATAATAAATTGCTTGAGATGATTATTCAAGGTGATTGATATAAACCTCAACTAAATCTCACATAGTGTTAAAAAAACAAAAGATATCTATCTCGCGGTTGTCAAGCATTATTATAACCTAATATATTTAAGTTATTTAACTATAATTTTAATTATGTTTAAAATTAAAGTAATATTTTAAATTTTTGTTTTTAATAAAAATAAAACGTATATGATTTTTTATTTACTTATTAACTTTTAAAAATTAAATTTATTATTAACTTTTAAAAATATTTAAGTTATTTAACTATTAATATATTTAAGTTATTTAATTATTTATTTGTTTTTAACTTTTAAAAATTAAATGTTAATTATACTTTTATTATTAAGTAAATTTAATATTTACATTTTCATTAAACATACATAATATCCAGTAACCATCTTGTAACCACCACCATTTTTGACCATTTTCACAATCACACAGGAAGAAAGAACCCTAAATTAACCACCCAATAACCGATCAAAAAAATCAAACCTCATAAACAATAGTCGCCAATCTACAGAATCATTAACAACATGAAACATCAGGAAAGAGGTACTGCAAAAATCAGTATTGTTTAATTTAATATTAGGGTTCATACGAATAGTGTAAGTTTGTTACTGATATTAGAGTTTACACTTAATTTTAATGCATGTATGTGGACCTATGTCATATTTAATTAACATGATTCAATTTATACGATTAACACTTCTTAATGTGTTTATATGGTCTATGTTTCAATCTAGGATATGGGTTTTGTTAATGTGTCTGGATATGGTCCCATGGTATGTTATAATTTAAGGATATGGTCCCCTGTACAAACATATGAATAACCAAAGCAAAATGTTATTAGGGCATCAACAACCATGATACACATTCTGCCAAACACTCCCTTCATCGACATATAACTAACATTAATATGTACATGTTCGCAGAAGTAATTCATATTAAAATCCGACACTTCATCATCTACTTCTGAAAGTGCTAAATTTCGCCCACCCCCTAGCAATACAAGTCCTATTTGTCGTTTGCCAAGAAGTTCTTTCAGTACTCCCTATTTTCGTCCTCCACTGTTTCAAACTCCTATTATAGGCATACATAATGTCACAAGTTCTTCATCTGTTCGTCCTTCTTTGTTTCAAACTCCTAATGCCACAAGTTTGTCCGCTCGAGTTCGTCCTCCCTCTGTTCGTCATGCCTTGCTTCAAACTCAAATTTTAGGTGTACCTAATGCCACAACATCTTCAAAAAGGTTCGTCCTCCCTCTATTCGTCCTCCCTGTTTGGAAACTCCTATTATATTCAAACCTACTACAGAGGATGAATCAGATTCATCTGATGAGGATGAAGACACTAATGATTCCGAGGTAGATTCTAGTGATGAGGAGGAAGATACAAGTGATGAGGAGAAAGACACGAGTGATGAGGATTATGAGTTAGAACTCAAGAAGAATATCAATTCTAAAGGTAAATCTGTTTAAACTAAAAGTTTATGGTTTAATGTATAGCATTGTGACGTTTTAATATATTCAATTTAATGATATGCCAGGTTCAAAGTCAAAGCCGACTACTTACTCAAAGGATATAAGAAAATTTCAAACAAGGTATAGTTAAGTTGTTATGTGTTTATGCATAAAGCTGTATACGTTTATACCATCGATTAATTGTTTTAAACACATGATGTGGTCAAATATCAGGAGGAATGGAAAACATAGATTGGATTAGGAAGAGCCCTTTCTTTGACTCTAGTGATGAATAATTAGTTGCTCAAGCTGATGCTCCAAGACAAAAGCACACTCCCAGATCAAAGCACACTCACAAAGCTCCATCTTCTCAAGCTAAAGCTCCAAGACCAAATGTCGTTGTTGGCCTAGCCAATAAAAAACTTGGAAAGAAATTGCTGAGAAGGGTCGGTCAAGGAATGCTGCAGAGGGGAGCAACAACAAAGGCAAAAGGAAGGTTAGATGATGTAACACCCCCAAATTTATACAACTCAGTACAGCGGAAGACTCGTTGGTGTTACGGGATAGCACATTACTCACATCATAGACAACGCATAAAAATTGCGTCGTTTAATAATAAATCATTTCCATTCATAAATATCAAAGTTACATCGGTCCCAAGTCATTATATTTCATACAAAGTTTTACAAAGTATTTGAATGGAAAATATTGTTTAAGTGCGGGCCATGAATTCTTGTTGTCTTCCCGAGAATTACCTTCAAGTACCTGAGATAAAACATGTTAAAAGAAAAGGTCAGCGATAACGCCGAGTGAATTCATAGAGTTTAATAAATTCCATCAATATAATATCAGTATAAAAGTATTACTGAAATCATTTTGTACAAATCGTTTTGATAGGCCATGAAATAGCCAAAATCATTTTATACAAATCCTTATCGAAAATCATAATATAGGCTTTTGCCTTAAAATCATTATACGAGCCAATGTCGTAAAAACATCATACAACATGTCTTATGACGTTGTATAAAATCAAATAAAAACCGTTATATGAATATGGTTATGAGAACCAAAAATACAAACATAATATCAATAGTATGACCTTGTATTGCTAGTCAGGCAATACATCGTAATTCGGAGCGTCTATTAGTATTTCGTTAATTCGGATTATTATAAGCCGCATGACATTGTTACCTTACTAAACCAACAACGGGTAGCTAACCCGATACCAATTTTGCCCATCTAAAGTAGCGTGTCGTCACAAAGGTCACGCTATTGGAAATCTTCTCATACATTAATTCGCTTACCAATCAATGTGGCACGACGGGGATCAACCGTCAAGGCGCGAACTGGGGTGATCGTCCCCAAATAGTACTATTTAATGCATAAGCGTCTACCAACTCCCGGTAGTTCACAATTCATGCTAATGGGACTTTTAGTGACATAACCTAACTTTAATAATCCATTTGATTTCATCTATCGGGTCCTTTAATCATTTATCGGGTCATACAATCGGGTCATTCAATCATTCGGGTCCAAAATCAATAAACAAACAATCGGGACAAATGGTGTCCTATTTAATAAAACTAACATGTTATCTCCCTCGCGGGTTTATAAAACATTTATAAAAACATTTAAAAGAGTGCGAGGCTATGAACTCACGTTGATGTGGGAAGGCGGGTTATCGGCAACTCGGACGTACGGTACGTGCTTCAATCACGGAAACCTAGACAAATAATACTCGGTCTTAGACGTTTGTCCAATGACTTTATAAAAATATCAATTATGTATACATATGATGATTATATATATATGATGATCAAGTGGGTTTACATATTCTCGTTTACTCCTTTTTAGTGTTATATGTCGATAACTTTTATATTAGTTTACTAGTTTTACCCGTTTACGTGTCTTAAGTCCAATAAGCTTATTATAAGTTCTTAACTTGTTTTAATCCTTTTTACACTTATATTATCAGTATTTAACTTTCCAAGTTGGGCCCAAATAGGTTAAGCCCAATAAGTTCTTTTTATGGGTGTTTATCTTATTTAGTCCAATTATTAGTCCAAGTATTAGTCCAACATGTTTACTTAGCTCGTTAATGTCCGTATGCCCTATAGTTCGGGTTTTATCGGTTTTTACTTGTTATACATGTCTATATATCAGTATATAAGTTTTATAAAGTTTTCATTAGACGGGTCCAACCATCTAAGTTTTATTTAACAAAAACGTTAATTTTACGGCAATAGCCGAAAAAGTCGTAAAAATCATGTTTATAGTTTTATAACTTATAAGTATTTCTTTTACCACCATTTATATATTTTACCCATTTAATTAACCTTTTATACATTATAAATAAGTTTTACAAGTTAGTGGGTTTATACTTTACATTTTATAAATTATAAAGTGAGTGCTTATATAATAATAATAAACATTATTTCCAAAATCTGATTTTTAACTTCACATTCACCATTTTTATCATATCTAGAGTTCTACAATGACTTAGAAGCTCATTTTTAAATGACAACTTCTTCATAATATGTGCTAAATATAACTTAGTTATAGCTACTGCCCATTTTGAGTTTAAGTTGCCTTAACAGTCCCTACAAAACTGCTTATTCAGATTGTACTACCTAACTTGTTTTGATCATATCTCACTCATTATTTTGATTCCATTGCATGGCCAACTCTCACATGTGTATAACATCATCTACTTTACTGTAAATAGATCAAACCATGCATTTTTATCAGTTCTTCATTTAGTTATCTACTGTTTTTATACAGCCAACTATTTAGACATGATTTTAGCTTCATTTCTTATGGTTATCATCATTTTTAAGCATATTTATCAACACTTGATCCCCACACAACATTTTTATCATCATATATACATCATATACATATACAAAATGAAAGAAAATACATTTGTTCTTTACAAAATAATAAGAGAAAAATGTAGAGGATGATCTTCTTTACCAATCCAAGTGGATTTCTTGTTTTAGGAAGGCAAGAACTTGATGAACACAACAAGTATCTCCAAGACCATCAAATAGCAAGATCATATGTTGGAAAATCAGCCCTAGGACACAAGCAAATCACCTCCAAAGTTGGTTATATGGCCACCAAATGATCAAGGTTTCAAGGAAACACCTTAATAGGACTAGTAAACATGTGGTTTGTAGTTGGAAGAGATCAAAAATGGTGTTTATGGCTTGAGTTGGGACGGCACATAGATGGAGTTGAGAGAGTTTTGAGAGTGAAATGCATGGATGAAATGGTTAAGTGAAAACCATGTGTTGGTTTTGTGTAATTTGGTGGAAGGCTTAGCCTAAAGTGTAAGCTAAAGCTTACACTTGTTATAAACAAGTTATGACTTGTGCCACCTATGGTGGTGAGTCATTTTTAGCCGTCCCATATAAGCTAGTGGGATGGGGCAAAGTGTTTTGTCCCATCTCACTAGTTTACGGGTATTTCTCGATTCTAGTTTTCTCGATTTGCGTGCCCTCGGGTCATTTTACGAAAAACGTTTTTATAAATTATGAATCAACGTCACAAAACGAATCCAATAAAAATTGTTTCATCAAAAACGGAGTTCGAAAACGTAAATACGTAATCCTAAGGTTTCCGGTTTAGTCGTAAAAGACGTTAAAATAAAATCGTAAGTCCTAATCTCTTCTCGTAAATTTGTGAGTTTATGAACCAACACAAATTTAAAACTCCAAAATAATATTTACAGATAAATTTATTTTCTGAAATGTCGGACTGTCACCAAAGACGGTGTACGTAAACGTAAGCACGTAACGTTGAATCCTCCGGTTTAGACGTAGTCGATGCTACTCCAAGACGTAAATCCAAATTTCTTCCCAAAAATATGTGAGTTCATATTGTAACATTAAAATAATGTTTTCAAATAATATTTGAGAATAAAATATCAATCGTAAATTGACGGATTGTCACAGCATTTACCCCTAAACAGGATCTTTGTCCTCAAAGATCATCTTACCTTACTACTCGCTTCTTATAGAGTTAAAGCCATGTGGGTATTCCCTCCACATTCGGTCTTTTCTCACATGTGTATTCATTATAATACGCGAGTTTCATCAAACATAACTACGGGAATAAGATCAGGCTTAATGTTGACTTACTTTCTCTATCCATGATGTTCACGGGTTTCTGATGAATGCAACTTTTCGCCGATCTAAGCTTTACTAAGAATAATCAGATTCTCACTTGATAGATATTCCATCAAGTTCGATATATGAAACATATTTCACGCAGTCTTTGAAGTCCTAGGGTAGATCCAGCTTATATGCCTTTCAAACCAATCTATTATATCATCTCAATGGTCCCATACAACGGGGACTTATATCCCATGATTTGTCAGATCATGAATTCATTTTTCCAAAGTTTAAAAATTTTGGCATAACTTCGCTACCCATTTGGCACTTCAAGATCTACATTTCATATTCACATAACCTTTTGCCCACTACCGGCAGTCAATAATCAAATCCTAATTTCACCAATCATTTCAGATCTTGCGGGTCGGGTAGTTTGTAAGGTTAGGTTCGCCATTATAGGAAACCTTAAACCTAAAAGACATGTCCAACTCACAATGGGTGTATGTCGGATGTCTTCATCTCAATTCCTGCTTACAGATGCTCTAAGATTTAGATCTTAACAAGATTCGATCTCAATCCTAACATGATGAGTATCAGTGATAATCTCTCCAAAGGAAAACGAATATACGGTCTATTACCAAAGGTCATTCATTCAAACATAAAACAGCACTTATATTGCTCCGTATCGTTACTTTACCTCGTCCCTTCGATTTGGGATGGTACATATTACTCTCATCAAGGTTCGTTCTCAATGATTTCTGAGCAAATCTCTAGAAATTCGATGCGAAGCGAGGATCTTGATAAAGATGTTCGATACAGGCACACTATGTTTACATAATTATTTTGCATTTATCATTAACGGGAATGATATTAGCAGATTTGGTCAGTCTGTCGACGATGACCCAAATCGAATCAAATTTAGATGATGACCTTTGCAATAGCTAATCGTTTACTAATGTATGAGGCGATGTCTGCCTTCATAATTTGCCATTAGTACAACTTCTTCAGACAAAGATACTTCTAGTCATAAATGATATAAATAGAATACTTATACTTACAAATTCCAACATAACTATATCTCACAATCTTCCTCATTCAGACAATCATAAGTGGTCTTTAAAATATTTAACGTTATCGGCTTCTCAAATCTAATGGTTCACATTAGACGCGAACTCCTTTTATTATCTATATTATCCTTTTTACAAACATCGTTTATTTTTATATCGTTCGCCAATTTATTTTGCACCTTCATTATTAAGGAACATGTCCTAACTGGTTCTTTATCTTTTCTACATAATGCGTCGGTATCTATATTCACTTCTCATGATGATATAATTATCATGTCCACAATTCACTCAGATATTCTTTCTATATTAGGCGTCAGTAATTACGTACATCTTCCTGATGGAATAAATATCACAACCGTATTTATTCAAAATTCTTTCTTCATATCTCCTATGTTTTAGTTTCGTCTCAACTATCATTTTTATCCGTTTTACTCAATCCGTCGTCTAAAGCGTCGATAATTATTATAATTAATTAAATAATTATTAGTTAATTTTTTTTTATGAAGCGTAAACGTAAAAGTTTTAAATTTCTTAGTTCGACCAATTATATAAAATGTTCAAAAATAAATTTGAATTTAATTAACAGGATTTTTGTTGATTTATCGAAAATAATTAATAAGATTCGTAAACGTTTGAAAAATCTTTGTTTATACTTTGGTCAAAATTTTCTTTAGTTTGAAAAGCGTAAATTATCGTTTTAAATTTCAAGTCATGTTTTATATAGTTTCCTCAATTCCTCTTAAGTTGTCTAAAAGTATACACAAACATTTACCCCTAAACAGAAGTTTAGTTAAATGGTTTGTGTATAAGGGAATAACCCCTTAAAATCCTTTGTTAAAATATTTGTCAATCTTTTTGGTAAAATCCAAAGTCTTAAAAGGGCTCTCAATTTTGAAGAGTCTATATGCATACATCTTACCATTATTAATCCAATGGTCATTTTATGTAAAGGATTAAGTCTTTAATCACATGTTAAATATTTAAGGTACAGGTTTTTATCGTTCGGCCAATTCAGGGCAATCTATAAATAATTATTAACTCATTATTATTCTTATATACAAATATATAGTCTTTAATGATCACAAGCATGAATTTATCAAATTACAGCCTACACACGTGATTCACCAAATTTATGAATACTACATGTGTATTAGTCAATCCAAACGACATCACGTGAATCTCATAATGTTCATTACAAGCACCGAATGTAGTGATTGGGATAGATAATCTCTTTCGCAGATGCGAAGTTGATGATAACCATGCTATGGATCAAATTTGCTAGAACCTTGTAAATGATCGAACAAATCTTCCATTTCGAGTTATGGATATCGTTTTCGATTGTCAATTTACTTAGTCACAGTAATCTATAAATATAAGGAAAGATAACACCATAGCTCTTCAGGATGACAGGCTTGGTATAATAAAATCTTTCTCCGACAACTTTCTCAGTTGTACGGTAATTCCTTAAATTCAGATGGTGCTGACGTACAGTGCACAAGGCACAGGTGCAACACCGAGAATATAATCAATACCAAATTCAACTTGCCTTAATGGCGAAATTCTAGGTAAGTCATCAATAAATACCTCCTAAAGTTTCAGATAAGATAAACATCTTTTAATAAATTCATATTAACTTCTTTCTAGATTATAATATCTATAATTAGTTCACAACCATTCATGGTATACTTTTAAGTCTAAATACAGGATATCGTCATCCACCAAGAATTATTTAGTTCACTTTTGATAATCAACATCTTATCATTTAGGGAATTCTACTCGAGTTCCCATCAATTAAGACAATATCGTCATGTCATAATCAATCAATCCATTCTACTGGCATTACCAACTTTTCAGTTTTATTGCCGTCGATAAGATGTGAACTTCTCAAAAGACTAATAATGATTCATAATCCTTCACAAATTCAAGGATATATGGAGACACAACTACCATCTAAAGAGTAAGGTCAACGCATAATCTACGCGAGAGAATTTCAAATCAGATTCAGACGAAAACATTTAACGAATATGAATATATCCCATGTTTTCATAATTTGAGTACGCATTCGAAAGCTCCTCGGATCGTTACCCAGGTCATTCAAATGAAATCAAATCATAAGAAATGATAAGAACGTCAATACATCCAGTCGGGTATCAACACTCGGTAATCAGATACTTTTCCTAAGAATCTCACTACGGGAAAAATCGGACAAGAAAGAATTGTCAATTGTCAACTAAGACAAATTCCACAGATGAGTAAATTCGACTCAGAAGAATAGATGCTACAGGCACATATGTAGGTGTCCCTAACACTATGTCCCTATTTTTCACTTCTTGCAGATCTCATAAATTTTAATCTTTCACAAACTTCAAAGAAAATGTAGTGTTTATTCATTAGTTTTATGGTGACTACTAATCAGTCTTGCATAGTCCATTCCAAATTGTATGTAGGCGCGCAACTATATACAATTTCAAGATTAACGATGCAATACTCAGTTCGTCAAAACTTTATCATCATGTTTATAATGAAAACATTTTCATGCTTAATAAGAATCAAGAATAAATTTACAAAAGATTTTCTTTATCATGAAAACAATTAAGTTTTCCAAGGTGTTTTATAAACAACCTCATTTTGATAACAGTCACTTATAAATCTCACTTTAAATAATCCATATAGTGTTGAAAATCCAATTTTCCTCAAGGGATACTGTTTTAACTTTATAAAAACAATGTGTGATCTGCAAAGGAGTGATGAAAGCTTGTTCACCAAGAATTAACTACGATATGATAGGAAATGAGCTTAGCCAAATAATCATGAGGTTCATGATCTCGATGGCACTCAGAAAGAATAATTCACAACGTAACTCAAATCGAGATGAGTACTTGTTCAATGGTTGCATCACTAATGCGAACACTAGGATGAAGCAATAAAGGATAGATAACATCGATACATGTAGAATTAAGCAATCAAAGGTAGTATTTTTCATTAATCACAAACAAGTCAAATTGTACCGTAACACATTACATGTCACTATGTCGTACAATTCTCGGAACTCATCCTACCAACTGATGTCTCAGTTAAGTTAGGGATTATTTTTAATATATACCACAATGAATACTAATCTACAAGAGTCATTAGGTGTTCCACATGTCCCAGAAGATCCATCGGTCTCAATTCAGAAGAAGATTTCTTCAATTTATTTCTTGGACACTGGGCATCCTCATTAGTGGACAATGGCCTAGGAACAACCCTTAACACAAATCAATAATCAATTAAAATCTTATAATTCTATCAAAGGACTTAACGACTTCCTCTTATCAATCTTATATCCCATACAAGTTAAATTTTACTTTATTCAAGTTTCAACAAATTTTATACTCAATTCGATATCCTACTTCATTCTCCAATACTTTCAATCTTATTCTTCGGCCTTGTAAAGGCAATACAATCTCAATATAAATCAACACTTAATTTCCAATCCTATTAGCTCTTACAACAACAATTATCAAATGAGTCACTAATATGAAATGACTTGATCATTCAACTAGACTTCTCGGAAAGGTATTAGTGGCATGAGGCTTTTGGGTAATGGTTCCAATAACAGCCTCAAGTGCAACATTCACCCTTTCGATTTCGATTTAAGAATTGGATGACAACGAATCAGATGACATCTTTCCAGGTGATAACGTTTTGTCAAACTCCACTCTATAAGGAAAGATCGTCATGTCATCGATATCAGTTTTAATCTCGCCAATTCTTATTCAATATCACAATCAACTAATATCTATATTTCTACGAATATCAACCATTTGTTGGGATCATAATTATCCGCAACTTGGTTTAGATCTAGGATAGCTAAAATTCCTACGAGAATAGCTTCGATTAATTTACTAGGGGATTTAGGGTACATTGTGACAATCGACGTCGTATAAATACCTCGTATAAAAATCAAAATAATCATCAAACAATCATGTAATAAAATTACATCATATATATATAATCTAAGTTATATATATATTAAAATAACACTTCTCAGTCTTGGCCTTGTCGGTAACTCGGGAATTCTTCGGCACCGTTATAGTCAAAAGATTTTTAGACATTTTAGAAAAATGTTTATAGTTAAAGATTTTGAAAAGTTTTATTCAAAACCTTAGTTTTAAAAATATTTCGTTCTCTATAACGAGAGCTCTGGTACCAAACTGTAACACCCCCAAATTTATACAACTCAGTACAGCGGAAGACTCGTTGGTGTTACGGGATAGCACATTACTCACATCATAGACAACGCATAAAAATTGCGTCGTTTAATAATAAATCATTTCCATTCATAAATATCAAAGTTACATCGGTCCCAAGTCATTATATTTCATACAAAGTTTTACAAAGTATTTGAATGGAAAATATTGTTTAAGTGCGGGCCATGAATTCTTGTTGTCTTCCCGAGAATTACCTTCAAGTACCTGAGATAAAACATGTTAAAAGAAAAGGTCAGCGATAACGCCGAGTGAATTCATAGAGTTTAATAAATTCCATCAATATAATATCAGTATAAAAGTATTACTGAAATCATTTTGTACAAATCGTTTTGATAGGCCATGAAATAGCCAAAATCATTTTATACAAATCCTTATCGAAAATCATAATATAGGCTTTTGCCTTAAAATCATTATACGAGCCAATGTCGTAAAAACATCATACAACATGTCTTATGACGTTGTATAAAATCAAATAAAAACCGTTATATGAATATGGTTATGAGAACCAAAAATACAAACATAATATCAATAGTATGACCCTGTATTGCTAGTCAGGCAATACATCGTAATTCGGAGCGTCTATTAGTATTTCGTTAATTCGGATTATTATAAGCCGCATGACATTGTTACCTTACTAAACCAACAACGGGTAGCTAACCCGATACCAATTTTGCCCATCTAAAGTAGCGTGTCGTCACAAAGTTCACGCTATTGGAAATCTTCTCATACATTAATTCGCTTACCAATCAATGTGGCACGACGGGGATCAACCGTCAAGGCGCGAACTGGGGTGATCGTCCCCAAATAGTACTATTAAATGCATAAGCGTCTACCAACTCCCGGTAGTTCACAATTCATGCTAATGGGACTTTTAGTGACATAACCTAACTTTAATAATCCATTTGATTTCATCTATCGGGTCCTTTAATCATTTATCGGGTCATACAATCGGGTCATTCAATCATTCGGGTCCAAAATCAATAAACAAACAATCGGGACAAATGGTGTCCTATTTAATAAAACTAACATGTTATCTCCCTCGCGGGTTTATAAAACATTTATAAAAACATTTAAAAGAGTGCGAGGCTATGAACTCACGTTGATGTGGGAAGGCGGGTTATCGGCAACTCGGACGTACGGTACGTGCTTCAATCACGGAAACCTAGACAAATAATACTCGGTCTTAGACGTTTGTCCAATGACTTTATAAAAATATCAATTATGTATACATATGATGATTATATATATATGATGATCAAGTGGGTTTACATATTCTCGTTTACTCCTTTTTAGTGTTATATGTCGATAACTTTTATATTAGTTTACTAGTTTTACCCGTTTACGTGTCTTAAGTCCAATAAGCTTATTATAAGTTCTTAACTTGTTTTAATCCTTTTTACACTTATATTATCAGTATTTAACTTTCCAAGTTGGGCCCAAATAGGTTAAGCCCAATAAGTTCTTTTTATGGGTGTTTATCTTATTTAGTCCAATTATTAGTCCAAGTATTAGTCCAACATGTTTACTTAGCTCGTTAATGTCCGTATGCCCTATAGTTCGGGTTTTATCGGTTTTTACTTGTTATACATGTCTATATATCAGTATATAATTTTTATAAAGTTTTCATTAGACGGGTCCAACCATCTAAGTTTTATTTAACAAAAACGTTAATTTTACGGCAATAGCCGAAAAAGTCGTAAAAATCATGTTTATAGTTTTATAACTTATAAGTATTACTTTTACCACCATTTATATATTTTACCCATTTAATTAACCTTTTATACATTATAAATAAGTTTTACAAGTTAGTGGGTTTATACTTTACATTTTATAAATTATAAAGTGAGTGCTTATATAATAATAATAAACATTATTTCCAAAATCTGATTTTTAACTTCACATTCACCATTTTTATCATATCTAGAGTTCTACAATGACTTAGAAGCTCATTTTTAAATGACAATTTCTTCATAATATGTGCTAAATATAACTTAGTTATAGCTACTGCCCATTTTGAGTTTAAGTTGCCTTAACAGTCCCTACAAAACTGCTTATTCAGATTGTACTACCTAACTTGTTTTGATCATATCTCACTCATTATTTTGATTCCATTGCATGGCCAACTCTCACATGTGTATAACATCATCTACTTTACTGTAAATAGATCAAACCATGCATTTTTATCAGTTCTTCATTTAGTTATCTACTGTTTTTATACAGCCAACTATTTAGACATGATTTTAGCTTCATTTCTTATGGTTATCATCATTTTTAAGCATATTTATCAACACTTGATCCCCACACAACATTTTTATCATCATATATACATCATATACATATACAAAATGAAAGAAAATACATTTGTTCTTTACAAAATAATAAGAGAAAAATGTAGAGGATGATCTTCATTACCAATCCAAGTGGATTTCTTGTTTTAGGAAGGCAAGAACTTGATGAACACAACAAGTATCTCCAAGACCATCAAATAGCAAGATCATATGTTGGAAAATCAGCCCTAGGACACAAGCAAATCACCTCCAAAGTTGGTTATATGGCCACCAAATGATCAAGTTTTCAAGGAAACACCTTAATAGGACTAGTAAACATGTGGTTTGTAGTTGGAAGAGATCAAAAATGGTGTTTATGGCTTGAGTTGGGACGGCACATAGATGGAGTTGAGAGAGTTTTGAGAGTGAAATGCATGGATGAAATGGTTAAGTGAAAACCATGTGTTGGTTTTGTGTAGTTTGGTGGAAGGCTTAGACTAAAGTGTAAGCTAAAGCTTACACTTGTTATAAACAAGTTATGACTTGTGCCACCTATGGTGGTGAGTCATTTTTAGCCGTCCCATATAAGCTAGTGGGATGGGGCAAAGTGTTTTGTCCCATCTCACTAGTTTACGGGTATTTCTCGATTCTAGTTTTCTCGATTTGTGTGCCCTCGGGTCATTTTACGAAAAACGTTTTTATAAATTATGAATCAACGTCACAAAACGAATCCAATACAAATTGTTTCATCAAAAACAGAGTTCGAAAACGTAAATACGTAATCCTAAGGTTTCCGGTTTAGTCGTAAAAGACGTTAAAATAAAATCGTAAGTCCTAATCTCTTCTCGTAAATTTGTGAGTTTATGAACCAACACAAATTTAAAACTCCAAAATAATATTTACAGATAAATTTATTTTCTGAAATGTCGGACTGTCACCAAAGACGGTGTACGTAAACGTAAGCACGTAACGTTGAATCCTCCGGTTTAGACGTAGTCGATGCTACTCCAAGACGTAAATCCAAATTTCTTCCCAAAAATATGTGAGTTCATATTGTAACATTAAAATAATGTTTTCAAATAATATTTGAGAATAAAATATCAATCGTAAATTGACGGATTGTCACAGATGATGTCATTTCTCCCTGTTTAATAGGAACAAGTTTTTTTGAGTTTTGTTGGTCTGGTATTGCTAGGCACCTGTTGTATTATCAAACTACAGGTTACAACAATTTAATAGATTTGTATGCTTTACTAGCATTATGAAACAATTATCAATTATCTGTAATCAACAATATTGTTTGTTAACTAGTTAATATAAGTATTTTAAGTTCATGTATAATTCAATATCTGTACTCAAGCAATTATCAGTTATCTATCAAAGGTTTTTGGTTGAATGTGTAAAATGGTATAAAATTATGTTCAAAATTTATTTTTACCAGGAAACTCAAAGGGAAAGTTTACATAATTTGAATGTTTAATTTGGAGGCAAATTGGAGTTCAAAATATTTGGTTGTTTAATTTTTGTATTTGGAGCCAAATTTTTCACGAAAATTTTGAATGTCCATGCTAAGTTAATGCATATGCAGTTACCATAATTTTTTAATTCCATCTCCATCTCAAATCCTGATTTTCTCCAAAATCACAAAATATACCATAATTTTCTAACTCCATTTCCATCTCAATTACTGCCATCACTAGTTTCATACCATTTCCACTTATTGTTCTTGTACACATGTCAATAATCATGAACGCTGAAAACAATGATCAAGATTATATTGTTAATGATGATGATTATTTGGCTAATAATGATGATGTAAATCACGATAATGAAGGAGGTTATGAATCAGAGGATTATGGTGATCAATCGGATGCGGAAGAAGACATCAGTAAACAGAAGGTTGTTAATAAGAGGGTTATAACTAGGTTAGCCAAGTTTCGGATAAAATACGGAAAACCAGATGTCATGAAGATAAATTTGAACTTTGATGCACTGAATAGAATATCAGGGCCAAACAGATCATTGTTTATAAGTTTTTTAGGAGACACGGTTCGGTAGCAGATAGGATTGAAGATTCTATCGTGGAAAGATGTGAAGGAGGAAGCAAGAGAAAAACTTTGGACTGAAACAACGGTACAAATACAAATTTTTTTACCCAACTATTAATCGTATTCCTACATTTACTTTAACATTATGTTAATATGTGCAGAAATACTTTGAATTTGATGTGTCCTACAAAAAGTTGGTTTTGAATAAGCTAGGTGAACTGCTAAGAAATTTCAGAAGCAAATTGACAGCAAAGCACATAGTTCCAAACCTAGATAATCCTGAAAAACTAAATGTTGTTCCAAAGAATTACAAAGCAATCATCAAAGCCGAACACTGGGTTGCTTTTAAACCACACGACGACAGAAGAATTTAAGGTTGTTAATTTCTATTTTGTTTTACATTTATAAACACCGTTTGTATGCATTGTTTGGAAACTCCGTATGACAAACAAAGTCTGTTACGTACTAGCAACTTCTCATCCATTAATCTTTTTTGTTAGGCGAAATCAGCTGCTAATAAATTGGCGCGTTCTAAGTCTCTTTATCAGCATACAATGGGACGTGGTGGTTATGTATATATAAAAGAGCAAATTGTAAGGTTATATTGGTGTAATATCCTAACAATGTTTTCCATGTTGGTTTAACTTTTCATCTGTATGTATTTGATGTTTGGAAGATCATAAGAAAAGAAATTACACCAGATCAAGAACCCCCCCGTGGTGTATTGTGGTCTAATGGAAGGGTTAAACAAGTAGGAAAAGAGACAGATGATGAAACAATCAATGTTGGCACTAAGATTGTAAGTGTTATTGCAAAATTTTTTATATAATGTTTATATTCGTATAATAAATTATTTACCATTTTTTGTGTGCAGCTGGAAGCAGAGGAACAGATCAGAGATGGAACCTTGACGGTTGATAGTGGCTCATATTCATTATCACATGTATTAGGAATGGAAAAGGGAGGGTATGCACGAGGAGTGGCAGGCAAAGTTACGTGCAGGAAGTTCTTTGATCTACCTAGAAGGAAACAAGGAACTGATGTAAGGATTGCGTTGCTTGAAAATGAACTTGAGAAGGAGAGACAGGCGCGTAAAGAAAAAGAGGATACAGTCGCTGAATTAACCACCAAGATGTCACAAACACAGGAAACTATTGAAAAATGTTGAAAGTTATGTCTTCACAAGGGGTTAATATAGCCGAGTTAATGCCAAGTCAGTCAAATGTAAGAATAGATTTCTAAATTTGATTTGATGATTTTCAGTCTGTAATACCATTAACAATTAACATTGTGACAATCCGTCAATTTATGGTTGATATTTTATTCTCAATAATTATTTGAAAACATTATTTTAATGTTATAATATGAACTCACTTATTTTTGGGAAGAAATTTGGATTTACGTCTTGAAGTAGCATCAACTACGTCTAAACCGGGGGATTCTACGTTACGTGCTTACGTTTACATACACCGTTTTGGTGACAGTCCGACATTTTAGGAAATAAATTTATCCGTGAATATTATTTTGGGATTTTAAATTTGTGTTGGTTCATAAACTCACAAATTTACGAGAAGAGATTAGGACTTACGATTTTATTTTAACGTCCTTTACGACTAAACCGGAAACCTTAGGATTACGTATTTACATTTTCAAACTCCGTTTTTGATGAGACAATTTTTATTAGGTTCGTTTTGTGTCGTTGATTCATAATCTATAAAAACGTTTTTCGGAAAAAAGACCCGAGTGCACGCAAATCGAGGAAACTCGAATCGAGGAGTACCCGTAAATAATTGGGGATGAGACAAAAACAAGTTTTGCCCCACCCCCTACACATGGGACGGCTACAAAACTACACCTCAACAAGTTGGTGTCAAGTTGTAAGCTAAGTTGCTTAACACATGTCCTAAGCTTACAAAGTAAGCTAAACTTACCACAAAACTAGCAACTAAACTATTCCTTCCATTAGTCAACATGCAAAACAACTTTCTCTCCCTTTCCTTCTCTCTTTGTGTCGTCCACTCTCTCCCACAAACACCCCATTTGATAAAAAATTTAACCACTAGTATTTGTTATAATTAACATATGTTAATCTCCATTCAAAGAGATGAAGATTGGTGCAAGTTTTAACATCTAAAAAGGAGTTTCTATGGAGTCTTGGGCTGATGTTCCACAAGGAGTTCTTGAAGAATGGTGGTCTTAAAGATGATATTGGTTTATCACAAGTTGTGTGATCAAAATCCATGTCTTGATCATAACCTACATCATCATGGTGGTATAAAGATTGTTCTCCTCATCCTCTTGTTATTTTGATTATGTAATCATGTATTTTATTTCCTATTGTATATGTATATGATGATTAAATGATGATAAAAATATTGTGTGGGGATTTGGTGTTGATAATCATGGGTAAAAAGATGAAAAACTATATGTAAAAAGGTTAAAATCATGCTTAAAATGATGGTTGTATAAAACAGTAAAGAACCATGCGATGAACTGATAAAATGGCATAGATTAATGGATATACAGTAAGTAATATGTCTTGTACACATGTGAGAGTTGGCCATGCAATGTAATCATTATAATGAGTGAGATATGACTAAAACAAGTTTAGAGTACCAATCTGAATAGTCAGTTTTGGACGGACTGTTAAGGATATTCAAAGTTGGATTGAGCAGTAGCTAAAGCTATGCTAATTGTAGCACATATCATGTAGTTTATGGTGTCCAAAAATGAGCTTCTATCTCCTTGCAGAACTCAAGATATGGTAAAAATGGTAAAAGTGAAAGTAAAAATCAGATTTTTGGAAATTAAAGTATAATAGTATTATATAAGCACTCAAATAAAAATAGTATAAAATGTGAATTAAAACCCACTAACTTATATAATACATTTATATAAATATGTATAATGATAAATAAATAGATATTTTATAAAAATGATAGTTTGATAAGTTTTATAAGTTATAAAACTATAAACATGATTTTTACGACTTTTTCGGCTATTACCGTAAAATTAACGTTTTTGTTAAATAAAACTTAGACGGTTGGACCCGTCTAATGTAAACTTTTATAAACTAATATACTGATATATAAACATATATAACAAGTAAAAACCGATAAAACCCGAACTATATAACATACGGACATTAACGGGCTAAGTTAACGTTATTGGACTAATAATACAACAAAATGGGCTAAAACACTTATAAACTTATTTATTGGGCTTAACCCATTTAGGCCCGACATGTAAAGTGTAAATACTGATAATACAAGTATGAAATGGATTAATACAAGCTAATGAACTTATAATAGGCTTATTGGACCTAAAACACGTAAATAGGCAAAACTAGTAAACTAGTAAGAAGTTACCAATACATAAACACTAAAATGAGTAACAGAAAAAATGTAAACCCACTTGATCATCATATATATAAAATCATCATATGTATACATAATTGTTATTTTTATAAAGTCATTGGACAAGAGTCTAAGACAAGTATTATTTATCTAGGTTTCCGTGATTGAAGCACGTACCGTACATCCGAATTGCCGATAACCCGCTTTCCCACATCAACGTGAGTTCATAGCCTCGCAATATTTTAAATGTTTTTATGAAATGTTTTATAAACCCGCGAGGGGGATAACATGTTAGTTTTTATGAAATAGGACATCATTTGTCCCGATTGTCTGTTTATTAATTTGGACCCGAATGATTGTATGACCCTATGAATGATTAAATGACCCGATAGATGAAATGAAATGGATTATTAAAGTTAGGTTATGTCAGTAAAAGTCCCATTAGCATGAATTGTGAACTACTGGGATTTGGTAGACGCTTATGCATATAATAGTACTATTTGGGGACGATCACCCCAGTTCGCGCCTTGACGGTTGATCCCCGTCGTGCCACATTGATTGGTAAGCGAATTTATGTATGAGAAGATTTCAATAGCGTGACCTTTTTGACGACACGCTAATTTAGATGGGCAAATTGAGTTTCGGGCTAGCTACCCGTTGTTTGTTTTAGTAAGGTAACAATGTCATGCGGCTTATAATAATCCAATTAACGAAATACTGCTATACGCACCGAATTACGATATATTGCCTGACTAACAATATGGGGTCTTACTATTGATATTATGTTCGTGTTTTGGTTTTTCATAACCATATTCATATAACGGTTTTTATTTAACTTATTACAACGTTATAAAACGTATTGTATGATGTTTTTACGACATTGGCTCGTATAATGATTTTGAAGGCGAAAGCCTATATTATGATTTTGATAAGGAATTGTATAAAATGACTTTGGCTATTTTATGGCCTGTTAAAATGAATTGTACAAAATGATTTTCGGTAATAATTTTATACCGATGTTATATTGATGGTTTATTAAACTCTATGAATTCACTCGGCGTTATCGCTGACCTTTTCTTTTAACATGTTTTATCTCAAGCACTTGAAGGTAATTCTCAGGAAGACAACAAGAATTCATGACCCGCACTTAATTAATAATTTCCATGCAAATTCTTTGTAAAACTTGTATGAAATACAATGACTTGGGACCTATGTAAATTTGATATTTATGAATGGAAATGCTTTATTAATAAACGACGCGATTTTTAAGCGTTGTCTATGATGTGAGTAATGTGCTATCCCGTAACACCAACGAGTCTTCCGCTGTATTGAGTTGTATAAATTTGGGGGTGTTACAGTTTGGTACCAGAGCTCTCGTTATAGAGAACGAAAGATTTTTAAAACCAAGGTTTTGAATAAAACATTTGAAAATCTTTTAACTATAAACATTTTTCTAAAAATGTCTAAAAATCTTTTGACTATAACAGTGCCGAAGAATTCCTGAGTTACCGACAAGGCCAGATTGAGAAGTGTTATTTTAATATATATATATATATATATATATATATATATATATATATATATATATATATATATATATATATATATATATATATATATATATATATATATATGATGTAATTTAATTACATGATTGTTTGATGATTATTTTGATATTTATACGAGGTATTTATACGACGTAGATTGTCACAAGGAACCCTAAATCCCCTAGTAAATTAATCGAAGCTATTCTCGTAGGAATTCTAGCTATCCTAGATCTAAACCAAGTTGTGGATATTTATGATCCCAAAAAATGATTTATATTCGTAGAAACGTTAATATTAGTTGATTGTGATATTGAAGAAGAATTGGCGAGATTAAATCTGATATCGATGTCATGACGATCTTTTCTTATAGAGTGGAGTTTGACAAAACGTTACCACCTAGAATGATGTCATCTGATTCGTTGTCACCCAATTCTTAAATTTGAAATCGAAAGAGTGAATGTTGCCCTTGAGGCTGTCATTGGAACCATTACCCAAAAGCCTCATGCCACTAGTACCTTTCCGAGAAGTCTAGTTGAATGATCAAGTCATTTCATACTAGTGACTTATTTGATAACTATTGATGAAGGAGCTATAGGATTGGAAATTAAGTGTTGATCATATCGAGCTTTTATTGCCCTTTTAAGGTTTATGAATAAGGATGAAGGTATTGGAAAATGTGGTAGGATATCGAATTGAGTTTAAGTTGGTTGAAACTTGAATGAAGTAAAATTTAACCCGTATGGAATATGAGATTATTAAGAGGAAGTCATTAAGTCCTGTGATTGAATTATAAGGTTTTAATTGATTGTTGATTCGTGTTAAGGGTTGTTCCTAGGCCATTGTCTAATGACGAGGATGCCCACTGTCCAATAAATAAATTGAAGAAATCTTCTTCTGAATAGGGACCGATGGATCATTCGGGACAGGTGGAACCCCTATGACTCTTGTAGATTAGTATTCATTGTGGTATCTTTTAAAAATAATCCCTAACTTAATTGAGATATCAGTTGGTAGGATGAGTTCTTAGAATTGTATGACATAGTGACACGTAATGGGTTACGGTACAATTTGACTCGTTTGTGATTAATGAAAAGACTACCTTTGATTGCTAAATCCTAAATGTACCGATGATATCTATCTTTTCTTGCTTCTCCCTAATGCTCGCATTAGTGATGCAACCGTTGAACAAGTACTCATCTCGAATTGAGTTACGTTGTGGATTATTCTTTTTGAGTGCCATCGAGGTGATGAACCTCATGATTAATTGGCTAATCTCATTTCCGATCATATCGTAGTTAGTTCTTGGTGAACAACTCCTCATCATTCTTTTGCAGATCACTCATTGTTTTTATAAGATACGATAGTATCCCTTGGGAAAAATTGAATTTTCATCACCATATGAATTATTTAAAGTGAGACTTATAAATAATCGTTATCAAAATGAAGTTGTTTATAAAACACCTTGGAAAACGTAATTGTTTTCATAACAAAGAAAATATTTGTAAATTTATTTTTGATTCTTATTTAAGAAGTAAGCATGAAAATGTTTTTATTATAAACATGATGATAAAATTTTGACGAACTGAGTATTGCATCGTTAATCTTGAAATTGTATATAGTTGCGCGCCTACATACAATTTGGAATGGACCATGCAAGGCTGATTAGTAGTCACCATAAAACTGATTAATAAACACTAAATTTTCTTTGTAGATTGTGAAAGATTAAATTTTATGAGATCTGCAAGAAGTGAAAAATAGGGACATAGTGTTAGGGACACCTACATATGTGCCTGTAGCATCTATTCTTCTGAGTTGAATTTACTCATCTGTGGAATTTGTGTTATTTGACAATTCTTTCTTGTCCAATTCTCCCGTAGTGAGATTCTTTGGAAAAGTATATGATTACCGAGTGTTGATACCCGATTGGATGTATCGACGTTCCTATCATTTCTTTTTATTAGATTTCATATTTGAATGACCTGGGTAACGATCCGAGGAGCTTTCGAATGCGTACTCAAATTATGAAAACATGGGATATATTCACATTCGTTAAATGGTTTCGTCTGTATCTGGTTTGAAATTCTCTCGCATAGATTATGCGTTGACCTTACTCTTTTAATAGTAGTTGTGTCTCCATATATCCCTGAATTTGTGAAGGATTATGAGTTATTATCTGTCTTTTGAGAAGTTCACATCTTATCGACGGCAATGAAACTGGAAAGTTGATAGTGCCAGTAGAATGGATTGATTGATTATGACATGACGACATTGTCTTAATTGATGGGAACTCGAATTGAATTCCCCTAAATGATAAGATGTTTATTATCAAAAAGTGATCTAAATAATTCTTGATGGATGACCATATCCTGCATTTAGACTTGAAGTTATACCGTGAATGGTTGTGAATTAGTTATAAATATTATAATCTAGAAAGAACCTAAAATGAATTTATTAAAAGATGTTTATGTTATCTGAAACTTTAGGAGGTATTTGTTGTTGAATTACCTAGACTTTCTCCATTAAGGCAAGTTGAATTTGGTATTGATTATATTCTCGGTGCTGCACCTGTGGCGTGTGCACTGTACATCAGCACCATCTGAATTAAAGGAATTACCATACAACTGAGAGAGTTGTCGGAGAAAGATTTTATTCTACCGCGCTCGTCATCATGAAGAGCTATGGTGTTATCATTCCTTATATTTATAGATTACTGTGAACTGAGTAAATTGACAATCGAAACGATATCCATGACTCGAAATGGAAGATTTGTTCGATCATTTACAAGGTTCTAGCGTATGTTCTAAATATTTGATCCATGGCATGGTTATCATCAACTTCGCATCTGCGAAAAAGATAATGTATTCCAATCACTACATCCGGAACTTGTAATGAACATTATGAGTTTCACGTGATGTCGTTTGGATTGACTAATACACATGTAGCATTCATAAATTTGGTGAATCACGTGTGTAGGCTGTAATTTGATAAATTCATGCTCGTGATCATTAAGGACCATTTGTTTGTTTATAAGAATAAGAAGAAGTTAATAATTAATTATAGATTGCCCTGAATTGGCCGAAAAATGAAAACATCTACCTTGAATTTTTAACATGTGATTTAAGGCTTGATCCTTTACGTAAAATGACCGTTTGATTAATGATGGTAAGATATATATATATATATATATATATATATATATATATATATATATATATATATATATATATATATATATATATATATATATATATATATATATATATATATATATATATATATATATATATATATTGACTCTTTAAAAATTAGAGACATTTGAGACTTCGAGTTTTACCAAAAAGAAAGTGGAAATATGTTTTGACAAATAATTTATTAAGGAATTTTTAAGGGATTATTCCCTTATACACAAATCATTTAACTAAACTCCTGTTTAGGGGTAAATGTTTGTGTATACCTCAAGACAACCTAAGAGGGATTGAGGAAACCGTTAAACCATGACTTAAAATTTGAAACGAAGATTTTTGCTTTTCATCTAAGAAAATTTTTACCAAAGAATAAACAAAGGTTTTTCAAACATTTACGGATCTTACTAATTATTTCCGATAAATCAACAAAATTGTGTTAATTAAATTCAAATTTATTTTGAACATCTTTATATAATTGGACAAACTGAGAAAATTTAAAAACTTTTTGTGTTTACGTTTCATAAAAATTAAATATTTATTTAATTAGTTGTAATAATTATCGACACTTTAAACGTCGAATTGAGTAAAACGGATAAAAATGATAGTTGAGACGAAATTAAAACTTAGAAAATATGAAGAAAGAATATCTGAGTGAATTATGGACATGATAATTATTTCATCAGGGAAGGTGAATGTAGATACTGACACATAATATAGAAAGGATAAAGAATCAATTAGGATGTGTTCCTTAGTAATGATGGTACAAAATAAATTGCCAAACGATATAAAAATAAACAATGTTTATAAAAAGGATAATATAGATAATAAAAAGGGGTTCGCGGCAAATATGAACCATTAAAATTGAGAAGCCGATGGCGTTAAATGTTTTAAAGGCCACTTGTGGTTGCCTAAATATGCAGATTTTGAGATATAGTTATGTTGGAATCTTGTAAGTATAAGTATTCTATTCCTGTCATTTCTGATTAAATGTATCATTATCAAAAGAAATTGAACTAATGGCAAATTTTGAAGGCAGAGACCGCCTCATACATTAGTAAACGTATAGCTATTGCAAAGGTCATCATCTGAATTTGATTTGATTTGGGTCATCGTCGACAGCTGACCAAATCTGCTAATATCATTCCTGTTAATGATAAATTCTTGATGAAGAAATTGACTCTTTTGTATTTAAAGGAGTTGTGTAAACATAGTGTGCCTGTATCGATCATCTCTATCAAGATCCTCGCTTCGCATTGAATTTCTAGAGATTTGCTCAGAAGTCATTAAGAACGAATCTTGATGAGAGTACTGTGTACCACTCAAATCGAAGGGACGAGATAAAGTAACGATACAAAATACTATAAGTGTTGTTCTATGTTTGAATGATTGACCTTTGGTAATAAACTATAAAATCGTTTTCCTTTGGAGAGGTTATCATTGATAATTATCGTGTTAGGATCGAGATCGAATCTTGTTAAGATTTATATATTAGAGCATCTTTAAGCAGGAGTTGGGATGAAGACACCCGACATACACCCATTGTGAGTTGGACATGTCTTTTAGGTTTAAGGTTTCCTATGATGGCGAACCTAACCTTACAAAATACTCGACCCGCGAGACCTGAAATGATTGTTGAAATTAGGATCTGATTATTGACTGCCGGTAGTGGGCAGGAGGTTATGTGAATATGAAATCTAGATCTTGAAGTGCCAGATGGGTAGCGAAGTTATGCCAAAAATTTTAACCATGGAAAAATGAATTGATGATCCGGAAGATCATGGGATATAAGTCCCCGTTATATGGGACCATTGAGATGATGTAAAAGATTGATTTGAAAGGCATATAAGCTGGATCTACCCTAGGACTTCAAGAGCTGCGTGAATTATGTTTCGTAAATCGAACTTGATAAATGTCTATCAAGTGAAAATCTGATTGTTTCTTAGTAATGTTTAGATCGGCGAAAAGTTGCATTCATCAAAAAACCGTGAACATCATGGATAGAGAAATTAAGTCAACAATAAGCCTGATCGTATTCCCGTAGTTATGTTTGAGGAAACTCGCGTATTGTAATGGATTACACTTGTGAGAAAAGACCGAATGTGGAGGAAATACCCACATGGCTTTAACTCTATAAGAAGCGAGTAGTAAGATGATCTTTGAGGACAAAGATCCTGTTTAGGGGTAAATGCTGTGAAAATCCGTCAATTTATGGTTGATATTTTATTCTCAATAATTATTTGAAAACATTATTTTAATGTTATAATATGAACTGACTTAGTTTTGGGAAGAAATTTGGATTTACGTCTTGAAGTAGCATCAACTACGTCTAAACTGGAGGATTCTACGTTACGTGCTTACGTTTACATACACCGTTTTGGTGACAGTCTGACATTTCAGGAAATAAATTTATCCGTGAATATTATTTTGGGATTTTAAATTTGTGTTGGTTCATAAACTCACAAATTTACGAGAAGAGATTAGGACTTACGATTTTATTTTAACGTCCTTTACGACTAAACCGGAAACCTTAGGATTACGTATTTACGTTTTCGAACTCCGTTTTTGATGAGACAATTTTTATTAGATTCGTTTTGTGCCGTTGATTCATAATTTATAAAAACGTTTTTCGTAAAACGACCCGAGGGCACGCAAATCGAGGAAATTAGAATCGAGGATTACCCGTAAATAATTGGGGATGAGACAAAAACAAGTTTTGCCCCACCCCCTACACATGGGACGGCTACAAAACTACACCTCAACAAGTTGGTGTCAAGTTGTAAGCTAAGTTGCTTAACACATGTCCTAAGCTTACAAAGTAAGCTAAACTTACCACAAAACTAGCAACTAAACCATTCCTTCCATTATTCAACATGCAAAACAACTTTCTCTCCCTTTCCTTCTCTCTTTGTGCCGTCCACTCTCTCCCACAAACACCCCATTTGATAAAAAAATTAACCACAAACATTTGTTATAATTAACATATGTTAATCTCCATTCAAAGAGATGAAGATTGGTGCAAGTTTTAACATCTAAAAAGGTGTTTCTATGGAGTCTTGGGGCTGATTTTCCACAAGGAGTTCTTGAAGAATGGTGGTCTTGAAGATGATATTGGTTTATCACAAGTTGTGTGATCAAAATCCATGTCTTGATCATAACCTACATCATCATGGTGGTATAAAGATTGTTCTCCTCATCCTCTTGTTATTTTGATTATGTAATCATGTATTTTCTTTCCTATTGTATATGTATATGATGATTATATGATGATAAAAATATTGTGTGGGGATTTGGTGTTGATAATCATGGGTAAAAAGATGAAAAAACTATATGTAAAAAGGTTAAAATCATGCTTAAAATGATGGCTGTATAAAACAGTAAAGAACCATGTGATGAACTGATAAAATGGAATATATTAATGGATATATAGCAAGTAATATTTCTTGTACACATGTGAGAGTTGGCCATGCAATGTAATCATTATAATGAGTGAGATATGACTAAAACAAGTTTAGAGTACCAATCTGAATAGTCAGTTTTGGACGGATTGTTAAGGATACTTAGAGTTGGATTGAGCAGTAGCTAATACTAAGTTAATTGTAGCACATATCATGTAGTTTATGGTGTCCAAAAATGAGATTCTATCTCCTTGTAGAACTCAAGATATGGTAAAAATGGTGAAAGTGAAAGTAAAAATCAGATTTTGGGAAATTAAAGTTTAATTGTATTATATAAGAACTCAAATAAAAATAGTATAAAATGTGAATTAAACCCACTAACTTATATAATACATTTATATAAATATTTATTAGGATAAATAAATGGATATTTTATAAAAATGATAGTTTGATAAGTTTTATAAGTTATAAAACTATAAACATGATTTTTACGACTTTTTCGGCTATTACCGTAAAATTAACGTTTTGTTAAATAAAACTTAGACGGTTGGACCCGTCTAATGTAAACTTTTATAAACTCATATACTGATATATAAACATATATAACAAGTAAAAACCTATAAAACCCGAACTATATAACATACGGACATTAACGGGCTAAGTTAACGTTATTGGACTAATAATACAACAAAATGGGCTAAAACACTTATAAACTTATTTATTGGGCTTAACCTATTTAGGCCCAACATGTAAATTGTAAATACTAATAATACAAGTATAAAATGGATTAATACAAGCTAATAAACTTATAATAGGCTTATTGGACCTAAAACACGTAAATAGGCAAAACTAGTAAACTAGTAAGAAGTTACCAATACATAAACACTAAAATGAGTAAAAGAGAATATGTAAACCCACTTGATCATCATATATATAAAATCATCATATGTATACATAATTGTTATTTTTATAAAGTCATTGGACAAGAGTCTAAGACAAGTATTATTTGTCTAGGTTTCCGTGATTGAAGCACGTACCGTACATCCGAATTGTCGATAACCCGCTTTCCCACATCAACGTGAGTTCATAGCCTCGCACTCTTTTAAATGTTTTTATGAAATGTTTTATAAACCCGCGAGGGAGATAACATTTTAGTTTTTATGAAATAGGACATCATTTGTCCCGATTGTCTGTTTATTAATTTGGACTCGAATGATTGTATGACCCTATGAATGATTAAATGACTCGATAGATGAAATGAAATGGATTATTAAAGTTAGGTTATGTCACTAAAAGTCCCATTAGCATCAATTGTGAACTACCAGGATTTGGTAGACGCTTATGCATATAATAGTACTATTTGGGGACGATCACCCCAGTTCGCGCCTTGATGGTTGATCCCCGTCGTGCCACATTGATTGGTAAGTGAATTTATGTATGAGAAGATTCCCATAGCATGACCTTTGTGACCACACGCTAATTTAGATGGGCAAATTGAGTTTCGGGTTAGCTACCCGTTGTTTGTTTTAGTAAGGTAACAATGTCATGCGGCTTATAATAATCCAATTAACGAAATACTGCTATACGCACCGAATTACGATATATTGCCGACTAGAAATATGGGGTCTTCCTATTGATATTATGTTCGTGTTTTGGTTTTTCATAACCATATTCATATAACGGTTTTTATTTAACTTATTACAACGTTATAAAACGTATTGTATGATGTTTTTACGACATTGGCTCGTATAATGATTTTGAAGGAGAAAGCCTATATTATGATTTTGATAAGGAATTGTATAAAATGACTTTGGCTATTTTATGGCCTATTAAAATGAATTGTACAAAATGATTTTCGGTAATAATATTATACCGATGTTATATTGATGGTTTATTAAACTCTATGAATTCACTCGGCGTTATCGCTGACCTTTTCTTTTAACATGTTTTATCTCAGGTACTTGAAGGTAATTCTCGGGAAGACAACAAGAATTCATGGCCCGCACTTAATTAATAATTTCCATTCAAATTCTTTGTAAAACTTGTATGAAATACAATGACTTGGGACCTATGTAAATCTGATATTTATGAATGGAAATGCTTTATTAATAAACGACGCGATTTTTATGCGTTGTCTATGATGTGAGTAATGTGCTATCCCGTAACACCAACGAGTCTTCCGCTGTATTGAGTTGTATAAATTTGGGGGTGTTACAAACATACTTATATATTGCAGGTATTACAACTAGAACATAATGCATTAAGCAAAATACCTAGTGAAGAGCAAAGGGCGTCGATCAGTGGTGGTGGACTTCAGAAGGGTGTGTTATTTCCAATGTCTAAGACAACTGCAACTTCGAACAAGGATTTGGACAATGCAACTGCAGCTGCAACTACAACTGCGAAGAAGGTAAGTTATAAAAAAACATGTTTGGTTTCTAAATTGTACTATACATGACTTATTTACTGTGTTATGTATATATGCAGGTACCTACTAGAACTAGGTTAGCAAAAAATATGACAGCATCGTTGGAAAAGAAGTCTCCACTTCAAAATTCCCAATCTCAAGAAGATATTTATCCAGCTTCCGGATCACAACAAAATCTGTCTCCCTCGCCACAACAAGACGTACCTATTGCATCATTACGAAAGAAGCGTACACCTTATAAATCAAAAGTAAATCAATCTCCACCATCACTACCAGATGTAAGTATTTCCTCATTTATCATATAATTACTTGTTTAATTTATTTGTCATTAACGCATGTAAACATTTTTTCTTCAGACATTTAAGTGCAAACTGTGGAACATATCTAGGACAATTATCATTGGTAACGGTACGGTATACAAGTCTAAGGATGGAGACAATGTAATGATTCATAACCAACCACTACCAAAAAATTGCTACAAAGTTTTAGTTGATGAATCCTTAGTGGATGCAGCAATCATACCTGATGCCGAAAATAATGGTTTAAAAACTGGTAAGGATGTAAAAGGTAGTTTCGTGGCATGGCCAAAGGAAAAGGCTATTTTTTTGGAAGAAGTACATACACTTGATTTATCATCCTACACATACATAGCTTTTTATATTTAGTTCAATGTTTAATACACGGCTTTTGTTTCCATACAGGAAACAACACCACCAAATACCATAAAATTTGTTGTTGAAAGTGCACCAAAGATAGGATGTAAGCGCTCGATGAACGTTCCAGCAGGCAGTAAATTTACGACTATTCCTCATAAGCAGAAACAAGCTAGGAATAACAAGGCTCAAAAGACTTTACAATACAGTGATTCAAAGTCTTTACAAATGTGATTCTATGTGAAAAGTATGTTACTTGAGAATAATACGAGATTACATTTGTTGATTTGGTTATGTATATTCAATTTTATATATTAATGCAATTGAAATTTGATTTCAGAATTTTGTTTTTTTTATTGAATTCTGAAAGGTTACTAGAAGATGAAACATAGTCACACTTATTCACATTACAATGTGTGACTACATGTTATAAAAGGTCACATAAACATACAATTCTATGTGACTATTGGATGCATATAGTCACACAAAATACAATTTGCTTGACTTGACAAAGCATACAGTCACACTTATTACTACTATTGGTAACTCTTTGGTTAATTGTATGTGAAAAATTTAGGGCCATTAGCATAAATTGTGTGACTACATGTCATAAAAGGTCACACAAACATACAATTCATGTGACTATTGGATGCATATAGTCACACAAAATACAATTGGCTTGACTTGACAAAGCATACAGTCACACTTATTACTACTATTGGTAACTCTTTGGTTAATTGTATGTGACAAACTCAGAGCCATTATCATAATTTGTGTGACTACATGTCATAAAAGGTCACACAAACATACAATTCATGGGACTATTGGATGCATATAGTCACACAAAATACAATTTGCTTGACTTGACAAAGCATACAGTCACACTTATTTCTACTATTGTTAACTCTTTGGTTAATTGTATGTGACAAACTTAATGACATTAGCATGATTTGTGTGACTACATGTTATAAAAGGTCACACAAACATACAATTCATGTGACTATTGGATTCATATAGTCACACACAATACAATTTGCTTGACTTGACAAAGCATACAGTCACACTTATTTCTTCTATTGGTAACTCTTTGGTTAATTGTATGTGACAAACTTAGTGCCGTTAGCATGATTTGTGTGACTACATGTTATAAAAGGTCACACAAACATACAATTCATGTGACTATTGGATGCATATAGTCACACAAAATACACTAATCACATAGTAAATGTCACACATATCGTATATTCATGTGACAAACTTATAAACAATAGTCACTCTTAAACAAAACTCGTGTAACTGTAGAGTGTTTACCGTCACACATATTCACTAAAACACCAAATATTGTACCTAGTTTGTCACAAATTTTCGAGTATTGGTCACCCATTTTTGAGAGCTAAGGTCACTAAGACGAGCTTGTGACCAAAAGGTACCTACGGTCGTGGGACCTTTGGTCACAAAGCCTAAAAAAACCGTGTGTGACTCTATGCCTATGGTCACTCTTTTTGAGTGTAACGGATACCATTTTTTGTACTAGTGTCCACCTTCAACCGTGAAGGGTGTGAGAAGTTTCCTTGGTCATGCGGGCTTCTATCGTCTATTCATTCAAGATTTTTCTAAAATCGCTCGCCCGATGACCAACCTCTTGGAAAAAGATACTCCTTTTGTCTTTTCTAAAGAGTTCATTGAATCCTTCAATCTTCTTAAGGACAAGCTAACTAAGGCACCGGTCTTGGTTACCCCTAATTGGGAGCTACCTTTTGAATTGATGTGCGATGCTAACGACTTTGCCATTGGAGAGGTTTTGGGCCAAAGAGTGAACAAACACTTCCAACCAATCCATTATGCTAGCAAGACAATGACGGGGGCTCAATTGCATTATACCACTACCGAACAAGAGCTTTTAGGTGTAGTGTATGCTTTTCAAAAATTTCGCCCCTATCTTGTCCTTTCCACCACCATTGTCTGTACCGACCATTCTGCGTTGAAGTACTTGTTGACTAAGCAAGATTCTAAGACAAGACTTCTTCGTTGGGTTTTGCTCCTTCAAGAATTTAAAATCGAAATTCGTGACAAGAAGGGAGCGGAAAACCTAGCCGCGGATCATCTAACTAGACTTGAGGATCCGTATCAAGGGGATCATCCGAATCAAGAGATCAATGACTCTTTTCCCCTTGAGGCCTTAATGTCTATCAATTCCAATCTTGATGACACCCCGTGGTTTGCGAACATTGCAAACTACTTAGCGGGTGGAATTCTCAAGGAAGGGTTAACGTCCCAACAAAAGAAAAAGTTCTTTAAAGACATTCAACACTATTTTTGGGACGACCCTTACCTTTTCAAACAATGTGCGGATCTTGTAATTCTTAGATGTGTTGATGGGCCGGCATCGTTACTAATCCTTGAAGCTTTCCATAAAGGACCCATCGGTGGTCACTTTGGTCCTAATTATACCGCGAAGAAAGTGTTCGACTCTGGATTCTATTGGCCCTCCATTTATCATGACACTCATGAAATGGTTAAACATTGTGATGCTTGCCAACGCCAAGGCAAGATCACACATAAAGATGAGATGCCTCAAAATTTCATACAAGAACGTGAAATCTTTGATGTATGGGGTATCGACTTTATGGGGCCATTTCCATCATCTAAAGGGAACAAGTACATCCTCGTAGCCGTTGACTACGTATCTAAATGGGTTGAAGCTAAGGCTCTCCATACGAACGATGCAAGGATGGTTGTGAACTTTCTGAAGCAGCTTTTTGATCGATTCGGTGTTCCTCGTGCTATCATCAGTGACCGCGGGACTCATTTTTGCAATGATCAATTTGCTAGAGTCATGGCTAAGTACGGTGTTAATCATCGTCTTTCCACCGCTTATCATCCTCAAACAAATGGTCAAGTCGAGATATCTAACCGTGGATTGAAGAGAATATTAGAGCGAACTATGGGAGAGCATCGTGCCTCATGGGCCGATAAGTTAGATGATGCTTTGTGGGCTTTCCGTACCCCATATAAGACACCTATTGGTTGTACACCATATCATTATGTGTACGGGAATGCATGCCACCTCCTTATTGAGCTGGAATATAAGGCGTACTGGGCCTTGAAGTGGGCCAATTTTGACATAAACAAAGCCGCTGATCTTCGGAAGATTCAAATCAACAAGCTCAATGAACTAAGGAATGAAGCTTATGAGAATTCATTGATCTACAAGGAGAAGACCAAGATCATTCATGACGCAAGGATAAAAAACCGAGAGTTCCACGTTGGTGATCAAGTTTTACTCTTTAACTCTCGGTTGAAGATCTTCTCCGGCAAGCTGAAGAGACGTTGGTCTGGTCCATTCACCGTCGCCAAAGTCTTCCCCTATGGCACCATTGAGCTTTCTCAGCCAAATGGGCCTAATTTCAAAGTGAATAGCCAGCGTGTGAAGCTGTACTTTGGTGAGTAAATCTCTCATGAGATGATTCCATCCCTCACCACGTTTCCCTTGAATTAGTTCCGGGTCAAGTCAGGCTCGTGACTCGGTTAACAAAAACAAGCGCTTCTTGGGAGGCAACCCGTTGATCTATCCTTTACCGTTTTCATAATAAGTGTAGGGGGAGCCCTGTATGTGTTTGTTGTATTGTTTCTTATGATGTGCAGGGATTAAAGCTTCAAAGAGCACTTTCGATGACATTTGACGAACCGTGATCCCGTGTACCCGTCTTCCTGGTTCTATCCTAAACTATCGTGATTCAATATTTCATATCTTATATGTTCACATTGAAATCACAATAGTTATCCTTTCCTTAGAAAGATTTAAACAAAGTGCACAATGTCCTAAGTGTAGGGGATTTTACTCCCACATGCTTAAACATGGAGGACAATGTTTCTATCAAGTGTAGTGGGACTTCTATCGAAGTTAAGTGGGCTTTTCCATTAATTTGTCCTCATTTTAACCGGAAAATCTGATTTTTCGACTTTTTTAAAAATTTTTAATCTATTTTGGCCTATTTGTATAGTAGTATTTTCCTTTGTTATCGTTATTTACTTTCTGTGTTAGAATAAATTTTTAATAAAGTGGTTTTAATTTTCAACGTTGTGAATCTTTTGACTCAACCCGAGTTTACTTATCTAAGTTTACTCTAGCTAGTATCCTTAACGTGTTTAAGTCAAGTTTTGCTAGGCTTTTATATAGGGAACTTTAAAACGCGAAAGTCTTAACTCTTACGGGTTAAGAACAAGAACTTTTCGCAAGTTCCTATAATTGATACTAGAAAGTCGTTGATCAAGGGAACTTTAAAATGCGAATTCTAAACTTAAAAAAGTCTAAGAGTTTGCAAGATCCTACAGATGACTTAAAAACCTAAAACTTTGATTTAGTTGGCTAAGCATCCACGAGTCTCATTCCTTGAGTTTTTAAATTATGGAGAACGATAGATTTTAGAGTCAATTATAAGTTTAATATTCTTTCGTGAATTTATATGAGTTGATTATAAGGGTTTTCTCCTATCGCTTGTTAATAATCATATTTACAATAAATAAGTTTGTACGATTTGAAAAGTTGCTTAGCTTCTAGCACAAGATCGTTTAAAAGTTGCTCGGTATTAATTGGAGTTCATAGCCAAGACATAACTTATTGAAGCGGGATGCGAAGATTGGCGAGTCCGAAAAGGCCCTAACAAGGCATGAGGGCTACATTTTGTTGCTAAAGATCCCAAGTGATGTAAAGAATCATTTATCAAAAATCAATATGAAGGATCGAGACACACGACGAAAAGCAAATACTCTCCTAAAGATCATGGAGAAGTCTATCCAAAAAGGCCCTAACAAGGTATGAGGATAAATAGATCCAAGTCCTAAAAGGAGGCGGATCATTGTATATCAAAGTCCAAAATAAAGATTGGAGAAAAATGAAGAAGTCGTGGTCCAAAGTTGAAGAATCTCTCAAAAACTTTAAGTGAAGAAATTCCTATTATGAAGAGGAGACCATAATTTAAAAAACGTCTCTCAAGATTCGAAGTATGAAGTCGCTGCCAAATATCGATCCGAGAAAGGTCTCAAACCGTGAAGCGATTTATGCCAAGATATGAACTTTAAAAGGTCCCGAGAAGCAGTTTTAAAAGATTTTGTCCTTTAGCTAACTATTGATTAAATCGCCCCACTTTATTTTCGGCCTAAATAACTATCGAAATAAGTCAAACAATGCATCCTCGTGATCATTCAAGACAAAATTAAAATATAAGAGATACACCTAGGAATAAGGGAGTCTAAGTGAATAATTGGGCCACATGAATTCGTGTTAGTTTGCTAACTTATAATAACAATGATCTCGTTTTTAAGCTTGGTATGGGGAACGTGAAACTTGAGGATGATGAACATTCATGACAACCAAAATCCCAATGTAAGTTTTTGATTTCTTTACTTGTTTTATACATATTTCTATCTTTTTAGTTTCCTTAAAAGTTTAGTATTTAATAAAGGCCAAGGTGGGTTATCTATGATGAACAATGTAAACTGTGCTTCGAAATTAATGCACTGTATGAGGGCATTGCAATGGTCAAGTGTAGAGGATTTAATAAGTGTGAAAACACTTATCCTTTTACCACTTAATTACAATAATAACGACACCAAAACGTGTATTTTATGTCGTAAAAGTCAGAATTATGCGTGGTTTGTGTTTTTATTGTGTTTCAGGATAAAAATATGAGAAAAGGAGAAAACACGGGCTATCACGGGCTTTTATCGAAGAAAAAGATAAAAGACGAAGTCAAAAGATCAAAGAGTGCAAAAAGAACGGAAGTCCATGGCCTATTCTAAAGATTTATCGAAGAAAAAGTCTAAAGACGGAAGTTTAATGAAGTCGAAGAACTCAAGTCTAATAGAAGAAGAAAATTATAAGACAAGTTCAATTTATATCGACAAATCCTGAGACGACGTCGAGGAAGACAAATAATTTAAATCGAGTCGAGACGAAAAGAAAGAAGGAAGCAACAGATGCACTCCCCACCTCCTATATATACCCTCATAATGACACATTAGGAGGGTGTTAGTTGTTAGTTAATTAGTTCATTTTGAATTTTAGTTTTTTAGTTTTTAGAGAGAGAAAGTGTTTAACTTTCTCTCACTAGGAAAACTTCATCTTTTTATTCCTTTCTTGTTTGAATCAAATCTTTACTTTTGAGAGTTTAAACTTGTTTTAATATCATCTTATTCTACCTTTCTTGTTTTTTATTTTGATCTTGATTAGTGATAATCTTTGATTTTGTGTCATCTTGATGTTTATGTGATTAAAAAGTTTATCTTTTTATTCATATCTAAGTTTTTATCCAACTTGAGCTTTGACCTTATCATGCTTATTGGCTTATTTTGTATTTAGCTTATTTACTTTTCATTTTTCTTAAAAGTCTAGTTTTATTAAAGTTTGATTTCAGTGTTTTGCTTATTTATAGTTTTGAAAAGTTCTTATTCGTGCTTATTTAGTTATTTTCTTTAAAAAGTGGTTTAAGTTTTGGATAGTGCTTATTAAACTTTGCTTATTTGGTTTTGCTTTTCTCGAATTGCAAGTCATTGGAAAAGGGTAAACCCTTTTCCGACTGTGTATTCCGATAAGACCAGCATTCCGACAACTCCACTATTATTCCAATCACAGGATCGGAATAGGGTTTTGTATTCTGATTACTATTCCGATCTGGATTCCGATGGGGTTAATTCTTGGATATTCCGATTTGTTTAAGTTACGTGTATTTCGATCATTTCTTTTTCAGACATTCCGATAGGAGAGATTCCAATTGCTTTCTGACGTACACATTCTGATCATATTCAGACTGCCTCATTCCGATTGTATTCCGATTACTGTATTCCGACGGGATTTCGACCAGGCATTCCGACGGGGTTATTTGCTTGTTTTTGTTAAGTTTTAAGTTTTTAAATTCATTTTTAAGTTTTTAAGTTTTTAATCATTTAGTTTTAACTCGTAATTTTAGTTTAATTTTTAAAGCTTTTATTTTACTCAACGACATTTTCATATTTTCTTATAGCTTAAAATTGATAATCAAACCATTTTATTTTTCCACCAAGAACGACCGAGTCGCACTTTTAACTAGTAATCAATTCGAAAAGATCGGTTTAACGAACTTTTATAACTAAGAAAAATCTAGTTATTATACGGCGCCGTTGCCGGCTCTTTTCGTTAAGATTAACTGTTTTTAGTGAGAGACGCGTTGGACTTTGGGATCCGTTCACTCGTGAATGTTATTTTCCGTGTCAAAAATTTTCCAAAATCCATAAAAATTCAAAATTTACAAAAATCCAAAAAAAGTAGAAAAACATAAAAAACCAAAAATATTTCTTGACTATCTTTCTTTTCTTTTTGTAGGTGTGTATGCGTACCCGTGCTCGTAAGAAGAAAGAAATTCAAGCCGAAGTCGTAACTCCACCTATTGTCACCATGGAAAATCGACCAATGATCGAGCTTTTGCAATCGCAAGTAGAGGGTAACACCGATGGTATTGTCATACCCGAGATTGGAGCTAACAACTTTGAGCTCAAATCCGGCTTCATTCAAATGGTCTCTGCTCAACCATTCTTGGGGCGAACACTTGATGATCCTCATGACCATATCAAAAGGTTCCTTCAACTCACTAATACGGTCAAGTATAATGGGGTTTCACAAGAGGTAATTCGCTTGCAACTTTTTCCTTTCTCCTTAGAGGGACAAGCCCGGCATTGGCTTGATAAGGAACCGCCACAAATTATTCTTACGTGGTTGGATTTAGAGACCAAATTCATCAATTACTTTTTCCCACCCTCACGTACTACCGCTTTGCGGAATGAAATCATTAACTTTGAACAAAAGTACGGTGAGACATTTAGTGAATCTTAGGACCGTTTTAAGGAACTTTTAAGAAAGTGTCCACAACATGGTTTCACAAAAGTACATCAAATTAATACTTTTTACAATGATTTAAGCATGAATGACCAAGATTCACTAAATAGTGCCTCGGGGGGTAACATTTTGGTTAAGTCTTCTAATGCCGCATGGGATATTATTGAGAATAAGTCTAGAGTACAAACTAAGAGTGTTCGGACTAATGTGGCTAGTGCTAGTACTAGTGATGCCGACAAAAGAATTGATAAGCTTACTTCGCTTGTTGACACACTTGCTCTACAAACCGCTAACAATACCAAAAGCATCAATGCGCAAGTTAATGCTATGAATCAGTCATGTGAAATATGCGGGGGGATCTCATGCATACACCGATTGTCCTTCGACTCATGACAATCCGGAAAATGTGTATGCCGCCAACGGTAACTTTTCTACGGGAGACTATCAAGCTCGTCCTCAAGGTGACCGCAATTTGCTCAGTTATCGTTCAAACAACTTCCTTTCACCACCCGGTTTCCCCCCTCAAAACCAAAACAACCTCAATCGCAACAATCAAAACCAACCTCGAGCTCCAAATCAATATCAAACCCAAATAAACCCATATCCACCTCAAGGAAACAATCAAGTTCACCAACCACCCGCTTATCAACCACCTACCTACCATGCTCTTCCTCCCACCCAACTCGCCACATTTAATCAAGAGGTTGACACTTACATGAGGACTAATGATGCGAGAGTGCAGAATCTTCAGAGGCAAATCATCAACTTGAGAGGAGATATGGCGAAACAAAGGAATGATCTTCGAGCCGATATGCGAAACTCTTTGAGCAGTCAAACGAATGACATAAGTAATATGATGGCTAGTTTCTTCCAAAGTAATCAAGCCTCTGGTTCGGGTTCTCTTCCAAGTAACACCGTTGCTAATCCAAGAGGGGAGATGAAAGCAATCACCACTCAAAGTGGAAAAGGTTTAAAGGAACCCGAGCTTCCTACACCTACACCGGTGATTGTGACAATGGAAAACGAGTCCCCTTCTACAATTCCTCCACCTTCTATTTCACTAATTCCTCCACCTTCTACTTCCACCCCTCCACCACCCAAGGATGTGAGTGAGAATTCCATACCAAAGCCTTCATCTCAACCCAATATACCTTATCCCTCAAGCTTGAGGAAAGAGAATTTGAAAAATAAGGATGATATTCAGGTTTCCAACTTTCTTAAAATGTTTAAACAACTGAATTTAAACATCTCCTTTGCTGAGGCTCTCACTCACATGCCGAAATATGCTAAAATGTTTAAAGATCTTCTCAGTGATAAGGAGAAACTTCTTGATATCGCTCAGACCCAACTTAATGAGAATTTCTCCGCAGCGCTCTTAATGAAAATTACCCACCAAACTTGGTGATCCGGGTCGTCTTCTCATTCCTTGCAACTTCCCCAGGGTAGAGAATTGTATGGCCCTAGCCGATCTAGGTGATAGTATCAACTTAATGCCTCTAAGTGTTTGGAAACAATTATCTCTACCCGAGCTAGTCCCCACACGAATGACTTTGGAATTAGCTAATCGTACGGTTGCTTATCTAGTGGGGATAGCCGAGGATGTTTTCGTCGGTGTCGACAAATTCAACTTTCCGGCGGATTTTTTTGTCGTTGACTACGAGATGGACCCCCGTGTTCTGTTAATCGTTGGACGTCCATTCTTGAGGACCGGTCGCACTCTCATTAATTTAGCCGCGGGCTAATTAAGCATGAGAGTTGGTGACGATAAAATCGTCTTCAACATGGGTAAACTTTCTAAGCAGCCTTCTGAAAATGAGAGTGTTAATTTCATTGACGTTCTTGATGAGGCTTGTGAAGATCATTTCAAAGACGCTTGTAAAAGTGGTTCTTCTTCTCTACCCATTGTTGACACCATTGCCTCTATTGCTCCATCACTAACTCCATTTGGAGAAAGTGATTTCATTTTCAAAGAATTTGAAGCAACTTTGGGAGATGTGGACTTAAAATATGACGATTCTCCCTCCAATTGGGATGAAGACATTCGTACCATTGAGAAACTTCTCAATGAGGACAATCTCCTAAGGAAATCTATATCGATTATCCGAATTTGACTACGCCTTCCATCGAAAATCCTCCGTATTTAGAGCTTAAGGACCCACCGTCTCATCTCGAGTACGTTTTCCTTGAAGACAATAAGATGTTACCCGTCATCATCGCTAAGGACTTGAAAGAAGAAGAAAAATCTTGACTTATCGACGTGCTGAAGAATCGTAAGAAGGCAATTGCTTGGAAAATTTCCGATATCCGCGGAATTGATCCGAACTTTTGTACTCATAAAATTCTCATGGATGATGACTTTAAACCCGCAATCCAAAGCCAAAGAAGGGTTAATCATCGAATTCATGACGTCATCAAGAAAGAGGTTACCAAACTTCTAGATGCCGGAATGATTTACCCTATTTCGGATTCGCCATGGGTTAGTCCCGTCCATTGTGTGCCTAAGAAAGGCGGAATCACCGCTTTTCCCAATGAAAACAACGAGTTGATTCCTACTCGACTTGTCACGGGTTGGCGAGTTTGCATAGACTATCGCAAGCTCAATGATGCCACCCGCAAGGATCATTTTCCCCTTCCTTTTATGGACCAAATGCTTGAACGTCTAGCGGGTAATGACTATTATTGCTTCTTAGACGGTTTCTCCGGGTATTTTCAAATTCCCATCGATCCTAAAGACCAAGAGAAAACCACATTCACTATTCCTTATGGAACATTTGCTTACAAACGAATGCCTTTCGGCTTATGCAATGCTCCTAGGACTTTCCAAATGTGTATGATGGCTATCTTCCATGACATGGTTGAAGAAACTATGGAAGTCTTCATGGATGATTTCTCGGTCTATGGTGACTCCTTCTCTTCTTGTCTTGCCAATTTGGAACGCATGCTTAAATGGTGTGAAGACACTCGCCTTGTTCTAAATTGGGAAAAATGTCATTTCATGGTAAAAGAAGGCATTGTGCTTGGACATAAAATCTCAAAAGCCGGTCTTGAAGTAGACCGTGCTAAAGTCGATGTTATTGGTAAATTTCCTCCACCTTGAACCATGAAGGTTGTGAGAAGTTTCCTTGGTCATGCGGGCTTCTATCGTCGATTCATTCAAGATTTTTCTAAAATCGCACGCCCGATGACCCACCTCTTGGAAAAAGATACTCCTTTTATCTTTTCTAAAGAGTGCATTGAATCCTTCAATCTTCTTAAGGACAAGCTAACTAAGGCACCGGTCTTGGTTACCCCTAATTGGGAGCTACCTTTTGAATTGATGTGCGATGCTAGGGACTTTAACATTGGAGCGATTTTGGGCCAAAGAGTGAACAAACACTTCCAACCAATCTGTTATGCTAGCAAGACAATGACGGGGGCTCAATTGCATTATACCACTACCGAAAAAGAGATTTTAGCTCTAGTGTATGCTTTTGAAAAATTCCGCCCCTATCTTGTCCTTTCCACCACTATTGTCTATACCGACCATTCCGCGTTGAAGTACTTGTTGACTAATCAAGATTCTTAGCCAAGACTTCTTCGTTGGGTTTCGCTCCTTCAAGAATTTAAAATCAAAATTCGTGACAAGAAGGGAGCGGAAAACCTAGCCGCGGATCATCTAAGTAGACTTGAGGATCCTTATCAAGGGGATCATCCGAATCAAGAGATCAATGAATCTTTTCCCCTTGAGGCCTTAATGTCTATCAATTCCAATCTTGAAGACACCCCGTGGTTTGCGAACATTGCAAACTACTTAGCGGGTGGAATTCTCAATGAAGGGTTAACGTCCCAACAAAAGAAAAAGTTCTTTAAAGACATTGAACACTATTTTTGGGACGACCCTTACCTTTTCAAAAAATGTGCGGATCTTGTCATTCGTCGATGTGTTGATGGGCCGGTAGCATTACTAATCATTGAAGCTTGACATAAAGGACCCACCGGTGGTCACTTTGGTCCTAATTACACCGCGAAGAAAGTGTTCGACTCCGGATTCTATTGTCCCTCCATTTATCCTGGCGCTCATGAAATGGTTAAACATTGTGATGCTTGCCAACGCCAAGGCAAGATCACACATAAAGATGAGATACCTCAAAATTTCATACAAGAATGTGAAATCTTTGATGTATGGGGTATCGACTTTATGGGGCCATTTTCATCATCTAAAGGGAACAAGTACATCCTCGTAGCCGTTGACTACGTATCTAAATGGGTTGAAGCTAAGGCTCTTGATAGGTGTGAAAACACCCATCCTTTTACCACTTAATTCTGGCTAAAACAAGACCAAAACACGTATTTAATATCATTTGTTGGGAATTATGCGTGGTTTTTGTGTTTATTGCGTTTTCAGTGTCAACCGGATGAATATTGAAGAAAACATGGGATTGCACGGGTTTTATCGAGGAAAAAGACTCAAGACGAAGTCTATTGTCCAAGAGATGCAAAAGATTTGAAGTCATTTTGCCTATTTGAAGATTTATCAAAGAATAGAGCCAAAGATGGGAGATTCATAAATGTCGAAGAACTCGAGTCTATTAAACAAAAGATTATAAGACGAGTTGGAATTATTCACCGACACTTCTTAAAATCCAAAGTCGGAAACGTTTATTTAAAGAAACGTGAAGACTAAAGAATGTTGTCCCTAATATATGTGATGTTAAGACACGAATTTATGAAAAGAAAGGAAGAAATGAGAAGAATTCTAGAGAGAGAAACTAGAGAGAGAAAAGAGAGAGAAGGAGAGGATTAACTTGTGAATATTAGATTAAGGAATGAGAAAATGAACCACCAACCCTCCTAACATGCTAGGAGGGTGGTATATATAGTCCACCCACATGCGGGCTTCTTTATGGACTATATGGTTTGGGCCGGGCTTTCCTTTTGGGCTTTAGTTACTTATTAATGAACTTTAGCCTAAAGTTAAGCCCGTATAACACGACTAATATACTACCTATTACAACGTTCTAAAATACGATACATAATAAACATATGACCGAGCATTCTTGTTTGGCTCAATATTTTGAGGCTAACAATCTCCCCCAATGAGAGGTCATAAACCTTGGTCATTTAGGAAATTTGTAGAGATTACTAATCTCGCCATAAATGAGTCTTGAACGTGTAATCGAAGCCTTGTTCCTTCATGCTGTGATCTTTGAGCCTTTGTCGTTGTCTTTCGACTTTGTCTTTAAGCTTGAGATCTTCAAATCATCCTTCACTTGTCTTTGCCATCTTGCGATCTTGTGTCTTCATTCACATGCTCACACTATTAATTGTTGAATATGTCTTTAGGCATGAGTATGTGGTTTCTGAATCTTTGACTTTGCTGAGTACACCGTGACGCCACCTTCTCGAGAGAAAACATAGACACGGACTGAATGGCTTTGACATTCGTCCTAAATCGGTAGCGTTTTACCTCCGGTCGGTGAAGACCGTTATACGACATTAAATATCGTACCTGTGATCAGGTAGATTCAATTAAGAATCTCCTTGACAGGGTTTCGCGGCTGTACTAGCCGTTCTCTTTACTCGACCGTCTCAAAGCAAGACTGCGAACATAAAGAGTGAATCAATTGGATAGATATCCGTTTGATTAAAGTCGTCAATTCAAATTCCTGGAACAAGTTTGATTCATTAAGAATCTTACCATTGTTGCTTTCCAGTTGACACAAGTTTGATTCATAAGAATCTCACAAGTCACCTACCGTAACGCTGTTTAAGGTTGACGCTAGAAGGATTTCCATTCGTCACTGTGAATATTAATGAATATCACTCTGAATGTTCTGGCAAGACCATAAAGATATTGCGTAGAAACCTGAAACGAGTTTGAATCAATTAAGAATCAAACCACTGTTGCTTTTCAGTTTTTGCACATGTTCAATTCATAAAGAATCTTGCATATGACCTACCGCAGTGCTGTTTGATGTTAACACTGGAAGGATTTCCACTCATCATTGTGAATACTAAGTAGTATCACTCTGAGTGTTCTAGCAATATCACAAGGATATAGCGTAGGACTCTCTTGATCTTCATCCGTGTGTCCTAACGAGATTTGATTGATCTCTTGGCTCTAGACTCGATTTGTGCACTTTTAGTGGTCGGAGGCTGGAGCAGATGCCACCTATTCAATATCAACTATCTCGAAGTGAGAAAGTCAATAGTAGTCATGTTGTTCTCCGTGACAATAAAACAAACTTCTTTTGAGAGAAGCCTGAGTAGCTAGGAAAGGGTTGTGCTTCACATCACTGGGTCCATGATGAGTTTGTCTTCATAATGAGTTGACCCGGTTTCTGCCTAAGTTGTATGGAGGGCTTCTTTCTTTAGACCCTTTATCCTTACATTTCTTTTTCATTCTTCAACCCCTTCAATGCTTACCAAGACATCATTAATAGCACCTTGTTGTGATTGTTCCAGTGCTATCATCAGTACTTAGTCGGCATTCAGCTACGTTCACATTCTACTCCATCTTTCCTAAGGACTTCTAATAATCTATTGGATTGTCCCTGGGAAGATCCCTCCGGTTCTGGTTGGATCATAGGACTTAAACCTAACCACCCTTTTGACACCAATAACGTCGTGAATTAAAGATGTTGTGGGTATTTGATCGTAACCATGAAAACCACTTTAAATTCTAACAAAGTGTTTGAAAAACATTTAACACCTTGCTAGTTTTGTCGTTTCAGAAATGCCCCCTCTTCACATGTGCATCGATAATCGAAAGTGTTTCGCACATGTAGGTAAGAGTTAAAGTGCTTGAGTCTATATATTAGATCACATTTTAATCACATTTTCTCCCCCTATCTCTAATATATAAAATCTTTTGATATTAGAGATACCAAATTTGATTAAAATATATTTTGAAAAAAATAGTCTTGAAATCTCTGGGAGAAAGATGTGTTAATCTTTTGCATGAAGTTAAAATGCTCCCCCTCAAAAATTGATCCAATTGAATTGTCATTGTGAGGATATGATCCACATTTTTCTTTTTGAGGGTGGGAGTTGTTGAACACACAATTTTTGAAAGATTTTGAATAATCATTGAGAAATTCTTGAAAAATTTGTGTTCAACGCTTTTTGAAAAATCCTATGTCTTTGTGTCGAAGAGGTTTTTCTAAAGCATAAACTTGAGTTCATAGACTTTGAATGTCTTGACGAATCCACTCAAGTGTAAGAAGATTTAACTTCTTTTGCTAAGGGTAAGAGTACAAAAGCGTACACTCCCCCGTGAATTTAGATCCGGGTTGCAATCTGAAAGTGATTTCAAGCCATTGTGTTGACCTCAAAACGTTGAATGTTTTGTGACAAGCTCAACCCGTGATAGATTGCTCTACCCGTTGTTTGGAAATATTTGTCCAAAATAGACAATTTCCTTTATTAAAAGAAGAAATGACATGTTTTGAAAAATATTTACAACTTTCATTCGAGCTTTATGTACACACCCGTGTCGTTATTGAGCCACATTTCTAGGCACGTCCATATTATCGATACTGAAAGACATGTCGAGAAGAATATTTTTGGATTATGAAAGATTTTTAATTTTGTGTTTTTCTTTTATATGTTTTATATTTTTGTATTTTTCTTTTTCAAAGATATTTACAGGTTGATGTTTGATAGATAAATCAAGCAGGCACCTTTGCCAGAATCTCCAGGTCTGCTGGAGTCAAACATCTCATACCAATTTGCCTAACGAGGTACTCAAACCTATCTTTCGACAGAGCTTTCGTAAACAAGTCGGCTAATTGGTAATCCGTTCCAACAAAGTATAATTCAACGATACCTCTTTCAACTTGTTCCTTTATGAAGTGGTATCTGACATCGATGTGTTTCGTGCGGGAATGCTGTACCGGGTTGCAGGAGATGGCTATGGCCGACTTTGAGTCACAGTACATAGGTACTTTATCAAAGTGGAAGCCATAATCCGTGAGTTGTGTTCTCATCCAAAGAATTTGAGCACAACACGCAGATAGAGACACATACTCTGCTTCAGCTGATGAAAGTGACGTGCAATCCTGCTTCTTGGAAGACCATCCCACAAGCTTATCTTGACCTAGAAATTGTGCACCACCAGAAGTACTTTTTCGTGTATCAAGACATCCTGCATGATCAGAATCTGAATAGGGCGTTAGAAAGAAACCGGTTTCCCTCGGATACCAGAGTCCCATGTGAATGGTATTCTTGAGGTACCGAAAGATCCGTTTAACCTCCTTGAGGTGCTTTTCAGTGGGTCGTGCTTGATATCGTGCACAATAACATGTAGCATGATGAATATCAGGTCTGCTTGCTGTCAAGTACATGAGGGAACCAATCATGGAACGATATCTCGTTTGATCGATGGCATTTCCCTCCAAGTCAGCATCTAGCGATGTGGTTGATAATGGTGTCCCAACGGGGTCACATGAGGTCATACCATGCTTTTTGATTATCTCTTGACAATACTTAGCTTGGTTTATAAAGATACCACTTTGGGATTGGTGAACTTGAATTCCTAGAAAGAATTTTAGTTCGCCCATCATTGACATTTCAAATTTGCTGTGCATTACTTTTTCAAACCATTTTGAAATTTTTGGGTTTGTAGACCCGAAAATAATGTCATCAACATAAATTTGCACAAGCAAAATGTCATCCCCATATTTATAAGTGAACAAAGTTAGATCAATAGAACCTTTTGAGAAACCTTTGGATACCAAAAATTTCGAGAGCTCGTCGTACCACGCCCTTGGAGCTTGCTTGAGTCCATATAGTGCCTTGTGGAGACGATAAACCTTGTCAGGATAATGAGGATTGACGAATCCTTCCGGCTGCGTGACATAAACTTCTTCCTTCAAAGGACCGTTAAGAAACGGCGTCTTTACGTCCATTTGATAAACGATGAATCCCTTATGTGCAGCATAAGCAAGGAAAATCCTGACCGCTTCCATTCGAGCTACTGGTGCAAATGATTCTTCGAAATCAATACCCTCTTTCTGTCCATACCCTTTAGCCACTAGCCTAGATTTATTCTTGATGATCGTGTTCTCTTCATCCATCTTGTTTTTCCAGATCCATCGAAGATTTAATGGTGTTACATCGTATGGTCTGTCAACAAGTTCCCAGACTTTAAGTCTTTCAAATTGTTGAAGTTCATCCGTCATCGATTCAATCCAAGCATGATCAGCTAATGCTTCTTTGATGTTTTTCGGTTCAGCTGAACTCACGGCGAGTGCGAACATACAAACATCGGCATCAGTGTGAAGCTGTCGTCTTGTACGAACGGGCTGTGAAGGGTTTCCAATTACATGAACCAAAGGATGATCTCGGGTCCAATGATGTGTTGAAGGATGTCGTTGGTAGAACGTATGCATATTTGACGGATCAACATGGCGATTAGAAGACTCTCCAGTTTCGTGTACCGATGTACCGAATGGGTTGTGAAAATCGTCATCGTCAGATAATGCACCGTCTGCTTGATTTGTGTTCTCTGGAGCAATGACAGTAGTTGTGGATGTTGTAGGATCTATTGTTAATGTGATATTCTGAGGAGGTAAATCTGCAACAACCCGTGTTGAAGTAGATGAAGTTGTATCCTTGTGTTGATGATGATAGGTATCATCATTCGTATCATGAGTGACAGCGGAAGACTTCGATGCAACTTGTTTCTCCCCCGTGAAATATTCATCATACATTGGTCCATATAACATTTCCAACTCTTCATGTGTCGTGTCCGCTGTCATATCTGCTCTAGGAACATGTTCAGGAACCAGCTTTGAACTTGACGGTTCATTGCTGTGGTCTTGAGTTCCGAGTTCCGTGCGGTTGTGAACGGAAGTCGTGTGTCGTTGTGGATCGGGACTTAAACTGCTTTGTTCAAGTGCCATTTCTTGTAATTCATCAAATCTGATATGAATAGTCTCGACTATCAATTTTGTTCTCTTGTTGTACACTATGTATCCCTTTGACTGAGTTGCATATCCCACTAAAATGCATGCATCACCTTTCTCTTTCATCTTGTCCAGATTTTCACCATCTCGAATAATGTAACACGCACATCCAAAAACATGAAGGTGTTTGAGTGAAGGTTTGCGATCATTAATTATGTGATATGGTGTCTTTTCGTGTCTTGGGATAACTAAGGAGCGGTTTTGTGTGTAGCATGCGGTTGACACGGCTTCGGCCCAAAAGTATAGTGGAAGTTTTGAAGCGGATAATAATGTTCGAGCAGCCTCAACTAAAGTACGGTTTCGTCTTTCAACAACGCCGTTTTGTTCGGGTGTTCGAGCAATAGATGTTTCATGTTCAATTCCTTCAGCTTCAAAATAGTTTCTCAGTTTTGAATTCAAAAATTCAGTACCTCTGTCAGTACGAACCACTTTAACTTGAGCTTGAAGACCACGTTGTATCACTTTAAGGAAGTTGATGAGAACATCGGGTGTTTCATCCTTGGACCTCAAGAAGTGAGTCCATGTGTACCTTGAGTAGTCATCGACAATTACCATAACATATTTCTTCCCATTGATACTTTTAACACGCATGGGACCACACAAATCTATATGAAGAAGATCTAACCGTCCTTTAGAGCTAGGTGTAGTCTTTGTCTTGAAACTACTCCGTTTAGCTTTACAAAGCTCACAAGAAGAACAAAGATGATCTTTGATGAATTTCAAGTTAGGAAGGCCTCGCACAATATCTTTCTTAGAAAGCAAGTTGATGGTATCGAAGTTAAGATGAGATAAACGTTGATGCCATAACCAAGCTTGAGTCGTTGAAGCTTTAGCCATGAAACAGATTGGAGTTGAAGATGTGGAGTCTTGTAGTGAAATAGTGTAGAGATCAGTACCCCGTGTTCCGGTAAGTAAGTCATTCCCATCATAATCACGAACAAAACATGTCTTCTTTCTAAAAGCAACCTCCAAATCCGCATCACAGAATTGACCAACCGAGAAAAGATTATGATTGAGCCCTTCGACGTAGTAAACCCTTTTGATAGTGATGTTCCCCTGAACCAAGTCTCCATATCCTAGGATCGGTGCAAATTGATCATTTCCGAATCGGACCGTACCCAGGAACTTCTCCACGAAGTTAATTAGAAGCTTGAGATTCCCCGTCATGTGCTTCGTGCATCCGGAGTCCATTATGAAGAGAATTACTTCGATCACCTGTAGAAGAATTAGAACACGATGGAGCATTTGCTAAATTGGATTCCATGTTAGTTGTGATTTCCGATTCATTAGTTTCCCTAGTTTCATCACTTAGAGGTACACTAACGCTCGTAGTCATATTTTCTGTCCTAACCTTAGGCATCCATTTATATCCTGGAGGACATTGATTAGAAAACCACCATTTCCAAGGCTTGCTAGCAGACTCATATAATTCCCTAATTCTGCTTCTAGGGTTCTTAGTGGTGGAGTCTGATGCAATACTTTTCTTAGGGGGGGTTGCACCAGAATGGTTCACTTTGCGTTTGGGTTTTCTAGCACTAATAGGCATCACAGTTTGCTTCTTAGTTCTAGTTTCTACGCCTTTGACATTATTCGAAACACACATAGCATTATTAGCATTAGCACACTTTCCACATTTCACACAAACAAACTTAACTTTCATAGCATTCAAAGTCGAATCATTCAAATCGTCATTACACGCGATTACAGACGTTTTATTCTTAGAAACATTGAAAATCCTAGGGTGGTCTTCTACTTGCTTCATCTACCCTTGACTTTTGTTTTTCCAGACCTTTTCATTCATGCGAGTGCTCTTAAGCTGGGGCCGGCTAACACTAGCAGTGGGGACTACTCCTGTAGTAAAAGACACACGTCTATTAGTGTTTCTAGAAGTCTGAGGTGATTGACTTTCTTTGTTTTGTGTGGGTTTAGTGGTCAATCTATACATCCCTGGTTTAACCACATTTGTGTTCTTAATGCTTTGTGATCGAATATTTGTTTCGGGAGTGTTTTGTGGTAACCTATCCTTCCCATCCGTCTTGGGGGCAAACGCAGGTTTTGCAAATGCAGAATTAGAGAAAACAGATGGTTTTCCCAAGACAGAGTGTCTAGTCACTTTTTGAGCATTGGGTTGTCTTACGACAGGTTTCTTAACACTAGGTTCCACAATCTTCCGACCCATCTTAGCAATGAGTTTCTGCAACTCTGCTATCGCTCTGTCCCTATCTTGTAACTGAGCTTTCAACCCTTTTTTTCAACCCTTTAATTTCCAAATTTTGTTCGTTCATTTCTCGAAACGTTTGGGAAAGTTTTTCTTGCAATTTATTATTATGTGGAAAACTACCAACGTCTTTTTGCAAAGCAAGTTCAAGAGAATGACAATGTTTTTGAAGGAAATCAGTTTTGTGTTGAAGTAACTCAAAAGCCTTTTTATCAACATTTTCTTTATGTTTCGAAAGCTCAAGTTCAAGACGCTCACACTCTTTGATTTTATCAAGATATTTGCATGCAACATCAGAATATTCATCGATATCAGCACAAGATTGAAGAGTAACACACAAAACATCTTTGGAGAGACATTCTTCTAAGAGTAGATCATATTCGTTTGAAAATTCCAATTTGTCATTTTGAAGGTTATCAATTTCTTTTTCAAGAGACTCAACATATTTCAAATCATCAAACATTTCAGACTGAATTAAATTTTCAAACTCAAGAACATGTTCTTTTATTATCTTTGTATTTGGTATTAAAAGTTCTTTCACAAGCACAGTTATGTCGTGAGGAATCTCGGTTTTCCACTTATCCTTTTGACGTTTCTCCCAATCGCTTTCAACAATTGATTGAACATTATTAACGTGGTGTTTAAGAAAACCAAGTATTTTTCTACTTTTGCTTTTAGAAGCATCTAGAGGCAAATAATTAATATATTTAAAAACATTAGTTTTCCTCTTAGTGGCAAAAGCTTTTTTTCCATTGAATTCTTTTTTGTTTGCATTCTAAAAATAATTCCTCACGAGACTTCTGTTTTTGTGGAGTGAAAAGACCATAAAGACTGTTTTCATAAGCATAGTTATATGGTTTCACAAAATCTTTATTGACCGGTGATCTACTCTCCTCATCCCAAAGGGACGTCTCTTCACTATCGAGGTTAGCTACAGGGCAATCATGATTGGTCCATTCGGACTCGTCAAGATATAAATGGGGGTTTGCAGCTTGAGCTTGTTCGAGGTACTTGGGGGTGGCAAAGCTAGGTTGACCCTTGAAAAACGACCGAGGTGCTATCATTCTTACGGTTTGAATAGAGTCGTGTGTATTATAAACAACTTTTTTCAAAAAATCGACTTGTTCTTCGAGATCCTTTACTTTTTCAGTATCTTTGGTTTGTCTATTTTTGAAATCTTGTTTTAATGTTTCAACCTCTTGTTTCTTCTCGTCAAGAATTTTAGCAGAATCGGTGGTGTTCATAGAAATCCTCTGTTCAAGTTCATTAACTTTTGTTGTGGCAAGGTACGTTTTTTGACGTTCATCACTTAATAAAACATTAAATTGACGTTTTTCTTTAGTTAACAAAGCAAGAGCTTCATGGTATTTATTTTCAAAATCGTCCTTTTTAACGTTGATGACACGACTTTTGTACCCCTCAAGCTCGTTGGTCTTTTGAAGAAGCTCAGCCCTATAACTATCAATAGTCTCACTAGATCTTATAAGAGCGGCTTTGCATTCTTCAAAGTTTTGAGTGAGCGCTGCGTTTGCCTTCTTTAATTGCTTTTGATTCTTTCTATTTTCATTGACATCTTTTTGTAAACTAGCAATTAAATTAGCAAGCGCGACACGCTCCTCGTCATCATACTCATTTGCATGTTGATCATCCTCAAACCCATTATTGCACATGTCTGATGAATCGGGTGTGGTATTGCTATCAACCGTTTCCATCATACACGTGTCAGTAATTGTTGTTGGTAGATCACTATGCTCATGTGTATCACCAAACACATTATATTCAGCATCATCTTGTACCTTATCAATTAGCTCGGTATCAAAGATAGGACCATTGTCATCTTCAGTGACGTTAAGGACCTCATGAATCTTTGCCATGTATGAATAATGTGCCTCGAGTTCTTGGTCGGAGAGTTCATCATCTGTGTCGTCAAGCATTTCTCCTTCCTCAGTTGATAACTTGATTCCAGCTTCCATTTTCTTGCACAACAGCATCTTTTCCTTATGATAACCATAATATTTAACCCTCTTTGGCTGCCTGCATTCCTTGGCCAAATGCCCAAAACCTCTGCAGTTAAAACACTGAATCCCACTTTGTTGCACAACTTGAGTCCCAACAGTTTCCCTATTTCCAACAACAGTAGCCACCCTTTGATTATCATACTTAGTTTGTCGATCATACTTTGGAGGACTCTCAACACGTCTTCATGTGTCATACCTTGGAGGACTCTGTGCATGGGTGTTCCTCGAGTTTGAAGATGTTCGAAGGTTGTTGTTGGTGGGTTTGTAGATTTTCTTATATTGCTTCATAACGAAAGCCATTTGTTGCTTGAATTCCCTATCCCGTTGAGCTACTTCTTCATCACTGTCTTCTTCGGATGATTGCTCAGGTATGGGTGATGGTGCTCTTGCAACTTCTTTTCCTCGGGATCATGTTGGAACATGTGACTTGGAGACAATGGATGATCGTGGTGATGATGATTGAGTAGAGTATGTCTTTGAAGTACGGGAGTGATAATCTGGGTAATGTTGAGTGGTAGACACCAAAGCAAGTGGATTGGAAATCTTTGCAACTCGCTCAGCTCGAAGTTCATTTGCCTCATTTTGAAATTGTTTCAAGATGTCAAAGAGCTTGTGATATGAAACTTCGTCTAACTTTTGTTGTTGTTTGACCAAGGTGACCAACCGTGTCCACTCTGGTTGAAGTTGCTGTAGAAATTGGACATTGACTTGCATGGTGGAAACTTGCAAGTTGTTTCGAGTCATATCATTCATCATTTTGTAGAATCGGGAGTAATAAGAATCAATTGATTCCCCATCCTTTGATGTAAACTTGCCAAAGTTCCAAAACATCTTAGTTTTCACATCTTGTTTGTTAAGTGATTCACCTTGTTGCAATCTTTCAATGGCCGTCCACATTTCTTGAGCAGTAGGACATGCGTCAACCGTAGAGTAAATTTCATCTCCAATGCCACTGAGAATTAAGTAAATTGCTTCCTTCTCTGCATCAAACCACGCACGGTTCTCTGGGGTGAGGTCGGTCCTCTTTTCATCACGTTCATATGCGGGTTGTGCGTCACTTGTGTCTGTGGCTGGTACTGGAGGAACTTTAATCCTTGAGAGTTTATAGGGTCCTTCAAAAATACATTGCCTTAAAGCATCACCGTTAGGTTTTGTGTCAAGGTAACGTATAAAACGGGATTGCCATTGATCATATCGACCCGACACAAGCATTGGTGGTCTTTCTTTGTTACCTGCCACCATTATGTTGTTGTTCGTCACACGATATTCGGCAGTAGAATCCATCTTAATATTCTCTGAAATGATGAATCGAATGTGGATCTTAAGTAGTTGTGTTGTGATTGATTGGTTGTTGAAATTCCGAAAATTGCAATTTTTTCTCAGCCCGACAATAAATTCCTCAGTCCGACAAAACGGTAGACCTAAAAAATTTGTAATCACCAAATTTTGAAATTGAGCTAGAAATGTCCTAAAACTAGTATGGAAAAAATTTGATTTTACTTGACCTAAAATTTTTTAGCTAAACATGTCATCGGAATGTGCCATCGGAATGCCCATCGGAATGTTGCATGGATGGGAATGTCCTTTAGATCGCAATGTGCACCTGTCGGAATCCTTCAGATCGGAATGTTCAGATCGCAAAGTGTACCTATCGAAATCCCAGATCGGAATATTCTGATCGCAATAATCTGTCGCAATAACACCTATCGCAATGTGGCTGTCGCAATGTGGGCAGAGTAACGTTTCAAGATTGCCTTAAATTCCGTCGCAATCCAGAAATGACCAGATCGGAATAAGGGGGCTATCGCAATACTGATCGCAAAGTAAAACCCTAGGGTTATTGCGATCGAAATCGTACTCTCCTTTTCCGAAATTCAAGCTGTCGCAATAAGGGACTTTTTTCCAACTTTTTAGGCAACGATTTTAGCAACTTTTAGGCAACAAATTTAGCAACTTTTAGGCAACAAGATCGTGTTTTTAACCAAACCAAAACAACCAAATCTCTACAACAAGATTAAAGAAGGTATACGGTTAAGAAACACAATCAAAAACAAGAAAAATCTTGAATTCGAGGAAGAAATATGGATCAAATCAAACGGATCATATGAAAACACAACAACCAATCACAAAACTACCCCATGGCGATTGATACCAATTGTTGTCCCTAATATATGTGATGTTAAGACACGAATTTATGAAAAGAAAGGAAGAAATGAGAAGAATTCTAGAGAGAGAAACTAGAGAGAGAAAAGAGAGAGAAGGAGAGGATTAACTTGTGAATATTAGATTAAGGAATGAGAAAATGAACCACCAACCCTCCTAACATGCTAGGAGGGTGGTATATATAGTCCACCCACATGCGGGCTTCTTTATGGACTATATGGTTTGGGCCGGGCTTTCCTTTTGGGCTTTAGTTACTTATTAATGAACTTTAGCCTAAAGTTAAGCCCGTATAACACGACTAATATACTACCTATTACAACGTTCTAAAATACGATACATAATAAACATATGACCGAGCATTCTTGTTTGGCTCAATATTTTGAGGCTAACAATCTCCCCCAATGAGAGGTCATAAACCTTGGTCATTTAGGAAATTTGTAGAGATTACTAATCTCGCCATAAATGAGTCTTGAACGTGTAATCGTAGCCTTGTTCCTTCATGTTGTGATCTTTGAGCCTTTGTCGTTGTCTTTCGACTTTGTCTTTAAGCTTGAGATCTTCAAATCATCCTTCACTTGTCTTTGCCATCTTGCGATCTTGTGTCTTCATTCACATGCTCACACTATTAATTGTTGAATATGTCTTTAGGCATGAGTATGTGGTTTCTGAATCTTTGACTTTGCTGAGTACACCGTGACGCCACGATCTTGTTGTAGGACTTTTATTCCGATCTAGGACTTTTAGTGATATTCCGATTTGGGTTAAATTGTTTGTTTAATTTCTCGTTTTTGAAAAGCTTTCAAGAGTTAGTTTTATTCATTGTCCAAGTATTTTTCTAATCTTCCCTTTAAGTTTTCAAGCATTTATCTTTAAACTCGTCTTTTTAGTTTAATCTTTTAAAGCTTTAAGTTTACTCTTCGACACTTAATTACTTGTTATTAGTTTAAATTAGATAAACAAACCGTCACTTTTTTATTAACCAAGAACAAATCATCCACTTAGAGCCGTGATCAATTCTAGGAGATACCGAGAGAACAATTTAGAACCCCATAGCAAATCAGTGTATCAAATGGCGCCGTTGCCGGCTCTTCTCGTTAAGATCAACAGTTTTTTGTGAGACCTTGGATTTTGGGATCCGTTCACCGTGAACGTTACTTTTTCATAAAAATTTTCAAAAACACAAAAAAATATAAAATTTTCAAAAATCCTAAAAATTAAAAAACATAAAAACCAAAAATATTTTTGCTTTGTTTTTGCCTTGTTAGTTCTTTTGCAGGTGCATGCGTACACGATCAACGTCTTATCAAGAGCCCGAGCCTCTCGAAGACTTAGACATGGTCGGTGAAAACAACAACAATAACCCGCCTCTCAACAATAATAACAACAACAATAACAATCCTCCTCTTAACAACAATAATAACAACAACAATGAGCCTCTACCGGATAATCGCCCGATGATTGAACTTCTGCAAGCACATGTAGATGGTAACGATGATCCCATTATCATACCCGCGATTGCAGCCAACAATTTTGAGCTCAAATCCGGCTTTATCCAGATGGTCTCTGCTCAACCATTCTTGGGGCGTACCATTGATGATCCACATGACCACATCAAGAGATTTCTACAACTCACGAATACGGTCAAATTCAACGGTGTTCCACAAGAGGTAATCCGTTTACAACTTTTTTCCTTTTCTTTAGAAGGACAAGCCCGGCATTGGCTTGCTAAGGAACCGCCACAAAGTATTCTTACGTGGACGGATTTGGAGACCAAGTTTATCAACTACTTTTTCCCACCCTCTCGTACTACCGCTTTGCGGAATAAATCCTTAATTTTGAACAAAAGTACGATGAGTCTTTTAGTGAATCTTGGGACCGTTTCAAAGATCTTTTAAGAAAATGCCCACAACATGGTTTTACCAAAGTGCACCAAATTAACACTTTTTATAATGGTTTAAGCATGAATGACCAAGATACACTAAACAGTGCCTCGGGGGGGTAATCTTTTGGCTAAGACTTCCAATGCTGCTTGGGATGTCATTGAGAATAAGTCTCGTGTGCAAACCAAGAGTGTTCGGACCAATGTCGCTAGTGCTAGTACTAGTGATAGCGATAAGCGACTTGACAAAATCACTGTGCTTCTTGAATCGCTTGCTACCCAAACCGCCAACAACACTAACAGCATCAACGCTAAAAACGCTCACGACGCTCAAGTCAATGCTGTTAGCCAACCATGTGAGATATGCGAGGGTCCTCACTCTTACACCACTTGTACCGCCACCCAAGACTGCCCTTCTGAGAATGTGAATGCAGCATACGGTACCTATCCTCAACCCGCTTATCAAGCTCGTCCTCAAGGTGACCGTAACTTGCTTAGCTACCGCTCTAACAACTATCTCTCACCACCCGCTTTTACTCCTAACAACCCAAACCAACAACAAAACCTAAACCACCCTCCTCAACAACAACAACAATCTCATGGACCCTACATACCACCTCACAAACAACAACATCCACCTCAAAGAAACAACCAAGTTTACCAGCAACCTGCTTATCAACCACCCGCATACAATGCTCCTTCCAACCAACCCACCGCATTACACCAAGACATTGGAACCTACATGAGGACTAATGATGTGATCGTGGACAATCTCCAACAGGAAGTGCGCAACTTGAAAGCAGACCTGGTGAAACAAGGGAACGATCTGAGAGCTGACATGCGAAACACTTTGGATAGTCAAACGAATGACTTAAAAAACATGATGGCTAGTTTCTTCCAAGGTAATCAACCCTCTTCTTCGGGTACTCTTCCGAGTAACACCGTTGCGAATCCAAGAGGGGAGATGAAAGCAATCACCACTCGCAGTGGCAAAGGTACTGATCATAAAACTCTTCAATATATTCTTCATCAGAAAGAACTGGATATGAGACAACGGCGTTGGTTAGAATTACTTGCTGATTCCGATTGTGAAAAGAGCGTTTTAAGCCGTTACGAGTTAGATCATTAATGATAACTCTTTTACCGAAGTTACCTACCCAGAATCTCGAAGCGTAAGAAGAAGCACTTAAAGTAGAAAATGTATGAGCTGAGAAATAAAGAGGAATGGATAAATAATTTGAAGTTCGTCAAGATGGAATTAGTTGTATTAAAAATCATAGTAGGTTACCCGCCCATGGTAATTTACGAGATTTGATTATGTACGAGTCTCATAAATCGAAGTATTCTATACATCCTGGTTCCGACAAGATGTATCAAGATCTGAAGAAACTCTATTGGTGGCCTAACATGAAGGCAATCATAGAAGAATACTTTAGTAAGTGTTTAACGTGTGCAAGAGTTAAAGCAGAGTATTAGAAACCATTCGGTCTGTTGATACAACTAGAGATTCCAATATGGAAGTGGGAAAGAATTACGATGGATTTTGTGAGTAAATTACCTAAGACATCAAATGGACATGACACCATCTGGGTTATTGACGATCGTCTTATAAAATCTGCCCGATTTCTTCCTATTAAAGAGATTGATAGTATGGAAACTCTTACGAGATTGTACATTAAGGAAATAATCTCTCAACACGGAGTGCTCGTATCTATTATCTCAGATCGTGATTGTAACACCTCACTTGGATAAGTGGACCGTTACGTGTATTTATGGCGTGTCATCCAAGCATAAGGTAAATGTCCTAAAACATTAACTGACCATAAAGGAAATACCGGAATCAAACATCGGTAATCCAAACATAAGCTCAAAACATGAAAAGTAAATACTGAAGGAAAGAACTAAACAATGTCCAAATAAGCAGAATAATGTAAGAAGTGCATAAAGTAAGAAGTATGGATAGCTTCCATCCAAATGCACATGCTCTCAGAATCCTAAGAGCGTTCTGTTGTACCTGCCGTTAGAACATGAAAGGAACTATGGCTGAGCATAACGCCCAGTGAATGGATATAAAGCATGATAATAAATACTGAAATGAAGCAGATGATAAAATACTGAAGGTGTAAGACGGATAAGTAAAGTTGCAGCAGAAACCTGTGTAAAATCTGAAAATTCTAATTTATAAATAATAAAGCTGAACAGTTATCTATTAAATCTAAAAACATGCATTTACTGTATTTTAATTGCTAAGAGCTTATATAGGTCATGTGCTGAACCAACCGTTGCATGAATAGCTGGAGGGGTGACCTCGTCATGTTGTAGAGGGGTGACCTCTAAATAATGTGATGGGTGGAGGGATCAAATCCAATGTGAAGGATGTAGAGCACACACCACATTCATCTACGACTGTAATATGATAGCCTAGGATGCATGTAAAACCCGCTTGCTTTTACCATGAACAGTAACCTTAAGATCGTACGTCGCAGATTAAAAACTTTCCTTTTACAATATGATCACATTCACGTACTATTATTTAAGTATGACATACGTGTATAAACATGATAGGTATCGATTACGTACGAACACATGATAAGTATTTAACATTTATTTAATCACGAACGTAATTAAAACGCGAACTAATATTAATTACGTATATGGATATATATTTATTACGAACATGAATAAATAATATATTTAGTCACGATCAGAAACTAATTAAATTACGTAAACTACGTAACACGTAATCACGGACATTTAAACGATATACATAATTATATACGACAAGTAATTATATACGTAATAATTACGTTTAACACGGGTAATTATAGCTAAGAAACTTACGACAAGTAATTATATACGTAATCACGGACCTTTTGTATATTTAATTTAACACGACAAGTAATTATATACGTAATAATTACGTTTAACACGGGTAATTATAGCTAAGAAACTTACGACACATTTAATACTCGTTTACGCGTACCATTTTAACAAAACGCGACTTCATAAAATTAAGGGGCTGCTTTCGACAAGTGAGAAAAGAAGTGGGACTTGGGCCAAGGCCCAAGTGGTTGCTCTTGGCCGTGTATAACAAACAAAAGGGACGGGGGGTTGTTTTTTTTCCTCTATGCCGACACAAAGAAACACAAACAGAAACCCTAATTTACAAAACAAGCAGCCGCCACATATTCTCTTTCTTTTTCTTCCATGCCGCGGCCAAAACCTAAGAAAACAAGAAGATTGGATCGTGTGTTTCAATCCAGAGATCAAGTAATGCAAGTGTTTGACATCCTAAACCCTAAATACGATTTGTAAGTATATAAAACCCTAATTCGTTTTTTTTCTTTTCTTTTAATCCGAGTTCTTGGGAATTAAAACATGTTAAACGAATATTATGAGGCGGGTTTTATGTCGGGATGTTGCTGTGTTGTTTGGCACACAAACCGAGAGTCAAAAGACTCTCGATGACGAGTTACAGCCACCAGCCGCAACCCTAAAAGGGTGCTGGCCGGTTTGGTCTAACAGTGGGAACCCTCGCAGGGGTTAGTACTAGCAGTGGGAACCGAGACCTTGGGGGTCTCGGTGGGATTATTATAGCTAGCAGGGGAAACGAACCACAGACAGGGGGAAACCCAGAACTGCCAGTGGGAAAACTGGCAGTTAAGGGTGCGTTTGGCAGTGGGGTTTTAACAGGTTTAAGGGTACGTTTGGCAAACTGTTTTATAAAACATAACTAAAGGGCTGTTTGGTTCGGCTTTGTATAAAAACACACACGTTTTCACGGGATTTCACGGGTTCGTTTTACGACAACGTTTTAATAAATAATACTTTAGTACGGGTTATGATTTTACAAGTTATTAGCCTTAACATGTATATTAATTTTCAAGATAAATAAAAATTAATAAAACCTGACTTATTATTACAAGATTAATTATTTCAAGTTAATTAAATTAATTTATCATGCTATATAATTAATTTAATTAAAACATGGACTTGGGATTATTATTACTAATTAATAATACATGATTTTAACCTAAGTATTGTTAGTATTTAATTTATATTATAGTGATTAATTAATTATTAAACATGACTTAAAATTTATTTAATTATCATAACTTAAGTTATATTAATATTAATATTAATACATGTTTTAAACCTAAGTATATTATACACTTATTTTTAATTAAATCATGTTATATTTAATTAAATACCTTTAACCTATAGTTTATTTAAATGACATGTATAAACGATACATTTTATCATTATGACTCAGAATATTAATCAGTAAACACTTAAGCTTATTTATTAGCTTATTTAACCAGCTTATATCTATTTATGGAAACTTTCTATTTTTAGAAACTTATCTATTTTAAGCAGTAATTCTATTTATGGAAAACTTTCTATTTTTGGGAACTTTATATTTTTGGAAAACCTGCTATTTTGGAAAGTTACTTAATATTGCTCAGTAAGCATAATAATACATGAAATACCAGGAATACTTAATCAGATTAACCAGAATATAAGATAAACTCATATTAAAGCTTAAAACACTAAAACATGCCTTAAAACATATAAAATAAGTTAAGACAAGACATGAAACCCCGTACGTATTCAGTGATTCGATACTTATACACGTGTGTATTCATGTAGCGTTAGTGATCCAGAAGTAGGAGTCTTTCTTCCGTTCATTCACTGGACTTGAGGTACGGATTTCCGTCCTTTCAGTATGGACATTATTTCCTTATTAGGATTTCCCCGTATGCAGCCAACTGTTTTCCCCAGTATTTGTTTTATTGTTTTGAACTGCTTATGTTTAATTAGCATAATCTATAGCCATATACAAGCATGACCAGTTTTTCCTAGTTATGGAGGTACCATAACCATAACATTGGAGGCACCAATGTTATGACTTCCCCACGGCGGAGTGATTGCTCGTGGCGTCCCTTTCAGTTTTGGCCATATTATTATATCATGTGGGGCGTATGGGTGCATCCTAGTTACATGTTTTATTCAGTTTATCATGGTGAATGTGGTGTGTGCCTTGCATCCTTCACAAGGAGTTGATCCCTCCTACCCAAACCAGTATATTAATTAGAGGCATCCCCTCTAATCAGCATGATGAGGTCACCCCTCCAAGTATTCATGCACGTGACCTTTTCATGACCTATATGGGCTATGGTATATTTATGTTAAAACAGTTTCAATAAGATAAACATAAGGCTTTTCAAACTATAAAACCAGTTTTCTTAATACTTAACCAGTCTACTCAGAACTTAGTCTTCCGCTGTTATATGTTACATGCTTATCCTATTTCATGCTATATTGTATATCCGTGCACTGAGCGTTTTGCTCAGCCGTTACTTTCCTTTCCATGTCCCAAAACGGCAAGACTCGAGCATTTGGAGGACATGCATAGGATGGAAGCTGCCATAGACTTCTTCTCATGTTTCCTTCATATATTTATGCTTGTTTAGTCTTTCATTCAGTTCATTTACTTTCTTATGTTTTGGGCTTATGTTTGGGAACCGATGTTTGATTCCGGCTTTCCCTATGGTCATGTATGTTTTACTACATATTACCTTGCATGCTTTGATGACACGCCATAATTACGCGTGACATTTCCATTTATCAAAATGGGGTGTTACAGTTATGGTATCAGAGCCAAGGCTTCGACCTGTAGGCTCTAAAACTTGACCTGTGACTAGTGGGTAGTCACCAGGAGCTTCCTAAGTCAACGCTTGTTATTCCACGTATTGACGTTTTCAGCTCCTTTTTGTTTTAACCATTACGTTTTCAGCACCTTGTTGTTTTAACCATGATGTTTTCACCAGTATCGTTTTACCAATATGGAATGAACAACCGTCATCCATATTTAGTTATGTGTCAGTGTCTATGCATGATTTTCCTAGTGAACTATGATTATGTGAACTGAACCCCAGTAGTTCATATTTTTCACATAAAATTTTTTTCTGTTAAGTTTTGACAATGACTTTTAATTGTTATGTTTCATGCATTCATGCATTTATATCATATGTCATATGTTGTAGGAATTTTGACTAAGTAATGGTTGGTACAGGACTGGCCCTATTTAGTCGCATGTGCTTTTATCGAAACTTTTAACTTTGGGACCGACCCATAGGCGTCCCCTCGCCATGTCTTTTGTTTTGGAACCGACCCATAGGCGTTCCCTCGCACATATAAAGGTTTTATAAACTACATTACGCATTCATGCACTGTTTTTCTTGCATAAAATTTTTCTCATGATTTAAATTGGCATAAATTTTTTTTTTTCATGTCCCATCATAAGTTATTATGTTTTTATGTCAAGTATGCCTTCATACTATCATGGTTAACTTCAGTTTCATGCTGATTATGTTATACACTTCTTCGTAATAGATGGTTTCATGTTTCCTCATGATAATTCTGTCTTCATGTTGATTATGTTTCACGCCTCTTTTGTTATTTACGTTGTCCTGCAAGGCATTGTTAGATTTCTTGAATCATGCTTTCATGATAGACATGGTTGGTTTCCATTGATCATGCTGTCAGGCAAATCATCGTTGAATTGTGTGTAACCACACTTTAGCGTTTCTCTATGCAACCAGAATGATGTCTATGCTAATACTGCCAGGTTATCATGATGGTTTTCCTAACCGTTTAACCGGTTTACTTTCCTTAAATCATGACAAATGATCGAGCCCATACCGATCATTTCATGTGCATTCCATGTGTACTCCACGTACCGTATTTCATGTGTATTACATGTACCTTAATCCATGTGTATTCCACTTGCAATACTTCACGAGTATTCTCTAGTCGATTCTAAATCATCTCAGGCGTATGTTCACTTGCTGATATTCTACAAGGTTGTCGATGCCGCTCATAGCTTGGAGATGTTACTGAAGGTTGATGCTGCTGATGTTGGGAGACGCTACGAGATGCTGATGCTGATGCTGTTCACAACCTGGAGATCCTAAGAGACGAAGACAAAGGCGTCGGAGCAAAGCAATTGGACGAGAAGATGCTTCACCATCAGACAATTCCCATCAATCATTGTCCCAAATTCATAGTTACATGTCACACGTCGTTCGGCTGTCATTTCAGCAATATGAGTGCAAACCAGTACCAGCCAGCCACTCAGCTGAATAGTTACATGAGTCACGGTCATGAGAATGACCGTCATGGAACCTACAGACAAGATGATAGTAACCACTACTATGACAGCAACTATCCTAGAAATCACAACCGAGGCTCCGGCCACGGACGTGATCAGACATACAAATGATCAGTAGTCCAACCGATCCGCCAATTCTGGCATATTAACCTAATATTTGTAGTTCTAATTGTTTCACATCTCGAGACACATGTCAAGACATCAGTCAAGACACATGTCTCACGTATACTTTCTGAGGACACATGTCAAGATACCAGTCAAGACATATGTCACGCTTACATTTCTCAAGACACGAGTCAAGACACATGACTCACGTCTAATTATGGAACATTTCTAAGAAATTCAGGGTACCCTCCAAGGGTATATCTATGTTGTTGTGCCATGTATTAATCAGGCCACAAGAATTTCAACACCATTATCGGCGCATCAGTGAGAACTGTCACGTTGCCGATGTCACTTTCATTTCTTTCACCATAGTTCATATATTCATAACCATGAAGGACGCCTTTCGTATTCCCACGCATACGAAGGTTTTCCTTCATCTTAATGATAAGATCCAAGCTGCTAACGCATTTCCTCGGACAGGCACGAGATGAATTTTATCCTAATTATGTACTATGAACACCACACCATGCTGTGATTCATAATTATGTACAGTAATGTTCAGGCTCCTGAATACATTCAGCTTGATTTTCCATCAGGAAAATCCGTACAAATTATCTACGCTTACAAGCAGGTTCATTGTTAGCCATGGTCGCTAAAATTTTCTAGCTGTCAGTAACACACGACTACTAAGGTCCTTTTACGCATAATCAACGGATTATTCCAAAATTGTTCCTTACACTCCAGAAGAACCTGCAAGGAGAAGGTACCATGAGATTATGTGTCGACTACCGTCGACTTAAACAAATCGCCATTCATGACCGTTATTCTCCTCCACATATTGACAACAGGTCCAATCAACCGTATGGTGTTAATCACTTTTCCAAGATCGAACTCACGATCATGCTGCCAACAGTGACGAGTGAAAAAGCAGGACATGTCCATGACTGCTATTCGTACACGACTCGGTCATGCTAGATTTATGATTTTGAATTAGTCTCATCAATGCTCCAACCGCATTATGGACTTAATAAATTGAGTTTCCATGAACTCCTAAACAAATTCATCAGCGTTTTCATTGAGGATAACCTAATTTCCTCTAAGCCTAGAGAAGAACAGGAAGACCATATTTGCACTATGTTGCAAATTCTATGACAAGAGAAATTCTACCCTGGAATTTTTTTCCAATATCAATTCTGTTTGATTACAGTGACACACTGAATCACATGGGTTTCTATGGTTAATCTTACCATGACTCAGCTTATGCGTAAAGGAGAGAACCCTACACTACATTAGGTGTTCTAGAAAATTATACGCTAGGAGAAGTCTAGATTCAGAGACTCAGAATTTCGCAAACTCCTAGGTATCAAGTTCTACGAAGCAAGATACAGTTACGTTCATATCTAGGTACCTGACATACCAACAGGTTAAGATAGGACACCAACAAACTGGGATGTTTTCATCATATGAAATTGTGAATCGAAAAGGGACAAGATCTCCATGGATTTTAGTTACCAGATTTCAGCAAACTCAGAAGAAGCATGATGCTATTTGGGTTATTGTCAACAGTTTGATCAAGTCTGCAGAATCCTTACATCCGTACGGATTTCAGAACCAACAGATTGAACGAACATGTTCCAGCCAAGGCTCATCCGGTCACTTGGCAATCCCTCAGCTATCGGGTCAGACAAAGATTCGTAATTGTACTCCTAACTTACTTCACGTCTTCATTCTAATTCCACGACTTGCTTTCGCGCTCACGTTCATGACACTATTCACGTTCATGATCGTATTTTGGCTTACGATTTTACGTTCATTTCTTTTCTCGTTCTGGGAAGTTGCAAGAACTTGTGAGACCAGACCCAAGTTTAGTATAACTCTCCATCATCAGATAGACATTTCACGTCATATTCCACGTCTCACCTTGTAGCGTTTGACGTTACCGCCATTATATTCTATGATCACGATATGTCTCACATGTCATGTTCATTCCACGTTCCTCATATCATGATCAAGATATGTCACACGTATCATGGATCACGATATGTTTACTCATACTACACTCACCATATCTCCACGTAGCACGTTCAAAATTTTTCACGTATCACGTTCAAAATTTTTCACGTACTACGTTTCCTTATGTCTCGCGCATCGTTTCTAATTATCAGTTAAGTCAGATGGTCTTGCATCGTAACGTTTCAGTTACCCTTGCACGTTAACTCTTATTTTCCTCGATCGAATTTAGGGGATCTACCTTCCGTTGATAACCAAGAATTTCTTCGTATTCCAAGTTAAGGTCAGGAGGACCAAGATTTATTATTAGTGTCAGGATCTTCCGAAGGAACCGTTCCAAGAGGGAGGCCACTTGGAAACGGACAAGTTCATCCGGACTTCTTATCCGTTTCTCTTATCGATTAGATATGTCCTTTCAGTCACGTCACGTTCTATGTCTTTTCAAGACATGTCACGTTCCACGTTCCCTTCTACCATGTCACCTTCTTTTCCGTAATTTTGCATACCTTTCCAGTTTGATTCGGGTATGTTCCGCTTCCAGTTACTTTATCTATAATTCGGGGACGAATTATTCTTTTTAGGGGGGAAGAATTGTAAAACCCTCTTGCTTTTACCATGAACAGTAACCTTAAGATCGTACGTCGCAGATTAAAAACTTTCCTTTTACAATATGATCACATTCACGTACTATTATTTAAGTATTACATACGTGTATAAACATGATAAGTATCGATTACGTACGAACACATGATAAGTATTTAACATTTATTTAATCACGAACCTAATTAAAACGCGAACTAATATTAATTACGTATATGGATATATATTTATTACGAACATGAATAAATAATATATTTAGTCACGATCAGAAACTAATTAAATTACGTAAACTACGTAACACGTAATCACGGACATTTAAACGATTAATATTATTATGTATATTTAATTTAACACGACAAGTAATTATATACGTAATAATTACGTTTAACACGGGTAATTATAGCTAAGAAACTTACGACACATTTAATACTCGTTTACGCGTACCATTTTAACAAAACGTGACTTCATAAAATTACAAGTATTAAGGGGCTTCTTTCGACAAGTGAGAAAAGAAGTGGGACTTGGGCCAAGGCCCAAGTGGTTGCTCTTGGCCGTGTATAACAAACAAAAGGGACGGGGGGTTGTTTTTTTCCTCTATGCCGACACAAAGAAACACAAACAGAAACCCTAATTTACAAAACAAGCAGCCGCCACATATTCTCTTTCTTTTTCTTCCATGCCGCGGCCAAAACCTAAGAAAACAAGAAGATTGGATCCTGTGTTTCAATCCAGAGATCAAGTAATGCAAGTGTTTGACATCCTAAACCCTAAATACGATTTGTAAGTATATAAAACCCTAATTCATTTTGTTTCTTTTCTTTTAATCCGAGTTCTTGGGAATTAAAACATGTTAAACGAATATTATGAGGCGGGTTTTATGTCGGGATGTTGCTGTGTTGTTTGGCACACAAACCGAGAGTCAAAAGACTCTCGGTGACGAGTTACAGCCACCAGCCGCAACCCTAAAAGGGTGCTGGCCGGTTTGGTCTAACAGTGGGAACCCTCGCAGGGGTTAGTACTAGCAGTGGGAACCGAGACCTTGGGGGTCTCGGTGGGATTATTATAGCTAGCAGGGGAAACGAACCACAGACAGGGGGAAACCCAGAACTGCCAGTGGGAAAACTGGCAGTTAAGGGTGCGTTTGGCAGTGGGGTTTTAACAGGTTTAAGGGTACGTTTGGCAAACTATTTTATAAAACATAACTAAAGGGCTGTTTGGTTCGGCTTTATATAAAAACACACACGTTTTCACGGGATTTCACGGGTTCGTTTTACGACAACGTTTTAATAAATAATACTTTAGTACGGGTTATGATTTTACAAGTTATTAGCCTTAACATGTATATTAATTTTCAAGATAAATAAAAATTAATAAAACCCGACTTATTATTACAAGATTAATTATTTCAAGTTAATTTTAATTTATCATGCTATATAATTAATTTAATTAAAACCTGGACTTGGGATTATTATTACTAATTAATAATACATGATTTTAACCTAAGTATTGTTAGTATTTAATTTATATAATAGTGATTAATTAATTATTAAACATGACTTAAAATTAATTAATTATCATGACTTAAGTTATATTAATATTAATATTAATACATGTTTTAAACCTAAGTATATTATACACTTATTTTTAATTAAATCATGTTATATTTAATTAAATACCTTTAACCTATAGTTTATTTAAATGACATGTATAAACGATACATTTTATCATTATGACTCAGAATATTAATCAGTAAACACTTAAGCTTATTTATTAGCTTATTTAACCAGCTTATATCTATTTATGGAAACTTTCTATTTTTAGAAACTTTTCTATTTTAAGCAGTAATTCTATTTATGGAAAACTTTCTATTTTTGGGAACTTTCTATTTTTGGAAAACCTGCTATTTTGGAAAGTTACTTAATATTGCTCAGTAAGCATAATAATACATGAAATACCAGGAATACTTAATCAGATTAACCAGAATATAAGATAAACTCATATTAAAGCTTAAAACAGTAAAACATGACTTAAAACATATAAAATAAGTTAAGACAAGACATGAAACCCCGTACGTATTTAGTGATTCGATACTTATACACGTGTGTATTCATGTAGCGTTAGTGATCCAGAAGTAGGAGTCTTTCTTCCGTTCATTCACTGGACTTGAGGTACGGATTTTCGTCCTTTCAGTATGGACATTCTTTCCTTATTAGGATTTCCCCGTATGCAGCCAACTGTTTTCCCCAGTATTTTTTTTATTGTTTTGAACTGCTTATGTTTAATTAGCATAATCTATAGCCATATACAAGCATGACCAGTTTCACCTAGTTATGGAGGTACCATAACCATAACATTGGAGGCACCAATGTTATGACTTCCCCACGGCAGAGTGATTGCTCGTGGCGTCCCTTTCAATTTTGGCCATATTATTATATCATGTGGGGCGTATGGGTGCATCCTAGTTACATGTTTTATTCAGTTTATCATGGTGAATGTGGTGTGTGCCTTGCATCCTTCACAAGGAGTTGATCCCTCCTACCCAAACCAGTATATTAATTAGAGGCATCCCCTCTAATCAGCATGATGAGGTCACCCCTCCAAGTATTCATGCACGTGACCTTTTCATGACCTATATGGGCTATGGTATATTTATGTTAAAACAGTTTCAATAAGATAAACATAAGGCTTTTCAAACTATAAAACCAGTTTTCTTAATACTTAACCAGTCTACTCAGAACTTAGTCTTCCGCTGTTATATGTTACATGCTTATCCTATTTCATGCTATATTGTATATCCGTGCATTGAGCGTTTTGCTTAGCCGTTACTTTCCTTTCCATGTCCCAAAACGGCAGGTACCCAAGACTCGAGCATTTGGAGGACATGCATAGGATGGAAGCTGCCATAGACTTCTTCTCATGTTTCCTTCATATATTTATGCTTGTTTAGTCTTTCATTCAGTTCATTTACTTTCTTATGTTTTGGGATTATGTTTGGGAACCGATGTTTGATTCCGGCTTTCCCTATGGTCATGTATGTTTTACTACATATTACCTTGCATGCTTTGATGACACGCCATAATTACGCGTGACATTTCCATTTATCAAAATGGGGTGTTACAATGCATCCATACGCCCCGCTGATAATACTGATAAAATGGCCAAGCTGAATAAATGGGACGTTGCGAGAAATCACTTCCCCGCAAAAGAGTCGTGACATTGGTGCCTATAGTGTCATGGTTACGGTACCTCCGTAACTAGTATATAACTGGTCATGCTTGTATATAAAGCTCAGGAAATTTATTTAGTTATTAAAATCGTTACTGATAAGCTTAAAACATATACTGGGGAAAACATTTGGCTGTAGACGAGGAATCCTAATCATGCATAGAAGAGAGTCCTTATTGAAGGACGGGAATTCCGTACCTCGTGTCCAGTAATGAAATAAGAATGAAAGTTGAAAGATCTACTCTGACTTCACGGTTACTACATAAATAACGGACGCGTTAATAAGTTGTCTAATCACTGTTTACTGTTACTGATTCTTGTCTGTTCTTAGTTTAATTTATTTATTCTTGTATTACTGTTTATGTATAATCTGATTAATCTGATAGTCCGGTGTATTTCTAATAATCTGACTGTTCTTTAAATGTTTACTGATTAGTATATATCCTGTATTTCTAGTTACTGTATGTCTATTCTGATATGGTATTATACAGTATTAAGTAACCTGCTAAAATAGGAAGTTTCTAAAATAGAAGTTTCTTAAAACATAAAGGTCTCCTTAATTAGTTCCTAAACGGAAATAAATCATTTAATAAATGGCATACCCTTTTTACTTATTTATTTATAAAAGCTAGTTAAACATTATTTATTTAATATATAATTAAATTAAACAACATTTGTACGCGTAAATTTGAGGTACAGAAATTTAAATAACCTAAATGATTTAATGTTTATAAAATACTCTTCTAAGATTCTTATCCTAACAAAACTCGACAACCCGAGTCAAAGGCTCCCCGAGACACATTGTCTCGGGTCAACCGTGAACCAAAAACCCACAGCCGGTCGGCTGTGTTCCTGCTGCCAAACCCACAGCAGCCACTGACCTTGTGTCAGTTGCCACTGGTGTGCCCAAGGTACCCACTGCACTGGTCAAAGTTCCCACTGCTTATGTAGTGGTTCCCACTGCTTGGAAACCCAAACACCCCTTTAATGTTTACTCACTGCATTAAAATCCCAAACACCCCGTGGTGATTATTTGTTCGCTGCTGTCCACCTAAAACCAGCAGCCTAATACGACTGTTCATAGAAAACGAACACCGAGACACCTAGTGTGTTTCGATTTGCGTGCAACACCCCAAAACTCACACACGATTCACTGACTTCATGGTTACTCCTTTTTTATTACCAAGTTCTTGGTTTGAATCCATGATTCGTGAAATAGGAAGGAATATAATTACCTTTACTTGATTAAGGAGGAAGACAACATACATTCTCGAATCCCTGCTAAAAAAATATCAAACCCGTCCTTGTTTTCTGATTATAGCCGGCGGCCTCCTTTTTTTTGTCTTTTCTGTTGGCAGGAACAAAGAACAAACAACCCTAATTTCTTTGGTTTTTGTCTTTACTGTTTGTTTGTGAAATGGGAAACCCCCGTATAATTTTGTGTTTATAAGTGGTAGTGGGCTCAAAGCTCAAACTCCTCCCTTTTTCTTTTATTTAGCCGCGGACTAAATGCATACTTAAATTTCGTTTCGTTTCATTTAATAATCTTTTGATTTGCGTGCTCGTGTTTTACATTCCGTCACATATCTATTTATTTTCCTGAATAACTATTACCTACATAATACTTGACTAATTACAATAAATTATTTTTCTGAACTAATTAATTAAGTAACGTTTTAAATAAAACTAAGGTTGCGTAATTACGGTTAACGTTTAATTATTTATGTATAATAAATAATAGATACGTAATATTTTCTAAAACTTAATAATATAATTCTGAATAATTATTTTGTTGTAGTATTTAAATAAACTGAGACTGCGTATTTACTGTTTACGTTTAATTAAAGTTAAAGCTGAGACTATGCGTATTTAATATTCGAGGATTTTAAATACGGGTTTTACAATTCTTCCACTCTAAAAAAACAATTCGTCCTCGAATTAGGGACGCGATAATGCTGTGGTTTTACAATTCTTCCCCTCTAAAAAGGAGAAATTCGTCCTCGAATTAAAGGTAATAAGCTGATGAAGTTATAAAAGCTGGAAAGGACACATAGGCTGAAAGAATATGAAAGCTAAAAGGACATATAAGCTGAAAGATAATTCGTCCTCGAATCAGGACATAATGCTGCTGAAAGAGTATATCGTGACCTGACTGAAGAGAACCTAGAACATAACATGACTGAAAGAAATTAACTGAATTATTGAAGAAAAAAGGATAAGAGGTCCGGATAGACTCCTCCGTTTCAAGTGGCCTCCCGCTCGAAATGATTCCTTCAAAGGTCTTAACATAATGAAAATCTTGGTCTTGATGACCCTGTCCTGATGAATGTTGAATAGTTTCTGGTTCCATACTTAAGATGGATTTTCTGAATATAATAGAATGAATAAGCTATATCATGTAGTATACATGAAACGGTACGTACAAATATCCTAAAAAGATAACATTTATCTCTGAGCAAGGTGCTGAAACATAAAGGGATGAACTACGTGAACAACTGTGAACGTGCTACGTGAGCAATTGGTGAATGTGGTTCACATTTATATGAGGAACGCTGGGCATGGAATGTATCGTGAACGTGATACATGAACATACTATGAACGTGATACTAGGACATATCATGAATGTATGATGACTGAGGGAGGAATGTCAAACGATACGGCCTAAGATAGGAAATGTCTGCCTGAGTATTTGAACGCTGTACTAAACTTGAGTCTGGTTGCTTAAGCTTTCTGTAACCGTATTTGGTAACAAGCTTTGAAACGTGTATCGTGAGATGGAACATGAACCTAAACGTGAAAATGTCATGAATGCGAGCGTTAACTTAAACCATGAGATAACACAAACTATGGACTGAAACAACATCATAATGTGAACGTGAGACGCAAACGTGAAGGTGAACGTAAACGTGAACATAAACATAAACGTGAACGTGAAATTTTCTATTTGATATGATGGTTGATGGAATACCGTGAAATCTTACGATTTATTGCTGAATTTCCGGAAGTTCTCTAACTGCGTAATCCTTTCAGATAAGAGTAAACGTGTAGGCTGGTTTAAATGGTTGACAATGACTTAGATAGGATCAAACTTTTCTGGGTTCTGTGGTAGCTGATAGCAACCTTCATGGAAACCTTGTCCCAATTCTGATAAAAATTTCTAATGGTTGTAACCACTCACTTGGCATGACGGCGTTCTATCTTGAACCTGCGGTGTGTCAGGCATTTAGAGATGAACATAGCTGCATCAATGTGTTATACTGCTTCTTTCAAAATTATGTCTGAGATTTTGGTATATTTTGTTGGAATTCTAGATGAATAGTCATGGAAGAATTTTAGTGAGATCTGTCAGTAATTTATGCGGTAGCATTCAACTAAGTTCTTGAAAAGTTTGTACTCTAGTTACAGACGTCGGTCTTGACCATCTGGTGATGGCCTTCACCTTCGCAGGATTGTCTGAAATTTCTTTTTGCTGAAATAGGGTGGCTCAGAAATGTCACCTTGTTCAACTAGGATTCACATCTAGGAAGCTAATTATATAATTTTTTCCTATCGAAGATTCTGTAGAACTATGAGAAGGTGATTCTCTTGTACTTCTCTAGAATTTAGGAGATTAGGATGTTATCAAAGAACATATTGACGATTTTGTCTGTGAAGTCATAAAAAAATTTATTCATAAATTTCATACTATAGCTGGGGCATTAGGGAGCTCAGACGTATAGGTCAAATTTTTTTAGAGACTATAGCGTGTTCAACAACAATCTGAAAAACATCAAGTTCTTCTTTCACCACTGTCGGTGGCATGGTCGCGAATTGTTCTGAATAATATTTAGGACATCGTAGCAAGTCAGGTAACCTTCTATTCATGGAATGAGTATCGTTTATGAATGGCGATCTTGTAAATTTTCGGTGATCGATATATGATCTCATCTCACCGGCCTTCTTTCTGATAGGCAGAAACGATACACTTTCTGGTGGTGCGTTAGGGAGAATAAAGCCTCGTTCCGGTAACTCTTGCAGAATTGCTGCAACTCTTTTAACTTAGCTGAAGCCCTGGAATAAAGAATTTTTAACTGGTGGCTGAAGAAGGAATTTCTTGAACACCTTATTAACTACTGGTGGCTGAAGAAGGAATTTATGTTTTTTTAGACAAGCTTGATGTTAAATTCTGTCTCGTGGTTAGGAAGGAATTTCTTGAACACCTTACTAATTACTTCTGGAAATGCTGAAGAAGGAAAATCTGCTGATCATAAATTTTAAGAACTTCAGAAGTGGATTATAACTGGTGGCTTGAAAGTCTTCGTAGCTATGGACTGATAAGTCACGCGCTTGTAAGGCAGAAACAATTTGTACTGGTTTTTTTGGCAGAAATTTAATGAATATATTTGGGATTTATTAAGACGGATCTCCTCGTTAACTGAAAGGATAACTTTATTAAACATGGTTGGTACTGTGGAGTCTTTTCTGGCTGGGAGGTCGGTAAATATCAGTTTTAAAATAAAGCTGTCATAGGAATACGTGAAAAAAACATGGCGATTTTCACTGAATCTGTTCATTTGTAACCTCACAGAATGAATACTGCGTGTTTAACCTGATTAATACCCAGTGGCGGTAACTGAATTGTAAGGGTCTGATTTATGCGTGGTATAACAAAACGGTATACCCCTTTGGATGGTACCCTGAATTTCTGAGGACCTGGTTTAGAAGGCGTACTGGAATTATGAGTCTTGACTCGTGCCTTGAGAATATATTCATATGACATGTATCATGACTGGTATCCTGACATGTGTCTACCGAAATGATACTTGGGACCTGTGTCTTGACTGATGTCTTGACTTGTGTTTTTAGTAGGTGAGTCTGAATAAGGATAAGAGTTTATGGTAACTGTTAGGGTTGGCAGACCTGTTAGACTGCTGACCTCTATATTTCTGGTCACGTCCGTTCCAAAGTTCTGATGGTTACTGACTGATTAATTATTAGCACGATGGTTGTCACTACTACTTTGTCGGTCAATTTTATGAGGGTCATTATCATGACCGTGATTCATGTAACTATTTCTGTTGAGTGGCCGGCTGGGTATCGGTTCCTACTTTTCTGATTGAAAATATGGTTGTGTGACGTGTGACATCTTAACAAAGGAAGTAAAAGGATGGAAGGTATGGTAGCGTCTGATGGTTGAAATATCTTCCTGTCGGGAATTTCAAATTTATAATTTTCGTCCTTGTTTAAAGAGTCTTCATAGTATAAACAGCATCAACATCTTTAGAAATCTCCAAAGCACCAACAACATCACCATTCGTGAGGTCTTCGAAGTGTTAGCAGCATCGGTATCTTGTAAAATCTTCAATTTACGAGGCGTATCGGCATCTGGTAAAATATCGACGAGTGGAAACTCCTGAGATGATTGAGGATCGATTAACAATACACATGTAGTAAGGTACATGGAGTACACCTGGAATGTTGTACATGTAGTACATATGAAAGTTTGCTGATATGATCAATACTAATGTCAATTATTTCACATGATCAAAAGAAATAAATTGATTTAACTAGTTAGCAAACTTAACTGAAACGGTTAACATGATAGGCTCATAATTTCTGTGTAGACTTAATGCTGGTTGTATAGAGGCTGAAAAGTATGATAAAAGGAGTTTCATCAATATTCAATATGGAGACATGATTGATGAAGACCAGAACATGATTTATCATGAAATAGGATTTTTCTGTAACCCTTCCGTATGTTAGAATGAAAACATCATCACCCTGCTGAAAACATAATTCTCATGAGGAGACATGAAACTTTATCAGCATGGAAACGACATTCACGTGAGAGTATAAAACTTTACTGATACAAAGAACATATAAGGAACTCAACTGAGGTTTAACATCAACTGGTGTGGATGACTATGGTTCAATCCACAGAATTCAACAAAGAGAACATGTGACAAACCATGGGCGATTCTGGTTCGATCCATACGTGTCAAAATTTTTGTGAGAACTATCATGTGTAGAAATTTACAATCTGGGACTAAATATGGTTGGCTGTAGTCCAATCCATACATGTCAAAATTTTATAAAATGTCATGTTATGACAAAGGTGAATAACTATGGGTCGGTTCACAAAACAAAATTCGACTGAAAAACATGACATTTGACCTCAGAAATAGTGAACACACATGGGTCAGTTCACCTAATAATATTCGACTGAAAACAAGAATTTGTCATGAGTTAGGGTAAAAGCCTATGGGTCGGTTTACCTGTACAAAATCTTAACGGGCAAGGTTGAACGCCTATGGGTCGGTTCACCAAAACAAAATTCGCAGAAAAGCACATGCGACTAAATATGGCCAGTCCTGTACCAACCTTTTACTTACTCCAAATTTTAAGAAAACCGACTGATAACTGAAAAAACTGACTAATAAATGCATGAGAAATATGAAAGTTAACAACGCAAAAATCTTGGAAGTTCCTGGTGACTACCCACTAGTCACAGGTCAAGTTTTAGAACCTACAGGTCGAACCTAGCTCTAATACCATAATTGTAACACCCCACTTGGATAAGTGGAAGTTTACGTGTATCTATGGCGTGTCATCAAAGCATAAGGTAAATGTCCTAAAACATTAACTGACCATAAAGTAAATACCAGAATCAAACATTGGTAATCCAAACATAAGCTCAAAACATGAAAAGTAAAAACTGAATGAAAGGACTAAACAATGTCCCAATAAGCATAATAATGTAAGAAGTGCATAAAGTAAGAAGTCTGGATAGCTTCCATCCAAATGCACATGCTCTCAGAATCCTAAGAGCGTTCTGTTGTACGTGTCGAAGAACATAAAAGAAACTACGGCTAAGAATAACGCCAGTGAATGGATATAAAGCATGATAAGAAATAATGCAATGAAGCAGATGATAAAATACTGAAGCTGTAAGACTAATAAGTAAAGTTGTAGGGAAACCTGTGTAAATCCAAAAAGTCTGATTTATAAATAATAAAGCTGAACTGTTATTAGTTAAATCTAAAAACATGCATTTACTGTATTTTAATTGCTAAGAGCTTATATAGGTCATGTGCTAAAACAACTGTTGCATGAATAACTGGAGGGGTGACCTCGTCATGCTGTAGAGGAGTGACCTCTAAATAATGTGCTGGGTGGAGGGATCAACTCCAATGTGAAGGATGTAGAGCATACACCATATTTACGTGATAATTGTAAACTGATAGCCTAGGATGCATCCATACGCCCCACTGATAATACTGATTAAATGGCCAAGCTGAATAAATGGGACGCTGCGAGAAATCACTCCCCCGCAGAAGAGTCATGACACCGGTGCCTCTAGTGTCATGGTTACGGTACCTCCGTAACTAGTATATAACTGGTCATGCTTTTATATAAAGATCAGACAATTTAGTTAATTATTAAAATCGTTACTGATAAGCTTAAAACATATACTGGGGAAAACATTTGGCTATAGAAGGAGAATCCTAATCATGCATAGAAGAGAGTCCTTACTGAAGGATGGGAATTCCGTACCTCGTGTCCAGTAATGAAATAAGAATGAAAGTTGAAAGATCTACTCTGACTTCACGGTTACTACATAAATAACGGACGCGTTAATAAGTTGTTTGATCACTGTTTACTGTTATTGATTCTTGTCTGTTCTTAGTTTAATTTATTTATTCTTTTATTACTGTTTATGTATAATCTGATTAATCTAATAGTCTGGTGTATTTCTGATAATCTGACTGTTTTTTAAATGTTTACTGATTAGTATATATCTTGTATTTCTAGTTACTGTATACTATACCGTATTCTGATATGGTATTATACTGTATTAAGTAACCTGTTAAAAAGGAAATTTCTAAAATAGAAGTTTCTTAAAACAGAAAGGTCTCCTTAATTAGTTCCTAAACGGAAATAAATCATTAATAAATATCATATCCTTTTTATTTATATATTCATAAAAGCTAGTTAAACATTATTTATTTAATATATAATTAAAATAAATAACATTTGTACGCGTAAAATTGAGGTATAGAAATTTGAATAACCTAAATGATTTAATGTTTATAAAATACTCTTCTAAGATTCTTATCGTATCAAAACTCGACAACCCGAGTCAAAGGCTCCCCGAGACACATTGTCTCGGGTCAACCGTGAAGCAAAAACCCACAGCCGGTTTGCTGTGTTCCCGCTTCCAAACCCACACCGACCTTGTGTCGGTTGCCACTGGTGTGCCCAAGCTACCTACTGCACTGGTCAAAGTTCTGACTGCTTATGCAGTGGTTCCTACTACTAATGCAGTGGTTCCCACTGCTTGTAAACCCAAACACCCCTTTAATGTTTACTCACTGCATTATAAGACCAAACACCCCCTGGTGATAATTTGTTCGCTGCTGTCCACCCAAAACCAATAGCCTAATACGGCTGTTCAAAGAAAACGAACACCGAGACACCTAGTGTGTCTCGGTTTGCGTACAACACCCCAAAACTCACTCATGATTCACTTATTTCATGGTTACTCTTTTTTTTATTACTAAGTTCTTGGTTTGAATCCATGATTCGTGAAATAGGAAGGATGATATAATTACCTATTATTGATTAAGGAGGAAGACAACATACAAGCCCAAATCCCTACTAAAAAAATATCAAACCCGTCCTTATTTTCTGATTATAGTCGGTGGCCTCCTTTTCTTTCTTTTTTTTCTTTTTTGTCAGCAGGAACAAATAACAAACAACCCTAATTTCTTTGGTTTTTGTCTTTACTGTTTGTTTGTGAAAAGGGAACCCCCCGTATAATTTTGTGTTTATTTGTGGTAGTGGGCTCAAAGCCCAAACAACTTCCTTTTTCTTTTATTTAGCCGCGGCCCAAATGCATACTTAAATTTTGTTTCGTTTCGTTTAATATCCTTTTGATTTGTGTGCTCGTGTTTTACATTCCGGTGCGTATCTATTTATTTTCCTGAATAATTATTACCTACATAATACTTGACTAATTACTATTAATTATTATTCTGAAGTAATTAATTATGTAACGTTTTAAATAAAACTAAGGCTGCATAATTACTGTTGATATTTAATTATTTCTGTATAATAAATAATACATACGTAATATTTTCTGAAACTTAATAAAATAATTTTGAATAATTATTTTGTTGAAGTATTTAAATAAACTGAGACTGCGTATTTACTGTTTACGTTTAATTAAAGTTAAAGTTGAGACTACGCATATTTAATATTCGAGGATTTTAAATACGGGTTTTACGATGATAGTCGTTTAACATCTGTATTTTAGGGATCGATGCAAAGTGCCTTAGGTACTCAATTGGACATGAGTACGGCATATCATCCACAAACAGATGGGCAAAGTGAAAGGACTATTTAAACTCCTGAAGATATGCTTAGAGCTTGTGTGATAGATTTTGGAAAAGGATGGGAGAAACATCTACCTTTAGTATAATTCTCTTATAACAATAGTTATCATGCTAGTATTAAAGCAGCGCCCTTCAAAGTACTTTATAGAAGAAAGTGTTGATCGCCTGTTTGTTGGGCCGAAGTTGGATATGTTCAACTAACTGGGCCAAAAATAATACATGAGACTATTGAAAAGATTGTTCAAATCCGACAGCGATTACAAGTTGCACAAGATAGACAAAGGAGTTACGCTAATACTAGACGTAATCCTTTGGAATTTGCAGTAGGAGATCGTGTTATGTTGAAAGTTTCGCCTCGTCAAAGAGTTATTTGATTCGGAAAGAAAAAGAAAAAGAATTCAAGGTATATAGGACCATTCAAAATAACAAAAAGAATTGCCCATGTGGCATATAAATTAGAGCTACCTAAAGAGCTAGTTAATGTTCACAATACTTTTCATGTTTCGAATATGACGAAATGCTTATCTGATGAATCTCTCATCATACCGATGAAAGAACTTCAACTTGATATTAAGTTAAATTTTATAGAAGAGCCTGTGGAAATTATGGATAGAGAAGTGAAACGCTTGAAGCAGAGCCGTATCCCAGTAGCTAAGGTACGATGGAACTCGAAGAGAGGACCTGAGTACACTTGAGAACATGAAGATCAAATTCTAGCTAAATATCCGCATCTATTTTCTTCTATTAACCCTAGTTCTAGCTAAATCTCAGGACGAGATTTAAAAATAAGGGTCTAAGACTATAACATCCAGTAGTTTTGACTAATGTAATATCTATGTTCATAAAAAAAGAGGTGATTTTACTAAGAAATTTTTTGCATTTAAATATGGTATATGACTGAATTGTTGAATATATGGATACTCACTATCTCAATTATCACTTCACATATAATATGTTACACACCCTATGTATATATCAAGTCTGAGTTCTAAAAGTAACTATACGTATAAACAATGAATAAGAACAACTCAAATACAACAAGGATGCCCTAAATAGCCATAGAAACGCTAGAAATCCCTTGTAAACTAATATTCCAAGAAATATAATTACATAAAATATATGTACTATTATCAACTACATTATACAAATTATAATCTATCATATAAAGGAGAGGTACATAGTCACTTAATTTAACCTAGAATAAGTATCATAATAAGTTAATACATTTATCATAAACAAAGTACAAGTTTTCAAAGTTACTTAATTTAACCTAGAATATGATCAACCTATATAAAACCTTAAACTAAGAATGTAGAAACCATAGAAATCATAAACATTATAAGACTTAGAGTAAGTGTTCATGATGATATAAACCCTAATTACCCAAAATAGAAAGTCATTCGGCTAAATGATATAGAATCCCTTATATTAAGAAATCTACATGGAATCATTACATAGTTCTTTAAGCACAAGTCTACAAATTGTTATAGGACATCATTAAGGTTATAAGATTACATTAAGATAATGTACAAGTACCCTAATGCATAAGCTACAAGATTTCAATACATGACTTTTACATTAGGTTAAAATAGGTACTTTTACTCTTTAGATATGTTTACCTAGACTAACCATTAAACAAAGTGTGAGAAATATTTGTACACTTAAGACACAATTTTAGGAACTAAATTAAGTTTACATTAGTATTTAAGAAGGGGATAATAACTTTTACTATGACTTAAACCTAGATCATTAGAAAACCCTAATCTAGAAAAGTATACTTCCCATTTTCACATCAGACCTTTGTTAAACTTCAAACCAAGGACCCAAAACTATTTAATATATTTCGTAACCCTAATTAAGCCTTAGTGATTCACTAATCATTTTCCCTCCAAAAACCCATTTCAAACACGTTCCCTCCTATTCTAAGTTCAAAAATCAGATATTTGTATGTTGTAAGATATTTAAGAAGTAATGACAAGTAGGTGCATCACCTACTAGAGTACTATACATCACCATTCTCATCCTAATCTAGCTGTGACCTATTTCTAACCACGAATGAAGATTGGATTGAATCTAGGATCTATAAACTTGTGTTTAACTTCACTAGCTATTCTTTGTCATTACCTTATCTATGTTACACGTTTAGAGCTTAAACTTAGAGCCTAAGTGTTGCTAGTAGTATAAATAGATCCGAATACATAACATGTATACTTGCACCCCTTTTTCTTTAAACCTCCTACCCATTCTTCATATACACTTCTATATACGTATTAGGACATCCCACAAGACCAAAAACCATGTCTAGAAGGAATCCATTGAAGCTTTTGAAGCTTGGATAGCAACTAGTGTTCATTGGAGGCCATAAGGAGCCATTTTGGAGCTACCTAGGTAATTTTTACCTTATACAAGCTTTGATCTTTTTATAATGAATTCTAAGACTTTTTATAATGCCAAAATCATGTTATAAAGATAATCAAAAAAGAACTAAGTCATTTCATCAATTTAAATGAAAGTTATAAGCTAAAAATCTCTTAAAACCCTAGTTTTCTATTTTACATGAAATAATGACATAAAATCCATTTCAAGAACTATAATTCTGATGTAATACTTTTATTATGATTATAAATGTGTTTTGAAACTTTGTTGTGAATCCTAGATCATTTGGTATATTTTTGAAGACGTTATATGATGTTTACAAGTATAGGGACCAAAACTGTCATTTTTGAATCTATATAACATTTTTGGGCAAAACTTTCATTTTATGAAAGTTAACGCTATAATTGGAAAGTTTGAGACCCTATGGTTAAATATTGAAGAATTAAATTGTAATATAATGAAACCATATACTTGAGGGGTTAAAAGTGTAATTATGCCAAAATATAAATATAAGGACTATTTTGGCCAATATTGAAACTAAAGAACTTAAAATGTAATAAAATATAATGTATCATGTTAGTCGCGAACTTTGTACAAATATGTTCCATCTCGATATTACGTTCTGACTAAGTGGTTGGATTTACGATTTAAAGTGCCCTCGCTCCTCAGATATTTATAAAATGGCTTTTGATTATAATGGCCCGAACAGTGATACTATAATAACAAAATATACGAACCAAAGAATAAATACCTGAAATAAGAAAAGATTGAACTCAGAGATTACGACTTGATATGTATACATATTGTATGACATCTCAAATATTGTGAGAAGGTTGTGATTAGGTATAGCTGAATAAATCAAGACTCTTTAGGCTAAGGTGAGTTCCTAGACTCGCTTTTAAATGCTTTATAAATGATTTGAAAACCTGTGAGGGGGATATATGCTAAAACTGGAATACAAGTGTTTTTGTATGCTGCCTATATGATTATTGACACTACGTTTACTTGTTGCCGTTAAGTCCCTTTTTAATCGTGGACCGCTTATCATTTAATGAGCGCTAATATTGTGAATAGTACTATTGGAAACTAGTATCTCCTATCTGGGCAAGTCACACTTTCTAGCAGCTAATGGTTCCTACCTAGGCTAAACAGATATGCTTTATTTTGCTAATTTAGGATTGTCCGGCAAACTTCCTACTTAAGGGCAAATTTTTTCGGGTTTTCATGATAATGTCTAGTTGCGGGGTCATGAGATAGTGCAATCAGAATCGATGAATTAAAAAAGTTGGGTGCATAATAATGTAGCCCTGGAGTCGTACTTGTATTCAAATATTATTTTAAACCTATGAATTCACTCAACCATTGTGTTGGATTTAAGACATATATTTCAGGTGAATAAGGACAAGCGGGCTGGAGATGGTGGTGTCTTGGATAAAGTTATCATTCTAGAGAATAAAACTAGATCTTTGGGAAAACCTGTGATGTACATTTATGTACAGTTGTTTTTGTTAAACTTTGAATAATCAATTAATGATAACGCAAATATTTATAAAACGTTTTTGATCATTTTTCTATTATTGTGACTATGCTAGTTTGTTAGTAATACCCCAAATTAGCTTCCGCTGCTATAAGGTAAAATGGGGGTGTTACATATTACAACCAAACGTTTAATATGTTTATTTAAATAAGTCTAAGAATGTTCATTTATATATTTGTCTTCATTTAAGACTATAGGTTATATCATAATTTAATTAAAAAGCTTCATATCAAAGTCTTATTTATTTAATACTTATGAAATAATTAAACTATACCTTAATTTGAATTAAATAAATTGAAATAAAATCTATACTATTTAATTTACATAGGATTCCCAAATCTCACAAACTGTTCAAATATCGTACTTCATTCAAACTTCCGTATTTTAAAATTGTGGGTTTTACAACTCTTCCCTTCTAAAAAGAAAATTTCGTCCTCAAATTTAAAGTAGTGTTATGGGTTTTATAACTCCTTCTCTCAAAAAGCAAAATTTCGACCTCGAAAATGGAATAGAATAATCAATAAAGTAACGAAACAAACGAGAACGTATACGAAAACGCACGAATCTGATCGAATGAATACAAAACTGACAAAGTGGTGATAGATGAAATCACATACAGCCAATGCACGGAAGTAACACTAACAGAAAGGACTCATAAAATGCTTGCACAAATTGAAGTAATAACAAAGGAAAAAAAATGAATCGATAACTTCTTTGAATCATACCTAATGACTTGTCTCTCCACCACCGTTTCCATCTTTCCTAGGGCAATATTTAATCCTATGTTCAGTCGACCCACATCGAAAACATGCCTCAGATATTTTATAGCATGCCCTTCCAAAATGAAGCATGTCGCAAGTTTCGCATGGTGGTCCTGAATGACCCTTCTGACCATCCCCTTCGTTGTTATGAGTCACCGGTCGAATAAGGTCCCCCTCACAGTTTCTCTTATTCGTCCCTGACCTCTCTCTATGAATCTCATAGTTCCTTGCAACATCAGCCACAACCACCACATCCTTGAAGTCAAGCTTCACAATGTTGTCCACAACGTGATCATTGAGAGCCCACTTGAATATCTCTACCTGATCCTCCTGCGTACCCACTTTTGCCCCTACGAAACTCCCCAACCTAAGGAACCGCTTCATAAATTCCCCACTGGACTCTTCGTCCCTCTGTCTAACATTATGATACTCCCGCTCGTATTTTCGTTGCTCCAACTTAGGAAAATACTTCAGAAAGAAAACCTCTCTAAAGTTTGCCCAAGTCATAGTCAGCACAAAGTCGTCACCTCCTTTGGCCTGATTATAGGCCTTCCACCAGCTAAGATTGTCACCCTCGAGTTTGTAGCTAGCTAGCCTAGCCTTAAACACATCTTCGTAACCGAATACTTCGAAAAATTTCTTAATATGCGCAATCCAGTTTTCAGATTCAACTGGAGTAGTAGCGGAACTAAACGATTGAGGTTTTTGCTTACCAAACCTCTCCAACCACGTGTGGATGTTAGGAGTTTGATTACCACTTCCACCAACAATATTCTGACGGATTTGGTTGGTGATCTTGGTAGTAAGACCCGGAATCAATACAACAACGGGCCGCTGTACTGCCTCTTCGAAAGCAGGGCCAAAAAAAGTTGGGGGATTCACCATCTGAGATATAAACGATTTAGTGATGACAAAAACTAAGTTTAGATAATAAGATGTATATATACAAATGAATGATAATATTAGAGTAGAAGAAGACGTCATTGTTCGTGCTATCATAGTTTGGAAGCCATTCTATAAACTTTTGTGGAGTGAGGTTACTTTAATTCGTAAACCCAACCACTCAGCCATAACGTATTATCAAGATGGAACATCCTAGTATGAATCTCCCTAATAACATGACAAATTCCGCAGAAACGAATACGTATAAAAAAATAACGATAATATCACAGTACGCATGGAAGCCTAATCTTACCAATCCTCACAGGTCAATCCTAGGTCATAGACACTTTAATACCATGATTGTAACTCCCCGCTCCGAAAAAAGACAAAGTGCTACTACTATGGGGTCACATCATATTCATCAAATTTTAAAAGGGCTAAAATGAAACTTTTATTAAAATCCAAAATACTCAAAGTAATATCTTAAAAACATAAATCCTCAAAACAACAGGGTTCAAATTGCAAAAGTATCAAATTGTTAAAATACATAAAGTTTACTGAACGCTTGGGTGACTCTAAGTAAGCCCATACACTCATAGCCCAGTCTCCCGCTTAACACCTACCGCATGGAAAATGAAAGGCTGAGCAAATTTCCCAGTGAATAGATATAACAAATTTGGTTTATGTAAGGAGATAATGAAAATTTGGATATCACAAGGTATAATTACAATAATGAATATATGGATTAATAAAAGGTAAAGGAATTCCCACGAGCTCACATATTAATCTCATAACCAAAACAATAAAATAATCATATAAGTGTACAAGGGCGCGACTCCTATGTACCAAGGTGATGGAGTGTATAACACACACAAACCAATAACATCCAATCACATTACATTTATCAAACAAAAACATAGGATACATCTATACGCTCCATGCAAAACAAAGTTAATAGCACGTGTACTAGCTAATGACTAGAACCCGTACTCATAATATCAAATTTAATTATGCGCATCAAAAGGGAATGTCGGGATCTAATCACACTGCCCCAGATGGTGTCATGACACTGGTGCATCAGATGACATGGTCATGGTATCCCCATTACTATAAATAAAGCATAGCTCGGGTGTAAGCGGTTCATTTTAAAGGCATATTGTTTATACAAAAGTTGGATGGACCGTGCTTGACCCGAATTAGGCTTAATTTGGGGTCTTGTGGACTCGGCTCTTGCACCAAGTGAATCATGTTTGATGACCCTGTACACTATATAATGGACACCGTCAGGCTTACCATGGGCGCATGTCCCACGATTAGACTCCAGCGTGAGATTAAGTAATCAGCTTAAGTATATGTGAGGGTTTTAGAGTATTGTTTATCGTACCTTTGTGGAACCTCGGGAGTTCCTTTTATACCCGAGAGAGTCCTGGCTGGCCTCTTCTCGTCTTGCGGCCTAAGGAAGAGATAATGACCTAAAATAGCTTGATCCTTATCGCATAACTAAGGTAAGTGTATATCCCTTTTCCTTATGCGAATATAATTATATGATAGATTATATTCTGTCTAATCCTGTTGCGGTGCGACGAGGGCACGACTAAGTAATATGTCGTTGTGCGACAGTGGCTTACCGGGCCTTCTGGGCCGTCCGCGCGTTGTAAGGTAATGATCCATACCCAATGGATACGGATATGTTAATGCAATAATGCCTAAAAACGTTACTTGCATTTTTCGGTCTCGCTTAGTTTTGATTACGACAATATGTAAAAACAAGCATTTACGAAAAGAACGAAAAACGAATTCTTGAGTTCAAGTATTTTTTATTTTACCCATTTTCACTTAAGGTATGAATAAACAAGTACTAACCTTAATCAAGTGATCAAGTGATTTAATCTTTTCTTAAAACTCACTTTTTATTAAGTGTGACAAGTTTTTATTAAACTTTCTTTTTAAGAAAATGTTTTATTAAATTAATTATTTGAAAATTTGAAAATGGCATATTCTTATTTGGTTAGGAATATTCTATCAGGATATTTTTTAACCAGATATCACCTCCACCACTAAAAGACAAAAAGGGAGCGGAGTCTAGTCCAACGGTTCCTTAGCTCCTAGGCGGTTCCTTATCGATAAGGTACCGCGGGCTAAGATAAGGAACCGCGGGCAGATATAGTCGTTGGCCCTTTGTCCTATAAATAGTGGACCATTCTTAGCTTTTCAATTAACCTCTTTTTCACATCTATTTCCAGATTCAAACACTCTTCTTTAATCACTCAAATCTTTGATCATTTGTTTGATTACTACTTGTTTAAGAAGTAAATCTTGTTCCTCCATCCCTTCATCTCCAAGTGCAAAGAGAAGAACACTATCCTTGTGAAGTGTTGAGTCCACCACTAAAGATCCATTGAAGATCTAATTTTATACATTTGTTGTTGTGTCATAGTTGTGAAGATCCAAGTAGTTGTGTCTATTTGGAAGTTGTGTATGTACTAATTATTGTTGTGTAGATTGGTCCTAGCTACGATTAGGGCTCGACTTTTAGCTTAGAGTCGGAAATTGGTTAAGTGACTTGTACGGTTTTCTCCACCATAAGGAGCTTGTTTTGTAGTGAACTCTCGAGTAAGGAGTACTCAGGAGTGGAGTAGGAACGAGGAGTGAGCTTCGTTGCCGAACCACTATAAATCCTTGGTGTTCGGTTTGATCTTTCTTTACCCTTAACTCTTTACATTCTTTATTCTTTGTGCATATAATTTTGTTAGTATTAGTTTAGTTACACTATCATTGTTCATATTGTGCATAAGAAGATTTCCCATATTTCCTCAAGCCTAAGTTCTTGAAAAAAGATTTTTGAAAACACCTTTTAACAAGTCAATATAAGAAACTATTCACCCCCCTTCTAGTTTCTACAATTGGTATCAGATCGAGGTTGCTCAAGAATTTTTAAAGTATATTGTATTTTAAAACTTGAATCGATCTATAGATTCCAACAAATACCTAGAAGGGCAATCTATGTAAAGACCACCACTTTTTGAAATCGATAGTTTTATTTATTGGAAAAATTGATTTGAAACTTATGTGAAATCAAAAGATTTATATCTTTGGCATGTTATTACCAATGGTGATTGTTTTTACCTTATCAATTTAATGAAGTTTCTAAAACAAAATAATTGGTCACTTTTGACAAAGCTAATGACGATACTAAAAAGAAACTTTCAAAAAATAATGAGGCTAAAATGGTGATTTATGATGCTTTACCTAAGAAAGAGTATGAAAGGAGTTTTTATGTGTGAAACCGCTAAAGATATTTGGAACACTCTTTTAGTAACCCACCAAGGTAATAGCCAAGTCAAAGAAAGCAAAATCGATCTTCTTGTCCAACAATATGAACAATTTGTCATCTTAGAAGATGAAACTATTGATAGTGCATTTGCTAGGTTTAACACCATTATTACTAGTCTAAAAGCACTTGATGAAGGTTTTTCTAGCAAGAACAATGTTAGGAAGTTTCTAAGGGCTTTACATCCAAAGTGGAGAGCAAAAGTCACGGCGATTGAAGAATCTAAAGATCTCTCAACTTTATCACTCGATGAACTCATAGGCAACTTGAAGGTTCATGAGATGATAATTTTGAAGGACTAGGAATTAGTGAAAACCAAGAGTGAAAGAAAATCTCTTGCACTTAAAGCCAAGAAGGCACAAAGTGACCATGATAGTTCCTCGGATAGAGATGACGAGGAGTATGCATTGGCGGTGAGAGACTTCAAGAAGTTCTTCAAGAGACGAGGTCAACACGTTAGGCAACCAAACAATGACAAGAAGCCACTCTCAAAGAATCGGTTTGTCAAGAATGAAAAAGGTGATAGGAATTGCTTTAGATGCGGTGATCTAAATCACTTCATTGGTGATTGTCGAATCCCTACTAAAAAAATATCAAACCCGTCCTTGTTTTCTGATTATAGTCGGTGGCCTCCTTTTCTTTCTTTTTTTTGTCTCGTCTGTCGGCAGGAACAAATAACAAACAACCCTAATTTCTTTGGTTTTTGTCTTTACTGCTTGTTTGTGAAAAGGGAACCCCCCGTATAATTTTGTGTTTATTTGTGGTAGTGGGCTCAAAGCCCAAACAACTTCCTTTTTCTTTTATTTAACCGCGGTATATTTCTCACACTTTGTTTAATGGTTTAGTCTAGGTAAACATATCTAAAGAGTGAAAGTACCTATTTTGACCTAATGTACAAGTCATGTATTGAAATCTTGTAGCTTATGCATTAGGGTACTTGTACATTGTCTTAATATAATCTTATAACCTTAATGATGTCCTATAACTATTTGTAGACTTGTGCTTAAAGAACTAGGTAATGATTCCATTTAAATTTCTTAATATAAGGGTTTCTATATCATTAAGCCGAATGACTTTCTATTTTGGGTAATTAGGGTTTATATCATCATGAACACTTACTCTAAGTCTTATAATGTTTATGATTTCTATGGTTTCTACATTCTTAGTTTAAGATTTTATATAGGTTGATCATATTCTAGGGTAAATGAAGTAATTTTAAGGTCCTATGCTTTGAAAACTTGTACTTTATTCTTTAATAATTTGTAACTTTGTTATGATAAATGTATTAACTTATTATGATACTTAGTTTAGTTTTATAATTTGTTTCAAAATATGAGACTCTAATTCATTATAGATTGGATTTTATATTCTAATCTTGGTTTTAGGTCATTTTCTTGTAATTAGCTTGTGGTTAGTGAATATTAGTGTTTTGTAACTATGTACCTCTCCTTTATATGATAGATTATAATTTGTATAATGTAGTTGATAATAGTACATAGATTTTATATAATTATATTGCTTGGAATATTAGTTTACAAGGGATTTCTAGGGTTTCTATGGCTATTTAGGGCATCCTTGTTGTATTTGAGTTGTTCTTATTCATTGTTTATACGTATAGTTACTTTTAGAACTAAGACTTGATATATACATAGGGTGTATAACATATTATATGTGAAGTGATAATTGAGATAGTGAGTATCCACATATTCAACAATTCAGTCATATACCATATTTAAATGCAAAAAATTTCTTAGTAAAATCACCTCTTTTTTTATGAACATAGATATTACATTAGTCAAAACTACTGGATGTTATAGTCTTCTCCCCTTTTTTTAAATCTCGTCCTGAGATTTAGCTAGAACTAGGGTTAATAGAAGAAAATAGATAAGGATATTTAGCTAGAATTTGATCTTCATGTTCTCAAGTGTACTTAGGTCCTCTCTTCGACTTCCATCGAACCTTAGCTACTGGGATAGGGCTCTGCTTCAAGAGTTTAACTTCTCTATCCATAATTTCCACGGGCTCTTCTATAAAATTTAACTTAATATCAAGTTGAAGTTCTTTCATCAATATGATGAGAGATTCATCAGATAAGCATTTCTTCATATTCGAAACATGAAAAGTATTGTGAACATTAACTAGCTCTTTAGGTAGCTCTAATTTATATGCCACAGGGGCAATTCTTTTTGTTATTTTGAAGGGTCCTATATACCTTGGATTCTTTTTCTTTTTCTTTCCGAATCAAATAACTCTTTGACGAGGCGAAACTTTCAACATAACACGATCTCCTACTGCATATTCCAAAGGTTTACGTCTAGTATTAGCGTAACTCATTTGTCTATCTTGTGCAGCTTGTAATCGCTGTCGGATTTGAACAATCTTTTCAGTAATCTCATGTATTATTTTGGCCCAGTTAGTTGAACATATCCAACTTCGGCCCAACAAACAGGCGATCAACACTTTCTTCTATAAAGTACTTCGAAAGGTGCTGCTTTAATACTAGCATGATAACTATTGTTATAATAGAATTATACTAAAGGTAGATGTTTCTCCCATCCTTTTCCAAAATATAACACACAAGCTCTAAGCATATCTTCAAGAGTTTAAATAGTCCTTTCACTTTGCCCATCTGTTTGTGGATGATATGTCGTACTCATGTCCAATTGAGTACCTAAGGCACTTTGCATCGATCGCTAAAATACAGATGTTAAACGACTATCACCGTAAAACCCGTATTTAAAATCCTCGAATATTAAATATGCATAGTCTCAACTTTAACTTTAATTAAACGTAAACAGTAAATACGCAGTCTTAGTTTATTTAAATACTTCAACAAAATAATTATTCAGAATTATTTTATTAAGTTTCAGAAAATGTACACTTAAGACACAATTTCTAGGACCTAAATTAAGTTTACATTAGTATTTAAGAAGAGGGTAATAACTTTTACTATGACTTAAACCTAGATCATTAGAAAACCCTAATCTAGAAAAGAATACTTCCCATTTTCACATCAGACCTTTGTTAAACTTCAAACCAGGGATCCAAAACTATTTAATATATTTCGTAACCCTAATTAAGCCTTAGTGATTCACTAATCATTTTCACTCCAAAAACCCATTTCAAACACGTTCCCTCCTATTCTAAGTTCAAAAATCAGATATTTGTATGTTGTAAGATATTTAAGAAGTAATGTCAAGTAGGTGCATCACCTACTAGAGTACTATACATCACCATTCTCATCCTAATCTAGTTGTGACCTATTTCTAACCACAAATGAAGATTGGATTGAATCTAGGATCTATAAACTTGTGTATAAGTTCACTAGCTATTCTTAGTCATTACCTTATCTATGTTACACGTTTAGAGCTTAAACATGGAGCCTAAGTGTTGCTAGTAGTATAATAGAGCCAAATACATAACATGTATACTTGCACCCCGTTTTCTTTAAACCTCCTACCCATTCTTCATATACACTTCTATATACGTATTAAGACATCCCACAAGACCAAAAACCAGGTCTAGAAGGAATCCATTGAAGCTTTTGAAGCTTTGATAGCAACTAGTGTTCATAGGAGGCCATAAGGAGCCATTTTGGAGCTACCTAGGTAATTTTTATCTTAAACAAGCTTTGATCTTTTTATAATGAATTCTAAGACTTTTTATAATGCCAAAATTATGTTATAAAGATAATCAAAAAAGAACTAAGTCATTTCATCAATTTAAATGATAGTTATAAGCTAAAAATCTCTTAAAACCCTAGTTTTCTATTTTACATGAAATAATGACATAAAATCCATTTCAAGAACTATAATTCTGATGTAATGCTTTTATTATGATTATAAATGTCTTTTGAAACTTTTTTGTGAATCCTAGATCATTTGGTATATTTTTGAAGACGTTATATGATTTTTACAAGTATAGGGACCAAAACTGTCATTTTTAAATCTATATAACATTTTGGGGCAAAACTTTCATTTTATGAAAGTTAACGCTATAATTGGAAAGTTTGAGACCCTATGGTTAAATATTGAAGAATTAAATTGTAATATAATGAAACCATATACTTGAGGGGTTAAAAGTGTAATTATGCCAAAATATAACTATAAGGACTATTTTGGCCAATATTGAAACTAAAGAACTTAAAATGTAATAAAATATAATGTATCATGTTAGTAGCGAACTTTGTACAAATATGTTCCATCTCGATATTACGTTATGACTGAGTGGTTGGGTTTACGATTTAAAGTGCCCTCGCTCCTCAAATGTTTATAGAATGTCTTTTGAGTATAATGGCCCGAACAATGATACTATAATATCAAAATATACGAACCAAAGAATAAATACATGAAATAACAAAAGATTGAACTCAGAGATTACGACTTGATATGTATACATATTGTATGACATCTCAAATATTGTGAGAAGGTTGTGATTAGGTATAGCTGAATAATTCAAGACTCTTTAGGCTAAGGTGAGTTCATAGACTCACTTTTAAATGCTTTATAAATGATTTGAAAACCTTTGAGGGGGATATATGCTAAAACTAGAATACAAGTGTTTTTGTATGCTGCCTATATGATTATTGACACTACGTTTACTTGTTGCCGTTAAGTCCCTTTTTAATCGTGGACCGCTTATCATTTAATGAGCGCTAATATTGTGAATAGTACTATTGGAGACTAGTATCTCCTATCTGGGCAAGTCACACTTTCTAGCTGCTAATGGTTCCTACCTAGGCTAAACAGATATGCTTTATTTTTCTAATTTAGGATAGTCCGACAAACTTCCTACTTAAGGGCAAATTTTTTCGGGTTTTCATGATAATGTCTAGTTGCGGGGTCATGAGATAGTGCAAACAGAATCGATGAATTAAAAAAGTTGGGTGCATAATAATGTAGCCCTGGAGTCGTACTTGTATTCAAATATTATTTTAAACCTATGAATTCACTCAACCATTGTGTTGAATTTAAGGCATATATTTCAGGTGAATAAGGACTAGCGGGCTGGAGATGGTGGTGTCTTGGATAAAGTTATCATTCTAGAGAATAAAACTAGATCTTTGGGAAAACCTGTGATGTACATTTATGTACATTTTTTTTTGTTAAACATTGAATAATTAATTAATGATAACACAAATATTTATAAAACGTTTTTGATCATTTTTCTATTATTTTGACTATGGTAGTTTGTTCGTAATACCCTAAATTAGCTTCCGCTGATATAAGGTAAAATGGGGGTGTTAAATATTACAACCTAACGTTTAATATGTTTATTTAAATAAGTCTAAGAATGTTCATTTATATATTTGTCTTCATTTAAGACTATAGGTTATATCATAATTTAATTAAAAAGCTTCATATCTAAGTCTTATTTATTTAATACTTATGAAATAATTAAACTATACCTTAATTTGAATTAAATAAATTGAAATAAAATCTCTACTATTTAATTTACATAAGATTCCCAAATCTCACAAACTGTTTAAATATCGTACTTCATTCAAACTTCTGTATTTTAAAATTGTGGGTTTTACAACTCTTCCGTTCTAAAAAGAAAATTTAGTCCTCAAAATTAAAGTAGTGTTATGGGTTTTATAACTCCTTCTCTCGAAAAGCAAAATTTCGACCTCGAAAATGGAATAGAATAATCAACAAAGTAACGAAACAAACGAGAACGTATACGAAAACACACGAATCTGATCGAATGAACACAGAACTGACAAAGTGGTGATAGATGAAATCACAAACAGGCAATGCACGGAAGTAACACTAACAGAAAGGACTCATAAAATGCTTGCACAAATTGAAGTAATAACAAAGGAAAAAAATGAATCGATGACTTCTTAGAATCATACCTAATGACTTGTCGTCTCCACCACCATTTCCATCTTTCGTAGGGCAATATTCAATCCTATGTTCAGTCGACCCACAGCGAAAACATGCCTCAGATATCTTATAGCATGCCCTTCCAAAATGAAGCATGTCGCAAGTTTCGCATGGTGGTCCTCAATGACCCTTCTGACCATCCCCTTCGTTGTTATGAGTCACCGGTCGAATAAGGTCCCCCTCACGGTTTCTCTTATTCATCCCTGACCTCTCTCTATGAATCTCATAGTTCCCTGCAGCATCAGCCACAACCACCACATCCTTGAATTCAAGCTTCACAATGTTGTCCACAACGTGATCATTGAGAGCCCACTTGAATATCTCTACCTGATCCTCCTGCGTACCCACTTTTGCCCCTACGAAACTCCCCAACCTAAGGAACCGCTTCATAAATTCCCCACTGGACTCTTCGTCCCTCTGTCTAACATTATGATACTCCCGCTCGTATTTTCGTTGCTCTAACTTAGGAAAATACTTCAAAAAGAAAACCTCTCTAAAGTTTGCCCAAGTCATAGTCAGCACAAAGTCGTCACCTCCTTTGGCCTGATTATAGGCCTTCCACCAGCTAAGATCGTCACCCTCGAGTTTGTAGCTAGCTAGCCTAGCCTTAAACCCATCTTCGTAGCCCAATACTTCGAAAAATTTCTTAATATGCGCAATCCAGTTTTCAGATTCAACTGGAGTAGTAGCGGAACTAAACGATTGAGGTTTTTGCTTACCAAACCTCTCCAACCACGTGTGGATGTTAGGATTTTGATTACCACTTCCACCAACAATATTCTGACGGATTTGGTTGGTGATCTTGGCAGAAAGACCCGGAATCAATACAACAACGGGCCGCTGTACTGCCTCTTCGAAAGCAGGGCCAAAAAAAGTTGGGGGAGTCACCATCTGAGATGTAAACGATTTAGTGATGACAAAAACTAATTTTAGATAATAAGATGCATATATACAAATGAACGATAATATTAGAGTAGAAGAAGACATCATTGTTCGTGCCATCATAGTTTGGAAGCCATTCTATAAACTTTTGTGGAGTGAGGTTACTTTAAATCGGAAAACCAACCACTCAGCCATATCGTATTATCAAGATGGAACATCCTAGTATGAATCTCCCTAATAACATGACAAATTCCGTAGAAACGAATACGTATAAAAAAATAACGATAATATCACAGTACGTGTAACACCCCACTTGGATAAGTGGACTGTTACGTGTATTTATGGCGTGTCATCAAAGCATAAGGTAAATGTCCTAAAACATTAAATGACCATAACGGAAATACCGGAATCAAACATCGGTAATCCAACCAAGCTCAAAACATGAAAAATAAAATACTAAAGGAAAGGACTAAACAATGTCCAAAAAGGAAGAATAATGTAAGTACATAAAGTAAGAAGTCTGGATAGCTTCCATTCAATGCACATGCTCTAAGAATCCTAAGAGCGTCCTGGTGTACCTGCCGTTAGAACACGAAAGAACTACGGCTGAGCATAACGCTCAGTGAACGGGTATAAAGCATGATAAGGAATTACTGAAATGAAACAGATGATAATATACTGGAGCTGTAAGACTGATAAGTAAAGTTGCAGCAGAAATCAGTGTATAATCTGTAAAGTCTGACTTATAAATAATAAAGCTGAACTGTTATCTGTTAAATCTGAAAACATGCATTTACTGTATTTTAATTTGCCAGAGCTTATATAGGTCATGTGCTGTAACAACGGTGCATGAATAACTGGAGGGGTGACCTCGTCATGCTGTAGAGGGGTGACCTCTAAATAACTGTAGAGGGGTGACCTCTAAATACTGTGCTGGGTGGAGGGATCAGCTCCAATGTGAAGGATGTAGAGCACACACCACATTCACCCTGATAACTTGTAAACTGATAAGCCTAGGATGCATCCATACGCCCCACAAAACAAACATATAAAAATGGCCAAACTGAACATGAGTGGGACGATGCAGGATATCACTCTCCTGCATGTGAGTCACGACACCGGTGCCTCTAGTGCCATGGTTACGGTACCTCCGTAACTAGTACATAAACTTGGTCATGCTTGTATATAATGCTCAGGCAATTTATTTAGTTATTAACATGATTACTGATTGTAGAGTTTTACTACTCTTTAGGAAAAGAGCGTAAATACCGGTAAGTATTAACGAGTGATTTAGGAAAACCACAAGTAATGACCCTTAATCACTTAAAAGAGAAGAGAAAGTTCGTTTCCCAAGGAGGTATATGTGTTGTGAATTAACTTGTAGTTATTTGAGATTAATATTGAGAAGAATGGGGATGAGAAGATGAAAGACGGTTACGTTAAAATTAAACTACGACGTAAAAGACGTAAAGTCGTGAAAAACTACCCAAATTAAAAATTAATTATACTAATACTAAAAACAAAATCAAGAATTAAAAAGACTAAAAAGAAGTCTAAAATAATAAAGATAAAAATCCAACAAAGATATTTTAAAAACTTTTATTAATTAAATATTTAATTTTAAATGCTAATTAAAGCCCTAAAATTAAATACAACCAATAAAATATTCCAAAATATGATTTTATTGAACAAATACTTAACTTATATTATTATAAGACTAAAAAGTATTTTTTCTAAAAATTAAAAGCTAATAAAACTATTTTTAAAATTCTAAAACTGATTAAAAATGATTAAAACCTAATTAAACTTAAAATAATTATAAAAATTAATTTAAAAGCTATAAAAATATTCTAAAAATGGAAAAGGTCCTAATTATTGCTAAAGAACTTAAGAAAAATGAAAAAGAAAGAAAAATAAAATTTTGATTTTTTAATAATAAAATAATAATAAAATAATACAAAAAATAAAAAGTTACTAAAATTAATTCTAAAAAATTCTCAAAAATCCTAAATATTCTAACTAAGAGAAAAACACAAATTAGAGCTCCTAAAACCTTTTTAATAATTTTATAAAAATGTTTAAAGTTTATGAAAAACCTTAAAATATTATAAAATTAAAAATTAAAGTTTTTAAAACCTAAACTAGATGTAAACCTCAAATTATATATTAAAAAGCTAAAAACTATTTTTCCTAAAAATTAAAAATCTTTTTTCTATTTTTTATTGCTTTTATAAAAAACGGGCATAAAATAAATCCTAGAGAATAATTAAATTAAAGGAAAAATAAGAAAATTAGCTAGAAAAGTCTGTAAACCTAATATTATTCTAAGAAAAATCAAAATAAACAAAAACGCTAAGCAAATAAGCTGAAAAGTTGATAAATAAGCTACGGATTTTATTTAAGCAGTCAAATGCAAAACTGGTTAACTAAATAACCTTTGCACCCTTAGTCAGTAAAAGACCCAAGGGCGCAACGGTTAAGTATGATGTGTGTGAGTGTGGTGGCGGGGGTTCGAGCCTGAAGAACCCCTTTTTGCACTTTTTTTTTTTTTTTTTTCCTTTCTCAAATCAAAACAGACACTTAATAATCTATAAACTCAAATCCAATTCAACTTTTTAGCCAGGGATCAACAAGTTATGATCCAAAATGTGCAGTTCTTTCAAATTTCTGATGAACAAGTGAACTTTGGTTCACTTGTTAAGTTTTGAGCCAAGAGGACTTGACTTAATGCTTATATGATGGATGTATTGTGGACAAAAGGCACCCTTGTGCTTATTTAAGCACAAGGAGTCAAGATATAAGCAGCAAACAAGCACATTAACACAGAATAAGCAGACAAATGCACACCAAAACCATATCAAGTTGCTGTAACAGATTATGCAGGTCAGGGGACTTGTTTAAGCTTATTACATGCACTCTAGCCAACTTAAAAGCCTCAAACTTGGCACAAACACTCACCAAATGGTATACAAACCAAAACAAACCTTAATTCACCCTATTACTCACACATTCACAAAGATTCAGCACCAAAATGTCATGAAATTCAAGCATAAAGTAGGTAATGCAGATTTAGCTACTTGTTTCACTTTTTCCACATACAAACTAGCTCAAAACCTTCTAATCTTACTAATAACTACCTAACAAACTTATACCAACCTACTCCAATATTTTTAACACCTAATCAAAGCATAGATCAAAACTATAGCCCTGCTTAAACCTATTCCCAAACACCCTGTTATATCCTGGAAACCAAACTTTTTCACATCAAATCAGTTTAAAACTCAATCAATTTAACCCTATGATCTTCTAACATGTAAGCAATCATAAAAGAACACAGATCAAACACTTATAACAACAGTAGAACACTTAATCAATCAGATCACATAAAACACACTTTCTGAAATTTCACCAAGGTAAAAGAACTTTTACCTTAGGGCTTTACATCCAAAGCCCTTGTGGTTGCATAACCACCTCCTTATGCACCCGGGTGCATGCAGATCAATTAACAACAATCCTTCAAACCTGCTTAACAAAAATCAAAGAAAACAAGAACAAGGATAATATGCAATATACTTTTTCTGATTTCTTTCTTACTTAAACCTTTCCAACCTTCTTAACACGTTTTAATACCCTCTAAATCACCAATAACATGAACTAAAAACACCAAATCCTTAAACAGATTCTTACCAAAAATTCTCAATTTCAGAAACTTTTTAAACAACTTTGAAAATCAAAGATACTTGACCAAATACAAAATGGAACTCAGAATCAAGCTTCAACACTACACACAACTTTTAAAAACAATAAAAAGGAATTATACTTGTTTTAAACAAAAACCAAACTTTTATTTCTTTAAAAAGGGATTACAAGTGAGAGCTTGAAAACTGGAACAAGGGGTCATCACAGGTTGATGCCTCCTTTTATACTAGTCTAATGAACATACTAGAAGCTTAAAATCAAAACCCTAATCAGTAGAAAATCCCAAATATGCCCTTGACGGTTTTGAGGTATGAGTTGTCCAAATTTGATCTCCTTTGTTCATTTTGGCGTTGTGAGTAAGCAATGAACCTCAGTGGTTGATTTGGGACACGTCACATGCCTTGGAGGACAAGGTGTGATGTGATTGGTTGAGAGGGGAATTGGGGGTGGGGTCTACAGTGAGTGGGTTGAGGTTTTTAGGTGTGGGATTAGTTCCTGCGTGTGTGAATCACATGTGGGCAAAGTTAATTAGGTTTTACCCAGGTTTAAGTGAAGGTAAATTCTGGGTGGGGGTGAAAGTGAATAGTTACTCCTTTGATCCGATTTTGGGGGAAAAAAGGTGTTAGGCGCCCTTTTCAGTTTAAATGTTTCAGCTTGACATCTTTGGTCCTTGTCCTTTGGTTTTTTTGGCAAATCATGTTTTCCAGCCCTAAAACGTGTTATCCTTTGCAAATAACTTTCACCAATTGTCATTTTAAGCACAAAACTTTGACAAAAAGTTATCAAGGAGTATTTTTGCCATTTTGAGTAATTTCAAGGGCTAAACTTGGACAATATTGATCTTCAAAGGTCTTCATTGTGTCTTTCACTTCATGAGGGACCATTTTTGGCAATTTGAAATTGTTGAGGGACTAATCTTGCCATTTCTTCAAAGTTGAAGGACCTTTTTGCAATTTTGACAAACTTAAGGGACCAAACTTGTAATTATTAATATACAAGGGTTTTAAGTGTCATTTCTTCAATGTTGAAGGATCAATCTTGTTTTGTCTTCAAGTCTTCAAGGGTATTTGATGAAAATTTCATGATTAGGGCCCGGTTCTTTGTACGGCTTCGTTTCTCGTGTTCGTTTTTTTCCTTGTATCTTGTGATCTTTTGTCTTTTTCACGATATCCATACCTAAAATACAAATGAACACAAAAGCAAGCATATATATGGTATTTTAAGACATATTAGTGCATTAAAAGCCCAAAAAGAACGATGAGATCATGTATAAATGCCATCTCATCACTCCCCCATACTAAGCCATTGCCGTGCCCTCACGTAATGCTAGAATAAAGTATCTAAGCATCACCAAAGTTCAATTTTATTAACCTTTATTGAAGAGTAAAAGAAAACTTGCAACATACTACGATGATGTGTAAAGACATAATGTATGATTTTCATCACCAAAATGTGACTTTTAGGGTCAAAGAATAGAAACAAGTTAATGTCCCTTAGAGTAAATTTCGTCATCCTTGATTGTCATACATTCCATGCTAAGTGCAAAAACAAGATCATTGTTGGTACAAGTCACAATGCTAACACTACTCATACGTCCAAATTGTGTAATACTTTTTCTCCCCGCAATCCTAGTTATTTATAAAAGGAAATGGGTTACTAGCATTTTTTATCTATTTGTCATGGATCACAAGTGATTCATATTGACTTATTTGAGTAGTTATTAGTCCGAAAGCAAAGTAGCACGATTTGATCAATAGTTAGCCGAAGGACAAAATCTTTTAAAACGGCTTCTCGTGTATCTCCTTAAGTTCATATCTTGGCATAACTCGTTTCACGATTTGAGACCTTTCTCGGACCGATATTTGGCATGTACTTCATACTTCAAATCTTGGGAAGACGTTCTCGAAATTATGGTCTTCTCTTCATATATTTGGAATTTCTTCACTTGACGTTTTTGAGAGATTCTTCATATAGGACCACGACTTCATCATTTTTCTTCAATCTTTACTTTGGATTTTGATATACAACGATCCGCCTCCTTTTCGGACTTGGATATATTTATCCTCATACCTTGTTAGGGTCTTTTTGGATAGACTTTCTCCATTCTTTAGGGGAGTAATAGCTTCTCGTCGTGTGTCTCGATCCTTCATATTGATTTTGGAATAATGATACTTCACATCATCTTTGGATCTTTAGCAAAAATAGAGCTCCTCATGCCTTGTTAGGGCCTTTTTGGATGATCGCCAATCTTCGCGTCCCGCTTCAATAAGTTATGCCTTGGCTATGAACTCTATTCAACCCCGAGCAACTTTTAAACGATCTTGCGCTAGAGGCTAAGTAACCTTTCAAATCGTACGACCTTACTTATTGCAATTATGATTTATTCCTAATGCATTGATCTTATGGGAAGAAAAAGCCACAATTAAAAACATATGAGTTTTTGAAAGAACACTTTCATGTTCTACGATTAGCATGATCACTTGTCTAACTCTATCATTTCTCGTTCTTCACTATATAAAGACCTCTAATTAAAGAGACTCGTGAATACTTAGCCATGCAAGTCAAAATTAAGCCAAATTTGGATTAGCTTTCATTAAGACTATATCAAATCAAAGTTTTGGGTTTTCAAGCCACCTATAGGATCTTGCACTTTCTTGGACTTTTTCAAGTTTAGAGAATGCGTTTTAAAGTTCCCTTGATAAGTGACTTTCTAGAATCAATTATAGGAACTTGCGAAAAGTTCTTGTTCTTAACCCGAATGAATTAAGACTTTCGCGTTTTAAAGCTCCCTTGATAAGTGACTAGCAAAACTTGAATTGAGCGGGTTAAGGAATGTAAATGGCTCCAAATGCCCATCAAGTCAAAAATTAACTCTTATTCTACCCATCGGAAAATATACATTCGTGTCTTAAAAACACTTATGAAAACTAAGAAAAAATTTAAAATTTGGCCATTTTTAGCCTTATTTGCAAAACAAAACATTGAAAGTTGGAAAACGTGAGGGCGTAGCAAAGCAAGTACCTATTCACCCCCCCATACTAAAAGTAAACATTGTCCTCAATGTTTCGAGTCTAAAGGTGGAGCACCCCCATACTAGAGACGAAGAGTCGAATGCTTAGGATCTAGCATGGAAAGGGTGATCAACAATATATCTAAAGCCGTTTATTAATTATGCTAAAAGATAATTGTTAGAACAATAAAGGATATGTCATGGATTCGTGAAAAACTTCTTCAAACGAACAATGGAGGCTCACGTAAACGAACACGAGAGTCTTCAATCGTAGATGATGATGATCTAGATAACACAATCACAAACAACCACGAGACAACGAGTTGGAAGGGTACAAGTCCCCTTATTAGTGAATATAAAAGATAAGCATGGGATCTCCCCCACGAGGCACCTCGTTTTTGATTACTGAGTCATGAGCTCGACTCGATCCCCTCAAAATGTGAACATTTAGGGAAAATCATGGTGTGGTCAATTTTTGATGGGGCTTACATGATAAACAAGGCCCAAAAAGCAACCGGTATAAAGGACTAAGTCCTTAAATGATGCAAAATACCGGGGTCGAAGATGGCGTTCTCGTTTCCATTGGAAAAACAAATTAACACCACTCCAACATGTGCCATAAACTCAAAGAGTTTGAAGAAAATAGATGAGAAATAGAAGGGTGAGACAATTGGTAAGACAAACGTTTGAGCTACTCGAGGTAGACTCGCACCAAGCAAATAGAAAGATTTTCCATTTATTGCATCGGTGGAAGACCGAGATTTCCCTTTATATGAAATTCCGGGATCGAATATCTCGTCCTCGGTGGACAAGGATGAGGGAACATAAGGGGCTTCCCCCATACTAGAACCACACAAAACATCGTCAAAAGGAGTAGACGAGCTTGTAGCACTCAAAACACGTTGTGATGACGGAGTTAGATTTGTAGAAAAATCAATTAAATCACATTTAAGATCTTTTCCTTTGTTATCTTTTAAACTCTCCTTATGAAAACCCTTTTTGATTATGTCGAAAATATTCGGTGTTTCTAAAACAATGTTAGTCACACTAAAAATTCTCACATTTTGAAACCGTTTTGGTTTTGGTGGTGGCAAGTTCTCAAAACGTTTATCGACGAAGAAAACCTCCCCATCGGGGTCCATATATTCATCATCCGAAAGATCTTCCGTAGAAACCGGCAACTTATCAATACTTTTTAAGAATGAATGTTCGAGATGAGGTGAAGGATTTTTCGATTCAAGTATTGACGGTTTCTTCTTTGTAGGTTTTGCACTCATAACCTCCACCGGCGGAGGAAATGGTAAATTGTTTTTGGCGACATTCCCTAAAACTCTTGGTGAAAATTCTTTGCAAACGACATTGGTCGAGTCACCATGGTTTAAAGTTGCAATAGAATAAACATGAGAAAGATTGGAGTTTTGTGTTGCATTGATGACAAGTTCTTCTTCATTGAAACGAAGGGTGATTTTTCGAGCATGAACATCGATAAGTGCTCTTGATGTATCCAAAAATGAACGACCCAAAATGAGAGGAACTTTTCGATCGATAGGAATGTCTACAACGATAAAGTCAACGAGATAGTAAAACTTTCCGACTTTAACGAAAACGTCCTCGGCTACTCCACATGCCATGATCGTAGAATGATCGGCCATCTCGATGGACATGTTCGAAGGAGTAAGAGCCGGAAGCGAAAGCGATTTGAAAATCTCGAGAGGCATTAAATTAATACTAGCGCCAAGATCGGCCAAGGCGTAGCATTCCTCCATATCTTGTATAGCACATGGAATCAAAAATTTACCGGGATCACCGACTTTTTGTGGTATGCGGCTAAGAAAAACCGATGAACAACTAGACGATTGTTGTAACTTCTCTTTGTTGTTAAGCATACTTTTGAACTTTGCGGCGAATCGAGGCATCATGATAAGAGCGTCGGCAAAACTTATGTTAAAGTGCAAATCACGAAACATTTTCATAAATAGCTCAAATTGATAATTGTTCCGTTCTTGTGCTTTCTCTTTGTTACGTCTCGAAGGGTAAGGTAAAGGTGGTGTGGGTTGGTCATTAGGCAACGGCCTTGGAAACTCGGGTTCCATAATTGGTGTAGGTTCAACCGTAGGTGTGGTTTGAGCGGTACTTCGTGGGATTGTAATGTGCTCCTTTTCGACCATCACCTCGGGTTCTTTCTCGATTTCCTTCTCCTTAGAAGTACTTGCACGAGAGATTGGTTCCTTGAAAGTTTTACCACTTCGTGTAGTAACAACCTTCAATTCTCCCCTCGGGTTGTTAATGGTATCACTAGGAAGACCACCCGAGGAAGAGGGCTTACACATGATAGCTTCAAACATCTTAGCCATTCGGTCCTCAAATTTTGATTGCCTAGCATCCGCTTTCAATAACTCTTGCTTAATCTCATGTTGTCCTAATTCCATCTTTTGTTGGTTTTGTTGAAGACGTTGGACATTTCCTTCCATTTTATTTGCATGAGTTTTAAGTTCATTAGCAAGTTCATTTTTAAGCTCGTTTTTCAACTCGGATCTTAAGCTAATCATCTCACGTTGCATATTATCAAATTTAGCATCATTTGCTTTTGCATAATCTAAAAATTCTCCTTGCAAATTTTTCGTGTGAGCATTTTGAAAACCTTGTGTAGTATTTTGAAAATCACGGTTTTGGTTTTGATTAGAGATTTGTCCATTCCCACTTTGATAATTCCCTTTGTTGTAATTGCGTGTGTTGCCTTGGTAATTACCTTGGTTGTTGTTTCGATAATTATTAACATTTTGATTTGGTGGAGCTTGATTTGGACGAGAACCTTGGCCGTTTTGGTTGTAAGTTCCCGTTGCTACATAAGCACTCGAAGTGTTACCATCCGCGGTAATGCACTCGGAAAGATCATGAGCTCCCCCACATGATAAACAACTCTTAGCAACCGCTTTAACCGAAGCGGAATTGGAAGCTTCTTGAGCCTTCCAATGGGACATTAGATTAGCAAATCTATCAAAAAACCGATTTTCCTCATTAGCTTCATCATGTAAGGCGTTAATGCTACGAGACGATTGTGACGAAGATGACGAACCCATATTGGCAACACTCGGTGTGTTACGAGGGCTATAAACCTTAGATCGATTTTCAATGATTTGTAAAGCCTCATTTGTCGTCTTGCACAAAAAATTACCACCCGCGGCGGCATTCAAATAATCTCGTTCATGATCATTAAGCCCATTATAAAAAGTATCAATTTGATGCAATTCCGAAAAATCATGGTGAGGACATTCATGTAACATCTCTTTAAATCGTTCCCATGCCATTGAAAAACTTTCATTATTATGTTGCACAAATCGTGAAATCTCATTTTTTAAGTGTGTTGTTTTAGATGGTGGAAAAAACTTGTTCACAAACTTAGAAACGAGATCGGCCCATGTCAAAATCGAATTTGGCGTTTCTTTCTCGAGCCAAATTTTTGCGGGTCCATCCAACGAATATGGAAACAACATCATCTTAATGGCGTCATGTGGAACATCCTTAAATTTGCTAGTAGCGGTGAGACGGTTGAAGTTCCTAATGTGGTAATGCGGGTTGTCTTTCTCGTGACCTCGAAACTTATATGCTTGCAACATAGACATTAAACCCGTCTTAATCTCGAAATTCTCCGCAAGGATGGCGGGAATAACAATAGCCTCTCCAAAACCCTCGGTGGGTGCTTGTAGCAACTCCATCATAGTACGATTAGCCATTACGACTTCTTGTTCTACAATAGGTTCAACAATTGGAGGTTCTTCAACAATCAACGATCCTTGACTTGCTTGCTTTTGAAGACGTTTACGAGCTCGTTTACCTTGATTACGAGTGATCATAAACTTCACGAAGAATGGGAGGTGAGCAAAGAAGATTCTTTTTGGTTGTTTTGTGGATTTTTAATTTTTTTGTGTTTTTGATGATATTTAATTTTTTTGGATTTTGGTGTATCTTCATAGACAACAATCTACAAAATCTCTCCTCGAATCAAACTCTTGATTAAAGAAGCCTCAAAGGAATGAAAACGATCACGTGGAGTGAACGCCTTCGAATGACTTTAGAACTTTGGTGAAAACCAAATTGTTCACGAGGGTTTAATCACAAAGAAAACCAAGCAAATATAGTATACGTATTAATACTTTGGGCGGCAAAACCCTCGATTAGCTTTCAATCTCAAAATACTCACAAGCAAGCGGGGAAACGAGGCGGCGCGAAGCACTTAAGAGCCTTTTTCCTTAGGGTATATTTTATAATACCCGCCTTATACCCACCTTATAGTTTGTATTTTTTAAAATCGAGCTTCACGAAAGTATTTATCTATTTTTGCCTTTTCTTTTTGTTTGAGATTCGAATACAATAATTAGGAGATCAAATCCCAATTAAGGTTGTGTTTTCACACTTTTGGAGATATTGTATTTTGATTGTGATACTTAATACAATATATTAATATTTCTACAAGAAAAACCAAGAAAACCGATAATACGTGTTAAGGGAGTTCCACTTAACACAAATACTATTTATGGATAATATCAAAAACAAAAGTTTCCAAATTAAAGCACAACACACCTCCCCGGCAGCGGCGCCATTTTGATTGTAGAGTTTTACTACTCTTTAGGAAAAGAGCGTAAATACCGGTAAGTATTAACGAGTGATTTAGGAAAACCACAAGTAATGACCCTTAATCACTTAAAAGAGAAGAGAAAGTTCGTTTCCCAAGGAGGTATATGTGTTGTGAATTAACTTGTAGTTATTTGAGATTAATATTGAGAAGAATGGGGATGAGAAGATGAAAGACGGTTACGTTAAAATTAAACTACGACGTAAAAGATGTAAAGTCGTGAAAAACTACCCAAATTAAAAATTAATTATACTAATACTAAAAACAAAATCAAGAATTAAAAAGACTAAAAAGAAGTCTAAAATAATAAAGATAAAAATCCAACAAAGATATTTTAAAAACTTTTATTAATTAAATATTTAATTTTAAATGCTAATTAAAGCCCTAAAATTAAATACAACCAATAAAATATTCCAAAATATGATTTTATTGAACAAATACTTAACTTATATTATTATAAGACTAAAAAGTATTTTTTCTAAAAATTAAAAGCTAATAAAACTATTTTTAAAATTCTAAAAATGATTAAAAATGATTAAAACCTAATTAAACTTAAAATAATTATAAAAATTAATTTAAAAGCTATAAAAATATTCTAAAAATGGAAAAGGTCCTAATTATTGCTAAAGAACTTAAGAAAAATGAAAAAGAAAGAAAAATAAAATTTTGATTTTTTAATAATAAAATAATAATAAAATAATACAAAAAATAAAAAGTTACTAAAATTAATTCTAAAAAATTCTCAAAAATCCTAAATATTCTAACTAACAGAAAAACACAAATTAGAGCTCCTAAAACCTTTTTAATAATTTTATAAAAATGTTTAAAGTTTATGAAAAACCTTAAAATATTATAAAATTAAAAATTAAAGTTTTTAAAACCTAAACTAGATGTAAACCTCAAATTATATATTAAAAAGCTAAAAACTATTTTTCCTAAAAATTAAAAATCTTTTTTCTATTTTTTATTGCTTTTATAAAAAACGGGCATAAAATAAATCCTAGAAAATAATTAAATTAAAGGAAAAATAAGAAAATTAGCTAGAAAAGTCTGTAAACCTAATATTATTCTAAGAAAAATCAAAATAAACAAAAACGCTAAGCAAATAAGCTGAAAAGTTGATAAATAAGCTACGGCTTTTATTTAAGCAGTCAAATGCAAAACTGGTTAACTAAATAACCTTTGCACCCTTAGTCAGTAAAAGACCCAAGGGCGCAACGGTTAAGTATGATGTGTGTGAGTGTGGTGGCGGGGGTTCGAGCCTGAAGAACCCCTTTTTGCTCTTTTATTTATTATTATTTTTTTCTTTCTCAAATCAAAACAGACACTTAATAATCTATAAACTCAAATCCAATTCAACTTTTTAGCCAGGGATCAACAAGTTATGATCCAAAATGTGCAGTTCTTTCAAATTTCTGATGAACAAGTGAACTTTGGTTCACTTGTTAAGTTTTGAGCCAAGAGGACTTGACTTAATGCTTATATGATGGATGTATTGTGGACAAAAGGCACCCTTGTGCTTATTTAAGCACAAGGAGTCAAGATATAAGCAGCAAACAAGCACATTAACACAGAATAAGCAAACAAATGCACACCAAAACCATATCAAGTTGCTGTAACAGATTATGCAGGTCAGGGGACTTGTTTAAGCTTATTACATGCACTTTAGCCAACTTAAAAGCCTCAAACTTGGCACAAACACTCACCAAATGGTATACAAACCAAAACAAACCTTAATTCACCCTATTACTCACACATTCACAAAGATTCAGCACCAAAATGTCATGAAATTCAAGCATAAAGTAGGTAATGCAGATTTAGCTACTTGTTTCACTTTTTCCACATACAAACTAGCTCAAAACCTTCTAATCTTACTAATAACTACCTAACAAACTTATACCAACCTACTCCAATATTTCTAACACCTAATCAAAGCATAGATCAAAACTATAGCCCTGCTTAAACCTATTCCCAAACACCCTGTTATATCCTAGAAACCAAACATTTTCACATCAAATCAGTTTAAAACTCAATAAATTTAACCCTATGATCTTCTAAGATGTAAGCAATCATAAAAGAACACAGATCAAACACTTATAACAACAGTAGAACACTTAATCAATCAGATCACATAAAACACACTTTCTGAAATTTCACCAAGGTAAAAGAACTTTTACCTTAGGGCTTTACATCCAAAGCCCTTGTGGTTGCATAACCACCTTCTTATGCACCCGGGTGCATGCAGATCAATTAACAACAATCCTTCAAACCTGCTTAACAAAAATCAAAGAAAACAAGAACAAGGATAATATGCAATATACTTTTTCTGATTTCTTTCTTACTTAAACCTTTCCAACCTTCTTAACACGTTTTAATACCCTCTAAATCACCAATAACATGAACTAAAAACACCAAATCCTTAAACAAATTCTTACCAAAAATTCTCAATTTCAGAAACTTTTTAAACAACTTTGAAAATCAAAGATACTTGACCAAATACAAAATGGAACTCAGAATCAAGCTTCAACACTACACACAACTTTTAAAAACAATAAAAAGGAATTATACTTGTTTTAAACAAAAACCAAACTTTTATTTCTTTAAAAAGGGATTACAAGTGAGAGCTTGAAAACTGGAACAAGGGGTCATCACAGGTTGATGCCTCCTTTTATACTAGTCTAATGAACATACTAGAAGCTTAAAATCAAAACCCTAATCAGTAGAAAATCCCAAATATGCCCTTGACGGTTTTGAGGTATGAGTTGTCCAAATTTGATCTCCTTCGTTCATTTTGGCGTTGTGAGTAAGCAATGAACCTCAGTGGTTGATTTGGGACACGTCACATGCCTTGGAGGACAAGGTGTGATGTGATTGGTTGAGAGGGGAATTAGGGGTGGGGTCTACAGTGAGTGGGTTGAGGTTTTTAGGTGTGGGATTAGTTCCTGCGTGTGTGAATCACACGTGGGCAAAGTTAATTAGGTTTTACCCAGGTTTAAGTGAAGGTAAATTCTGGGTGGGGGTGTAAGTGAATAGTTACTCCTTTGATCCGATTTTGGGGGAAAAAAGGTGTTAGGCGCCCTTTTCAGTTTAAATGTTTCAGCTTGACATCTTTGGTCCTTGTCCTTTGGTTTTTTTGGCAAATCATGTTTTCCAGCCCTAAAACGTGTTATCCTTTGCAAATAACTTTCACCAATTGTCATTTTAAGCACAAAACTTTGACAAAAAGTTATCAAGGAGTATTTTTGCCATTTTGAGTAATTTCAAGGGCTAAACTTGGACAATATTGATCTTCAAAGGTCTTCATTGTGTCTTTCACTTCATGAGGGACCATTTTTGGCAATTTGAAATTGTTGAGGGACTAATCTTGCCATTTCTTCAAAGTTGAAGGACCTTTTTGCAATTTTGACAAACTTAAGGGACCAAACTTGTAATTATTAATATACAAGGGTTTTAAGTGTCATTTCTTCAATGTTGAAGGATCAATCTTGTTTTGTCTTCAAGTCTTCAAGGGTATTTGATGAAAATTTCATGATTAGGGCCCGGTTCTTTGTACGGCTTCGTTTCTCGTGTTCGTTTTTTTCCTTGTATCTTGTGATCTTTTGTCTTTTTCACGATATCCATACCTAAAATACAAATGAACACAAAAGCAAGCATATATATGGTATTTTAAGACATATTAGTGCATTAAAAGCCCGAAAAGAACGATGAGATCATGTATAAATGCCATCTCATCAATTACTGATAAGCTTAAACATATACTGGGGAAAACATTTGGCTGAAGACGGGGAATCCTAATGATGCATAGAAAAGAAGTCCTTACTGAAAGCACGGAAACTCCGTACCTCGTGTCCAGTAATGAAATAAGAATGAAAGCTGAAAGGTCTACTCCGACTTCACGAATACTACATAAATAATGAACGCGAAAATAAGTTGACTGATGACTATTTATTTTACTGGTCTTAACTGTCTTCGAGATTTATTTTTATACTTGAAATATTATACATATATAAACTGATAAATCTAAGTATTCTAATATTTCTCTGGCTAATGTATTCCTGTTCTAATATTAATTACGGTATAACACGTATTTCTGACATCATAATATTTCCATACGTAGTATCCTGCTAATAATAGAAAGTTTCCTAAATTATAAAGTATTCAAATTAGTTATAATTTCTTTAATAAAATTATACCCTTTTAATTATTATAAAACTATTTTAATTTAATTCCTTTAAATGTACAATTAAAACATTTAATAAAAAATCTTCATTTTTATTATTATAACTATGTCTCGAGCCTACCGAGATACCACTTTCTCGGTCGCACTAAAACAATTAAACCAAATATATAAAATATGTCTATTTAAATTAGTGACAGAAATCTCACTAAAAAGTGTCACTAAGACTGGATGTTAAAACTGCCTACATAACAAATCTGCGACAGAAAACTGTCGCAAAACTGTCGCTAATTCCCTTTTAAAATGTCACTATTTTCTGTCCACTCTTCCCACTGATTTCTTTAGATGTTCCCACTGCTTTCTATATACATGTTCACACTGTTATTATTTTTTTTTATTTTTTTTTGTTCTCAGACCCAAACACCCCCTTTACTGCAGTTAGACCCAAACACCCCTGTTTGGTTTTCAGCTTGCTGTCGAGAACACCCAGACCACCACCGACCCTTATTTGGGTCGTGGTTTGCCAAAAGAATACACACCGAGACCTTAGGGTCTCAGTTTTCTTAACCAAGAAAAACCTGACACCCTAGACTATCTATATACCCATGTTGGGGTTGTTTGCTCTCGGCTGGACCAAAGAAACAGCACCACGCCGGCTGTTGGTCACGGCTGGGCTCGTAGACAACATATAGGTCTCAGTTTTCATGAGAAGAATAACCACCCGACACCCCTTTTAATTATTTTGGTTCCACTTCTTGTTTAACCACATGTTAAAGATCAAAAACGAAAAAGAGGACAATAACATTACCTATTCACATGATTAAGGATGAACATATAAATCAAAACGATTGAAGGATCAAAATCGTTTCTTTCTTTGTTGCTTGATCACAGCCGGCGGCCTCCATGGAGAACCCTAGTTCTCGTATATATATTTTTTTGATGTTTGATGTCTGCTAGGGAGAAAAAAAAGTAACCCCCATGTCATTTTCTTTTTTGTGAAGTGGGCTCAAGCCCATCTTCTCCTCTTTGTTTTTTTTATCCGGCCCAAATAACCAACACACCCTTTTAATTTTTTTTTCCTCTTGACATTTATATTTATTTGCGTAAGTTCACGCATTTATTTCACACACTTTTATTTCCGAATTCTCGCGTTTTTATTTCCGTCTATTAAATAATACTTACGTAGTTTATTAAAATCAAAACTGCGTATTTAAATATTTTGATTTTTAAATACGGGTTTTACAATTCTTCCCCTCTAAAAAGAATAATTCGTCCCCGAATTAAGGATACGACTATACTGGGTTTTACAATTCTTCCCCTCTAAAAAGGAGAAATTCGTCCTCGAATTAAAGGTAATAAACTAATGAAGCTATAAGAACTGAAAGAGCACGTAAACTGAAAAGACAATTAAGCTGAAGTAAATTGTCTTCTAATAAAGACATAATGCTGCTGATAGGTATAAACATGACATGACTGAAGTGATCATGTAACGTGACATGGCTGAAGAGAGCATGGAACGTGATGTGACTGACTTAACTGGATTTATTAAAGGAAAAGGAATTAGAGGTCCGGATGGACTCCTCTGTTTCGAATGGCCTCCCGCTCGAAACGATTCCTTCAACGATCTAACATAATAAAAGAAATCTTGGTCCTTATGACCTTGTCCTGATGAATGCTGAATAGTTTCTGGTCCCATACCTAAGATAGATTTTCTGAATCTGATGAAATGCATAAGCTATAACATGTAGTATACATGAGCTGGTACGTACAAATATCCTGACAAGATAACATTTATATCTCTGAGCAAGTTGCTGAAAACATATAGGGACGAACTACGTGAATAATTGTGAACGTGCTACGTGAGCAATTTTGAACGTGGTTCGCGATCATCTAATGAACGCTGGCATGGAATATGTTGGAAACTTGATACTAAACGTATCATGAACGTATGCTCACTGAGGAAAGAATGCCAACGATACGGCCTGAGACATGAAACGTCTGCCTGAGTATAGAAAAGTTGTGCTAACTTGAGTCTGGTTTCTTAAGATTTGTGTGACCAACTCTGGCACCAGACCTGAAACGTATCCACGGAGATGGAACACGAACCTGAACGTAAACAATGTCGTGAATGCAAATCGTGAACTTAAATCATGAGATGAATTGAGACAGTATCATACTGTGAGTAAGACGTAGACGTGAAAGTGAAAATAATGTGAACGTAAAGTGAATGTAAACATATACGTGATCGTGAACATATATTCTGTCCGATATAATGGTCGTTGGAATACCTTGAATCCGTACAATTTCCTACCGAATTTCCTATAGATCTGCTACCGCGTAATCCTTTCGGATGAAAGAAAACGTGTAGGATGATTAAATGGTTGACAACGACTTAGATAGTATCATAATTTTTTTCTGAGTCTGTGGTAACTGACAACAATTTCACGGAATTTCGTCTCATTTCTGCTCAGAAATTACTAAGGATCGTAATAACTTGCTTACGTAATGGTGTTCTGTCTTAAACCTGCGGTATATCAGGCATCTAGATATGAACATAGCTGCATAAATTGTGATACTGCCTCCATCAAAATTCTACTTGAGATCATGGGATATTCTGGTGAAAATCTGGTTGGATAGTCATGGAAGAATTTTTAGTGAGAGCTGTCAGCAATTTCTGCGGTAGCAGTTAATTGAGTTCTAGAAATGTTTGTACTTCGTTCACAGGCGTCAGTCGGTAGCATCAGATGATGGCCTTCACCTTCGCAGGATCGTCTGAAATTTCTTTCTGCTGAAATAGGATGGCTCAGAAATGCCACTCAGTTCAAGCGAATTTTATATCTGGAAAGTTGTGTATAAAAATTATTCCTATTGAAGATTTTGTGCAACTGTGAGAAGATGAGTCTCATATTCTTCTCTAGCATTGGGCAGATAAGAATGTGATCAATGAATATACTGATTATATTGCCTAAGATTCATGGAAAAAATTTATTCATAATTTCATAATATAGCTGGAGCATTAGGGAGTTCAAAAGTATAAAACTAAAATTTTTAAAGAGACTGTAATATGTGCAACATCAGTCTGGAAACGTCATGTTCTTTCTCTCACCACTGATGGTAGCATGATCGGAAATTTGTTCTAGAAAATGTTTAAGACATCGTAGCAGATCAGATAAACCTGCTATTTATGGAAATAACATTGATTAAGAATGGTGATCTTGTCAAATATTTTAGTGGTCGATACATGATCTCATGTTACCGACCTTCTTTCTGATAGACAGAAACGATACACCTCCTAGTGGTGCTCTAGGGCGAATAAAGCCTCGTTTCGGTAACTTTTGCAGCAGTTGCTGCCACTCTTTTAACTTAGTAGAAGCCCTGGAATAAAGAGTTCTGAAAATAGTTTATGTCCGTGAGACAAACTCGGTGTTCTACTTTGTCTCGTGGTTAGGAAGGAATTTCTTGAGAACTTTCTGAAATTACACCTGGGAAACTCTAGAATAATCTGCTGATCATGAATTTAAGGAATTTCTGAAGTGAATTTATAACTGGTAGGTAAAAAGTCTTCGTAGCTATGGACTGATAAGCCACGTGCTTGTAAGGCAGAAATAATTCGTACTGATTTTTCTGGTAGAAAGTATAATAATATATTTGGAATTTAGTAAGACGGATCTCGTCGTTAAATAACAGGAAAACCGTAATAAGTATGGGAGATACTATGGAGTCCTTTCGGATGGGAGGTAGGTAAAGACCTGATTTACATAAAGCTGACATAGGAATACGTGGAGTAACGTGGCGAATTTTTCCCTGAATGTGTTCATCTGTAACCTCACAGAATCAATACTGTGTGCTTAACCTGAATAATACTCTAGTGGTGGTGACTGAATTTTTAACGATCTGATTCATGCGTGCATAATAGAACGGGTATACCCCTTTCTGAAGGGTACCCTAAATTACTGAGGGTCTGGTTTAGAAAACATACTGGAGTTATGAGTTCTAACTCGTATTTTGAGAAAAGAATCGTATAACGTGTACCATGACTGGTGTCTTGATATGTGTCTTCCGAAATGTTACATGAGACCTATGTCTCGACTGATATCTTGACATGTGTTTTAGTGGATGAATCTGGACAAGGCTGATAAATTTTGGTAACTGCTAGGATTGGCGGACCGGTTAGACTACTGACCTCTGTATTTCTGGTCACGTCCGTTCCGGATTTCTGATGGTTACTGACTGATTAATTATAAGCACGGTTTTTGTCACTACTGCTTTGTTTGTCAATTTATGATGGTCATTATCATGACCGTGATTCATGTAACTATTCTGCTGAGTGGCCGGCTGGGTTCTGGTTCCCACTCTTCTGAATGAAAGGTTAGCTAAGTGATGTGTGACACCTAGTTGAGAAGGTAAAAATATGGAATGGAAGGGTAGTGTCTGATGGTTGAAATTTATTCTTGTCATAAATTTCAAATTTATAGTTTTCGTCCTTGTTCTGCAGAGTCTTCATAGTATGAACGGCACTAGCGTCTTTAGAGATCTCCAACGTATCAACTGCATCAGCATTTGTGAGGTCTTTAAAGTGTTAGCAGCATCAGCACCTGGTAGAATATCGACAAGTGGAAACGCCTGAGATGATTGAGGATCGATTAGCAATATCCATGGAGTAGGGTACCTGGTGTACACCTGGACTACTGTACATGAAGTACAAACTGAATACTGCACATGGAGCATATCTGAGACACTATACATGGGGTACACATGAATTACTGTACATGGAGTATAACTGAGACACTGTACATGGGGTACATATGGAATACTATACATGGCACTGGTGGAAATTTTATGGGATGATCAACACTGGTGTTGCTTGTCTGACATGATCAAAGAAATAAATTGATCTAAACGATAGTAAACTGAAATGAAATGAGTATCATGATGGCCTGGTAATTCCTGAGTAGACTTTATGCTGGTTGCGTAGAGGTTCACAAATATGATTAAACGAATTTTCAACAATGGTCCGCATGAAGACATGACTGATAAATACCAGAACATGATTTATCATGAAATAAGATCTTACTGTAGTTCTTTTGTACCTTATCATGAGAACATCATCACTTTGTTGAAAACATAATCCTCGTAAGGAGACATGAATCTTATTCAGCATGAAAACAACCTTTATGTGAGAGTATGAAATTTTGACTATTACAAAGAACATAAAAAGTCTAATCAACTGAGGTTTGATATCAACTGATGTGGATGGTTATGGTTCAATCCACAGAATCCAAGGAAGAAAACATGTGACTAAGTATGGTCGATTTTGGTTCGATCCATGCTTGTCAAAATTTTCCGAGAACTGTCATGTATAGAAATTTATAATCTGGGACTAAATATGGTTGGCTGTAGTCCAGTCCATACTTGTCCAAATTTATGAAATGTCCTGATATGACAAAGGTGAACAATTATGAATCGGTTCACAACACATCATTCGACTGAATAGTATAAAAATTGACCTAAAAAATGGTGAACGCATATGGGTCGGTTCACCAAGTAATATTCAACTAAAAAAATGAATATGCCATGAGTAAGGATGAACGCATATGGGTCGGTTCACCAAAACAAAATTCGAATGAAAAGCACATGCGACTAAATATGGCCAGTCCTGTGCCAACCTTTTACTTAGTCAAAACTTTAAGAAAACTGACTGATAAATGAAGAAAACTGACTAAATAATCCATGAGAAACATGAAAGCTAACAACGCCAAAATCAGTAAAGTTCCGTGTGACTACCCACTAGTCACAGGTCAAGTTTAGAGCCTACAGGTCGAACCTATAGCTCTGATACCCTAATTGTAACACCCCACTTGGATAAGTGGACCGTTACGTGTATTTATGGCGTGTCATCAAAGCATAAGGTAAATGTCCTAAAACATTAAATGACCATAACGGAAATACCGGAATCAAACATCGGTAATCCAACCAAGCTCAAAAAATGAAAAATAAAATACTAAAGGAAAGGACTAAACAATGTCCAAAAAGGCAGAATAATGTAAGTACATAAAGTAAGAAGTCTGAATAGCTTCCATTCAATGCACATGCTCTCAGAATCCTAAGAGCGTCCTGGTGTACCTGCCGTTAGAACACGAAAGAACTACGGCTGAGCATAATGCTCAGTGAACGGGTATAAAGCATGATAAGGAATTACTGAAATGAAACAGATGATAATATACTGGAGCTGTAAGACTGATAAGTAAAGTTGCAACAGAAATCGGTGTATAATCTGTAAAGTCTGACTTATAAATAATAAAGCTGAACTGTTATCTGTTAAATCTGAAAACATGCATTTACTGTATTTTAATTTGACAGAGCTTATATAGGTCATGTGCTGTAACAACGGTGCATGAATAACTGGAGGGGTGACCTCGTCATGCTGTAGAGGGGTGACCTCTAAATAACTGTAGAGGGGTGACCTCTAAATACTGTGCTGGGTGGAGGGATCAGCTCCAATGTGAAGGATGTAGAGCACACACCACATTCACCCTGATAACTTGTAAAATGATAAGCCTAGGATGCATCCATACGCCCCACTAAACATACATATAAAAATGGCCAAACTGAACATGAGTGGGACGATGCAGGATATCACTCTCCTGCATGTGAGTCACGACACCGGTGCCTCTAGTGCCATGGTTACGGTACCTCCGTAACTAGTACATAAACTTGGTCATGCTTGTATATAATGCTCAGGCAATTTATTTAGTTATTAACATGATTACTGATAAGCTTAAACATATACTGGGGAAAACATTTGGCTGAAGACGGGGAATCCTAATCATGCATAGAAAAGAAGTCCTTACTGAAAGGACGGAAACTCCGTACCTCGTGTCCAATAATGAAATAAGAATGAAAGCTGAAAGGTCTACTCCGACTTCACGAATACTACATAAATAATGAACGCGAAAATAAGTTGACTGATGACTATTTATTTTACTGGTCTTAACTGTCTTCGAGATTTATTTTTATACTTGAAATATTGTACGTATATAAACTGATAAATCTAAGTATTCTAATATTTCTCTGGCTAATGTATTCCTGTTCAAATATTAATTACGGTATAACACGTATTTCTGACATCATAATATTTCCAAACGTAGTATCCTGCTAATAATAGAAAGTTTCCTAAATTATAAAGTATTCAAATTAGTTATAATTTCTTTAATAAAATTATACCCTTTTAATTATTATAAAACTATTTTAATTTAATTCCTTTAAATGTACAATTAAAACATTTAATAAAAAATCTTCATTTTTATTATTATAACTATGTCTCGAGCCTACCGAGATACCACTTTATCGGTCGCACTAAAACAATTAAACCAAATATATAAAATATGTCTATTTAAATTAGTGACAGAAATCTCACTAAAAAGTGTCACTAAGACTGGATGTTAAAACTGCCTACATAACAAATCTCCGACAGAAAACTGTCGCAAAACTGTCGCTAATTCCCTTTTAAAATGTCACTATTTTCTGTCCACTCTTCCCACTGATTTCTTTAGATGTTCCCACTGCTTTCTATATACATGTTCACACTGTTAGTTTTTTTTTTTTTTTTTTTTGTTCTCAGACCCAAACACCCCCTTTACTGCAGTTAGACCCAAACACCCCTGTTTGGTTTTCTGCTTGCTGTCGAGAACACCCAGACCACCACCGACCCTTATTTGGGTCGTGGTTTGCCAAAAGAATACACACCAAGACCTTAGGGTCTCAGTTTTCTTAACCAAGAAAAACCTGACACCCTAGACTATCTATATACCCATGTTGGGGTTGTTTGCTCTTGGCTGGACCAAAGAAACAGCACCACGCCGGCTGTTGGTCACGGTTGGGCTCGTAGACAGCATATAGGTCTCAGTTTTCATGAGAAGAATAACCACCCGACACCCCTTTTAATTATTTTGGTTCCACTTCTTGTTTACCCACATGTTAAAGATCAAAAACGAAAAAGAGGACAATAACATTACCTATTCACGTGATTAAGGATGAACATATAAATCAAAACGATTGAAGGATCAAAATCGTTTCTTTCTTTGTTGCTTGATCACAGCCGGCGGCCTCCATGGAGAACCCTAGTTCCTGTATATTTTTTTTTGATGTTTGATGTCTGCTAGGGAGAAAAAAAAGTAACCCCCATGTCATTTTTCTTTTTTGTGAAGTGGGATCAAGCCCATCTTCTCCTCTTTGTTTTTTTTATCCGGCCCAAATAACCAACACACCCTTTTAACTTTTTTTTTCCTCTTGACATTTATATTTATTTGCGTAAGTTCACGCATTTATTTCACACGCTTTTATTTCCGAATTCTCGCGTTTTTATTTCCGTCTATTAAATAATACTTACGTAGTTTATTAAAATCAAAACTGCGTATTTAAATATTCTGATTTTTAAATACGGGTTTTACAATTCTTACCCTCTAAAAAGAATAATTCGTCCCCGAATTAAGGATACGACTATACTGGGTTTTACAGTACGCATGGAAGCCTAATCTATCCAATCCTCACAGGTCAATCCTAGGTCATAGACGCTTTAATACCATAATTGTAACTCCTCGCTCCGAAAAAAGACGAAGTGCTACTACTATGGGGTCACATCATATTCATCAAATTTTAAAAGGGCTAAAATGAAACTTTTATTAAAATCCAAAATACTCAAAGTAATATCTTAAAAACATAAATCCTCAAAACAACAGGGTTCAAATTGCAAAAGTATCAAATCATTAAAATACATAAATTTTACTGAACGCTCGGGTGACTATAAGTAAGCCCATACTCTCATAGCCCAGTCTCCCGCTTAACACCTACCGCATTGAAAATGAAACGGCTGAGCAAATCGCCCAGTGAATGGATATAACAAATATGGTTTATGTAAGGAGATAACAAAAATTTGGATATCACAAGGTATGATTACAATAATGAATATATGGATTAATGAAAGGTAAAGGAATTCCCACGAGCTCACATATTAATCTCATAACCAAAACAATAAAATAATCATATAAGTGTACAAGGGCGCGACTCCTATGTACCAAGGTGATGGAGTGTATAACACACACAAACCAATAACATCCAATCACATTACATTTATCAAACAAAAACATAGGATACATCTATACGCTCCATGCAAAACAAGGTTAATAGCACGTGCACTAGCTCATGACTAGAACCCGTACTCATAATATCACATTTAATTATGCGCATCAAAAGGGAATGTCGGGATCTAATCACACCGCCCCAGATGGTGTCATGACACTGGTGCATCAGATGACATGGTCATGGTATCCCTATTACTAGAAAACAAAGTATAGCTCGGGTGTAAGCGGTTCATTTTAAAGGCATATTGTTTATACAAAAGTTGGATGGACCGTGCTTGACCCGAATTAGGCTTAATTTGGGGTCTTGTGGACTCCGGCTCTTGCACCAAGTGAATCTTGTTTGAAGACCCTGTACACTAAATAATGGACACCGTCAGGCTTACCGTGGGCGCTTGTCCCACGATTAGACTCCAGCGTGAGATTAAGTAATCGGCTTAAGTATATGTTAGGGTTTTAGAGTATTGTTTATCGTACCTTTGTGGAACCTCGGGTGTTCCTTTTATACCCGAGAGAGTCCTGGCTGGCCTCTTCTACTCTTGCGGCCTAAGGAATAGATAATGACCTAAAATAGCTTGATCCTTTTCTCATAACTAAGGTATGTGTATATCCCTTTTCCTTATGCGAATATAATTATATGATAGATTATATTCTGTCTAATCCTGTCGCGGTGCGACGAGGGCACGACTAAGTAATATGTCGTTGTGCGACAGTGGCTTACCAGACCTTCTGGGCCGTGCGCGCGTTGTAAGGTAATGATCCATACCCAATGGATACGGGTATGTTAATGCAATAATGCCTAAAAATGTTACTTGCATTTTTCGGTCTCGTTTAGTTTTGATTACGACAATATGTAAAAACAAGCATTTAAGAAAAGAACGAAAAACGAATTCTTGAGTTCAAGTATTTTTCATTTTACCCATTTTCACTTAAGGTATGAATAAACAAGTAGTAACCTTAATCAAGTGATCAAGTGATTTAATCTTTTCTTAAAACTCACTTTTTATTAAGTGTGACAAGTTTTTATTAAACTTTCTTTTTAAGAAAATGTTTTATTAAATTAATTATTTGAAAATTTGAAAATGGCATATTCTTATTTGGTTAGGAATATTCTATCAGGATATTTTTTAAACCAGATATCACCTCTACCACTAAAGGACAAAAAGGGAATGGAGTCTAGTCCAGCGGTTCCTTAGCTCCTAGGCGGTTCCTTATCGATAAGGTACCGCGGGCTAAGATAAGGAACCGCGGGCAGATATAGTCGTTGGCCCTTTGTCCTATAAATAGTGGACCATTCTTAGCTTTTCAATTCACCTCTTTTGCACATCTATTTCCAGATTCAAACAGTCTTCATTAATCACTCAAATCTTTGATTATTTGTTTGATTACTACTTGTTTAAGAAGTGAATCTTGTTCTTCCATCCCTTCATCTCCAAGTGCAAAGAGAAGAACACTATCCTTGTGAAGTGTTGAGTCCACCACCAAAGATCCATTGAAGATCTAATTTTATACATTTGTTGTTGTGTCATAGTTCTGAAGATCCATGTAGTTGTGTCTATTTGGAAGTTGTGTATGTACTAAGTATAGTTGTGTAGATTGGTCCTAGCTACGATTAGGGCTCGACTTTTAGCTTAGAGTCGGAAATTGGTTAAGCGACGTGTACGGTTTTCTCCTCCATAAGGAGCTTGTTGTGTAGTGAACTCTCGAGTAAGGAGTACTCGAGGAGTGGAGTAGGAACGAGGAGTGAGCTTCGTTGCCGAACCACTATAAATCCTTGGTGTTCGGTTTGATCTTTCTTTACCCTTAACTCTTTACATTCTTTATTCTTTGTGCATTTATTTTTGTTAGTATTAGTTTAGTTACACTATCATTGTTCATATTGTGCATAAGATGATTTCACATATTTCCTCAAGCCTAAGTTTTTGAAAAAGGATTTTTGAAAACCACCTTTTAACAAGTAAATATAAGAAACTATTCACCCCCCCCCCTTCTAGTTTCTACAATCGGTATCAGAGCGAGGTTGCTCAAGAATTTTTAAAGTATATTGTATTTTAAAACTTGAATCAATTTATGGATTCCAACAAATACCTAGAAGGGCAATCTATGCAAAGACCACCACTTTTTGAAACGATAGTTTTATTTATTGGAAAAATAGATTTGAAACTTATGTGAAATCAAAAGATTTAGATCTTTGGCATGCTATTACCAATGGCGATTTTTTTTACCTTATCAATTTAATGAAGTTTCTAAAACAAAAGAATTGGTCACTTTTGACAAAGCTAATGACGATACTAAAAAGAAACATTCAAAAAATAATGAGGCTAAAATGGTGATTTATAATGCTTTACCTAAGAAAGAGTATGAAAGGAGTTTTTATGTGTGAAACCGCTAAAGATATTTGGAACACTCTTTTAGTAACCCACCAAGGTAATAGCCAAGTCAAAGAAAGCAAAATCGATCTTCTTGTCCAACAATATGAACAATTTGTCATCTTAGAAGATGAAACTATTTATAGTGCATTTGCTAGGTTTAACACCATTATTACTAGTCTAAAAGCACTTGATGAAGGTTTTTCTAGCAAGAACAATGTTAGGAAGTTTCTAAGGGCTTTACATCCAAAGTGGAGAGCAAAAGTCATGACGATTGAAGAATCTAAAGATTTATCAACTTTATCTCTCGATGAACTCATAGGAAACTTGAAGGTTCATGAGATGATAATTTTGAAGGACTAGGAATTAGTGAAAACCAAGAGTGAAAGAAAATCTCTTGCAGTTAAAGCCAAGAAGGTACAAAGTGACCATGATAGTTCCTCGGATAGCGATGACGAGGAGTATGCATTGGCGGTGAGAGACTTCAAGAAGTTCTTCAAGAGACGAGGTCAACAGGTTAGGCAACCCAACAATGACAAGAAGCCACTCTCAAAGAATTCGTTTGTCAAGAATGAAAAAGGTGATAGGAATTGCTTTAGATGTGGTGATCCAAATCACTTCATTGGTGATTGTCCAAAGCCCTCTCGCGATAAGAATCACACGGCGTTCGTTAGTGGCTCTTGGAGCGATAACGGTGAAGATGATGATGACAACCCCAAAGAGAAGAAATGTGTTATGGCTCACACTTCTAAAGAGGTACATTCCGAAATCGAATATTATAGCAATGATAGCTCCACCTTTGATGATATTGAATTTGAAGGCAAATATGATAGTTTACACAAACTTAGTCTTAAATTCATAGAAAAGAATAAAACCTTAAAATCAACCAAAACTAAGCTTGAAAATGAGATCAATGAACTTAAAGAGAAATTGGCAATACTTGAGAAAAATAAAGAAGTTGATTTAGGTTGCTTAAGTTGTGAGAAACTTAGATTAGAGAATGAAAATCTCAAGAGCACCTCCATTAAATTGGAAAAGTTCATGAAAGGTACTAGTGCTCTTGATGATATGTTAAACAAACAAGTTCATTCAAAGGAAAGACTTGGTGTAGGTTTTAACTCAAATGAAGCCTCAACTAGTGAACCTAAACAAGTAAGATTTTCACAAAAATCACCCACTGTACGCGGTCCCAGATTGTATTGGGCGGTTCCTTATCACTATGGAACCACCGCCATAGATAAGGAACCGTGGCCAGAACAGGAGTTTTGGGAAAATCATGAACTTTCTGAAAAGTCAAAGTCAGGTGAAAAACCAAAGCATCTTATTGTTAATAAGGTAAAATTACCCATACTTGACGACAATGCTATTGATAAGTTCTACAAGCCATTAAGTAAACCTCTCATGGGAAATAGAAGTTTATCAAGACCATCTTCTACTCCACCTAGAGTACGGAATGAGTCTAAGCCTAGAAGTAGAACGACAACGCCTAGAAGAGATAATCAAAACAATTCACGCTCTAGAAGTAAAACCCCAACACCTAGAAGAAATGATCATAACTCTAAACCTAGATCTAATACACCCAGGAGAAATAAAGAACAAAAAAATGGTTATATGAATTACTATCCTCCTCCATTTTGTTCTCCATGGGGAACCCCTCCTTCATTCATGCATCCCAACCAAATGCAAGGACTGTTTGGAACTAACAATTTTGGACCCATGAGATATTGGGGACCAAATGTTTGATCTTGTGTGTTGTTACCTAGATATGCTTGGGAATTGATTTGGAGCCCGACGAGTGGATTAAGGATAGTGGATGTTTTAAACAAATGACGGGTAATCGAAGTTTGTTCTCGCACTAAAGCATATGATGGAGGTCACGTCACTTTTGCAAGTAGTCTACGTGGTAATATCATTGGCAAAGGTACGGTTTCTCTAAACTCTATGACCATTGAAAATTTTGAGCACGTAAATAACTTAGGGTTTAACCTTTTAAGTATAGGTAAAATTTGTGACAATAAGTGTAAGGTCATCTTTTCGGAACATGACAGTGAAATCGTAAAAGATGGAAACGTCATTAGAAAAGGTGTTAGAAAGCATGGGCTTTATGTCATGAAGGTCAATAAGAAGTCAAAAGACAACATATGTCTTGCGACTATAGATGATAGTTCTACTCTTTGGCATAGGAGATTAGGTCACGCTAATATGCGTTTAATTCAATCTTTAGTCTCTAAGGAGTTGGTAAGACACCTCCCCAAGATGAAGTTTGATAGTCACTTTTGTGATGCTTGGAAAGTTGGAAAGCAAGTTCACTCAAGTCACAAAGCCAAGAATTTGGTTTCGACCTCTCGGTCCTTAGAGCTCCTACATATGGATCTTTTTGGACCTTCCTCCATACGGAGTTATGGAGGTAACCTTTATACCCTAGTTATAGTTGATGACTATTCTAGATTCACTTGGACTAGATTTTTGGCATCCAAGAATGAAGCTTTCGATCATTTCGAAATCTTTAGTCGAAGAATTCAAAATCAACTAGTATGTCCAATTGTCTCTATTAGGACGGATCATGGTAGGGAATTTGATAATGAAGTGCAATTTGGTGCCTTTTGTGAAGCTCATGGTAATACCCATAAATTCTCGGCTCCTCGCACTCCACAATCAAATGGGGTAGTTGAAAGGAAGAATAGGACTCTCCAAGAGATGAGTAGGACGATGTTAAACGAGCAATCTTTGCCTCAAAAGTTCTGGTGCAATGCCGTGGACACATCGACTTATATTCTCAAGCGAATTCTTATTCGACCTTTCCTAGGAAAGACCCCCTATGAGATTCTTAAAGGTAAGAAACCCTCATTGGAATACTTTAGGGTGTTTGGAAGCAAGTGCTTTATCCTCAACACCAAAGACTACCTTACCAAGTTTGACCCAAAGTCTTACGAAGGTATCCTTTTAGGTTATTCCCAAACTAGCAAAGCCTACATTGTCCTAAATAGAACCACGGGGGTTATTGAAGAATCACTCAACGTAACCTTTGATGAAACACCTCCTTCACCAAAGACACCACCATTGGTTGATGATGACTTGGATGAATTAGAAGTAGTAAAAGCCAAAGAGGTTAGAAAAATAGGAGTTGAAGACCTTAATGTTGAAAAGGAAGTAAACATTAAGGAGTCTAGGGATCATACTCTCAATAATATCATTGGTGACTTAAATCAAAGGACCCTAAGATCTCAAGTCCAAAACTAAAGCAACTTCTTTTGTTTCATCTCCTTGACTGAACCAAAGAATGTTAAAGAAGCTTTGACGGATGGAAGTTAGGTCATTGCGATGCAAGAAGAATTGAATCAATTCGTTGCCAATGATGTTTGGGAACTTGTTCCTCCACCTAGAAGTTCTACCATTATAGGAACCAAATGGGTATATAGGAATAAGTTAGATGATAATGGTGTTGTGTCTCGTAACAAAGCTAGACTTGTAGAACAAGGCTATAATCAACAAGAAGGGATTGATTATGACGAGACATATGAACCGGTAGCTAGATTAGAATCCGTTAGAATCCTTTTAGCCTACGCTTGTGCCTTAGACTTTAAGCTTCAACAAATGGATGTAAAGAGTGTGTTTCTTAACGGTTTGATCCATGAGGAGGTATATGTGGCTCAACTCCCGGCTTCATTGATTTTGAGAAACCGGATCATGTTTACAAGATTAAGAAGGCACTTTATGGTCTCAAACAAGCACCCAAAGCTTGGTATGATAGACTTAAAGCGTTTCTTGTTAAACATGAGTATACCATGGGGATGGTAGATAATACACTCTTTACAAAGAAGAAAGGTTCTCACCTCATAATCGTACAAATATATGTCGATGACATTATATTTGGCTCAACTTGTCAAGAATTGTGTGATGATTTGCCAAAATCATGCATGATGAGTTCGAAATGAGTATGATGGGAGAACTTAACTTCTTTTTAGGACTCCAAATTAAACAAATGGACGATGGTATTTTCTTTAGTCAATCTATGTACGCTAAATAAATGCTAAAGAAATTTGGATTAGAAGAATCTAGACAAATGAAGACCCCAATGGCCTCGGATACTAAACAACCATAGATGATGATTGTGAGTCGGTAGACAACACCAAATATAGAGGTATGATTGGTAGTTTGTTGTACCTAACGACAAGTCGACCGGATATCATGTTTAGTGTTTGCCTTTGTGCTCGCTTCCAAGAGGCTCCCAAAACCTCTCACCTCGAAGCGGTTAAGCGTATCTTCCGATACATTAAAGGCACTATACATTTAGGATTAAGATATCCTAAAGGGACCAGCGTAGAAACCATTGTCTACGCGGACTCGGATCATGCGGGAGACTATGTGGACCGGAAAAGCACTAGTGGAGTTTGTACCTTCATGGGTTGTTGTTTACCCTCTTGGTTCTCCAAGAAACAAACCGCTCTTGCAATATCCACCACGGAAGCCAAGTATGTGAGTGCCGAAAAAGCATGCCAACAAGCTCTATGGATGAAGCAAGCGCTTGTTGATTACGGGATTTCTCTTGATGATGTTCCCATCATGTGCGATAATACAGGTGCTATAGTCCTTAGCAAGAATCCCGTGCAACATTCGCGAACCAAACACATAGAAATTCGACACCATTTCCTTAGGGATAATGTTCAAAAGGGGAACATTTCAATTGAGAAGGTACCCTCCGAAGACAACTTAGCCGACATCTTCACTTAGCCACTTAAGAGGGAACCTTTTAATTACTTGCCTCTAGGTCTAGGATTAATGGAACATCTTCCTTAATTTCCTTCTTTTCTTTTAGTGTGTTTTCTTTTCTTTTACCACTTTGAGTCTGTGACACCCTAGAACCAAGGTCATTAACGTAACCCTAAATTACGCTAATTTTTGAAATTTTTAATGAATTTTAATTTCTATATATATATAAGTATATTGGTTAAAGCCGATGTTCGAGGTTATAATTTTTACGATTGACGATTCAAGAAGGACGATGACGATTACGATCCCGAGGGATGCCCAAATTTTTATAATTATTGACGATTTATCGATAATGTAATTTTTCGAGAATTTTACTTACGATTCGTGTTAAGTTGAGTCGGGTGAGTTTTATAGCCTTCCGAGTACATTTAAAGTATCCCAAAAATATTTTGGAGTGTTTGGGATGATTTCCGACTCCCGTAAAATTTTCAAAATTGACTAGTGAGTCGATCCCGCAAAGTTTTAAGGACGTTTTTGCTTAAGGCCAAAAGAAATCAAAAATATACACTTTGGCCCCTCCCAATTCCACAAAAAGGCACAAACACAAACACATACAAACATTTCACAAAAATAAATCAAACTTTCTCTCTCTCTTGTCCTTAGGCCGACGGCCAAACACCAAACACCACCACAATCCACCATTTTTCTTGAGTTTTTACAAAAACTAACCTTAGACCACCTCCTAAAATCCATTGGTGAGTGTTAATCCATGGTTAAATTAAACATGCATTAACAAAAAAAATTTCCAAAAATTTTCAAGATCAATCAAATTCGTTTTTGAGGTTAATTGTATGGATGCATGTTAAATTCATGTATAGTGTGAGTATAATCACCAATAAAACCCACCAAAATTAATTTGGTTGTGGTGATTTGGTCACCCAAACCCCACGGCACAAGGGGGTGTTTGGGGAGCCATGGTGGTTGATGATTTTGAGCATTGTCTTTATGTTTAGCATTATGTTTATTGGTGTTTTAGATGGGTACATGTGGTTGCATGTTTGTTTTTAGATGTTAGGATTATGAGGTTGATTGATCAATAGGGGTAGGGACTGAAATTTGTGTTTGGATATGTTTGGGAATGCTTAGGATGAAGCCTAGTAGTGATTAATAGGTTTGGAATCGAGCTTAAGTATGATTTTGGTATAGTCAAATTTAGGCAGAAAGTTTGAGGCCTTTTTATAAAAATAATTTTTCCTACAGGTCTAGATAACTAAATGTAGTCATAGAGGGTCTTCTTAGCTTTAATTTGGTATAAGGTAGAGCCCGTGACTCAAAACGAGCTAAAAGTTATGAGGTTTTAAAAATCGAGTACCGGGAGACGAGAACTTTCATAATCCGAATTTATGTATAGTTTTAGTCAAATCCCGAGGACCACAAGTATGAATTGGTAAATGGTCAAGGGTCAAATTTTGGTCACAAACCTGTGTAATTGAGTCTATAAGTTGACTTAGGAGTCAAAGAAGTCAAAGGTGCATTTCATATAGGTCAAAGAGGTCCAAGTTGGTCGGAGTACAATTTCAGCCCGGAAAATGTAGTTTTGGAAAAGCGTTGAATAACGAGTCGTAGAAGTAAAAACTTTTATTGGGATTAAAAATGTGTTATCTACAGGTCTTATAGTATTTTTGAGAATTTTGTCAAATTTTATAGGAATGGTTAAATATGGTAAAACAGCCCGTACTTTCGGTAAGTACCGGCGAAAATGGATAAAAATGGATAGCGTAAATAATAAGAACGAATGGTGTAAAATGAGTGATGCTTGTTGTTTTGTTTTGGCGTGAGTTATAATTGTCCTAAGTGACTAGTATTTATGTATTTTATACAGTACCGTAAGGTATTTAAAATGAGATTACTCATTATGCGTTATTTGTTGATAGGTGTTGATTTACCCGGGCATCCGTATCGTCGTCAGTGATCATCTCTCGAACTACCGACTACTTAATACATAAGGTGTGAATTTATAGCCTCGCTTATATTTATTTCAAACTGTTTTACCCGCGAGGGAAATGCATGCTAGTTTTTAAAAGGAACGTATATCATGAATGATTGTTAGACCCGAACGTTGCCTTAGAAATTGTGTTGAGTACGAAGTTGCAAAAGACCCTAATTTCATGAACTATTAACTATTGTCCTGCCCTCGAGTAGGGGGAAATAGCCGCTTATACAATTTGTAGTACTACGGGGCTAACGACCCAATGCTAGCCGAGAAGCTGTACGTTGAGTAAGTTCTGCGGTAGATTATCTTGTATGAGAGATAAGGTATAATTGCAACTGATGCCTTTAGAAGGGGCACTGGTTTCATCTGAATCACGCCGGTAATTATTACGCGGGTGATTGAGTTAACGGATTAGTGTCATGAGCTTAAACACAATTGTCAGTATCCTGAATATAGATTGTTTGATCGACAAGTCTATGAATGATCACGAATGGTTTTTATTTTATATACGTTCAAAATGGATTGTAAAACCTATGAATTCCACTCAACGTTTTCGTTGACCAAATTTTGGCATGTGTTTCAGGTAACCGCTGAAGTGTAGGATGGAGCGTGCATGGGATGGATGTTGTGTGTATGGCTTGGAGTCTGCTTGTTTTTCCTCCCTTTTCTACTTAAACATTTTTAAATTTTAATGTAATGTTGTTGTGAAACTGAAATTCTTGGGTCGAGATTCATGGGGACCGAAAACGCTAAACTCTGTTGTACCAAGTGGGGTTGGAAAAACCGTGGACATGTATCATCTAACAATTTTTAATTCAAGTTTTAAGTTGACGTCTTTTTAGCGTCGTTTGATATATCTTGTGTGCAATGATAACTGTGTAGCACCCAATGTGGTAGTTCCGCTGCGCATAGCAATTGTGGGGGGTGTTACAGATTGGTAATCAGAGCCATGAGTTATAGAGAACTAGGTCGTTTTTGAAAATCCTAAACTATAACTTTTGGTGTCGTAAGAAATGGTCCAAGCACACACAACTATCCTGCACGGCTCCGGTAAGATTTATTTTTGTATTCATGGCATTTGACGTATACTTTTGAGTGAAGTATATATGTGGGTAATTATTACGTAAGTATGGAAATTACTATATGTAGACGTTGAAATTATACGTGGAATATCCGACATCGTAATTTTTGTATTAATCATGCATGAGCATCATATTATTACATTTCGGGCATATGTACCACCTTTGCATTGCATTTGCATGCATGTATTTATAAATATTGTATAATTACTTATGTACCCTCCGAAATTCGCTGTTATTGCAGGAATGCCGAGGTACCGCCTAATGATAATGGAAACGATTACGTCGTAGGTCGCGAAGGGGGAAGTGTTGGAACAGCAGCTGAAGGACAAGCTGAGACGAACGATGTACAAGCCCAGGACCCCGACCAAAGGAGAACTACTTGCCCCAGGCCTATGCGTACTTCCCATCTGGTTGGTGCACCAGGTATCCCCAGAAGAGCCGAAGGTGCAGTGAGCGCAAATTCTCTTCATCAAGGCATCTCAAGAGTTTGCTGCCCCGGACCGAGAGTTTATCATGACGTACGGCGTGTTTTGAGAGGTTTGGACGAATCGATGTGCATGCGGTACGTAGTGGAATCAAGGGTGATCAGTAGATTCGACGAGAATGAAAGGGAACACCAAAGACAGTTGGAAAGGACTGCAAGAGTTGAGTATGATGGAAATGTAAACAAAAGTGACATCAACAGTCTAAGATCGATGGTTGCAAATTTGAGCGCTAGTCTTGACCGTGTTAGGGAAGATCAAGTGAGGTTGTCAAGGATGCAGAGTTGGGAGCATCGAGTTAGAGCATCATTGCCCCCGGATTGGAGATTCGTGGACGATTTGGAGATGGAGGCTAATGACTTCATGATTCAGCCGCCTACCAGAGGTGCTTGTATTACGGTAGGAATTCAGGTAGCGATTGAGTGTGGGTCCACGTCAGGGACGAAAAAGGAGACGGAATGTGGGCCGAACGACAAAGGAAAGAGAAAAATGGATGATGTGGAGGAGGACGATAGTGATGAGGAACCCGAGGAAGATGATGACGAACCGCCATCCAATAGGCCGTGTGGATCACCACATGCCTAGTTGCTTGTTTTGTATTTTTCTTTGATCATTGTAATAGAACTGTTTTAGACTTTTGTATGATGGCATTATGACGAGAAACTTGAGGACTTAAGTTTTGTGGTGAACGATTGTAGTGGCAATACTTGTCACGATTTTGGTTAATTATCAATACAATCCATGTTACCTTTCATGATCTGTGATATGTCTTAAATTTGATCTTTTGTGATGTGAATTGATGAATATTAGTAACTCCGTAGTGATGTGTCGTTGTATTTATATTATGTCTTGAAAGAGAAATCCATCTTAATCTTGATGTGTATACTTACATTCTTTTTCTATTTTCCCTGTCTTGCAGAAAGAGATATTCGATAACACCATGCCTCCAAAGTTGACCGCCGATCGTGTAAACACAATGATTCAGGAAGCAATAGCAAATGCGCTAGAAGCGGACCGAGCCAGGAGAAATCAGGACCAGGGAAGAAACGCGGGGAGACAGCAAGCCCCGAGAGTGTGTACCTATTCTAGTTTTATGAAATGCGGTCCCACGCAATTTCGTGGAACTTGTGGAGCTCTGGAACTTAGAAGATGGTTGGAAAAGGTTGAAAGTACTTTCGAAATCAGCGGTTGTGCAGAAGCGGACAAAGTGAAGTTTGCGGCTGCTACGTTTCTTGATGATGCGTTAAGTTGGTGGAACACCCAAGTAGCCACTGTTGGATTGGCTGTAGCAAATGCAAGGACGTGGAATGCGACAAAAGCTCTGTTGACTAAGAAGTTCTGCCCGGGAGAGGAATTGGGGCAATTGGAGGATGAGTTGAGGCACTTGACCTTGAAGAACAATGATATCGCTGCTTACACCAGGAGGTTTAATGAATTAAGCCTTTTGTGTCCGGATGTTTTTGCCAATGATGCCAAGAAGATGAAACAGTACATTAAGGGTTTATCTAGCAATATCAAGGGTGAGACAACTTCGTCAAAACCTGGGTCGTTTGATGAAGCGGTCCAGATGGCTCACGCATTGATGGACGTCAAGCTCCAGGACAAGCAGAACTCCATTGCTGAAGGCAACAAGAGGAAATGGGAAGCGGCACAAAGCAATCAATCCCAGGGCCAGAACCGAGGTGGAAATCGAAGCAACCATGGTCCGAACCGCAATCAGCAGTTTAACCAAAGAAGGAATGAAGGGATGAGGGCGGTGACGAACCCTAGAGGAGTAAAAGTGAATCCCCATTGTGGTAGGTGCAATTTGTACCATGTCGGGAATTGCCCGCCTGCATGCGGCAAGTGTGGAAAAGCAGGTCATAGGACGTCTGGTTGCCGAACGGGAGGAGTAGCAACTGGGGCGAATGCTATCAGAATGAGGGGATGTTATGGATGTGGAGAGAGAGGCCATGTGCAAGTGAATTGCCCGAAGGCAGGAAACAAGCGGGGAGGCAACAATGCGGCTGCTGTGTATCAAGTAGGGACGGCTGATAAACCACAGGGTCCTAACGTGGTTACCGGTACATTTTTGCTAGACGCTTGTTATGCTAGTATTTTGTTTGATTCTGGCTCCGACAAGAGTTTTGTAGATGTTTAATTTAGTCGTCATATCGATAAAAAACCGGTGTTGTTAGCGACTAGTTATAACGTTGAGTTAGCCGATGGAAAAATTGCTAGTACGAATTCTATACTGAAAGGGTGTACCTTGAAGTTAGGAAATTACGCTTTTAAAATCGACTTGATGCCTATAGAGCTAGGATCGTTTGACGTGATTGTGGGAATGGATTGGCTAATGGCGCACAGTGCTATGATCGTCTGTGGCGAGAGATTAGTTCAGATTTCGTTGAGGAATAAAGTCTTGACGGTGAAGGGAGATGAATGCACTTCTCGTTTGAAAGTGATTTCCTGTTTGAAAATGATGAAGTATGTAGAGAGCGGATGTGATGTGTTTTTGGCACAAGTTTCGAGTGATGGTGATTTAGAGGCGAGGATTGAAGAGGTACCTGTTATCTGCGAATATCCGAAAGTTTTTCCAGACGAGTTGCCAGGTTTACCACCTACCCGGGAGGTCGAGTTTCGAATTGATTTGGTGCCAGGAGCTGCGCCGGTTGCGCGTGCACCTTATCGCTTAGCACCATCCGAGTTAAAGGAGTTATCAGATCAACTGAAGGAATTGATGGATAAGGGATTTATTAGGCCGAGCTCATCACCTTGGGGAGCGCAGTGTTGTTTGTGAAGAAGAAAGATGGTTCGTTTCGGATGTGTATTGACTATAGGGAACTCAATAAGCTGACGGTTAAGAATCGGTACCCATTGCCGAGGATTGACGATTTGTTCGATCAATTGCAAGGTTCCAGTGTATACTCAAAGATCGATTTAAGATCAGGGTATCATCAACTGCGTGTAAGAGAGGAGGATACTCCTGTAACCGCCTTTCGTACGCGGTATGGACACTTTGAATTTCGAGTGATGCCGTTTGGGTTGACAAACGCGCCTGCTGTATTCATGGACCTCATGAATCGCGTGTGCAAGCCGTATCTAGATAAGTTTGTTATTGTTTTCATCGATGATATACTTATTTACTCTAAAAGTAAGGAGGAGCACGAGAAGCACCTGAGGAAGATTTTGGAGTTGTTAAAAAAGGAGAAGCTGTATGCGAAGTTCTCGAAGTGTGAGTTTGGTTAGAATCCGTGCAGTTCCTAGGTTACGTGATTGATAGCAAGGGAGTTTGTGTGGATCCTGCCAAGGTCGAAGCGATCAGGGAATGGTCGGCACCGACAACGCCGACTGAAGTTCGACAATTCCTTGGTTTAGCTGGGTATTATCGAAGGTTCATTGAAGGATTTTCGTTGATTGGAAAACCATTGACAAGGCTTACCGAAAACAATAGGGTGTATGAATGGGGAATTGAGGAAGAACTTGCTTTCAAAACGCTCAAGGACAAGTTATGTTCCGCACCGATATTGTCATTGCCTGAAGGAACCGAAGACTTTGTAGTGTATTGTGATGCATCTCGTAAGGGTTATGGAGCGGTATTGATGCAACGTGAAAAGGTGATAGCTTACGCGTCGAGGCAACTGAGGAAGAATGAGGAGAACTACACGACGCACGATTTGGAATTAGGAGCTGTAGTTTTTGCGTTAAAGTTGTGGAGACACTATTTGTATGGGACGAAGTGTGTTGTATTCACTGACCACAAGAGTTTGTAACACATTTTAGATCAAAAGGAGTTGAATATGCGACAGAGACGATGGGTTGAACTACTGAGTGATTATGACTGCGAAATTCGCTACCACCCTGGCAAGGCGAATGTTGTAGCGGATGCACTGAGTAGGAAGGAACGGGAGAAACCTTTGAGGGTCAGAGCTTTGGTGATGACTGAGAGCGTTGACTTAACCGAAACTATACTGAAGGCTCAAGAGAGGGGACTAATGAAAGGGAATGTTGAAGCTGAGAACTTGGGACGAATGTTGAAACCTCTTTTCGTGATTAGGTCGGACGGACTGAGATATTTTGAAAATCGGATTTGGTTACAATTGTGTTCATCTGAGGAAGGAAAGCCTGGAGTTCGAGAATTGGTTATGAACGAGTCGCATAAGTCGAAGTATTCGATACATCCTGGACCGGACAAAATGTATCACGACCTGAAGAAAGTTTATTGGTGGCCGAATATGAAGGCGGATATTGCTCGTTACGTTAGTAAGTGTTTGACTTGCGCGAAGGTTCAAACAGAACATAAGAAACCATCTGGATTGTTGGTACAACCAGAGATCCCAGAATGGAAATGGGAGAAAATCGCTATGGATTTCGTGACGGGTTTACCTAGGACTCCTAGTGGATGTGATATGATATGGGTAATAGTGGATAGATTAACGAAATCTGCTCATTTCCTACCTATGAAGAAGACGGACAGCATGGAAAAGCTCGCCAGTGTGTACGTGAAAGAGATCGTCTGCAGACATGGAGTGCCGTTATCGATCATTTCGGATCACGACAGTAGATTTACATCGGAATTTTGGAAATCGCTTCAACGTGCGATGGGCACTGAATTGAGTTTAAGTTCGGCTTATCACCCGGAAACTGACGGCCAGAGTGAACGAACTATTCAGACGATGGAGGACATGCTCCGAGCATGCGTGATTGATTTTGGAGGAAGTTGGGAACGCCACTTGCCTCTGGTGGAGTTTTCGTATAATAATAGTTATCATGCGAGTATCAAGGCAGCACCGTTCGAAGCATTGTATGGAAGGAAGTGTAGATCGCCTGTGTGTTGGAGTGAAGTAGGAGAAAGTCAATTGACTGGACCCGAAATGGTTTTAGAAACGACAGAGAAGATTGTGCAAATCAAGAACCGACTACTTGCTGCGAGATGCCGACAGAAGAGTTATGCCGATAACAGAAGGAAACCGTTGGAGTTTGAAGTTGGAGATATGGTTATGCTCAAGGTATCGCCGTGGAAGGGTGTAATTCGTTTTGGGAAGAAAGGAAAGTTGAGTCCGAGGTATATAGGACCATTTAAGATCGTTGAACGAATTGGACCAGTAGCGTACAAGTTAGAATTGCCGAGCGAACTTAGTGCTATTCACGACACGTTTCACGTATCGAACCTGAAGAAGAGTTTGGCGGATAAGGAATTGGTGATTCCTTTGGACGAGATTCGACTGGACGACAAAATGCATTTTGTGGAAGAACCTGTGGAAATTATGGACCGAGAGGTCAAGAGGCTGAAGCGTAGTAGAATTCCTATTGTGAAGGTCCGATGGAATTCTAAGCGTGGACCGGAATACACTTGGGAACGTGAGGACTTTTTCAAGGAAAGGTATCCTCATCTGTTCCAGCAGAACGAAATGTGAGTACAAGAAGAGGCGAGCGCCGGGACGTCGCTCTCTTTAAGGAGGGGTGGATGTGACACCCTAGAACCAAGGTCATTAACGTAACCCTAAATTACGCTAATTTTTGAAATTTTTAATGAATTTTAATTTCTATATATATATAAGTATATTGGTTAAAGCCGATGTTCGAGGTTATAATTTTTACGATTGACGATTCAAGAAGGACGAGGACGATTACGATCCCGAGGGATGCCCAAATTTTTATAATTATTGACGATTTATCGATAATGTAATTTTTCGAGAATTTTACTTACGATTCGTGTTAAGTTGAGTCGGGTGAGTTTTATAGCCTTCCGAGTACATTTAAAGTATCCCAAAAATATTTTGGAGTGTTCGGGATGATTTCCGACTCCCGTAAAATTTTCAAAATTGACTAGTGAGTCGATCCCGTAAAGTTTTAAGGACGTTTTTGCTTAAGGCCAAAAGAAATCAAAAATATACACTTTGGCCCCTCCCAATTCCACAAAAAGGCACAAACACAAACACAAACACATACAAACATTTCACAAAAATAAATCAAACTCTCTCTCTCTTGTCCTTAGGCTGACGGCCAAACACCAAACACCACCACAATCCACCATTTTTCTTGAGTTTTTACAAAAACTAACCTTAGACCACCTCCTAAAATCCATTGGTGAGTGTTAATCCATGGTTAAATTAAACATGCATTAACAAAAAAATTTTCCAAAAATTTTCAAGATCAATCAAATTCGTTTTTGAGGTTAATTGTATGGATGCATGTTAAATTCATGTATAGTGTGAGTATAATCACCAATAAAACCCACCAAAATTAATTTGGTTGTGGTGATTTGGTCACCCAAACCCAACGGCACAAGGGGGTGTTTGGGGAGCCATGGTGGTTGATGATTTTGAGCATTGTCTTTATGTTTAGCATTATGTTTATTGGTGTTTTAGATGGGTACATGTGGTTGCATGTTTGTTTTTAGATGTTAGGATTATGAGGTTGATTGATCAATAGGGGTAGGGACTGAAATTTGTGTTTGGATATGTTTGGGAATGCTTAGGATGAAGCCTAGTAGTGATTAATAGGTTTGGAATCGAGCTTAAGTATGATTTTGGTATAGTCAAATTTAGGCAGAAAGTTTGAGGCCTTTTTATAAAAATAATTTTTCCTACAGGTCTAGATAACTAAATGTAGTCATAGAGGGTCTTCTTAGCTTTAATTTGGTATAAGGTAGAGCCCGTGACTCAAAACGAGCTAAAAGTTATGAGTTTTTAAAAATCGAGTACCGGGAGACGAGAACTTTCATAATCCGAATTTATGTATAGTTTTAGTCAAATCCCGAGGACCACAAGTATGAATTGGTAAATGGTCAAGGGTCAAATTTTGGTCACAAACCTGTGTAATTGAGTCTATAAATTGACTTAGGAGTCAAAGAAGTCAAAGGTGCATTTCATATAGGTCAAAGAGGTCCAAGTTGGTCGGAGTACAATTTCAGCCCGGAAAATGTAGTTTTGGAAAAGCGTTGAATAACGAGTCGTAGAAGTAAAAACTTTTATTGGGATTAAAAATTTGTTATCTACAGGTCTTATAGTATTTTTGAGAATTTTGTCAAATTTTATAGGAATGGTTAAATATGGTAAAACAGCCCGTACTTTCGGTAAGTACCGGCGAAAATGGATAAAAATGGATAGCGTAAATAATAAGAACGAATGGTGTAAAATGAGTGATGCTTGTGGTTTTGTTTTGGCGTGAGTTATAGTTGTCCTAAGCGACTAGTATTTATGTATTTTATACAGTACCGTAAGGTATTTAAAATGAGATTACTCATTACGCGTTATTTGTTGATAGGTGTTGATTTACCCGGGCATCCGTATCGTCGTCAGTGATCATCTCTCGAACTACCGACTACTTAATACATAAGGTGTGAATTTATAGCCTCGCTTATATTTATTTCAAACTGTTTTACCCGCGAGGGAAATGCATGCTAGTTTTTAAAAGGAACGTATATCATGAATGATTGTTAGACCCGAACGTTGCCTTAGAAATTATGTTGAGTACCAAGTTGCAAAAGACCCTAATTTCATGAACTATTAACTATTGTCCTGCCCTCGAGTAGGGGGAAATAGCCGCTTATACAATTTGTAGTACTACGGGGCTAACGACCCAATGCTAGCCGAGAAGCTGTACGTTGAGTAAGTTCTGCGGTAGATTATCTTGTATGAGAGATAAGGTATAATTGCAACTGATGCCTTTAGAAGGGGCACTGGTTTCATCTGAATCACGCCGGTAATTATTACGCGGGTGATTGAGTTAACGGATTATTGTCATGAGCTTAAACACAATTGTCAGTATCCTGAATATAGATTGTTTGATCGACAAGTCTATGAATGATCACGAATGGTTTTTATTTTATATACGTTCAAAATGGATTGTAAAACCTATGAATTCCACTCAACGTTTTCGTTGACCAAATTTTGGCATGTGTTTCAGGTAACCGCTGAAGTGTAGGATGGAGCGTGCATGGGATGGATGTTGTGTGTATGGCTTGGAGTCTGCTTGTTTTTACTCCCTTTTCTACTTAAACATTTTTAAATTTTAATGTAATGTTGTTGTGAAACTGAAATTCTTGGGTCGAGATTCATGGGGACCGAAAACGCTAAACTCTGTTGTACCAAGTGGGGTTGGAAAAACCGTGGACATGTATCATCTAACAATTTTTAATTCAAGTTTTAAGTTGACGTCTTTTTAGCGTCGTTTGATATATCTTGTGTGCAATGATAACTGTGTAGCACCCAATGTGGTAGTTCCGCTGCGCATAGCAATTGTGGGGGGTGTTACAGAGTCATTGAGTCTTCCAAACTCTTTTTGAAAAACCCTCTCTTCTCCTTTTCAAAATTCTCAAAGTCTCTTTCGAAAATGGTTGATAAATACGTTTGACATTGTTAATTCAATCTAAAAACGGTTTTTCATAGATTCTCGCTATTAATCTAGAGCTTACATAATTCATATGTATGATTGTCTCAAACATAGCAAGAACAAGATAGAATCATGGAGGATCATTGTGTCATGACTTAAGGTCTTGTCTTACACACCTCCTACATCGATTTTCTAATCCATGTATTTTGGTCAAATATCTATTTGGTAAGTTTGCATATGTTTTCTTTGTCTATCTTTGCTTTTAAGCATATCCCTATGATAAGTTAGACTAGAAAAATAAGATTTGCTGAAAAATCTTCCTCCAAACACCAAACACAGCCTCTGCAGGCGGTTCCATATGTGAACCGCGGTGCCTTAGTGATAAGGTACCGCCAGTCGTGATAAGGAACCGCCTACAGTGCCTTCCTTTTTCGGGTTTTTGTCTGAAACTCCAAATTTGCTCCAATATTTTTGAGAATCTTTGTTTCAAACCCTTTGACCACCCCAAAAATACCTTAAGCCTTCCCTATTTAAACCATAAGCATTTTGCCATACTTCACATCCCAAAATGTCTTATTCTCCCAATGAAAGCCTTGAATCTCCTCCATTTTCTACAATTGCCTTCAATCCCAAATCACCCAAGAACCATTACAATCCAAACTCACCCAAGAACACTCTTAATCACATCTCTCCTACCAAGAATGTTGATTGTGGAACATCTTTTCTTCCACCACCACCCTTTAGTGTTCTTCCTCCTTCTCATGATAATGTCATGCACCATGGAACATATTGTCATTGTTGTCAATATCAACATCTTATTATGGCACACATCTATGAGGAGTTGAGATACATCAAGAGTCTCTTAATCAAACCTCCTCTTCACTATGATTATGAGATCTCCAACAAGCCACCACCACCACCCTCCGCCATTACCTTGTCTTTCATATAAGCATTGGTTGCTTATCTACAAGACACCAAATTCAAGCAAATCTTAGAATTCTAGAATAATTAGGATTAGATTTATGATTTTGGCTTGTTTCTTTTTCCATACATCTTTGTATGATGTTTTTTTAACCCATCTTGGATCTTTGTCTTTATGTTTTCTTCTCTTTTATTTTGCGACCTATTGCTATATCTTGTTGGTTGCTTCTTTTGTTCATCTAACTCTTCTATGTAGCTTGTCACCATATCTCGATTCCTCGGTGCCCAAAGCTAGGGGGAGTAAGCACCAAGGGGGAGTCTTTGCAAAGTCCGTCTCTTCAACACCGACTTGTGCAACCTTTTTGCTTCGACAAAGGGGGAGAAATGAATAAACTCGTATTCGAAAATCTTGTTTTTTGTGTGATTGATTTTATGTATTGTCAGAATCAAAAAGGGGGAGATTGTTTATGCAATAATGCCTAAAAACGTTACTTGCATTTTTCGGTCTCGCTTAGTTTTGATTACGACAATATGTAAAAACAAGCATTTACGAAAACAACGAAAAACGAATTCTTGAGTTCAAGTATTTTTCATTTTACCCATTTTCACTTAAGGTATGAATAAACAAGTACTAACCTTAATCAAGTGATCAAGTGATTTAATCTTTTCTTAAAACTCACTTTTTATTAAGTGTGACAAGTTTTTATTAAACTTTCTTTTTAAGAAAATGTTTTATTAAATTAATTATTTGAAAATTTGAAAATGGCATATTCTTATTTGGTTAGGAATATTCTATCAGGATATTTTTCAAACCAGATATCACCTCCACCACTAAAGGACAAAAAGGGAGCAGAGTCTAGTCCAGCGGTTCCTTAGCTCCTAGGCGGTTCCTTATCGATAAGGTACCGCGGGCTAAGATAAGGAACTGCAGGCAGATATAGTCGTTGGCCCTTTGTCTTATAAATAGTGGACCATTCTCAGCTTTTCAATTCACCTCTTTTACACATCTATTTCCAGATTCAAACACTCTTCTTTAATCACTCAAATCTTTGATCATTTGTTTGATTACTACTTGTTTAAGAAGTGAATCTTGTTCTTCCATCCCTTCCTCTCCAAGTGCAAAGAGAAGAACACTATCCTTGTGAAGTGTTGAGTCCACCACCAAAGATCCATTAAATATCTAATTTTATACATTTGTTGTTGTGGCATAGTTGTGAAGATCCAAGTAGTTGTGTCTATTTGGAAGTTGTGTATGTACTAAGTATAGTTGTGTAGATTGGTCCTAGCTACGATTAGGGCTCGACTTTTAGCTTAGAGTCGGAAATTGGTTAAGCGACGTGTACGTTTTTCTCCACCATAAGGAGCTTGTTGTGTAGTGAACTCTTGAGTAAGGAGTACTCGAGGAGTGGAGTAGGAACGAGGAGTGAGCTTCGTTGCCAAACCACTATAAATCCTTGGTGTTCGGTTTGATCTTTCTTTACCCTTAACTCTTTACATTCTTTATTCTTTGTGCGTATATTTTTGTTAGTATTAGTTTAGTTACACTATCATTGTTCATATTGTGCATAAGAAGATTTCACATATTTCCTCAAGCCTATGTTTTTGAAAAAGGATTTTTAAAAGCCTCCGTTTAACAAGTAAATATAAGAAACTATTCAACCCCCCCCCCTTCTAGTTTCTACAGGGTAGTACCTGTGAGTCTTGTTTATTCAACCCGAATAGGGACTATACGTCATCATGTCCCCCCAGTCTAGTGGTCGCACGTCCTGCGCCGCAGCTACTAGACTATAACCTGCTAAGTCGCCAACGAAATATGTACTATAGACAATCGCAACAATGAGTATCCTAGAAGGTTCAAATTTCTCCCGCCTGAAATTGTGTATATTGAAGTTCGTTTCTCTCGATTCTTAACCAATTGAAAGTCCTAACAAAATTGGGTTATTGATCGTTTTTGGTTGATAGGGTTATTTGGATTTTCTATGTCTATTTGAACAATCAAGTAAAAATGTGAAAAATATTAACTACGTATCCGTAAAACAATTAGCAATTACCAAGTTTTTATTCAAATAAGGATAAAAATGTAAATCTATGGAATTAAAGTGCTAAAAATGTAAATGATTGAAACTATAATGCTTGAAATGTAAAAATCAGAAACTATAAGGACTAACTATGCAAATTGTAACAAACTACTAACCAAAATGTAACTAATTTTAAAACTACTAACTGAATTTGACAAGTATTGGAAAATTAAGGACTGATTCCAAGCAAACCCTAAATTTATGAAAGATTAGCTAGTAATTAAAACAGTTACAAAGTAAAGGGACCAAAGTGCAATTAAAGTGAACTTTTTAACAAACACGGGCTAGTTGGAAGAATAAGCTCGTTTAAGCTCTAGAATGCATCAAATAAACTCAAACAAGTTTTAAACTGCTTAAAACTCAAATTCACTTAGGCTTGTAAACGGAATAAGCTTGAAATTCAGTAAAACTCAAATAAGCCAATTATGATAAGCCAACAATAAGCTATCTAATAAGCTAGACTTGCACAAACAGATTTTTGAGCTGAATCTTGTTTATCAGTCCATAGAGAGTCTGGAATGTCTTTTAAAAAGAAAAATGATCAAGTAATGAATCTAGAAATTGAAAATAAGCTGAAACTAGCTTATTGACCAAAGTTGACCAAAATTTTGAAAAAGTTGAAAACCTCCAGATCTACTCAAGAACACTTTCTAAACAAGATTATGAAATAAAATTGCAAGGTTTATGAAGTGGAATCGCTAGAATGAGAAATCAATAAGCACTTGGTTTATAGAAACTTTCATTTGCTCAGCAGCTTATGAAAAAGCTTATTTCTCTCTTGAATTGTTAAACTATGTAATTTCCTAATAAGCACTCAATATTCAGATGTTAATGGACAAGTAGGAACTAGTTTGAATCATTTTCATCAAGAATTGAGCAAATGCTAAGCAATTGAAATCAACTACTTTTTTATGAACTTGTTAAGCTAGAACTGACCCATACTTTTTCATAACCAATTGCCTTTTTGACTTTATTTTTTACTTTAAAACTACTAAACTTTGTTTACAATGACTAAATGGATGTAAATGAGCAAAAACTAACCACTTAACAACACTTAACTACAATATGACAACTAAATCCAAACACAGGTTTACTGATAAGATCAAAACTTTTGTGAAGAGATTATGAGCAATTTGTTGAACTGACTCAAAACTGATATCTAGCCAAACTTGTTAACCAAAATGAAGTACAAATCAGCCAATAATATGCAGTAAAACAGACTAAGACTTAGAATGCAATAGCAAGCTATAAAACTGATGAAATGAATTCAAAAACTAGAAATAAGCAAGTAAACAATTATCAAACTAACTAGAAGCTTATCAAATCATCAAAATCAATACAAGAACATGCTAAACACATTTGATCAGATCAACAAGTAGAATTTAGGCTAGAATTTAGCATGCATTTTCTGTTTAGTGGAACCAAAATCAGAAACTATGAAACCTTTTAGGAAAAGGCCTCCACTGATGGAGTAGGTAGGCGCTGAGCCTCCTAGATAGTGTTAAACCACCATCTTAACACTATTTACCACCAATCAACAGCTACAATCATCATCATCAACATTTTTGCACAATTCTGCTTCCAAATCAACAAGAACAGCTACATGGAATAGGAACAAGGATGAACAGCTTCTAGTCTTCAACAAGAGCTTGTTATGATCAATGGTGGTCAGAAGTAACTCATATCAACACAAGAATAACAGTAATGCAGGTAATGAATAGGAGATTGAAGGAAAAGGAAGGAGATTTTATTGCTTGAATGAGAAAGTTTGTTACAAATTCTGGTAAGGAGTTACAACTACTATAACTAACTCAAGAGTTTGTCAGACTCTTGAGGTCGTTATGCTAACAACTAAATATCTAGGAATGAAAGAGAAAAGGTAAGTGTGTGAAATTTTCACACTTAGGCTACATGTACAAATGAGGGGGCTATTCCCTATTTATAGACAAAATGTGAGAAGTAGTTGAAGCTGATGACGTGTCCCAACCAATTAATTGCTGCCAAGTGTCCTCAATCTGTCAATTGGAAATAGCTGTTATGAACTTGAAATTGGACTTTTCTTCTTGGTTGATTTTCAGGTTAATTGAGCACGTGGGTTGAATTCCTTGCTTGAAAACGATCACTTTTCATGTATAAAGTTTTTCCTGAGATGCAGTAGGACTCAAATTCGTTTCTGGGTTGTGTTGAGGAAGAAGATGCCACGTGGAAGATTTGGATTGGGTGAAAGAGGGTCACACGGATTGTTATCCATTTGTGGATATATTAATTGTTGCATGTCCAGTTCCTATTGGCTAAATATTGAGTAGTGGGTTTTACTGTTTGAAAACGGCGCATTTATTTCCCTTGGTGATGTGGCTTATTACTTGGCAATCCATGGAACTAATTCCTTGCCCTCCCATTGGCTCATTACCATGTCACATGGATTAAGACCTTATTACACTTTGAAAAATGGCAGCTTTAGCCCTTGTACTTTGGCAGATTCAAAATTAAAGCTTAGCACTTCATTCCTTTGGCATAATTGGTCCTTCCACTTGCATTCTTGTTAAGTTTGACCCTTTGACTTAGTTGACTGAAGAGTTGACCATGTTTGAATTTTATCTTAACTTTGAAAATTTACACTTTGAGTCCTTCAACTTTGGAGTGTTGTCAAGATAGGTCCCTTATCTTCAAAGTCTTGTCATCTTTGATCCTTCTTTGTCTCTTTCATCCAAATAAGCTTGATTTCTTATTTTTTTGCTTGAAAATGTATCCTTCTTACCTATTTATACACAAACACAAAACATACCACATTATTCCGCTTTATGGCACAAAAGTTAGGTATTTTCCTTGTGTTTTAGGGTGATTTGTTGATTAATTGATATGAGTTTTTGCTCATGTCAAATCCCCTACACTTGAACATTGCCATGACCTCATGCAATGCTATATTTTAAAGCACAAACTTACATTCTCCTCATAATTAACCCACCTTGGCCAATATGGAATGCTATTATACTATGCTACTCTTCATGATGCATGATTTTGATTTTGAACAATGCAATGCAAAAGAAACAATTCTATTTATATCTTTTTGGATTTTTATTCAAATGGTTTTGATGGAAAAACTCATAAAGAAGTCAATGACTTAAATTAGGGCTTTGGTACCATGTACACTTATCACCCTCAAGTTTCACTTTCCCATACCAAGCTTAAAAATGGGATCATTGCATTTACAAGTAAAAAGGTGCATCAACTTATTCATGACAAGTAAATGTGGAACCAGTTATTATTTGAGCAAATTGCTTTTGGGAAAATTTGTCATTATTGGAAGCGTAAAATATAAGAAATGTAAAATCAAAAAATAAGGAAGCATGTTTTTAATCCTAAGTAATCCTCTCATCCATTACTTGATAAACCGCTCACAGTTAATATAAGTCCGTTTCAAGAATAATAAGTCATTCGCCTTATGTGTAAAATCCTCATGTCATGCATTAATAAGTAGCTACACACTCGCTAAGGAAACAAAAATAAAACTCATGCAATAATTTACATCCTCCATCTTTTTGAGACTTTGGATCTTCAACCCCGCAACCCGTCAAGGTAATATTGGATTGGAGCAACTATTAAATCCCCGTAACCCGTCAAGGTAATATTGGAATCTAATAGTTACTATAATTAACACTTTACTGCCCCTCTTGAGAGTCTTGTATAATAAAATTTTTTTTTCTTTTTTTTTCTAACCACTCATTTTTTTGTTAGCCGCTCTTATTTTTATTTATTCCTCACAAAGAAAGTTGAAAAGAATAAAAGGAAAAACACCCGCTAAGTATTAAGCATGACATAAGTCTAGTACACATAAAACGTTCTAACATAGAATCTTAAGACGTACTTATACCAACCATGAATGATTAGTCAAAAATGCATAAGAGATTACAAACCGATTAAAACCGTTCTTGATTATTTATTAACATATATACATGCAAAGAAAATAGAGATAAAGAAGAGAAAGGTTTAGCCACAAGTAATTATCATGAAGTTTATCTAGCCCTTTTATACTTGCTTCAACTCTATCATTTCCCATTCTCCACAAATTTAAAATCTCAAATAATTAGATTGGTGGATGCTTAGCCTAATAGACCAATGAAGGACTACATGGTTAAGGATACTAGCTAGAGAGTGCTAAGATAAGAAAACTCGGTTCAGTCAAAATATCCATGGCGGGCCTAATATGTCAAAGAAGTCTAAATTTGTTAAACCATGTTCTTCTTATATTTTTTCTTCTTTTTCAATTCTTCGTAAAGAACAAAAGAAGAAATATATACAAAGCAAATGTGATATGTAAATGAAAAATGATTGATGCAAAAATTATGAATGCATATTTTTGGTGGCCAAAGTCGATCAAAAATTTGAAAAATGTTTGAAAAATTAATTTTCCATGTTATCATGAAAGTCAATGACAAGTTCTAGGTAAGGTCACTTCGATAGAAGACTCCCTACACTTAAGCTAAACATTGTCCTCAATATTTAAGAGCATGGAAGTTAAAAACTTCCCCTACACTTATGACAATGAATAGACTTTGCTTAACCCAAGTTAAGGAAAAATGAACTATAGTGAATTCATTTTTAAAGCACAATGTGTCTATGAAAATCACAATAGTAACAAAGTGAACCGGATATAAGGGCCTCCTCCATATGCTCCAAAGCACGTGATGAGTGAGCAACCCTACAAACATCATGAAGACAAAAGAAGGTCTCCCCAACACTTCTCATCAATCTGATATCCTTATTTCTAACCTACAACACTCTAGATCTAAAAACTTCTAAACCTAGTTATTCAAGCTTGATTTAAGGAGTCTCTAGCTCGACTCATCCCACAATGAATTAATTCATGGGTAAAATGGGGATCTCTTGGACCATTTCCGCGGAAATGTCCTCCCAAAAATATTGCTTCACACGGTGACCATTCACTTTAAAATTGGGACCATCGGGTTGTGACAACTCAATAGTTCCATATGGAAATACTTGAGCAATAGTGAATGGACCGGACCATCTCGACTTAAGCTTTCCCGCAAAAAGTTTCAACCTTGAGTTAAAGAGGAGAACCGGCTCTCCAACTTTAAACTCACGGTTCTTGATCTTAGCATCATGCAATTTCTTAGTTTTCTCATTATAAACCAAAGAGTTCTCATAGGCATTGGCTCTCAATTCATCCATTCCATTAAGTTGATCCTTTCTATGTGAATCGGCTTGGTTTAAATCAAATTTAGCCCACTTGAGAGCCCAAGAAGCCTTATGTTCTAACTCGAATGGGAGGTGGCATGCTTTTCGATAGACAATCCTATAAGGAGTACAACCAATTGGTGTCTTAAAAGCTGTCCTAAAAGCCGACAAAGCATCATCAAGCTTATCCGACCAAGAAGCTCGATGTTCTCCCACCGTTCTCTCAAAAATTATCTTTAAACCACGATTTGTGACCTTGATTTGACCATTGGTTTGAGGGTGATACGCGGTAGAAAGTCTATGATTAACTCCATATTTCTTCATAACTCTTGTGAATTGATCATTACAAAATTGTTTACCATGATCACTTATGATGGCCCGAGGTACACCAAATCTAGTAAACAATTGCTTCAAAAATTTCACAACAACTCTAGCATCATTAGTAGGTAAGGCTTTGGCCTCAACCCATTTTGACACATAATCCACCGCTACAAGTATATACTTATTTCCCTTGGAAGATGGAAAAGGTCCCATAAAATATATTCCCCACACATCAAAAATCTCACACTCTTGAATGAAGTTTGTGGCATCTCATCACGTTGTGTAATTTTTCCTTGTCTTTGACATACATCACAAAATTTCACCATCTCTTGGGCATCTTTATAAATGGAAGGCTAATAGTAACCTGAATCAAAGACTTTCTTGGCGGTATAGTTGGGCCCAAAATGTCCACCCGTAGATCCCTTATGACAAGGTTCTAAAATCTTAAATGCCTCGGGCCCATCTACACACCGTCTAATGATTTGGTCCGCACATTTCCTAAAAAGGTAAGGATCATCCCAAAAGTAATACTTCACTTCCTTTAGAAATTTCTTCTTTTGTTGGGAAGTAAGACCCTCTATAAGCACATTCCCCACAAGATAGTTTTCAATATCCGCAAACCAAGGGGTGGCATCCTCTTGAGAAGAAATAGACAAGAGCTCCTCTAATGGAAAAGATTCATTGATTTCTTTATTAGGAAAATCTCCTTGAAAAGGATGCTCAAGTCTACTCAAGTGATCCGCCGCTAAATTCTCGGCTCCTTTCTTATCTCGAATCTCTATCTTAAACTCTTGAAGCAATAAAACCCGTCTCAAAAACCTAGGCCTAGCATCTTGCTTTGTCATGAGATACTTGAGAGCGGAATGATCCGTATACACTATGGTTTTGGATAGCACAAGGTATGGTCTAAATTTCTCAAAGGCATAAACTATAGCAAGCAACTCTTTTTCCGTGGTAGTATAATGAAGTTGTGCACCGGTCATGGTTTTACTAGCATAGTGTATAGATTGAAAATGCTTATTCACTCTTTGTCCTAACACGGCCCCCACCGCATTATCACAAGCGTCACACATAATCTCAAAAGGTAATTCCCAATTTGGAGAAACCAAAATGGGAGCCTTAGTCAATTTCTCCTTAAGAGTCTCAAAAGAATCCAAACACTCTTGGTTGAAAATGAAAGGAGCCTCTTTTTCCAAGAGGTGGGTCATCGGTCTTGCTATCTTAGAGAAATCTTAAATGAAGCGTCTATAAAATCCCGCATGACCTAAGAAACTCCTTACACATTTAACCGTAGTGGGTGGGGGAAGCTTAGCAATCACATCAATTTTAGATCAATCCTCTTCTAATCCCTTATTGGATATCTTGTGTCCCCAAACAATTCCCTCTTTCACCATAAAATGACATTTCTCCCAATTGAGAACTAAACGGGTTTCCTCACACCGTTTAAGCATTCGTTCTAAATTGGTGAGACAAGAGGTAAATGAAACTCCAAAGAAGGAAAAATAATCCATGAAAACCTCCATAGTTTGCTCAATCATATCATGTAAAATTGCCATCATACACCTTTGAAATGTCGCCGGTGCATTACACAAGCCAAAAGGCATTCTCTTGTAAGCAAATGTACCGTAGGGACAAGTGAATGTGGTCTTTTCTTGATCCTTAGGGTCAATGGGAGTTTGAAAATAACCCGAAATCCATCAAGAAAGCAATAGTACTCATTTCCCGCTAAGCGTTCAAGCATTTGATCCATAAAAGGCAATGGGAAATGATCTTTCCTAGTAGCCTCATTAAGCTTCCTATAATCAATATAAACTCTCTAACCGGTAACAAGTCTCGTAGAAATAAGCTCATTGTTCTCATTGGGTACTACGGTGATTCCACCCTTTTTTGGAACACAATGTACCGGGCTAACCCATAGAGAGTCGGAAATGGGGTAAATCATGTCCGCATCAAGGAGTTTGATAACTTCCTTTTTAATGACCTCATAGATTTTTGGGTTAACCCTTCGTTGGCTTTGAATGGCGGGTTTGTAATCATCCTCCATAAGGATTTTGTGTGTACAAAAATGTGGATCAATTCCCCTTATGTCGGATATTTTCCATGCTAAGACTTGCTTATGCTTCTTAAGGACTTCTATGAGTTTCTCTTTCTCATCCTTTTCAACTCTTTAGCAATGATCACGGGTAATTGGTCTTTTCCCTCTAAGAAAGCATACTCTAGGTGGGATGGAAGGTCCTTAAGTTCAAGTGGAGGTGGACTCTCTATGTAAGGTTTAACTATGGATGGATCATCATTGGTTACTTCTTGTGGAATAGGTGAAGGAATGGGATCCTCATTGAGCAACTTTTGGATAGTGAGAATATCTTCTTCCCAATTGATGGGAGAATCATCATTACCAAGAAAGTTAGACTCAAATTCCTCCAAGAGGAAATCACTCTCTCCAAAATGTGTTAAGGAGGGAGAAATTGAGGCTACGGTTTCAACATGGGGCATATCCTCATTATTACTCTTGCAAGCGTCATGAAAATGCTCATCACACACCTCATCTAGCACATCAACTATGTTAATGTTCTCACAAGGTTTAGACTCCTTAATCTCTTTCCCATCACAAACTTTCCCTAGTTTAAACACCACTTTATCATCCTCAACTCGCATAATTAGTTCTCCCTCCGCCACATCTATTAAAGTACGACCCGTTCTCAAAAACGGTCTACCAACAATCAAAGGAACTCTAGGGTCCATGTCATAATCAACCACTACAAAGTTGACCGTAAAGGTAAAATTATCCACACCTACAAACACATCCTCCGCGATACCTACCGGGTAAGCTATGGTACGGTTGGCTAACTCAAGTGTCATCCTAGTGGGAGTGAGCTTGGGAAGACAGAGTTTTTTCAAACTGATAAAGGCATGAGGTTTATGCTTGCCCCTAGATCCGCCAAAGCCATGCAATTTTCCACCCCGGGAAAATTACAAGGTATCAAAAAGCTCCCTGGATCTACAAGTTTTGTTGGTAAGGTTTTGAGTAACACGGCGGAACAATTTTCATTATGGGATGTGTTGGGCAAATCAACAAATTTTTCCTTGTTGGAGAGTAGATCCTTGAAAATCTTAGCAAATTTTGGCATGTAAGCAAGAGCTTCCGCAAACGAGATGTTTATGTTGAGTTGCTTGAACATCCTTAAGAAATTGAGACTTGTATATCATCCTTGTTCTTTAACTTTTCCTTTTTCAATCTTGAAGGGTAAGGAAGATTTGGTTTAGGTGTAGGTGTTGTAGTGGAAGATTTATCTTTGTTAGCTTCTTCATTGGGAGTTGTAGAAGGTAAAGGAGAAGTGGGAAAAGGTTGAGAAGGTGTGGTTGATGAAATAGGAGAGTTTGGAGGTGGTGAAGTAGATGTAGAAGGCTTATCTCATGTGGGAACCAAAGTGGGTTTCACAATAGAAGGTGTAGGAGATGAAGGATCCTTTGTTGTTTTTCCACTTCTTGTTGTAATAGCATTGACATTTACCCTCGGGTTTGTTTGTGTGTTAGATGTCAAAGCCCCTTGTTGTCTTTGATTAAAGGCCATCAAAAGCCTCTTAGTTTGCTCATCCGATATGAGTTTCATTTGCTCATTCATTCTTTTTTCACTTTCACGAATTCTCCTCTCAACATACTCATGAGTTTCTTGTATCCCATATCCTTGATTTTGAAGTTGAGGGTATCCTTGATTTGGAATTTGAGGGTATCCTTGATTTGGGAAAGGTGGGAGTGGTGGATTAAATCCTTGATTTGGTGGATAAAAGTGATTTCCTTGATTTTGGAAATTATTTGGTGCCTTGTAGTTGTTCCATTGGTATTGTGGTCTTTGACCTTGATTCCTTTGTAAAAATTGAGGGGAATTTTGTTGAAATTGGGTGGGTGGTTGGGGTGGGAATCCCGGCGGAGTAAGGTAATTTTGAGACTTGTAAGAAAGGTTGTTTGGATTGATGTTTGGCTTGAAATGTTCACGATGTTCTTCTTGGTAAGCATAACACTCCCCTTGATAACCTTGCACCTTCTCAGATTGTTGATATGAATGGGGACCTCCACAAGTCTCACATGAAATGGTAATATCATGAACATCATTGGTGGAATTGTTCAATGAAAGGCCCTTAATGTCTTGGATCAATTCTTGATTTGCCTTAAGATTCATCTCATGATCCCTATCTATCTTTTGGAGTATCTCTTGGTAACTCTTGAGGAATTGGTTATCACAAGGTGGTTGAGAATTGTTTTGGATAACATGAACCCTTTCTTCAAATTGAGTGTTTGTTTGTACCATTGCTTTGGTCTCAATAATATCCCAAGCTTCTTGAATGGATTTAAGAAGAATATTTCCTCCCGCGGAAGCATTGAGTGAGTCTTGGTGATGAGGTTTAAGGCCATTCTAGAAAGTATTGATTTGGTGAACTTCATCCAATCCATGGTTAGGGCATCTCCTCAATAACTCTCTATACTCCTCCCAAGCATCACTAAATATTTGACTAGGTTTTTGTTGGAAGCCTATAATTAAATTCCTCAAAGCCGTGGTCTTAGATGGGGGAAAGAACTTGTTCAAAAACTTCTTAGTGAAACCATCCTATGTGGTAATGCTCTCGGGTGGTTGTGTATCTAACCAATGCTTAGTCGGACCCTCTAGTGAAAATTACACCAATATCAACTTAATGGCATCATGGGGAACTCCATTGTACTTAATGGTGTTGCAAAGAGCAAGAAATTTCTTAAGGTGATCATGTGGATTATCATTCTTGTTCCCATAAAATGGTGTATTTGAAACCAAGTTAATCATGGATGTTTTTAGCTCAAATGTGTTTGCGGGAATATCGGCTATCTTGATAGCATCGGCATATCCTTGCACATTGGATTGCAAGAGCTCCATCAAAGGTCGAGTATCAACTCCGGCCATGGCTTCTTGTCGTGAGTGGATCAAAGCACGATTCTCGGGATCGGCTTGATGGACGGTGGTGTTCCTACTCTTTCTCTTTTTCTTCCTTTTCGGAGGAAGGGGTTGTACACCAATCGGTATTTGTGCACGCCCGCGAGTGAGCATGCAACTCAATACGAGGAATGAGAGAGAAGCTCTCGTTTTACTTTGAAGAGAAAAGGATTATCCTCTTTGAGTTTCAATATGAAATATCCACAAGAAAATATAATATACGTATGTACTACTTGGGTGCAAGACCCCCAATGAATCCTTCCTTCTTAAAATACTCACTAGTGAATGGGGGGTTAGGTGGCGCGAAGCACTTAAGTACCTATTGACCCTTTGATGGCATTTTATAGCACGTCGCCTTTCTATTCACTTTGTATTTTGTATTCTTCGAATTATTGCTTATTGGAAGTATTTATCTATTCTTGCTTTATGAAATTTGATCGATACGCGTGTCAAGGACCGGAACGCCCCTCAACACGGTGTATTGCCTTGGCAATACTTATGGAGAATATGTATATTGATTGTTCTTATACGTATACATATTTACTTATAATAATATATAGAAAATATTTTTGTATTTATGGGGTTTTTTTGAGAAAATACTATATGTACATAAAAACCGAGGGAATCCAATAATATATATTTTTGGGTGCAATCTCTTAGGAAAAAGATCGCTTTTTTGGATTTTTTAATTTGTTTGGTCAATACTTTAGGAAAAGAATTGTTTTTGTTATTATTTAGTTTTTATATTTTTTTATTGTTTTTGATTTATGATACGTAAAAATAACGTTCACTAGGAGAACGGATCCCAAAAGCCAATGAAAACCGTCAATCGATAGTCTCTCGTAAAGTCAAAGAATCGGTAGCGGCGCCATTTGAAATTGTGTATGTTGAAGTTCGTTTCTCTCGATTCTTAACCAATTGAAAGTCCCAACAAAATCGGGTTATTGATCGTTTTTGGTTGATAGGGTTATTTGGATTTTTTATGTCTATTTGAACAATCAAGTAAAAATGTGAAAAATATTAACTACGTATCCATAAAACAATTAGCAATTACCAAGTTTTTATTCAAATAAGGATAAAAATGTAAATCTATGGAATTAAAGTGCTAAAAATGTAAATGATTGAAACTATAATGCTTGAAATGTAAAAATCAGAAACTATGAGGACTAACTATGCAAATTGTAACAAACTACTAACCAAAATGTAACTAATTTTAAAACTACTAACTGAATTTGACAAGTATTGGAAAATTAAGGACTGATTCCAAGCAAACCCTAAATTTATGAAAGATTAGCTAGTAATTAAAATAGTTACAAAGTAAAGGGACCAAAGTGCAATTAAAGTGAACTTTTTAACAAAAACGGGCTAGTTGGAAGAATAAGCTCGTTTAAGCTCTAGAATGCATCAAATAAGCTCAAACAAGTTTTAAACTACTTAAAACTCAAATTCACTTAGGCTTGTAAAAGGAATAAGCTTGAAATTCAGTAAAACTCAAATAAGCCAATTATGATAAGCCAACAATAAGCTATCTAATAAGCTAGACTTGCACAAATAGATTTTTGAGCTGAATCTTGTTTATCAGTCCATAAAGAGTCTGGGATATCTTTTAAAAAGAAAAATGATCAAGTAATGAATCAGGAAATTGAAAATAAGCTGAAACTAGCTTATTGACCAAAGTTGACCAAAATTTTGAAAAAGTTGAAAACCTTAAGATCTACTCAAGAACACATTCTAAACCAGATTATGAAATAAAATTGCAAGGTTTATGAAGTGGAATCGCTAGAATGAGAAATCCGTAAGCACTTGGTTTACAGAAACTCTCATTTGCTCAGCAGCTTATGAAAAAACTTATTTCTCTCTTGAATTGTTAAACTGTGTAATTTCCTTATAAGCACTCAATATTCAGATGTTAATGGACAAGTAGGAACTGGTTTGAATCATTTTAATCAAGAATTGAGCAAATGCTAAGCAATTGAAACCATCTACTTTTTTATGAACTTGTTAAGCTAGAACTGACCCATACTTTTTCATAACCAATTGCCTTTTTGACTTTATTTTTGACTTTAAAACTACTAAACTTTGTTTACAATGACTAAATGGATGTAAATGAGCAAAAACTAACCACTTAACAACACTTAACTACAATATGACAGCTAAATCCAAACACTGGTTTACTAATAAGATCAAAACTTTTGTGAAGAGATTATGAGCAATTGATTAAACTGACTCAAAACTGATATCTAGCCAAACTTGTTAACCAAAATGAAGTACAAATCAGCCAATAATATGCAGTAAAACAGACTAAGACTTAGGATGCAATAGCAAGCTATAAAACTGATGAAATGAATTCAGAAACTAGAAATAAGCAAGTAAACAATTATCAAACTAACTAGAAGCTTATCTAATCATCAAAATCAATACAAGAACATGCTAAACATATTTGATCAGATCAACAAGTATAATTTAGGCTAAAATTTAGCATGCCTTTTCTGTTTAGTGGAACCAAAATAAGAAACTATGAAACCTTTTAGCAAAAGGCCTCCACTGATGGAGTAGGGAGGCGCTGAGCCTCTTAGATAGTGTTAAACCACCACTTTAACACTATTTACCACTAATCAACAGCTACAATCATCATCATCAACATTTTTGCACAATTCTGCTTCAAAATCAACAAGAACAGCTACTTGGAATAGGAACTAGGATGAACAGCTTCTAGTCTTCAACAAGAGCTTCTTATGATCAATGGTGATCACAAGTAACTCATATCAACACAAGAATAACAGTAATGTAGGTAATGAATAGGAGATTGAAGGAAAAGGAAGGAGATTTTATTGCTTGAATGAGAAAGTTTGTTACAAATTCTGGTAAGGAGTTACAACTACTATAACTAACTCAAGAGTTTGTCAGACTCTTGAGGTCGTTATACTAACAACTAACTAGCTAGGAATGAAAGAGAAAAGGTAAGTGTGTGAAATTTTCACACTTAGGCTACATGTACAAATGAGGGGGCTATTCCCTATTTATAGACAAAATGTGAGAAGTAGTTGAAGTTGATGATGTGTCCCAACCAATTAATTGCTACCAAGTGTCCTCAATCTGTCAATTGGAAATAGCCGTTATGAACTTGAAATGGGGCTTTTCTTTCTTGGTTGATTTTCAGGTTAATTGAGCACGTGGGTTGAATTCCTTGCTTGAAAACGATCACTTTTCATGTATAAAGTTTTTCCTGAGCTGCAGTAGAACTCAAATTCGTTTCTGGGTTGTGTTGAGGAAGAAGATGCCACGTGGAAGATTTGGATTGGGTGAAAGAGGGTCACATGGATTGTTATCCGTTTGTGGATATATTAATTATTGCATGTCCAGTTCCTATTGGCTGAAAATTGAGCAGTGGGTTTTACTGTTTGAAAACGGCGCATTTATTTCCCTTGGTGATGTGGCTTATTACTTGGCAATCCATGGCACTAATTCCTTGCCCTCTCATTGGCTTATTAACATGTCACACGGATTAAGACCTTATTACACTTTGAAAAATGGCAGCTTTAGCCCTTGTACTTTGGCAGATTCAAAATTAAAGCTTAGCACTTCATTCCTTTGGCATAATTGGTCCTTCCACTTGCATTCTTGTTAAGTTTGACCCTTTGACTTGGTTGACTGAAGAGTTGACCATGTTTGACTTTTATCTTAACTTTGGTAAATTTACACTTTGAGTCCTTCAACTTTGGAGTGTTGTCAAGATAGGTCCCTTATCTTCAAAGTCTTGTCATCTTTGATCCTTCTTTGTCTTTTTCATCCAAATAAGCTTGATTTCTTCTTGTTTGCTTGAAAATGTATCCTTCTTACCTATTTATACACAAACACAAAACATACCACATAATTCCGCTTTATGGCACAAAAGTTAGGTATTTTCCTTGTGTTTTAGGGTGTTTTGTGGATTAATTGATATGTGTTTTTGCTCATATCACCCCCTCTTACCTAATCCCCTCGAAATCCAGGAAAGACATCTGCCACGTCATCCCAACCATTCATTCCACCGTCAGATTAAGCTACTGGAGTACATGTGGAGCAGATCCGAGTTTTTTTGAACAATAATTCAGAGGACTATTTATAACCCTAACGCCGCTTTTGACTGCTCACCCTCTTCAGTAAAAAAACATCCAATTAACGAGCCTTTTTCTCCGTCCGAAGAAAGACATTATTGGGGTAATCTTCTGCGAATCACTATAATTCGTACAATCATGGTCAAACAGTTATCTGAAATTACCTCTACTATTACTGTGGAGGAACTTGACCGATTCACGACGGATTACTATATCCCTGATTTTTTTCACCCCAAAGTACCGAACCCTCGGCGAAACGACAGGCGCCCGAGGGTAAAGTGGGCATGTATACTAGGTTTTTTGATTTTTCCAATCCCCGAATCCCCATGTCACGTTTTCTTATAAGCATACTGGCACATTATGAAATCCATGTCTCCCAGCTTCATTGTATAGGGGCGGCTAAGAATTCTAATTTCGAAATCAACTACCGAACGCTCGTAATAGAACCAACCGCGGACCTATTTCGCGTCTTCTACCAGTGCCTTCTATCTAATGGGTGGGTGTCATTTGTCAAACGAAAAGGAGGTTTTCAATGCTATGAGGAAAAATTGGATTCGTTTAGGAATTGGAATGACTCTTTCATCTAGATTGACGACGCCGCATACCCATTTCATTACCCATTTCTGACTTCCGTAACATTGAGGAAGGACCCCATGCCTGGCGCTACCATATATAGCGTTGCAGACGTAGATATGATGAACAAAAATCGCATTCCCATTCAGGCCTATCCTAAAGCTCTATTATGTAATTTGGGACTCAGCCGCGTAATTATTTATGGTGAGCGCGAAGTTCCCTGCTTCCGCGATCCAAGGGGCCAGGGTTAGTGGTCCTAATATTTCAGTTTTAAGTTAGTTTATTTCTCGGTATCTTCACGAATTGATTAATCAAAAGAAATCAAGCTAACTATTTGTTTTTGGTATTTGATTGTTTATATTTCGGAAATCTAGGTCTAATTATCACAAACCACGTAAAAAGGTAAAAATAGTATCTCTACGTATCCATACTAAGCTAAAAACATCGTGCACATACGACATACTATACCAAAGGTACAACCAAGTAATGCATAAAATGTACAAATGCTATAAATTTAAAGTATATGAAAGTTAAGGGAATGGAAATGTAAATTTAGAAAGTATAAGGACTGAAAATGAAAATTTAACAACTAATAACCACTAGTAACAAATTTAACAAACTATCAAACTAAAAATGTAAAAAACTATCAAGACTAGGGACTGATTTGAAAAACCTAGAAAGTTTCTAACTAATTAAAACAGTTTAAGCATTATCCTAATTTCCAGGGACCTTTAAGCAATTTTTAAAACTAATTGGAAGAAAGCGGGCTTATAGAATCATTAAGTTGTATCTAGAGTTCTAAAGCACCAAATAAGTTGGTTTAAGTTTCAAAAGTTTGCTAATTCACATTTACTTAGCCGGTTCCAAGGAATTTAGCTGAAAAGCTCTAAAAGTACAATAAGCACTTTGGCAATAAGCCACTTTTAAGAGCCTAGCTTATTGGAATAAGAACATGCCTATATTTCTCAAAATCTTATCAAGATCCCAATTAAGGAACACCTATCCAAGAAATTTTCAAAAACAACCAAGAAATAAGCCAGAAAATCAAATAAGCTGTTTTGAGCTTATGTTGACCAGCGTTGACTTTTGTTGACCAACTTTGACCAAAGTCCAATCTTGATTTCAAGGCTTATTAAACAGATTTGTGGAAGAAAATAAGCAAGTTTATGAAAGGAATAAGCTGGAAATGAAAATCAGTTATCACATAAACAAGTGCTTATCACAAGGACTTTTCTAGGCTTATTTCACCTTCTATTTTAAGAACTGTATTGTATAACTTATATGTCTAGATAGGTTGGATGTTAAGCTTTAACTAGAACCAAAATTCCAAGTCCTAATTCCAAGAAATGAAGATTTTAGACCTGTTTGAAATAGGCATGTTCTAGTCTACTATTCTGACCCAATGCTTTTGATAACCTTTTGCCTGTTTGACTGGTAGTTTGACTCTAAAAACTTGCAAATTTACTTGTAACCAATATGAGAGTGAAAACAAATGCTAAATACTTAATATACCTAACTGAATCGAAGTTTAGAACATTTATCAAACACTAGTTACAAGATTACTACAATATTAAGCTATGTGAACTTATCAAATCAAACTCATTTAGACAATTAGCTATCTAAAGACATCAATGAACACAAGATGAACAATTAACAAGGAATGTCAGGCAAAGTTACACTAAAATAAGAAATATAGCATACAAACTTGATTTTTTAGAGGAAATTTTAAAGTAAGACTTAGTAATGACTTTGAAGGCTCCTTTGGTTGCGGGGATTTAATAGTTGCTCCAATCCAATATTACCTTGACGGGTTGCGGGATTGAAGATCCAAGGTCTCAAAAAGGCGGCGGATATAAATTATTACGTGAGTTTTATTTTTCTTTCCTTAGCGAGTGAGTAGCTACTTATTAATGCATGACATAAGGATCTTACACATAAGGCGAATAACTTATTGTTTTGGGTCGGACATATATTACATGTGGGTGGTTTTTCAAGTAAGGGATATGATGGTTACTTAGGATTAAAATCGAGCTTCCTTGTTTCAGATTTTACACTTCTTATATTTCACGCTTTAAATAATGACAAATTTTCTCTCAAGCAATTTGCTCAAATAATAACCGGTCTTAGAGGCATAATAAGTAGGGGTATAATAGTAACACAATTAATTTGTATGAATACGTCGATGCACTTTCACTTGTGAATAACAATGATCTCGTTTTTAAGCTTAGTATGGGGAAAATTAAACTTGAGGATGATAAGTATTCATGATACCAAAGCCATTTCTTTATTAGTTATTTCCATCAAAACCATTTCAAGAAAAGTCAAAAATATATAAATAGAATTGTTTTTATTAAATTTCATTGTAAATAAAAATCAAGATCTGCATCATATAGTGTACTGTAGTGTAGAAGCATTTCATCTTGGCCAAGGTGGATTAATTATAAGAAAATATAATTTAGAGCTTTGAAATATGTCATTGCATGAGGCCATGGCAATGATCAAGTGTAGGGGATTTGATATGAGTGAAATCTCATATCAATTATATCATATTAAACCCTAAAACACAAAGAAAAATACCAGATTCTATGTGTAAATGCAGTATTATGGGGTATTCTTTGTGGTTTGTGCTCTTGCAGGTAAAAAGATACAAATTTGATGCAAACACGAATTCCAAGGCATTTATTATGAAGAAAATTCAAAAGAAGGACTCAAGATGACAAGTCAACAAAAGTCAAAGGACCTTTCTTGACAAGCTGCCAAACTTAGGGGACTAAAAGTGTACATTTGATAAAGTCAAGAACAAATTCAAAATACCTCAAGATCAAAGTCAGCAAGTCAAAGGGTCAAAACTGGTCTAATAACAAGTCAAAGGGCCAAGAATGTCAAGTTTTTGAAGATTGGAGGTCAAGATACAAATCTGTTAAGAAAGAGGACCAAAGTTGCCATTTTGGAAAGTAAACAAAGCATGATACGTGTGAAGAGGATGTGAGACAATAAGAAGTGAGGAAAATGGTTAAGTGGATTGCCATCTGTGGGGTATTAAATAATGAGTGAGACGAATGGTAGGCGGTCTCAATAGTAGCCTCACTTAGACTTTCTAACCAATCATAAATCAGAGTTTGGATCATGATCCGTGACTCTTTTTCTCAACTAATACTATACTTCCACGTATATCATCTCAACTCCAACAATCACATAACGATTTAGGCAGTTTCATGAAAATCTTTCAACATGAAAAGTGATCAAGATCATGAGGCGAATTCATACCACCAATTTAATTAGCAATTCATTCAGTGGATTAAAAACCCCCAATTCCATCAAGAACGGATCATGAGCAATTAGTAGATTGTGGACACGTGGCATTTGGCTATTTGCTACAACACATCATCAACATCACCAACACTCTATCTTAGCTCTTTAATACCCATGTACTCTTTCATTTTGTAGATATAGTTAGAGTGTGAAAACACACACACTCTTTATTTTCTCTCAACTATGTTTCTACTTCATTAGTTAAACTTCTCAGAGTGATTGACAACCACTCTAAGATAGTTTGTTAGGCTGTTATAACCTCTTGTAACAAACTTTCCATTAATGAAATCCGAGTTCACTCATTTCACTCTCATTCTCTCAAACTCATACTTGCACTACTATTCATTCTTCATTCTTGCTTAATTCTGTAGTTCGTATGGAATAACAAAGTTTGTGATTGTTTGGAAGCTTTTACAAGTGTTCAGAAAGTACAAGTTCATTCCATAGCTCAAACTTAGCCAAAAGATTCAAGCACTTGCAGATTGATCAGAATTAGATGATGATGATGGTTGATTGGGTAGTTGATGTGCTGAGTAGCTGAATTAGGTGGTGTTTAGTGTAACGCGATCGTAATTCCCGCAATCGAAGCAGAGAATTTTGAAATCAAAAGAGGAATGCTAACTTTGATTCAAGCGACAAAGTTTAAAGGTCGTGAGGCGGATAATCCTCACGATCACATTCGGAATTTTAATCGTCTTTTAGTCACGAGCAAGTTTAAGAACATTGACACTGATGTCATCAAGCTTATGCTTTTTCCTTACTCGCTCTATTGCTCCGCCAAGGATTGGTACGAGAAAGAACCACCTAATTGTAAGTTTATGGACTTATATTTAATAGTCGTGTGATAGGATCGAACTCGATATTACGGGATTGCACACAATACGTAAAGAGTTAATTTAATTAATAAATATATTTATTGAATTTATTAATTTATTAATTTATTTAATAAATATATTTATGTATTTATTAATTTAAACCGAGAAAATAACTATATAAATTTAACGATCGTTAATTAATTAATATTTAAGTATTAACGAATGTTAAAACAATATATAGTAAGAGATTAAAAAGGAAAGAAGGACGGAAGGTTTCGGAACACCCCACAAGGGGTGTTCGACCGTCGGTTGGAGCAAGGGGTGGGGGGAGGCAAAAGTTGCCTTTTATTTATCTGGGATACAATGGGTTGGGGTCTACAAATACACCTCCTTATCCCTCATTATTCACAACATAACTTGAATCTCTTTCCCCTCTCTCTTTTGGTTCGATCGCAAGGAGTAAAACACGAAGGGTTTCAGTTGGTTTTCTTGGTTGATCGATTGTGTTGATAATCTAGTCCTAGCCCCTCTCTAGGGTTGTTGGGTAGATTAATTACAAGCGTTGTAGATCGGTTTTCACGTGCTAGAATCACGGTTAGCTCGTTGTATTACGTGTGTACAAGATCGTAATATAGTCTTACTTTAGACTATATCTTAGTGAATACTGTATAAACCCGAATTGGTGATTCGTTCTTCGTCTTGTGGATTTGCTTTAGCGTAAAGGTATGTAACCTTATTCGATTAATTATAATTGTGTTATTATTATGACTTGTTAAATCGCTTCCGCTATATGTGCTTTGATCTCGTTTAGGGTTTTATATAATTGTTATGACATTAATAAACCTTTAGTGGCATCGAGAGCCGTTTTAACATGTTATAATTATTGAAAATCCAAAGTTTTTAACTAATAGTTATTTTGAGTTAAAACTACATGTTTTTTAGGTTTTCATAAAATTAGTGTTTGTTTTTTAAAAATTATGGTTTTGGCCGAATTTTTAATAAAATGGAATTGTTTTGAAACCCTAAATTACATGTGGGATAATTTTAGATTAAATTGCATGATTAATTGTTATGTCATGTATGGTTACGATCCATAGAGATTTAATTGTTAAGATTTGTGGGGAATCCATGATAACGTGCATGTTTTCATGGATCGTAAAATTATATGTTTATATGATTTTATGTGCTACGTGATTATTTGATTCAATAAATCTAGAATTAGGGAAGACTTTTATATGAATATAAAGACCTAGATTTGATGATTATTGAATAAATCATATGCATGTGGCTATTTTATTCATTTATTGCACATATAAATTATTAATATGTGTTTATGATTTAGTTGTTTTACTTGTTTATATTAAAACTTGGTGAATTGTTGTAAACAAGGGTTTTTTAATGAAAAGAAATAATATGGACTAAATCATATTAAAATAATGATTTGTTAGAGATTTAAATTACATAACATTATGTTGATTGGTGAATTGCAATAATAATCTAACGGCCTACTCCTTTTGACAAACTATAAAGTGGGTTTAACGCACCGCTGGTCATGTACCCGGTTAAGGAAGGAGGTGTTATGCCATTAGTCGCTGACCAAATTCCCAGCTCGCTTGTGCGTCAAATTGAAATTACCTACGATTATTAATTGAATTATACCTTAATGGTGATTTACCACAAAATCACATATGAAACACAATGAAAAGGGTATTGCTTTGTGCGTAGCCGAGTTCTAGCAAAAGTACGTTGTGAATAGTTGTGGGTAAATTCTTAAATTGGTTTAACCAATACCGCAACATAATTTATGAAGAAATTTAATCTTGTGAAAAAGTTTACTAAATGTTTTATTAAACTGATGATATGGAGATTGTATGCATGCTTCTCCATACATTGATTTTGACATCAAAATTTATACCCTTAAAATTTAAGTCGAATGCTCTTAATTGACGAACACTTGAAATTACTTCGTCATCAAATGAGATTTTTGGCTGATGTTGTGATGGAGAGAAAACCGTTTGTAGAATGAGAATTCGTATGATGGTTTTACGTTACTCAGATTAGACGACTTAATTAAGTTACTCAGTGAGATCTGGAAACTTAATGCATTCAGAAGAGATGAAACATGTTTACAATGCAAAACGTTTTTTTTGCAATGTAAATCCCTTAAATATCTAGAAATTGTAAATTGTTTGTCAATTGAATTGTTAGACAAGTCGATATGTTGATTATATTCATTACTAGCAGATCAACTGATGCAATGGATCTATGTCAATATAGTTCTAGAATTCAAGGAAAATAATATGTTTTTTTATACCAGGGTAATTTTATTTTCTTGAAAGTATTTTGTAATCGAAAATACTAATATTTGAACTTATTTCTGTAGAAATGGCTCAACCCACGAATAACACTATAAGTTTTGCGTTCAAGGCATTCTTTGAACGTCCTGAACTTACTGGCCCAAACTTCAATGATTGGTACCGCTCGCTAAGAATTGTCTTGAGAGCAGCGGGTACTATCGATATCTTGACTACTCCATATCTGGAGGATCTTGCTGAAGGAGCATCTGATGCGCAAAGGCTTGAACACGCTCCTAATGTTAAGAACCACTCGGAGGTGGCTTGCTTAATGCTAGGAAAAATGGCTCTTACACTTCAATAGAAGTATGAGCTATTTTCAACTAAGAGAATGCTTGATGAGCTCAAGGCTATGTTCGAGAAGCCACAAGCTTTGGAGATCTACGACTTGGTAGATGCTTTGCATAGCTGCAAGCAAGCTCCAGGAGAGTCTGTAAGTGCCCACTATTTGGAGATGAGGCATTATATGGAACAGATCATTGCACTAGGACAACCCTATGATCATAATATGGCTATTAACTTGATCAATAGGTCCCTTAACAATGAAATCAATGATTTTGCTAGAAACTATAATATGCATTGCACGAGGAAGACAGTTAATGATTTGCATGCAATGCTCATTGACTATGAAAAGGGTTTGAAAGACAAGGCATCTACCTCTATGCCTTCTGTACTAACCATACAAAAGGGTAGAGTTAGTAAACCAAAACCGCAAGCGAATAAGAAGAAAGGCGAAGGAAAGGGAAATAAGGGCAAACAAGTTGCGACTTATTCGAAACCTAAGCAGAACTTTGTCAAGAAGAGTCAATCTCAAAAGGATGAGACTTGTCACCATTGCAAGGCAAGTGGTCACTGGAAGAGGAGTTGCCCTCTTTACCTCGAAGAATTGCGAGAAATAAAGAAGAAGTCTGAGCAGAGCGCGACAACTTCAGGTACTTTATTTATGATTGAATTGTTTAATTTAACATACAAATTAAATTCCTGGGTATATGATACGGGATGCGGTATTAACATTTGTAATACGCTGCAGGGATTTAATCTGGAAAGGAAGCTTTCCTATGGGGAACAATATCTACAAGTGGGCAATGGCGCACAAGCAGCGGTTGAAGCTATAAGAACTTTTAATCTAGATTTACCTTCGGGTTTAGTACTGAGATTAAATGATTGTTATTATGCACCTACAATTGTTAGGGGTGTTATTTCCTTTTCTTGTTTGTTAAATAATGGATTCGTTCACACGATTGATAATAATGGAATTTCTGTTTGGAAAAATGGTATTTTCTATTTTAATGAAATTTCTGTGAATGGTGTATTTGAAATAGACATGCATGATAATGAATCCAAGAACGATAAATCTGTATTTATCATGAGTAAGAAGAGAAAGTTTGACGAGAACTCTTCGTATCTTTGGCATTATAGACTTGCCCATATTAGAAAGACACGTATACAAAAGCTTCAATGTGAAGGTCTTTTGGAAAGTATAAATGATGAATCATTTTATAAATGTGAGTCTTGTATCTCTGGGAAGATGAGCAAGAAACCTTTTAATAACAATATTGAAAGAGCTATTGATCTACTTAGACTTATACATACTGATGTGTGTGGACCACTTAGACATACGTCTAGGAAAGGTGCTAGATACTTCTTAACATTTATGGATGATTATAGCCGTTATGGTCATGTTTATTTACTTAAGCATAAACGAGGTATTTGAAACATTCAAAGTGTTTAAAGCAGAAGTAGAACTACAATTATGGAAGAAGATAAAAGCTCTTCGTTCTGATACAGGTGGTGAGTATTTAAGTCAAGAGTTTATAGATTATCTAAATGAGAATGAAATTGTTCAGCATCTTACTTCTCCCTATACTCCACAACAAAATAGTGTATCAGAAAGGAGAAATCGTACATTACTGGATATGGTGCGATCTATGTTTAATCTTACAACTTTACCTTTATCCTTTGGGATTATGCTTTAGAGTCTGCTATTCGCATTTTAAATATGGTTCCCACAAAGAAGATCGATAAGACACCATATGAACTATGGCATGGCAAGAAGCCATATTTGTCTTATTTAAAGGTCTGGGGTTGCGAGGTGTATGTGAAACGTGACTCGGGTGACAAACTCCAACAACGATCTGTGAAATGTATCTTTGTAGGATACCCTAAGGAAACTATGGGTTACTACTTTTGTTTTCCACCTAAGAACAAAGGAACTGTTGCTAGGTATGGAGACTTCCTTGAATATGATCTTGTTAATCAAGAATTCAGTGGGAGAAATTATGATCTTAAAGAGAGTCATATAGATACATTACCATCTGAAAACACTAGCGATGTAATTCCTATAGAACCCGAAAGTCTGGCGGTTCCACCAGAATTAGTTCCTCTGCGTAGATCCGCAAGGATTAAAAACGCAAATATCAATATATGTCTTAACATAGAGGATGATGATGAGTTAGGGGATCTTGGTGAACCCACTAATTATAAATCTGCCATACTTGATCTTGAGAAGGATAAGTGGATGGTTGCTATGGATGACGAAATGAAATCCATGAAAGTAAATGATGTTTGGATTCTTGTAGAACCACCACCAAAACCTAAAGTAGTGAGACATAAGTGGATATACAAGATGAAAACCGACATGGATGGAAAAGTACAATCCTATAAAGCTCGTTTAGTAGCTAAAGGTTTTACTCAAACTTTTGGCGTAGACTACGAGGAGACTTTTTCTTCTGTAGCAGACTTAAGAGCTATTAGGATTCTCATAACTATAGCAGCATACTATGAGATATGGCAAATGGACGTTAAAACTAACTTCTTGAACGGTCGCTCAAATGAAGACATCTATATGCAGCAACCAGAAGGGTATGTTGATCCTGATAATCCAGGACATGTGTGCAAACTTCAATGGTCCATTTATAGTTTGAAGCAAGCATCACGTCAATGGAATAAAAGATTTGACGAATAAATAAAAAAGTTTGGATTTATTCAGAATCGTGATGATCTATGTGTATATCGCAAAGCTAGTGGGAGTGATGTAGTATTCCTAGTCATATATGTTGATGACATATTAATCATGGGAAGTAACATTCCAAGACTTAAAGCAGTTAAGGATTATCTTGGTAAATGTTTTTCTATGAAGGATTTAGGAGAAGCTGCATACATTCTGGGAATTAAGATCTATCGGGATAGGAAAAGACGGTTAATTGGTCTATGTCAAGATGCTTATATAGATAAGATTTTGAAGAAGTATAATATGCATAATTGTCGGGTCAAAAAGTTGATGTGGCAGAAACTCAAAAACGAAGAAAACATGAAGATCTTGTCTAAGCGTTGTCAAGAGCAATCTAAGCGTTGACAAGAGCAAATCCAAGGTTGACAAAGCAAGCATTGTCATGTACAATCCAAGCATTGTCATGTACAATGTAAGCATTGTTAGAAACGTAGACAAAGAAGCTTATGGAAGCTTCTATTTAGATAAACATGCAAGATATATTCTGCATAAGTTTATTTAAATAGATGATTTACTTGTTTATTCATTATTATCTCTTGTAAAACCCTAATCCTTACACTATAAAAGGAACCAAGGGTTATTAGGTTTTTCATAACTTTCATATACAATGTAAACCTAAAGCGTGTGTCGACTAGACATGGGATTCAATGTATACACGTCTAGTGATTGTTTGTTATTAATATAATGAACAATCCTTTTGTTTTAATTAATTTTCTTTGTGCCCAAACACCTTGTTAATGTGTCGTATTCTAATTCTGCTTTGATTATCTAATCATATGAACATGATGCATTCCTAGTAGCTTAAAAGATCCAGAAACCAAGGTTTCCACAATTTGTATCAGAGCCTCGTGGCTCGTGATGCTAGGACCAACAAGGTGTTCGTGTATGGTGAAAAGAAGAAAATTCCGTCTAGGGTTTTTCTGGACGTTTTTGTGTGCGCAACAGTATACAGAAGGTCATAACTTTTTATTGGACTGTTGGATCGTCACGAAATTTCTTGTGTGTATTCTATACACATATATCTAGACATCCACCAGAGGGATTGTCGAGTTTTATCCCCAGGAAAAAGTTATTAAGCGTCAAAGTTGGCTGTAGAGATGAGTTTCAGTTTTCTGTTTTCACATAAAACAATGATTTAGGGCTTTCTCAAACCCTAGATCATTCTTAAACAGAAAAGGAGATGTGTTGCTGTTTGAAAGGACTAATCATGCTAGCTTTGGTAAGTGGATTTATAAATCCATGATGAACCCTAGTATGGTCAATGTTCCTAGTTGTTATGGTGATCGAATAATTAATATTTAGGGTTTTATGAATAAACCCTAGATCCATTTTATGGAAGCATAACACCTATATAGGAGCAGGTCGTAATCTGTCAGAAAGGACTGATGTTAGAACAGGTTGTGGTCGTTCAAAGACATGTTGCTGGTTAAGTAAATATTAGGGTATTTGAAACCCTAGATATGAATGACTATGTAATCGCAGCAGATAAAGTCTGATATCCGAAGTTTTTTTTTGTAACGTTGCAACATGGATCGGTAATGGTTGTAACTGATTTGCCACATGAGTAATTTTGGAAGGTGTATCACAGCTGTCAAAGATGGTTGATATCGTATGTTTCTAGTAGAAAATTTATTTTCTATTAAGGGATATATTAAAGGGAATACATGTGACGGCAGCCTAATAGAGTTAAGGATGTGGGGCCATGTTTTTCTTAAAGCAAGAATGAAAGTGACGGCTGATTTTGGTCATCATGAGCTTCTACGTTATGATTTGGATATCATGTTTTTTTTGAACGAGATTTGGTTTTCACAAAGGATAATTTCTACAACAGACGTGTGACATGACTGATTTCTAGGGATATATATTTAGTTAAATATATGCATCCCTGATCTTTAGGGTTTGTATATATTTAAATAGGATATATCTCCTACAAATTTGCACAATTATGTTACAGACGTAGGATCGTGGCATATACAGTAGCAGCAGAAGAGGAAAAAGGAGTAATTAATGCAAGTGTTTGTATTATGCCTGCATGTTTTTGTGAAGGTTTGTGCGTACAATGATGAAACACACGTAATAACAACAGCAAGGAGACAAGAAGCAAAGGAAATAAACGTTTATTCACTTTCCTATTTTGTGGGAAAAAGGTGACGTGATATATTGTTCAAAGGAAGGAGAGATTTGGTGAGCAGTATAAATCACGTTATTTATGGGCAGACAAGATATAATAGACAGACGTTTGTACAAGCTATTGTGATTCAAGAAGTCAAAGACGTGGGATATGTTGAATTATATTCATCCCTTATTTCTTGGAGTCCAAATGTGGATTAGCACTGGTCCTATAAAATCTCCATACTTGGACGAATTATATGCAGCTTACATGGGAAAATATTAGTTATATTCCTACTTTGTATGGATGTAATTGATTCAATATTCAAAGACATATGAAGGCCATGTTATTTGCTGCAAGTAAAAAGGAAAGTATGTGTGGATGACGTCAACAACATGAGACGCTGACAAGGTATGTTTTAACGCTGACAAGGAATAAATCAACGCTGACAGAACAGGCGTTGTTATGTGTTGTCCGAGGAATGGTTTGTCCAAACGCTGTTAGATGTTGTCCGATATGTGACAGTACATGTGGAAAAGATATTGGACAAAGGGAGATGTTGGACAACAAAGGAATAGCTGCTGTTGAGAAAATTGGTACGTTTTTAGCACACAAAAAGGAGGAATTACACACGAAGGTACATGGAATCTCCGTTCTTATACAGAATATCAAATTGATATTTATGGCTCGGATATTTTTAAAATGTATAACACCTCCAACAAATGCTATGCGCAGCGGAACTACAACATTTGGGTGCTACTTAGTTATCATCACACATAAGCTATATTAAACGACTCAAAGAGACGTAAAAGTTTAAACATAAATTCAAACATTATTAAAATCATACAAGTCTACAGTTTTCCAAATCCCAAGATAATACTAAACAGAGTTTGCGTTAGGTCCCCACTGAATCTCAACCCAAAAGTACATTTTTGCTCACATGATAGAAAAATAACAGAGTTTTAAGTTAAATAAGGGTGTAAAAACAAGTAGACCGCCAAGCCACAACAACTTCCATCCTCGCATGCTACGTTGCTATCAATCTTGGTTACCTGAAACACATGCTTAAAACTGTCAACACAAAGGTTGAGCGAATCTATAGGTTTATCAAATCATAAGTTGAACATAAGTACTAAAAACAAATCATGATCATTCAATAGCATTGTCGCGAAAACAATCTATTATTCAAGGATATGACAATTGTGTTTAAGCTCATGACACTAATCCGTTAACTCAATCACCCGCGTAATAATTACCGGCGTGATTCAGATGAAACCAGTGCCCCTACTAAAGGCATTAGTTGCAATTATGCCTTATCTCTTATCACAAATTATCAGTCCGCAGGGGTTATCAACGTACTAGCCCTCGTCTCGGATAGGGTAGTCAACCTCATAGTACTATCACTTTATATAAGCGGCTATTTCCCCCTTCGCAAGGGCAAGACAATATTTAATAGTTCATGAAATTAGGGCCTTTTGCAACTAGGTACTCAACACAATTTCAAGGCAACATTCGGGTCCAACAATAATTCATGACTTATGTTCATTTTCATTTAAATAGCATGTATCCCCCTCGCGGGTAAAAATATTTGAAATAAGTAAAGAGCGAGGCTATAGACTCACCTTAAGTAGTAGTGGTAGTAGTAGTAACTACGGCGTAAACGAAATCGATCACCGACGATGAGGATGCCCCGGGAAATCAAATACAACACCTAACGAATAAACACGTAATGAATCAACACATTCAAGTACCTTCAAGTACTGTATGTACATAATTAAGAACACTCAAGGTTCATATAAACTCACGCCAAAAACCCATACAAGTGATATTTACTAGACACGATCCATTTTTATACTTTATTAAAACTATTACTCATTGTACAATTCTGTCGGTACATACCGAATGTACGGGATGTTTTAACCCACTTAGACCACTCCTAAAAATCTGAGAAAATTTGTAAAAATCACTTATAATCTGTAGAAACCCCATACCAAATTTCATAAAAAGTTTTCACTTTTAAGACCTTCTGCCCGACACATCTTTGAAGTACAAAACTCGGAGAGTTTTGCACACTCGACTTGTAAGATCATTTTGACCATCTTAACCAATACCATTTGCAAATCCGACTCTTGATTATGAAAATAGACTCAAAATGCTAAGTTTAGGGCCTGAGAATAGCCCTTTAACATTTTTGAAACTCAACTTATAGTCCCCGAGATTTGACCCAATATCGACAACAATTTCGTATTGTGTCGATACGCATCTCCCGGTACACGAAATTTCAAACTAGTGTAACTTTTGACTCGTTTGGAGTCAAAAGCTCTATCTTATACCAAAACGAAGCTAAAAAGAAGCTCTACCACAATATCCTATCATCTCAACCTGGACTTAGACTTAAACCCACGAAAATACCCTTAAAGTTTCTGATCTAAAAATACCCTTTTAAAATCATATCAAAACACCTTTCCAACACTTTTTCTTACATCCTAGACCTATTATAACATCTTATAATCAATCTAATACAACCTAATTACCCTTAGTCACTTGTATGAACATTTCTTATAAAAACCCATTTGATAAATCACACATGCAATATAATTAAACCAATCAAAAACATCAATAACATGATTACCAACATAAACCCATGACAAAATAAGATCAAAATCAAAGAAACCAAACACAGCCATTTGGGCCGTGGGTTTTATGAACAAAAACACCAAATAAAACTTTGATTCTAGCTAATTTAATTATTTCCCCATGTTTATAAACACCTTAATTAAACATTTATTCAAGAAAATTTAATCAAAACCCACTTGTTCATAAGATTTAATTTTTGGAAAAATTAAGTTGTTGCATGTTTGATTTTAATGGATTAAAAGACTAACAATGAAGAAATAGGAGGTGGTCTTTGATTAGATTTTAGCAAAACCTAAAAAAATGGTGGTGTGTGGTGGCCTTAGGTTGGCCGTGGGTTTCAAAGAGGGAGGGGGAGAGATTTTGATCTTTGAGTGTGTGTTGGTGTGTGTGTTTTATTGTTTGTGTATTTTGTAAAAGTATGGAGGGACCAAAGTGGCACTTTTTGTTATCTTTTGGCATTGCTTAATAAACGACCAAATTAGTTGCGGGAAACGGCTAGTAGTTGGTTTTGAAAATTTACGGGATGTCGGGATTTGTAAAAATTACTTTCCAAAAGTTATAACGCACACAAAACGAATATACACATGGTTCCGACTCGACTTAACACGTAATAAAAATAAAAATCTCGAAGAACTCAAATATCGATCAATCGATAATAAAATGTAAGTTTTGGGCATTCGTCGATATCGTTGTCTTTATCGGTTCTTCTTAAATCGTCAAACGTTAAATTACGACCGTAAACGTTGGTTTCAACTTAAACCGTCAAATAAATCCACGATAAAAATTCTTAAAATTTTCAAAAATATACGTAAAATAGGATTAAATAAATGATGTTGGGCTCGGGATATCACATCCACAAGTGAGCCATAAGTTAAGAGAGATGCTCATACTGAACAGCTCTTGAGACAATAACTTAGCATCATACGGCACATTCACGGGTCTTACATCCTCCCCTCCTTAAAGGAGCGATGTCCCGGCGCTCTCCGGTTCTTATACTCGCATTTCGTACTACTAGAAAGATGGGGGTACTTCTTACTATAGAGGTCTTCACGTTCCAATGTGGACTTCGGTTCACGTCTCGGATTCCATCACACCTTCACGATGAGTATTATACCTTGCTTCAATATCTTAACATCTCGATCCATGGTCTCCACTTTAATTTCCCAATTTCTTCCTACGGTTATCAACACGTCTCTTCTCATAGCTCCTCGCGGTTAACAAGTGATTCTTAATTTACACCATCTCTTCCGTAGCCTCTCGAATCATTTCAAGTCCATTCAACTGACCTTTTCCTACTTCATTCTATCCATTTAGCGATCTATATTTTCATCATCATAATTCCTCAAAGGCTGCAGCTTCAATGCTACCATGGTAAATGTCATTGTACAAAGATACTACCAACGGCAAGTATCGATCTCAACAACTATCAAAATCAATCACACACGTTCGGAGCATGTCTTCCAACTTTCGAATCGTCCTTTCACTTGGTTCATCATCTCATAAAAACAACTACTCACAAAATAAAATCGCACGGGTCACACATAACCCCATCGAAAACGTTCAGAATATACAAGACGAAGTAATTATTACTAGTCGTACAAAATCACATTATCGCAATATTACGTACATACAACCCTAGTTCGTCAAAAACGAATTCATCGATACCCTAATCATTCGACGTATACATAACTCTCTCGAAGACATCACAAACCCATCAAACACAAAAGCCATTATGAAAATCAGCCAAGTCATGATAAAATAAGGATATTTGACATATTTCTCGGATGATTCCAGTTAAAAGAAAATTGCAAGTTAAAGAAGGTTCACGAGCTTGCTAGCTATGGATGCATATCCATAAGGAAAGAAAAATACATACATGTGTCATCGCAGGGCGCTCACCCATAGATTTATACACAAAAGATATTACAAGAACACCATCTCACTTTCGTCCCAAACGTGTTCAAAATTTCAATAAGCGTCGTCGTTCATAGTAAAAAAAAATATACATGGCACAAGTTCTCCTTGATCGGACGTCATTGGACAATTTCGTCTCAAGTTCTCACAACTTACGATCACTCGACAAGATCACTTACCACATAAATACATAAAAGGCAAGGGTTTACCACAAAAACATCAACTATGGATATCTATCGTTTAACCATAGATAATCAAGGATGGTTGAGTCAAGCAAAGAGGATTCCTCACTTAAATAAACGAAGACGGCAATGGAATTGTCTTCCAACTACCGATGCACAGTTGGTAAACTTCAACAGTTTATCGCGTGTCATAAAACATATCAAAAGAACGAGGAACGAAATTAAATAAGGTACGATACGTTTGATGTAGGAGAAGTCGTCGTCATTCCCCTAAGAGTCACTCGAACTCTGATTTCCTCTACTTTGGTAGTCTTCTATTTTTGTTTAAAATTCCTTCTCAGTGTCGGTACGAGTCCCTTTGGTATTTCATCAACACCCTCGTGATTCCAATGGAATTCACACGTTACACACAACACATAAAAACATTTTCCAAAATTTACTCGGTCATGGTGACGTACTAAGTCAACGCCAAACGAAAAGAAAGATTTCAAGGAACACAAGAAAATTCAAAAAATTTCTTTAGGAATCAAGGAGAATACAATTACTTGCAAAAGGATCCACTATTTTTAAAAACATTCTCATCCAAACATTTATAAAAAACACTACTGGTTGTAAAGATGACCAATTGATTTGAACTACATTGCCCTTCCTAAACTATGCATTATTAGCTAGATCATGCATACTTAAGGGTCAAGCAACGACAATTAACAAAACAGGACTCTTCCCGAATTATGCATAGTTAGCTAAGCTGTGCATAATTTAGGATCGAGTGACGACACAAACACTATTAATTACATACCAAATATGACTACGAAAGTTTTCGACCTAATCTTCAAAATAATTAAACCATTTGAAATGGAATTTGAAATGGGAAAATATTGTTACCATCGCTTAAAGAAATACATCAAACATTTTTCATACACTTTGAAAACATATTTTTGCTTTGCCTTTTTATGAGAAAATAAATAAATAATTGAGTAAATAAATCGACACCATTTACATTTGGTTAAACAAAATATTTCACACTCATACATATTTTCAAAATAGACTATTCACCAAATAATGGTAAGGTGGTTCAAGATTAAAGATCATTGCAAACACAACAAGTAATAAAATCCAAAAATCAAGGAGATCGAACTCGGTAAACGAGCAATATAATTTCCAACTATAATTAACTATATTAGAAATGAAAATACTTCAAACATATGACAAAAGTCTTGGGATTACAACAGCGATCTACGAATACATAGAGTAAAAATTGAATATCAACACAAGCGTAAAAAAAAACAACGATCATAATTCCCATCGTCTCGAGTTGCACACACGTTCCACCAAGGGTATACGGGGAGAGGAAATTAATCACTTGGTCGAATAGAAACAATTTCACTAGGAAGATCGAGTTCTTTCACCCCTACTATTCGGTAAAGCGGCTTCGCCTCCTCGCTTTTGTTCAATATAAATAAATAACCAATTTAATGAAGATTTATAGCATCATTCAAGTAAATACAGACTTTTAGGGTCCATTAACCGTAATAAGAAAAATCACAACGTCCATGAATAGGACAAAATATGTCGGGTGACATACCCTCATCATCAAGTCCTAGCGAAATAGTAGTTTTAAAATAAATATAATAATAATGGTTTCATATCATAGAAAATATTAAAATGAACAGTCACATGACGACTCAAGTATAGATACAGACTCATAAAATCAAAGAAGGGATGTCGGACGATCGAACCATCGTGACTCAAAACATTATATATACATCTTAAGAAAATAATACAAATATTCGTTTGTTGGGTAATCCCTTTGAATTTTCTAGTTACTGTTACCTGGTATATTGTAAAACCGAACATTTGCACATTTTTAATTCGTGTTACCCCATTAAAGAATTTATACCTTTCATCTTTCAATCTTTACAAAGTTTTTATTTCTGGAAGTTATAATCTCAAGAAAATTTATTAACATTAGTAAATGCGGTGACCCGGTTATCATATTTGATAAAATCATCGGGTTTGAAAATCTCAATACTTGTGCCAAAATCTCATTAATGTTCATATCTTAAGTACCAAAAACGTACATAGTAAGAATTTTCCAAGTTTTACATTTTTGTTATTACAACTTATCTCATTACGTATATACAAATATCCATCATGACTCAAACTAGTCAAATTAACCCTTAAAAATCAATCTTTGACTATTTATTATACACGTGTCTTCCTTAAAACTGATTTATTAAATAGTATTCGCGTAATTCGACCCAGATGCTAAAGTGGTTTCACGTAGTATTATTTCGGATAAATTACTGATTTTAGTCGACACTTGAATCTCGATAATAATAATAAAATAATAAATAATTAAGATACTTATTTCAATAATTCAAAGATATATAAAATTCAACTTTTAATCATTAGCCCATTATCAAGTGATTTTAAAATTAACACATCTCGCTGCGGAATAAAATAACGTTCCACCAACATTTTATAATTTATGTCAAGCATTATAATTTCTCACTTATAGGGTATATTCTGATTTTTTTCCTAGTTTATTCACTACAACAAGTAACGTGTTCTAGTTTACACCAATGCATACGTAAACATAACCTTATGTTTAAAATAAAACCAATTTTACAAAGTTTTTATCTCCAAACTACATGACCAATTCTTCTACCCATGTTTTATATTACAAGATACGCCAAAAGTTTAATGACCTAACATTAATTCATATTAAATTAAAAGTTGCATATACTCAACAGTCATATCGTAAATTTTATTATAAACTTCTTTTTCAAATTATATTAAATAAATTCTTAACAAATCCATCACTAGCTTCTAGTATCAAATTATTAATATATGAAAACAAGGATTTTACGAGTAATACAAATCACTTATTATGATATACCAACCAAGGTTGAAGGAAAAATAATTTCACTTTGTCCATTTCTTCTCTACACTTATTTTTACTTGTTACAAGACACATCATTAGTCATTTTTTTTATCCAAAAATTTCATTCACCATTTATTTAATACGTAAAACACTTTATGTTTAAACCATTCAATCAACAAAATTCGATGCTTACTTAACTCGCACAAATGCCGGACCCCGTCATGTAAAATATTAACTCCAAAATAATGAAACAACAAAACAAAATGAAATAAATGGAACGAGAATACGTATGTCAACTAAGTGTTGATATCGGCCTCGGATGAGTCTCGAAATTGTACTCCACAAAATTAACACACAAACCAACCAAATTCCGAGTTATCGCGATTGATCACAACGCTAGTCTATTTTAAAACACATCTTTAAATTCAAGTAGAATAATAAACAACGATTAAATGGTAACACGCCTCAACCACGTTTTATAACATACACATGTGATTCGTCGCTACGATGTACGCATCGTTGATTACACTTCGTCTATATTATAGTTACGCCAACTAACATATCAAACCCATAAGGAATAAAAGAAATAAAGTAATACGTAAGTAAATTACGTTTCAAAAGAAAATGTCCAAAATGACACATCACGGTGCGATAACGACAATCGAGATCAATCTAGTCAGTATACAATATGTTACGAAGCGTTATTTACGTATCTAGAGTATCAAAATAGGTTCACACTCGGTTATTCGATCAATAAATTAATTATCAAGATTGATAATTAGCGGTAAGGTCGAATTCTCAACAAAACCGCATTATAACATGTACGATAATCACTCAAGGACCATTGCTTCACGTGCAATGCCTTTAAATACCATAGTATATACATACTTATACATACAACCATTCCTACATTCACGTAGGATTACAACGCGGTGTTGCCATGTAATGCAAAGTAGCCCGTTATGCCAAATACATGCAACATATATGATAGCCGTATAAGTGTTTGTAAATTACGATGATAAGTACCCAACGTACATAATAATATATCTCAATATATATATCATAGTATTTACTTACCAAATACTAGAGAATTTATGTCAGTTTTGAGGGATACATCTAAAATATAAAGCAATGCTAAAGAAATCTTACCGGAGCCATGCAGGATAGTTGTGTGCTTAGACAATTTCTTACGACACCAAAAGTTATAGTTTAGAATTTTTCAAAATGACCTAGTTCTCTATAACTCATGGTTCTTATACCAATCTATAACACCCCCAACTAATGCTATGCGCAGCGGAACTACAACATTTGGGTGCTACTTAGTTATCATCACACATAAGCTATATTAAACGACTCAAAGAGACGTAAAAGTTTAAACATAAATTTAAACATTGTTAAAATCATACAAGTCTACAGTTTTCCAAATCCCAAGATAATACTAAACAGAGTTTGCGTTAGGTCCCCACTGAATCTCAACCCAAAAGTACATTTTTGCTCACATGACAGAAAAATAACAGAGTTTTAAGTTAAATAAGGGTGGAAAAACAAGTAGACCGCCAAGCCACAACAACTTCCATCCTCGCATGCTCCGCTGCTATCAATCTTGGTTACCTGAAACACATGCTTAAAACTGTCAACACAAAGGTTGAGCGAATCAATAGGTTTATCAAATCATAAGTTGAACATAAGTACTAAAAACCAATCATGATCATTCAATAGCATTGTCGCGCAAACAATCTATTATTCAAGGATATGACAATTGTGTTTAAGCTCATGACACTAATCCGTTAACTCAATCACCCGCATAATAATTACCGGCGTGATTCAGATGAAACCAGTGCCCCTACTAAAGGCATTAGTTGCAATCTAACTCCCTTATAAAAGAGATTAGTATCTCTCTCCAATTAATGCAAAAAAAATTAAGTAGTACCACTAAATTAACATGATGTACCTCATTTTAAAGCATAAACTAAAATATTGTTTAAGGAATACAATTTAATAAGCCAAGTGTACAAGTGTTTCACCATACAATAATTACAAACTTTTTAATGAGTAATTAATACTCTTAATAAAACACCCTATTATAAAAATATACAATATTATATGCACATTGTACAAACATTAAAGAGCATTTATAGTATACTAATGCATTAAATGAAAAATCTAATTAAAAATTGGTTTATTGCATTAAGTTTTTTTCCATTTAATGATTTACTTAACTTTACTTGAATTTTCATCTGTATATTACATATAATGCTAAAGTAATAAAATCCCTCAATTGAAATTACGTTTCTAGGACACGTTTTTAGATGAAAACTGTTGATACAGAACTTATAATTGAAAAAATACGAATTATAACACCGAAAAATTTAGTCACAGGATACCCGCCGCCGCATCGCGTGGGTACCCTGCTAGTTATACCTTATCTCTTATCACAAATTATCCGTCCGCAGGGGGTATCTACGTACTAGCCCTCGTCTCGGATAGGGTAGTCAACCCCATAGTATTATCACTTTGTATAAGCGGCTATTTCCCCCTTCGCAAGGGCAAGACAATAGTTAATAGTTCATGAAATTAGGGCCTTTTGCAACTAGGTACTCAACACAATTTCAAGGCAACATTCGGGTCCAACAATCATTCATGACTTATGTTCATTTTCATTTAAATAGCATGTATCCCCCTCGCGGGTAAAAATATTTGAAATAAGTAAAGAGCGAGGCTATAGACTCACCTTAAGTAGTAGTGGTAGTATTAGTAACTACGGCGTAAACGAAATTGATCACCGACGATGAGGATGCCCTGGGAAATCAAATACAACACCTAACGAATAAAACGTAATGAATCAACACATTCAAGTACCTTCAAGTACTGTATGTACATAATTAAGAACACTCAAGGTTCATATAAACTCACGCCAAAAACCCATACAAGTGATATTTACTAGACACGAGCCATTTTTATACTTTATTAAAACTATTACTCATTTTACAATTCTGCCGGTACATACCGAATGTACGGGCTGTTTTACCCCACTTAGACCACTCCTAAAAATCTGAGAAAATTTGTAAAAATCACTTATAATCTGTAGAAACCCCATACCAAATTTAATAAAAAGTTTTCACTTCTAAGACCTTCTGCCCGACACATCTTTGAAGTACAAAACTCGGACAGTTTTGCACACTCGACTTGTAAGATCATTTTGACCATCTTAACCAATACCATTTGCAAATCCGACTCTTGATTATGAAAATAGACTCAAAATGCTAAGTTTAGGGCCTGAGAACAGCCCTTTACCATTTTTGAAACTCAACTTATAGTCCCCGATATTTGATCCAATATCGACAACAATTTCGTATTGTGTCGATACGCATCTCCCGGTACACGAAATTTCAAACTAGCGTAACTTTTGACTCGTTTGGAGTCAAAAGCTCTATCTTATACCAAAACGAAGCTAAAAAGAAGCTCTACCATAATATCCTATCATCTCAACCTGGACTTAGACTTAAACCCACGAAAATACCCTTAAAGTTTCTGATCTAAAAATACCCTTTTAAAATCATATCAAAACACCTTTCCAACACTTTTTCTTACATCCTAGACCTATTATAACATCTTATAATCAATCTAATACAACATAATTACCATTAGTCACTTGTATGAACATTTCTTATAAAAACCCATTTGATAAATCACACATGCAATATAATTAAACCAATCAAAAACATCAATAACATGATTACCAACATAAACCCATGACAAAATAAGATCAAAATCAAAGAAACCAAACACACCCATTTGGGCCGTGGGTTTTATGAACAAAAACACCAAATAAAACTTTGATTCTAGGTAATTTAATTATTTCCCCATGTTTATAAACACCTTAATTAAACATTTATTCAAGAAAATTTAATCAAAACCCACTTGTTCATAAGATTTAATTCTTGGAAAAATTAAGTTGTTGCATGTTTGATTTTAATGGATTAAAAGACTTACAATGAAGAAATAGGAGGTGGTCTTTGATTAGATTTTAGCAAAACCTAAAAAAATGGTGGTGTGTGGTGGCCTTAGGTTGGCCGTGGGTTTCAAAGAGGGAGGGGGAGAGATTTTGATCTTTGAGTGTGTGTTGGTGTGTGTGTTTTATTGTTTGTGTATTTTGTAAAAGTATGGAGGGACCAAAGTGGCACTTTTTGTTATCTTTTGGCCTTGCTTAATAACCGACCAACTTAGTTGCGGGAAACGGCTAGTAGTTGGTTTTGAAAATTTACGGGATGTCGGGATTTGTAAAATTTACTTTCCAAAGGTTATAACGCACACAAAACGAATATACACATGGTTCCGACTCGACTTAACACGTAATAAAAATAAAAATCTCGAAGAACTCAAATATCGATCAATCGATAATAAAATGTAAGTTTTGGGCATTCGTCGGTATCGTAGTCTTTATCGGTTCTTCTTAATCGTCAAACGTTAAATTACGACCGTAAACGTTGGTTTCAACTTAAACCGTCAAATAAATCCACGATAAAAATTCTTAAAAATTTCAAAAATATACGTAAAATAGGATTAAATAAATGACGTTGGGCTCGGGATATCACATCTACAAGTGAGCCATAACTTAAGAGAGATGCTCATACTGAACAGCTCTTGAGACAATAACTTAGCATCATACGGCACATTCACGGGTCTTACAAAATGGATTAATGATTTTAATGCGAGTTAGCAACAATTTGTGAAGTACTTTCTTGGATTTGATTATGTAATCGGGGTAGCCTTGTAAAAGAGTTATCCGTCTTGTCACTTTTACATATGATATGAAGATTGAGAGTCGTCATGAAGAAGTGTTGGCTTAAGGGGAAGAATTCTTATGGTAAGTTTGATGATTGAAGAAGAATTTCGTGAGTTTGTGTTTTATCATATCTTTAAATCATGGAGGGATACCATTGGTTTGAAGATAACTTGTTCGTGCTTTACATGGTTGGTTATGAAGACTTGTCATAACACTTGAAGGAGTTACATTATCGTGCTCAGTGTCTCACAAAGGATGAGAATATTGACAAGGGATCGAGGTCTACTTATACTTGGTGAGATGAGTATAAGTTCTTTATCACATGGATAGTACAAGACATGGAACACAAGGTTGGGTTATTCTACTTCTACATCAAGATTACTTTATTTATTTTTCTTCAAGATCATTACATAGAGCTACATTTGGAGAATCTTCAAAGATTGCATACATTGTTTACTTCCCTGTTGATGTGACAAAAAAGGGGAAGAAATACATGCTACACTTGAGGGGAAGCAATTTGAAGATCATGTACAACTTACAAGAGATACACATAGAGTTTTGCCGACATCAACTAGGGGAAGATTTTTTGACCCAACAATCTTCCCCTAGTTGATGTCGGCAAAACTCTATGTGTATCTCTTGTAAGTTGTACATGATCTTCAAATTGCTTCCCCTCAAGTGGTATCAGAGCTTGTTGAGGAACTTTTGATCTTAAAGAACACAAGAACCCTAAAATCACCAAAACCCTAATTTTCACAAAAACCCTAAAAACATCATGTCAAATCCAGAAGTAACCTCCTCCTCCTCACCTTTACCAAACATCAAGATTCCCATGCTTGATGCAACCAACTTTGAATTGTGGAAATTCAACTTTGAGCAATATCTGGGGATCTATGACTACACACTCTGGGAGATTATTGAATATGAAAACACATTTAATAAAGCTCAGAAGATTGCTAATGCCATTGCTACAAGAGCAGCTGATGCTGGATGTTCAAAAGCAGATAAGAAAGAAAAACCTGATGATGGTAGAGCTGTGTCTGCTGAAGACATAGAAAAAAAAGGGTTGATATGAAAACCCTAAATATTCTGAAACTCTCTTTGGGACATGAGAATCAGCATAAGTACAGAGGTTATGAATCTGCTAAGGACATTTGGGCAGCTCTTGAAGTTGCATATGGTGGTAATGATGATACTAAAGAAGAGAAGAAGAAGCAACTCATGCTTGATTATGCTGTCTTCAAGGCTCAACCTAATGAGAAGCTTAGCAGTGTGAGAAGCAGATTGCTTGACATTACAAGCAAATTGTCCTTCATGGGGACACAACTTGGTGATGTTGATATTAATGCCACTTTTCTTAAAAGTCTTGGTGAGGCGTGGAAGATTGAGTTAAGATCTATACTTGCCAACAACACTCACAAAAGTTCTAATTTTGATGATATCTACAATAAACTGAGGCTGTTGGAGAATGAAACTCTTTTGGAGCATGGAAGCAAGTCTACCAACAGTAATATGGCCTTCTTCTCACATAGTGAAGGTCAATTTAATTAGAAGGATTCTTACATACATCCAGTTACTGGATCATCATGTGTCAACGCTGGAACATGTCCTGTCAACGCCTCCTATTCAGACGCTAACACATACAAAAGTGACTCACCAAGAGTTAAACCTTCTGGTTTGGATCTAGATACTGTATGTGCTTATATTGCTTCTTTTCCCAATGGTTCAGTGATTACATATGAGGACCTTGAGCAGATAAGTGATGAGCACTTGGAGGAGATGGATATTAAGTGGAACATGGCTCTTGCTAGTATAAGAGCAAACAGGTGGAATAGAAGGTTTAAGAAGAAGATGACCTTCAATGCAAAGGACACTGCTGGATTTGATAAATCCAAGGTTGAATGCTACAATTGTCATCGTATGGGCCACTTCATGAGGGAATGCAGATCTCCTAGAAGATCTGATGCTGGCAAACCCTCAAGCCAAATTGTTAAGGCTCAGGATCCTAAGGCCATGGTTGCAGTTCAAGAAATTGATTGTATGGGATGGGATTGGAGCTATTTGGCTAAGGATGTGGAAGAGGATAAAGCTTTGGTTGCTGAGATTGAAGAAGAAGAGCATGTTCAATACGCTCTATGGCACACTCCTCCTCTTCATCAGATAATGAGGTATACGATGATGGTTTTTGTAGTAAGGGTTGTAGGTTAAATACTGAGAAACTTAACACAGAGTTGTTAAGATTATTAGATGATGTGAGTACTGAAAGATGCAAACTGTCTAATTACCAACTAGCTCTCACTCAAACTGAGAAGACAATTTCTAAATACAAGAAAATGGAATTTGACTTAAAAGATAAAATAAATATCTTAAAACATGAGTTAAATGCTAGCAATGATATTAGAATCATCATGGAAAGGGTTAATGGTGAGTTACAGGCTAAGTTAGATGAGGCCATTAAGAATAAGGATAATGTTGGCCTTATAATTCAGAGATTTGATAAAGCCACACAAACCCTAAGAGAATGTGTTAATAAACAAAGGGATCCTAAGGACATGACGGGGATTGGGATGAAAGACTACTCTGTGGTTCCACCACCAGCTGGTGACTTCTATGGTGTCCAACTAAAGGACCTATCTTGGACTGGTTTACCAGAACTCCAAGAGGAGGAATTCATTCCTCCACCAAGAGTCATTACCCCAGTTGAAGAGTATCAACAGAAGATGACTGACTTGAATGAATGGAAGAAAGCCAACCCTACCTTATTTGTTAAGGGAGGCTTGTTATGTGAAAGTCCTAATGAGTCAACCCCTATTAAGGTAACAAACCCAATCACTGGTAAGGCTGTTGACCTTTGCTCAAACACTGTTAGAAAACCTAGTGTCAAGTATGCAGAAATGTATAGGAATACTAGGTCACCTAAAAGCCAAGTTAGTAATGATGGAACAGGCTTCTTCTCTTCTAGACCTAGGGTTGTGTCTAGAAAAGCCTGTTACACTTGTGGTACCTTTTCACATTTAGCATATAAGTGTGTCAACGCTGTTAGAAAGTCAAATGTCGTCAGACCCAAACCTTGTGTGCAGCAAAGTCTACAAGTTGTTAGACCTGCCCCATTCTTCACTAGAGGGTCTAACACTCATGGACAAAGAGCATTTCAAAAGATAAATACTTGGTCTAATAGGCAATGGGTTTCTGTAGCAAACCCTAGGTTCAACGCTGACAAGGGTAATTGCAGCGTTGACAAGACCAAATCCAACGCTGACAGAAACGTGACCAGACCTAAATATTTGCAACCATAGGGTAAGGGGTCTAAAGCTTCTTCAAGCTTGACATGGAGACCTAAGAAAGATCAAAACCCTAATGATAATGGGATTTCAATGACCTGCAACAGATTTAATTACATTTCAAAGGTCATTACAAAACCTATTGGGGTTAACTGGGTATTTCATCCAAAGAGGGATGAACAAGCGGTTGTTATGAGAACTAAGTCTGTTCTTGTTGAACAACCAGATGAATCCAAGTCTGCTAAGGCTTGGGTTCCCAAAGAAAACTAACTTGTTTTCTTTATGTGCAGGGCATTCAAAAACAGGTCAATGATTATGGATATTGGGACAGTGGATGCTCAAGGCACATGACAGGGAAGGAAGATTATCTGACTAACTTCACTCCCATTAAGGATAGTGATAAGGTTTACTTTGGAGACGGATATGGAACTATCACAGGCAAAGGAACACTTCTCACCAAGAACTTGCGTTTTGAGACGTATTTCTAGTAAAGGAACTTGATTACAATCTTTTTAGTGTATCACAAGTTTGTGATAACAAAAATAAAGTTCTGTTTACCGATACTGAATGTTTGTTGTTAAGCAAGGATTATAAGATCCCAGATGAGAAATATATTGACTATAGAACACCTAGACATAAAGACATATATAATGTGAATCTTAATGGGATTAGGATGAATAACAATATGTCATGTTTTTATGCTAAAGCTTCAGTAGATGAGAGTAATCTATGGCATAGGAGAGTAGGGCACATAAACTTTAAGAATATAAACAGGCTTGTGAGACTTGGCTTGGTTGATGGTTTGCCTGAAAAGGCTTTCCACAATGACCATTCTTGTGTTGCATGTCTTAAAGGAAAGCAGCACAATGTCTTATTCAAGTCTAAACAGGTGCACTCTAGTACTAGACCACTTCACTTGCTTCATATGGACCTATTTGGTCCAACCAATATAGAAAGTTTGAATGGTAAATCATACTGCTTTGTCATCACAGATGACTTTTCTAGGTTTACTTGGACTTTCTTTTTAGCTATGAAGAGTGATACAGCTGACACATTAATTGACTTTATCACTCAGATTGAGAAGAAGACTGGTAATGAAGTTAAAATGCTTAGGAGTGATAATGGTGGTGAATTTAGGAATAAAGTTTTAGATGATTTTTGTGCCAGGAAAGGGATTACTAGGCAGTTTAGTGTTGCCAGAACCCCACAGCAAAATGGGGTTGCAGAAAGAAAGAATAGAACCTTAATTGAAGCAGCCATAACTATCTTGGCTGATGCTCATTTCCCCATAGATTTTTGGGCTGAGGCTGTGAATACAGCATGCTATGTTCAAAATAGAGCATTGGTCAACAAGATACATAACAAAACACCTTATGAGTTACTTTGGGGAAGAAAACCCAATATTGGTTTTCTTTGACCTTTTGGTTGTCATGTAGTTGTTCTAGATACTATTGATGCCTTAGGTAAATTTGGTGCAAAAGGTGATGAAGGCTATTTCATGAGGTATTCAGTGCAGAGCAAGGGATATAGGGTTTATCTTAAAAAGGAAAAACGTATACTTGAAAGAGTACATGTTAGGTTTTTAGAGAGTAAACCAAGTGATCCTAAAAGTGGTCCAAATTGGTTGTTTGACTTGGAACCTTTATCTAGAACTTTAAATTATATGCCTGTCACTAATCCAGACATTGTGAAGGTAACTTCAAATGTTGTGGAAGAACAAGTTGTTGATGTTTCAGGTACACAGGTTAATGAAGAGGTTGGATCACAAGCAGAAAAGGCATCTCCTATGCTAGAGTATGTCACAATTCCCATATGGACAGATGCTTTTGCTGCTGCTACTGCTGGAAAGGATAATGGTGGTCCCTAAGTACCACCAGATAACAACATGCATGGTCCTTCAGGCACTGACAAAGGCAAATCTAGCGCTGACAGGACAAATTCAGACGTTGATGGCTCAAATGTTGACAACAACATTTCAAGCGTTGTTAGCGCAAACGCTGACAACCAAGGTTCAGGCGTTGACAACACTTTTGCGCATCTTTTCTCTTCTACTTTTGAACAGGGTGAACCTTCTAATTTATATGAAGAGGTTCATCCTCATATTGATGAAAGAGAGTCTGAAGAAGAAGATATTGGCAACATGGATAATAAGATTGAAGACACCAGACTTTTTGAAGGAGGAGTTCTCACTTCTACTATGAAGAATCACCCTACTTCTCAAATCATTGGTGATATTATGACTCCTGTTCTGACTAGAAGATCTCATCAAGGTCTTGGTGGATTTATTGCCAATATTCACAAGAAGGTTGATACCCCTCTTGTGCAAGCATGTGTGTTTGCCTGTTTTCTGTCACAACAGGAACCCAAAAAGATCTTTGATGCTCTCAAAGAACCAAGTTGGGTGGAAGCAATGTAGGATGAGCTTCACCAATTTGCAATTCAGGATGTTTGGGAACTAGTTGATTGTCCCAGATATGTCAGACCTATAGGGACAAGATGGGTTCTAAGAAACAAGAGAGATGAAAGAGGCATTGTGGTCAGAAACAAGGCACGGTTAGTGGCTCAGGGATATACACAAGAGGAGGGGATAGACTATGAGGAGGTCTTTGCACCAGTTGCAAGGATTGAAGCTGTAAGGATCTTTCTAGCCTATGCATCCTGCATGGGCTTCACTGTTTATCAAATGGATGTCAAGAGTGCCTTCCTCTATGGAACAATTGTTGAGCAGGTATATGTCATGCAGCCTCCTGGTTTTGAAGATCCAGAGAATCCGGGCAAGGTGTATCGAGTCAAGAAGGCTATGTATGGACTTCATCAAGCCCCAAGAGCATGGTATGGTACTTTGTCTACTTATTTGGTGGACAATGGATTCAAAAGGGGCACCATAGATCAGACATTGTTTACAAAGAAGAATGGTAAGGATGTTCTACTTGTTCAGGTCTATATTGATGATATCATCTTTGGATCCACCAATCCAAAGATGAGTGAGGATTTCTCCAAACTCATGACAGACAAATTCAAGATGAGTGCAATGGGGGAGATGAACTTCTTTCTAGGGTTACAAGTTCAGTAGAAAGAAGATGGTATCTTCATATCCCAGGATAAATATGTGGCAGAGATCTTGAAGAAGTTTGGCTTTTCTCCCATGAAAAGAGGGCTATTACTCCAATGGATAGAGAACACCCTTGGGGAAAGATTGGAGATGGGAAAGATGTTGATGTCAGGCACTATAGATCAATGATTGGTTCATTGATGTATCTCACAGCCTACAAACCTGACATCATGTTTGCTGTGTGTGCTTGTGCACGCCATCAAGTGACTCCCAAAGAATGTCACCTTTATGCTGTTAAGAGGATCTTTAGGTACCTAAGATGTTATCCCAGTCTTGGCTTGTGGTATCCAAAAGATTCACCTTTGGAGCTTATTGCTTATTTAGACAGTGACTATGGAGGTGATAAGTTTGATAGAAAATCCACAACTGGTGGATGTCAGTTTCTTCGGAGCAGGTTGATATCTTGGCAATGCAAGAAACAAACAGTGGTGGCTAATTCTACAACTGAAGCAGAGTGTGTGGCTACAGCTGCTTGTTGTGGACAAGTTTTATGGATTCAGAACCAGCTGTTGGATTATGGGTATAATTTTATGCATACCAAGATATTTGTTGACAATAACAGAACCTTATGCATTATTAAGAATCCTGTACATCATTCTAAAACTAAACACATAGAAATTAGACACCATTTTATAAGAGACTGTTTTGAAAAGGGTTTAATACAACCAGATAGGGTTGACACAGAAGAAAATGTGTCAGATTTACTAACTAAACCTTTTGATACTGGAATGTTTCAATACTTGGTAACAAGTATTGTAATGATCAATCTCACATAATATGTGTTTTGGAGTCTTTTTGTAAAACTATGTACAGGATAATGCATTATTATTGGTCTTTTTGAGGACTTAGATTTTCCACTATATTTTTCTAACACTGACAAAGGTTGCTTTAACGCTGATAAGTGTTATTGTGACGTTGTCAGCAATATACTTGTCTAACGCTGACAAAGTTTTTCTTAACGCTGACAAGTGTTATCGGGGCGTTGTCAGCAACAATGTTAGTTTTGTGGTTTTCAATCTAAATGTGCAGGTGTTGTTAGCATTATACCATTGGATACAGAGTTGCTTATGGATCATTGGAGAAGCATTTGAGCATGTTTTTATTTATGGATGATGGTTGGAATTTTCTATTCCTATCTTGACATAAATTTTTTATGTTCTTGCATATTTTTGGCAACATATGTATCATAGTTTAAAGGGAGGTTTTAGGAACTTTTAGGACTTTTGGGTATCCTTATGATACTCTTATCACAATTCTAGATTGTGTCCACATGTGAGTATGAGTTAGTTTTACTAAATCATGAGGCACTGTAGCATGCAAAGTTGATATACTATGCATGCTGCCAAGACATTTTTGGCCTAGAATTGGTTGTGGTTTGTTGGGAGACTTGGGAATGATTTTATCATGGGTTTTACCTGGGAGTAACAAGGGATTTTATAAGGTAACTTAGTTGTTAAGAATTTTGGTTAGCAAGGGACACTAGAGGACTGTTATGTCTATCTTGCATAAGCAAGTGTGCATAACTGGACAGTGCTTGCCGCCCTATGATAATTATCAACTTATAGGTTATCTTCTCTAGGATAAATTACTTTGTTAAGGTCATTTTTCATTTTTAAATATTTTATTTTTGGACGCTGACAGGTATTTTTCCAAGCGTTGTTGTGACCAATTTAGACGCTGACATGGCTTAGGAAAACGTTGACAAGAATATAGCCGTTGGGCGTTAATGGGTTATTTTTGACAGTTGACACTCAATGGGACCTACCCAGTTGTTACTTTTTGACATATTTTTGGGCCATAATTTTGGGAGCAGATAACTTTCATTTAATGCATGAGATAAACTTATTCCTTTTCAATATTTTCATGATTGTATTTTGAAAATAGTTGCCTATTTTTGGGCCAATCACATGCATTTTTCTCTCCTATATATTTGGCTCCTATTTTAAACAGGGTACCTATCATTCTTGTCTAACACAATTTTCTCCTATAACTTCATCTTTATCAATCATTCAAACCGCTTTCAACAACGGCACCAAAATTTAAACCAAGTGATTTGGAATTGGGATTCAGGAGTCAACACAACATGATAGCATATCTTGAAGCTGATGATACTCTGTTTCCCCAATACACACAAATGGTGGCGTATTTGAACGCATCCCCTATTAGGTATGCTATTTCTCATGCTCCACTCATTCCTGTCACACATATTAAACAGTTTTGGAACAATGTGAGTTCCTCAACAGTTAATAGAGTGACTACATTATCATCTATTGTTCATGGGCGCACATGGGTGGTTACTGAAGATTTGGTTTGCCAAGCTTTGCATCTTCATGATGTTGATGGTATAACCACCCTCCCCATTTATGAAATAGAACAAGGACTAAGGAGTTTGGGTTATCCTTTCCCTAATGAGGGAACTTTAAATAAATATCATAAACAGGAGTTTCCCCCAGCCTAGAAGTACCTAATTCATGTCCTCTTGCAATGTTTGAGTCCCAAGTGTACTGCACACAATGAGATCAATAGATCTATTGCTAGTTCTATTGTGTGCATTGCTACTGGGCAAAAGTTTAATTATTCCAAAATGATTTTTGAGGGCATGTGTAAAAATAAAAGGACCAAAATGACTTTAACTTATCTCAGATTTTTACAAATGGTTTTTGATGTCCAAAGTTACTGCACAAGGGATCATGATGACTTTTATGAGATCCCTGTGCAAAAGAAAGCAATTTTTACAAAGATGAACTCACCCCCACATCGTGACTTACCCCTAACCCCAGCAATGATTGCTGTCATTGAAGCAGCACAACCCCAACAAGACCCACAACCCCAACTTGACCCAATTCCTGAACCATTACCTTCACCACAACACATGCAACTTGACCAAAAACCTTTCGACGCTGACACATTAAATGTTGGCGTTGACATGCCTATTCTAAACGTTGACACAAATCCTTCACAGCCCAAACACCCCTTAACCAACCCACATCCACCCAATCCACATCATCTTCTCCCCCAACACAATATAGGTTGCAAAAACGCCAAAGGACTACTGGAATGTTCTCCTCTAGTGGTCCTAGCCATGTAGCAGAGAGAACCACCACCACAAGTGTGGTTGGTGTTATGGATGAGGCTGGGACTATTGGTTCTGGCTTAGAAGCTGGCCAAGACAGTCCTACCATCATTAAGACCTCATCCATGCCCAATGAATCTAACTTGGGAGGTCAAATACCCATTTTAGAAGAGGGCAGATTGGAACCAATGACATTGATGGAATTGACGTGTAACACCCCTAAAAATACACGATTCAATACAGTGGAAGACTAGTTGGTGTTACGGGATATCACATTACTCACATCATAGACAACGCTTAAAAATCGCGTCGTTTAATAATAAAGCATTTCTATTCATAAATATCAAATTTACATAGGTCCCAAGTCATATTATTTCATACAAATTTTACAAAGCATTTGAATGAAAATTGTTATTTAAGTGCGGGCCATGAATTCTTGTCGTCTTCCCGAGAATTACCTTCAAGTACCTGAGATAAAACATGTTAAAAGAAAAGGTCAGCGATAACGCTGAGTGAATTCATAGAGTTCAATAAAACCATTAATATATCATCGGTATATAATTATTACCGAAAATAATTTTTGTACAAATCATTGTAATAGGCCATAAAATAGCCAAAGTCATTTTATACAAATCCTTATAAAAATCATAATATAGGCTTTTGCCTTCAAAATCATTATACGAACCAAAGTCGTAAAAATCATCATACAATATGTTTTATAACGTTGTATAAAGTTATATAAAAACCGTTATATGAATATGGTTATGTAAAACCAAAACACGAACATAAAATCAATAATAAGACCCCGTATTGCTAGTCAGGCAATTCATTGTAATTCAGTGCGTATAGCAGTATTTCGTTTTTTGGATTATTATAAGCCGCATGACATTGTTAGCTTACTACAACAAACAACGGGTAGCTAACCCGAAACTCATTTGCCCATCTAAATTAGCGTGTCGTCACAATAATCACGCTTGTGTAAATCTTCTCATACATAAATTCGCTTACCAATCAATGTGGCATGACGGGGATCAACCGTCAAGGCGCGAAGTGGGGTGATCGTCCCCACATAGTACTATTATATGCATAAGCGTCTACCAAATCCCGGTAGTTCACAATTCATGCTAATGGGACTTTTAGTGACATAACCTAACTTTAATAATCTATTTCATTTCATCTATCGGGTCATATAATCATACATCGGGTCATACAATCATTCAGGTCCAAATCAATAAACAAACAATCAGGACAAATGGTGTCCTATTTTAGTAAAACAAACATGTAATCTACCTCGCGGGTTTAAAATATTTCATAAAAACATTTAAAAGAGTGTGAGGCTATGAACTCACGTTGATGTGGGAAGGCGGTTATCGGCGATTTGGATGTACGGTACGTGCTTCAATCACGGAAACCTAGACAAATAATACTCGTCTTAGACTCTTGTCCAATGACTTTATAAAAATAACAAATATACATATGATGATTTTGTACATATGATGATGATCAAGTGGGTTTATATATTCTTATTTACTCATTTTAGTGTTTATGTATTGGTAACTTTTTACTAGATTACTAGTTTTACCTATTTACATGCTTTAGGTCCAATAAGCCTATTATAAGTTCATTAACTTGTATTAATCCATTTTATACTTGTATTATCAGTATTTATACTTTACATGTTGGGCCCAAATGGGTTAAGCCCAATAAGAAATTTTTATAAGTGTTTAACTTATTTAGTTAAATTATTAGTCCAAATATGCTAACTTAGCTCGTTAATGTCCGTATGTCATATAGTTCGGGTTTTATCGGTTTTTACTTGTATTAGGTACTTATATATCAGTATATGACTTTTAAAAACTTTACATTAGACGGGTTTGATCGTCTAAGTTTTAATTGACGAAAAATGTTAATTTTACGGTAATAGCCGAAAAAGTCGTAAAAATCATGTTTAAAGTTTTTATAACTTATAAATCTTATTCAACTACCATTTTTATAATATGTCTATTTATTTAACCTTATACATATTTATATAAATGAAATTTATAAGTTAGTGGGTTTTAATTTACATTTTATACTATATTAGTTTGAGTGCTTATATAATACTATTAAACATTAATTCTTCAAAGTCTGATTTTAGTTTCATCCTCACCATTTTTATCATATTTTGAGTTCTATAAAGAGATAGAAGCTCATTTTGGACACCATAAACTACATGATATGTGATACAATTAACTTAGTTTTAGCAACTGCTCAATCCAACCCTAAATATCCCTAACAGTCCGTCCAAAACTGACTATTCAGATTGGTACTTCAATTTTGTTTTTATCATATCTCACTCATTATAATGATTCCATTGTATGGATAACTCTCACATGTGTACAAGACCTAATACTTACTGTATATTGATACCACTTTGCCATTTTATCAGTTTAACATGTGGTTAGTTACTGTTTTTATACAGCCAACTTATTAAGCAAGATTTTAACCTTTTTACATATGGTTTTCAATCTTTTTAACCATGTTTATCAACACCAAATCCCCACACAATATTTTTATCATCATATATTCATCATATACATATACAATAGGAAAGAAAATACAAGATTACATAATCAAAATAACAAGAGGATGGGAAGAACAATCTTTATACCACCAAGGTGATGAAAAGATGGGGTTGATGATGAACAAGACTTGGTTTTGAGTAACCAATCTTATGAGATATCAACATCACTTCTAGGATTACCAAGTATTTGTAGATTCCTCCAAAAACCATCCCTTGTTCTTCATGAAAACTCCTTGAGAAATCAGCCCTTGGACATCACCAAATCTTCTCCTTGGATGTTAAAATCACCACCAATCAATAGAGCTTGAAAAGGGCTTTATCATATGTGTGAATAACATATGATTTCATGGTTAAATTTTATCAAATGAGGGTGTTTAGGGGTGGTTCTTGGACGAATTTTAGAGAGATAGGGAGGAGAGTTGTGTGAGATTTGCATGGAGTTGAATAAATGAAGTTGTTAGTTTGTGTTGAGTGGTTTTGTTATGCATGTAGTTTGTGTAAGTAGCTAGGACAAGTGTCCTAGCTTACTTAGTAAGCTTTGACACATCTTAGATGTGTTGGTGAAGTTTTGGCCTCCCATTTGTGGGGTGAGGCAAGTGTAAACTTCTCTCATCCCACTAATTTACGGGTACTCCTCGATTCTAGTTTCCTCGATTTGCGTGCCCTCGGGTCGTTTTACGAAAAATGTTTTTATAAATTATGAATCAACGGCACAAAACGAATCTAATAAAAATTGTCTCATCAAAAACGGATTTCGAAAACGTGAATACGTAATCCTAAGGTTTCCGGTTTAGTCGTAAAGGACGTTAAATTATAATCGTAAGTCCTAATCTCTTCTCGTAAATTTGTGAGTTTATGAACCAACACAAATTTAAAACTCCAAAATAATATTCACGGATAAATTTATTTCCTGAAATGTCGGACTGTCACCAAGACGGTGTATGTAAACGTAAGCACGTAACGTAGAATCCTCCGGTTTAGACGTAGTCGATGCTACTTCAAGACTTAAATCCAAATTTCTTCCCAAAAATAAGTGAGTTCATATTATAACACTAAAATAATGTTTTCGAATAAATATTGAGAACAAAATATAAACCATAAATTGACGGATTGTCACAGCATTTACCCCTACACAGGATCTTTGTCCTCAAAGATCATCTTATCTTACTACTCGATTCTTATAGAGTTAAAGCCATGTGGGTATTCCCTCCACATTCGGTCTTTTCTCACAAGTGTAATTCATTACAATACGCGAGTTTCATCAAACATAACTACGGGAATAAGATCAGGCTTAATGTTGACTTACTTTCTCTATCCATGATGTTCACGGGTTTTTGATGAATGCAACTTTCCGCCGATCTAAACTTCATCAAGAAGTGATCAGATTCTCACTTGATAGATATTTTATCAAGTTCGATATACGGAACATAATTCACGCATCTCTTGAAGTCCTAGGGTAGATCCAGCTTATATGCCTTTCAAATCAATCTTTTACATCATCTCAATGGTCCCATACAACGGGGACTTAATTCTCATGATCCTTCAGATCTTCAATTCACCTTTCTATGGTGAAATTTTTTTGCATAACTTCGCTACCCATCTGGCACTTCAAGATCTACATTTCATATTCACATAACCTCCTGCCCACTACCGACAGTCAATAATCAGATCCTAATTTCAACAATCATTTCAGGTCTCGCGGGTCGAGTATTTTGTAAGGTTAGGTTCGCCATCATAGGAAACATTAAACCTAAAAGACATGTCCAACTCACGGTGGGTGTATGTCGGATGTCTTCATCCCAACTCCTGCTTATAGATGCTCTAATATATATCCTCACAAGATTCGATCTCGATCGTAACACGATAATTATCAATGATAATCATTCCAAAGGAAATCGATTATACAGTTTATTACCAAAGGTCAATCATTCAAACATAAAACAAGACTTCTAGTGTTTTGTATCATTACTTTATCTCGTCCCTTCGATTGGGGTGGTAAACAGTACTCTCATCAAGGTTCGTTCCCAATGACTTTTGAGCAAATCTCTAGAAATTCGATGTGAAGCGAGGATCTTGATAGAGATGATCGATACAGACACACCATGTTTACACAACTCCTTTAAATACAAAAGAGTCAATTTCTTCATCAAGAATCTATCATTAACAGGAATGATATTAGCAGATTTGGTCAGTCTGTCGATAATGACCCAAATCGAGTCAAATTCAGATGATGACCTTTACAATAGCTAGACGTTTACTAATGTATGAGGCGGTGTCTATCTTCATAATTTTCCATCAGTACAACTTCTTCTGATAATGATACATTAAATCAGAAATGACAGGAATAGAATACTTATACTTACAAGATTCCAACATAACCATATCTCAAATCTCCATTTTTAGGCAACCTCAAGTGGCCTGTTATACATTTAACGCCATCGGCTTCTCATTTATGATGGTTCACATTAGACGCGAACCCCTTTTATTATTTATATTATCCTTCTTACAAGCATTCTTTATTTTTATATTGTTTTGGCAATTTATTTTGCACTGAAAGTCCCAAAATACAACAATTGTTGAAACTAAGACACGAAAACAATAACACACAATAGATATACTTTTCAAACGAGTAATCCTTTATTAACTATTATCAACAAAGTATTACAAAGTGTTATGAATACACCTGTTGAATAACAACAAGAAATGAACCCTAGAACAAGTAAACTTGATTCGAGACTCAAGTTTACAAGAGAACCAACGAGTCGCTGATGGACAGCTGAGGCCTCAGTGGTTCTAGTGGGAGAAAGAACTTAGATAAAGATTCCAAGCACAAGGGTTGAATCTTAACTTCTTTCTCATCCCCTGTTTATAGTGGTACGAGGTTGTATCCTTAGTGGGGGTAGTTGATACGTGTCATCTTCTGAATGGAAGAGTACAACGTATTAAATGCATGTCCAAATCGAGACATGCCTTTAACTACTTTAGGTGAACAGTTCTGCCAACTGTTCACCTTTGTCCCACTAGGTCGTAGTAGGCATTGACTTGAATCTCTTGTTTTGTCCCGCTCAAAACACTTGTAAGATTCTCCCGCCTAAACTATAAAGGGTTGGATAAGCTTTGCTTAAACCAAGTCTCTAGGGTTCTTAAGTGATCTCTGAGTGTTGTCAACTCAGAGATCCTTGAACACCAGTGCATTCCTTTGACATCCCAGCTATCCATAATCGCTGGTGAGTCTGACTTCAGATTGTCTTCGACTTCTCTGACGTTGTCATTGACTTGAATGATCCTGGTGTGCCAGCTGAGGCTTTGCCTTCCACTGGTCTAGTCTCTGTCGCTGGTCCTCTCAGCGACCTTTCAACACTTAGTCTAATTTAAACAAATCTAGACAGGGCCATAGTTAAAACTTTCATTGGCCCAACATGCACAATCATTACTAAGTAACACATCCTATTTGATTCTTTATTTTTTCTATATAATGTGTCAGTATCTACATTCACCTTCCCTGATGAAATAAATATCATAACCATATTTATTCAGAATTCTTTCTTCATATCTTCTATGTTTTAGTTTCGTCTTTACTATTATCTTCATTGGTTTTGTTCAATCTGACGTTTAAAGCGTCGATAAATATTACAAGTAATTAAATAATAAATATTAAATTTTTATGAAATGTAAACGTAAAAATTCTGAATTTCTTAGTTCGACCAATTATATAGAAATGTTCAAAATAAATTTGAATTTAATTAACATGATCTTTGTTGATTTATTGAAAATACTTAATAAGATCCGTAAATGTTCGAAAAATATTTGTTTATATTTTGGTCAAAATTTTCTTAATTGAAAAGCAAAAAGTGTCGTTTCAAATTTCAAGTCATGGTTTAAATGGTTTCCTCAGTCCCTCTTAGGTTGTCTTGAGGTATACACGAAAATTTACCCCTAAACAGGAGTTTAGTTAAATGTTCTGGGTATAAGGGAATAATCCCTCAAAAGTTCTTTTCGATAAAACATTTGTCAAGACACATTTGCACTTTCTTTTTGGTAAAACCCAAAGTCTTAAAAGGGCTCTAAATTTTTGAAGAGTCAATATAGATTTCATTATCTTATTAATCATACGGTCAAATAATGTAAAGGATTAAGTCTTTAATCACATGTTAAATACTCAAGGTACAAGTTTTCATTGTTCGGCCAATTTAGGGCAGTTTATAAATAATTATTAACTCATTCTTATTCTTATAAATAAACAAATGGTCCTTAATGATCACAAGCATGAATTTATCAAATTACAGCCTACACACGTGATTCAAAAAATTTATGAATGCTACATGTGTATTAGTCAATCCAAACGACATAACATGAAACTCATAATGTTCATTACAAGTTCTGGATGTAGTGATTGGGATAGATAATCTTTTTCGCGGACGCGAAGTTGATGATAACCATGTCGTGGATCAAATCTTTAAAACATACGCTAGAACCTTGTAAATGATCGAACAAATCTATCATCTTGGGTAGTGGATATAGATTTTTAATCGTCAATTTACCTAGTTCACGGTAATCAACAAATAAATATAAGGAATGATAACACCATAGCTCTTCATGATGACGAGCTCGGTAGAATAAAAGCTTTCTCTGACAACTCTCTTAGTTGTACGGTAATTCTTTTAATTTAGATGGTGCTGACGTACAGTGCACATGTCATAGGTGTAGCACCAGAAATATAATCAATACCAAATTCAACTTGCCTGAATGGCGAAAGTCTAGGTAATTCACCAACAAATACTTCCTAAAGTTTCATATAATAGAAACATCTTTTAATAAATTCATATTAGGTTCTTTCTAGATTATAATATCTATGACTAGTTCACAACCATTCACGGTATAATTTCAAGTCTAAATGCAGATATGGTCATCCATCAAGAATTATTTAGATCATTTTTTATAATCAACATCTTATCATTTAGGGGAATTCTACTCGAGTTCCCATCAATTAAGACAATGTCGTCCTGTCATAATCATTCAATCCATTCTACTGGCACTATCAACTTTCCAGTTTCATTACCATTGATAAGATGTGAACTTCTCAAAAGACTAATAATAACTCATAATCCTTCACAAATTCAAGGATATATGGAGACATAACTAACCTTAAAAAGAGAAAGGTCAATGCATAATCTACGCGAGAGAATTTCAAATCAGATACAGACGAAAACATTAAACGAATATGAATATATCTTATGTTTTCATAATTTGAGTACGCATTCGAAAGCTCCTCGGATCGTTACCCAGGTCATTTAAATGAGATCTAATCAAAAGAAATGATAGGAACGTCAATACATCCAGTCGGGTATCAACACTCGGTAATCAGATACTTTTCCAAAGAATCTCACCACGGGAGAATTGGACAAGGAGGGAATATCAATTGTCAAATAAGACAAATTCCATGGATGAGTAAATTCGACTCATAAGAATAAATAGTATGGGCACATATGTAGGTGTCCCTATCAATATGTCCCTATTTTTTTTGCTTCTTGCAGATCTCATAAAATTTAATCTTTCACAATCTTCAAAGAAAATTTAGTGTTTATTAATAATTTCATGGTGACTACTAATCAGCCTTGCATGGTCCCTTCCAAATTGTATGTAGGCGCGCAACTATATACAATTTCAAGATTAACGATGCAATACTCAATTCATCAAAATTTTATCATCATGTTTATAATAAAAACATTTTCATGCTTAATTCTTAAATAAGAATAAAAAATAAATTTACAAAGATTTTCTTTGTTATGAAAACAATTAAGTTTTCTAAGGTGTTTTATAAACAACTTCATTTCGATAACAATCACTTATAAATCTCACTTTGAATAATCCTTATAGTAATGAAAATTCATTTTTTCTCAATGGATATTGTTTTATCTTATAAAACAATGAGTGATCTGCAAAGGAGTGATGAAAGCTTGTTCACCAAGAACTAACTACAATATGCTATAAAATGAGCTTTAGCCAAATAATCATGAGGTTCATGACCTCGATGGCACTCAGGAATACAAAGAGAATAATCCACAACGTAACTCAATTCGAGATGAGTACTTGTTCAATGGTTGCATCACTAATGTGAACATTAGGATGAAGCAATAAAAGATAGATAACATCGATACATGTAAGATTTTGCAATCAAAGGTAGTCTTTTCATTAATCACAAACAAGTCAAAATTGTACCGTAACACATTACGTGTCACTATGTCATACAATTCCACGAACTCATCCTATCAACTGATGTCTCAGTTAAGTTAGGGATTTTTAAAAGATACCACAATGAATACTAATCTATAAGAGTCATTAGGTGTTCCACCTGTCCCGGAAGATCCATCGGTCCCAATTTAGAAGAAGATTTCTTTAATTTATTTCTTGGACATTGGGCATCCTCGTTAGTGGACAATGGCCTAGGAACAACCCTTAACACGAACTAACAATCAATTAAAACCTTATAATTCAATCACAGAACTTAACGACTTCCTCTTAATAATCTCATATTCCATACGGGTTAAATTTTACTTTATTCAAGTTTCAACCAACTCATACTCAATTCGATATCCTACCTCATTCTCCAATACTTTCAACCTTATTCTTAGACCTTAATAGGGCAATAAAAGCTCGATATGATCAACACTTAATTTCCAATCCTATAGATCCTTCATCAATAGTTATCAAATGAGTCACTAGTATGAAATGACTCGATCATCTAATTAGACTTTTCAGAAAGGTACTAGTGGCATGAGGCTTTTGGGTAAAGGTTCCAATGACAGCCTCAAGTGCAACATTCATCTTTTCGATTTCAAATTTAAGAATTGGGTGACAACGAATCAGATGACATCTTTCTAGGTGGTAACATTTTGTCAAACTCCACTCTATAAGAAAAGATCGTCGTGACATCGATATCAAATATTATCTTGCCAATTCTTTTTCAATATCACAATCAACTAATATCTACATTTCTACGAATATCAACCATTTTGTTAGGATCATAAATATCCACAACTTGGTTTAGATATAGGATAGCTAGAATTCCTACGAGAATAGCTTCAATTAATTTACTAGGGGATTTAGGGTTCATTGTGACAATCTACGTCGTATAAATACCTCGTATAAATATCAAAATAATCATCAAACAATCATGTAATAAAATTACATCATATATATATAATCCAAGTTATATATATATTAAAATAACACTTCTCAGTCTGGCCTTGTCGTTAACTCGGGAATTCTTCGGCACCGTTATAGTCAAAAGATTTTTAGACATTTTTAGAAAAATGTTTATAGTTAAAAGATTTTGAAATGTTTTATTCAAAACCTTAGTTTTTAAAAATCTTTCGTTCTCTATAACGAGAGCTCTGGTACCAAACTGTAACACCCCTAAAAATACACGATTCAATACAGCGGAAGACTAGTTGGTGTTACGGGATATCACATTACTCACATCATAGACAACGCTTAAAAATCACGTCGTTTAATAATAAAGCATTTCCATTCATAAATATCAAATTTACATAGGTCCCAAGTCATATTATTTCATACAAATTTTACAAAGCATTTGAATGGAAATTGTTATTTAAGTGCGGGCCATGAATTCTTGTCGTCTTCCCGAGAATTACCTTCAAGTACCTGAGATAAAACATGTTAAAAGAAAAGGTCAACGATAACGCCGAGTGAATTCATAGAGTTCAATAAAACCATTAATATATCATCGGTATATAATTATTACCGAAAATCATTTTTGTACAAATCATTGTAATAGGCCATAAAATAGCCAAATTCATTTTATACAAATCCTTATAAAAATCATAATATAGGCTTTTGCCTTCAAAATCATTATTCGAACCAAAGTCGTAAAAATCATCATACAATACGTTTTATAACGTTGTATAAAGTTATATAAAAACCGTTATATGAATATGGTTATGTAAAACCAAAACACGAACATAAAATCATTAATAAGACCCCGTATTGCTAGTCAGGCACTTCATTGTAATTCATTGCGTATAGCAGTATTTCTTATTTGGATTATTATAAGCCGCATGACATCGTTACCTTACTACAACAAACAACGGGTAGCTAACCCGAAACTCATTTTGCCCATCTAAATTAGCGTGTCATCACAATAATCACGCTTGTGTAAATCTTCTCATACATAAATTTGCTTACCAATCAATGTGGCACGACGGGGATCAACCGTCAAGGCGCGAACTGGGGTGATCGTCCCCAAATAGTACTATTATATGCATAAGCGTCTACCAAATCCCGGTAGTTCACAATTCATGCTAATGGGACTTTTAGTGACATAACCTAACTTTAATAATCCATTTCATTTCATCTATCGGGTCATATAATCATACATCAGGTCATACAATCATTCGGGTCCAAATCAATAAACAAACAATCGGGACAAATGGTGTCCTATTTTAGTAAAACTAACATGTAATCTCCCTCGCGGGTTTATAAAATATTTCATAAAAACATTTAAAAGAGTGCGAGGCTATGAACTCACGTTGATGTGGGAAGGCGGTTATCGGCGATTTGGATGTACGGTACGTGCTTCAATCACGGAAACCTAGAAAAATAATACTCGTCTTAGACTCTTGTCCAATGACTTTATAAAAATAACAAATATACATATGATGATTTTGTACATATGATGATTATCAAGTGGGTTTATATATTCTTATTTACTCATTTTAGTGTTTATGTATTGGTAACTTTACTAGATTACTAGTTTTACCTATTTACATGTTTTAGGTCCAATAAGCCTATTATAAGTTCATTAACTTGTATTAATCCATTTTATACTTGTATTATCAGTATTTATACTTTACATGTTGGGCCCAAATGGGTTAAGCCCAATAAGAAATTTTTATAAGTGTTTAACTTATTTAGTTAAATTAATAGTCCAAATATGCTAACTTAGCTCGTTAATGTCCGTATGTCATATAGTTCGGGTTTTATCGGTTTTTACTTGTATTAGGTACTTATATATCATTACATGACTTTTAAAAACTTTACATTAGACGGGTTTGATCGTCTAAGTTTTAATTGGCGAAAAATGTTAATTTTACGGTAATAGCCGAAAAAGTCGTAAAAATCATGTTTATAGTTTTTATAACTTATAAATCTTATTCAACTACCATTTTTATAATATGTCCATTTATTTAACCTTATACATATTTATATAAATGAAATTTATAAGTTAGTGGGTTTTAATTCACATTCTATACTATGTTAGTTTGAGTGCTTATATAATACTATTAAACATTAATTCTTCAAAATCTGATTTTTAGTTTCATCGTCACCATTTTTATCATATCTTGAGTTCTATAAGGAGATAGAAGCTCATTATTGGACACCATAAACTAAATGATGTGTGCTACAATTAACTTAGATTTAGATACTGCTCAATACAACTCTAAATATCCCTAACAGTCCGTCCAAAACTGACTATTCAGATTGGTACTTCAATTTTGTTTTTATCATATCTCACTCATTATAATGATTCCATTGTATGGACAACTCTCACATGTGTACAAGAACTAATACTTACTGTATATTGATTCCACTTTGCCATTTTATCAGTTTAACATGTGGTTAGTTACTGTTTTTATACAGCCAACTTATTAAGCAAGATTTTAACCTTTTTACATATGGTTTTCCATCTTTTTAACCATGTTTATCAACACCAAATCCCCACACAATATTTTTATCATCATATATTCATCATATACATATACAATAGGAAAGAAAATAGAAGATTACATAATCAAAATAACAAGTGGATGGGAAGAACAATCTCTATACCACCAAAGTGATGAAAAGATGGGGTTGATGATGAACAAGACTTGGTTTTGAGTAACCAATCTTATGAGATATCAACATCACTTCTAGGATCACCAAGTATTTGTAGATTCCTCCAAAAATCATCCCTTGTTCTTCATGAAAACTCCTTGAGAAATCAGCCCTTGGACATCACCAAATCTTCTCCTTGGATGTTAAAATCACCACCAATCAATAGAGCTTGAAAAGGTCTTTATCATATGTGTGAATAACATATGATTTCATGGTTAAATTTGATCAAATGAGGGTGTTTAGGGGTGGTTCTTGGACGAATTTTAGAGAGAGAGGGAGGAGAGTTGTGTGAGATTTTCATGGAGTTAAATAAATGAAGTTGTTAGTTTGTGTTCAGTGGTTTTGTTATGCATGTAGTTTGTGTAAGTAGCTAGGACAAGTGTCCTAGCTTACTTAGTAAGCTTTGACACATCTTAGATGTGTTGGTGAAGTTTTGGCCTCCTATTTGTGGGGGGAGGCAAGTGTAAACTTGTCTCAACCCACTAATTTACGGGTACTCCTCGATTCTAGTTTCCTCGATTTGCGTGCCCTCGGGTCGTTTTACGAAAAACGTTTTTATAAATTATGAATCAACGGCACAAAATGAATCTAAATAAAATTGTCTCATCAAAAACGGAGTTCGAAAACGTAAATACGTAATCCTAAGGTTTCTGGTTTAGTCGTAAAGGACGTTAAATTATAATCGTAAGTCCTAATCTCTTCTCGTAAATTTGTGAGTTTATGAACCAACACAAATTTAAAACGCCAAAATAATATTCACGGATAAATTTATTTCCTGAAATGTCGGACTGTCACCAAAGACGGTGTATGTAAACGTAAGCACGTAACGTAGAATCCTCCGGTTTAGACGTAGTCGATGCTACTTCAAGACGTAAATCCAAATTTCTTCCCAAAATAAGCGAGTTCATATTATAACACTAAAATAATGTTTTCAAATAAATATTGAGAATAAAATATAAACCATAAATTGACGGATTGTCACATGACGGCTGTCTGTATAAGCTTGCAAAAGCAAAATGCAGACTTGGTACATATTTTTAGTACACAAGGCCTTGAACTCAAGCAATTGAGGGAGAGGATTGTTATCCTGGAGAATGCTAGCACAAGGAGAGGGATGGAGGAATCTTCCAAAGGGGAGGATGAACAAATAAATGTGAGTGATAAGGGCTCTCACGATGGTGAATCTTTGGGTGTTGCTGAGGCCCTAACATGTTTGAAGAAACAGACAGGTTTTGATATGTCTCTGGTCTCTCCTACAAACTTAAATTTGTCATTTACAGCCATGTTGGAGGAAATTACAAGAGGCGTTGAGACAGGTACTTTGGGCGTTGGCAAGCAAGATTTGAACGCTGACATGAGTAACTTGGGCGCTGACAAAGCAAAAGTGAGCGTTGACAAGCCTGCAGATGAGGTTGATGTATTCCAGTCATCATCCATCATCAAAGATGTTTCTTCACAGGTATTACCATCTTCCTTACCCACCTTGGATCCATTAGATAAGGGTAAGGATATTATGGTAGAAATAGATGTTCCAAAGAATGCAGCACATATTGAATTTGATAGAAGGTTGGTTACACAAATTGTGGAACAAGAAAGGAAAAAGGTGGGTGAATCACCTTTTGTTGACACTTCAGAAGAGCAAGAAGGAAGTGATGAAGCCAGTTTAAACTCAAGTGTAATGAGCATAGAACAACCAGAAAGACTTGAGTATGGTGATGAGTTGGCAAAAGAGAAGTTGAATGAGTTGAAATTGCAGGTTGATTTTGATATGCCAGAAGTTGTTTAGATGTACCATGCTTGGGAAGATAGGTGTATGGAGAATCCACATTTGACTATTTCAGATCAGATATGGGGTTTGTAGATTCTTCTCAGAGTACAAAAGGATTGCAAGGTCATTCTGAAACATAAAGCAAGCAATGTTCTCTCAAATTTGAAAAGGGATAGAAGGGAGTTGTACTGCATGCTGCTCAGATGCCATGGAGCAGGGTGGACTTATAAGAAATTGATTGGATTGACATTTGAAGAGTTGGAGTGCAGAGCTTATCCCATTTGGGTAAGAGTGCAGGAAGAAAACACTCTAAGACTTCTTTCTGATGAAAGAAAAGAAGAACTTGTAGAAGAAAAGGAGCTTAAGAAGGCAATGATTGTTCCCAGACCTGTGAAAAAGGGAGTCCCTCTTGAGTTTCCCAAAGATATGGATAGGTTACATCCAAGTGAAGTTGTTATAAGAAAGAGCCTCAAGCTCTCACCATTAGAAGCTTCGGATATGGTACAAGTGTTACCACTTGATTCCAGAAACCCTATTATAAGCTATGAAGAAGATGAATGTGGGTTTTGGAAGATTGGCAGGTATGGAAAATAGGTTCACACTTTTACCACTCTTATATCTTTGTAGGCAAGTTTTGATATAGAAGACTTGGTAGAACTTTGGAGGTTTTTAGAAGCCAAGTATGAGACTGAAGATCCCACTTCTGTCAATGCAATAAAACTGTGGTCAACATTCAAGAGAATGTGTGGACCAAGAGATGAAGATCCTGCTATTTGGAAAGATCTTGAAGATGACCTCAGTGGTCTTCAATGGCGTTTGTATTCAGCTGCTGGTGTTTATTATTTGAGTTCTACAAAGTTTGTTGAGTATCTACTTGTAGATGGCCAGTATTTCATGTCCAAGGAAGTCTTGGAGAAGATGAAGGATACACAGTTGGAAATTGATTATTCAAGTGACGTGGCCAAAGATTTGATCAGATTTATTTATTTCCAATATGATAAGTGTTGTAAGATTCCTCCTAGTTCTTAATGTTTAATCAGAAACTTGGTTATTAGAGTAAATATCAAGTTTAGGGGAGGATTGTTGGGAATAAATTATAGTTAGTCTACTTGAGCGCTGACAAGAGTAAAACAAGCGTTGATAGGAAGAAAACAAACGCTGACAGATCAAAAAAGGTTTTTAACCTATGGAAGTTAAGCATAATCTGAGTCATGGATGGATACATCAAATCCTGAAGAGGAGGAATACATGCAAAAGGTGCCTTATGCTTTGTGATAGGTGTGAAAACACCCATCCTTTTACCACTTAACTATAATAATAACAAAGCCAAAACGTGTATTTAATGTCGTAAAAGTCAGAATTATGCGTGGTTTGTGTTTTTGTTGTGATTTAGGATTAAAATTTGAAAAAGGAAGAAAATACGGGCTTTCACGTGCTTTTATTGAAGAAAAAGATAAACGACAAAGTCAAAAGATCAAGAGTGCAAAAAGAACGGAAGTCAAAGGCCTATTCTGAAGATTTATCAAAGAAAAAGTCTAAAGACGGAAGTTTAACGAAGTCGAAGAACCAAATCTAATAAAACAAGAAAATTAGAAGACAAGTTCATTTCTTATCGACAAATCCCGAGACAACGTCGAGAAGGACGAAGAATTTAAAAGACGAAAAGACGAGAAGAAAGAATAAAAGCATCAACACATTTACTCCTCCTATAAATACACTCCTAATGTGTCATTAGGAGGTGGTTAGCTAGTAGTAGATTTTAGTTTAATTTTTGTAAGGTAATTAGGAGTAGCTTAATATTACTTTCTCTCTCTAGATTTTCTTTATTGTTTTAAGCTTTTACATTAATCTTGTATTTTGAATCTTAATCATCTTTAATTCAAGATTTTTAGATAATCATTCTCATTCTACCTTTCTTAATTTTCATCTTATGTTTTGATTTAGTTAATCATGTAGTTTGCTTAATCTTTATGCTTATTGCTTTATTGAATTGTTTGTTTGATTATTCTTATGGTTTTGATGTGTTTGGTTTTTATAGCTTATTGTGTTTGGTGCTTATTGTGTGATTTCCTTATTTTTAATTAAGTGTTCTTAATAGTTAATTTTATAAAAAGTTGATTTTAAATTTTTAGATAATTAAGTGTTTTTTAAGTTTTTAAATTGTGGCTTATTTACATTTTACTTTTAGTTTAAAATAGACAATCAATTTCTTTTCCTTTCACCAAGAACAACTGAGTCGCACATTAATCCTTCTTCAATTCGAATCGAGACAAAACGAACTTTTTAGTACTAGTAAAATTTCTTGTATTAAATGGCGCCGCTGCCGGCTCTTTTCGTGAAGATTAACGGTTTATTGTGAGAAACGCGTTGGATTTTGGGATCCGTTCACTTTTGAACGTTATTTTTCGTGTCTAAAACTTTCAAAAATCCATAAAAATTAAATATTTCAAAAAAAAATCCAAAAACATTTAAAAATCATAAAAAGCATTTCTTTTTCAAAGTTTTGCACCAAAAATATTTTCTTTTCACGTTAACTCTATTTCTTCTATTTCTTTGCTATTATTTTCTTTTGTAGGTGTATGCGTACTCGTTCACGCAAGAGGAAAACCATTCAAGCCGCTACTATTGATCCTCCTATTGTAGAGCCTCCCGTTGTCAATACAATGGAGAACCGTCCAATGATCGAGCTCTTGCAATCACACGTTGAAGGCAACGATGATGCGATTGTGGTGCCGGCTATTGACGCCAACAACTTCGAGCTCAAGTCCGGTTTCATTCAAATGGTTTTCGCAACACCTTTCTTAGGTCGCACTCATGATGATCCACACGATCACATTAAAAGGTTCGTACACTTATCCAATACTATTAAATACAATGGGGTTTCAAAAGAGGCAATTTGTTTGCTCCTATTTCCTTTCTCCCTCGAGGGACAAGCCTTGACTTTGCTTGATAAGGAACCACCCCAGAGTATTGTCACATGGACGGACCTTGAGACCAAGCTTATCAATTACTTTTCCCACCCTCACGTACTACCGCTTTGCGGTATGACATTATTACTTTGAACAAAAGTACGGTGAGACGTTTAGTGAATCTTGGGATCGTTTTAAGGAACTTTTAAGAAAGTCTCCACAACACGTTTTTACAAAGGTACATCAAATTAATACTTTTTATAATGGATTAACTTTGAATGACCAAGATTCACTAAATAGTGCTTCGGGGGGTAAAATTTTGTCAAAACTATGAATGAGGCTTGGGCTATTATTGAGAACAAAGTCAAAGTTCAAACCAAGAGTGTTAGGGCTACTTTGGCTAGTGCCAGTGATAGTGAGACGGCTACTCAACTGAAGGAACTTACTTCAGCAATAAAACAACTTGTTTTAAGAGATAACCCTCCTAATCAACATGCCCATGCTCTTAATATATCTTGTGAAACTTGTGGTGGGCCACACACTTATGCTAATTGTGATAAAGCTTATGATCAATCTCACGGGGAAGTATATGCTTACAACAACACCGAAAAAGTTCATTTCAAGCCTAATGTCGATGTTAGTCACTTGTCTTACAACTCGACAAATTACTTGGCTCCACCCGGTTTTCAACAAAGACCTCACCCATCCACCCATAACAACCAAGGGCCCCCAAGAGAAAATCTTCAACAAAAATGAAAATGTGAGGGGCTACAATGCAAACCAAGGTAATTATCCAATGCAAAACCAAGGCTTTCAAAACCAAGGTTTCAATCCTCAAGGTTTTCAACCATATAACCAATACCCAAACCAAGGTTTTCAAAAACAAGGGTTCAATGTACCTCATCCGCACATGGACTTGATTCTACAAAAATTAACTGATCATGAGAAGACCATGAAGGAAATGCAAGAGTCCACGGATAGGAAATTCGTTCAAATGTTTCAAACCCTTCGTCCCCAAGGTGATCTTCCTTCTACAACCAAAACAAACCCTAGAGCTAATGTGAGTGCTATTACTACACGCAGTGCAACAACCTTAGTAGGACCATCTATCCCACCCCCAGTTAATCCATCTACACCTCCTCCACCCCTATTTATCCCGTCTACTTCCACGCCTAGCACTAGTTCTACATTACCATCTCCACCTCTTACGGAAGAAGTACCAAAGAAAAACCCTTCACCCTCTCAACCATCAACATCTCATCCTTCACCTTCTACATCTACACCACCTAAACCCAACATCCCTTATCCTTCTCGGTTAGACAAGTGCAAATTGCTCACTAAAGAGGATGCTCAAGTTACCTCTTTTTTGAAGATGATCTCCCAAATGAATTTCTACATTATCCTTGTTGAAGCACTTGTCCAAATGGAGAAATTTGTAAAAGCATTCAAGGAATTGCTTAGTAAGAAGGAAAAGATGGCTGAGTTTGTCAACACACGCTTAAATGAAAATTGTTCTGCTGTCCTTCTTAAAGAACTTCCAGAAAAACTTGGAGATCCCGGTCGTTTTGTGCTACCTTGCATTTTTAACATAGTTGAAGAATTTACTGCCTTAGCCGATCTCGGGGCAAGTATTAATTTGATGCCATTAAGTGTTTGGAAAAAGTTATCATTACCCGACCTTACACCAACAAATATGACTCTTGAGCTAGCAAATCGAACTCTCGCTTACCCCGTCGGTATTACCGAAGATGTTTTCGTTAAAGTTGGTACCTTCACTTTTTCGGTCGATTTTGTTGTTTTTGATTATGAAATGGATCCTCGTATATCGTTAATACTTGGACGACCATTCTTGAGAACCAGAAAAGAGTTAGTCGATGTTGCCGAAGGTGAACTCATCTTAAGGGTCGGGAATGATCAACAAGTTTTTAAGATAGGGAAGATTACAAGTAAATCAAATGGAAAAGAATCAGTGAAAATGACTGATGTGCTGCAAGACGAGCTTACAACTCCTTCGGAAAGTATAAAGCTTGATGATTTTGTTGTATATGACAATCCTCTTTTCGAGTCTTTCTATGATAATCCACTTTTCCAAGACGATGTGGATGATTCTGATGATTCTCTCTCCAATTTGGATCCCCAACCAATTTATGATTCTCCACCGATCTATGATGATTATGATGATGATTCTAGTTCCGATGTGGATGATTATGATGATTTTTCTTCAGAGTATAAACACATGCCAACTTATGATGACATTGATGATGTTGATACTCTTTCGAGTGATTCTTCAAATGATGACCTTGATCTTATTTTTGATGAAGATCCTCCGCCAACAATGCTTGATCCTACTTTGGAGGACTACTCATTTGAGGAAGATTTTGATACTTTTCTCAATACATACTTCCCCAATGAGCATGATTCTCCTCCTTTGGAATTTGATTATTGATATAAGTGTAATTACTCATATCATTTATATCATAAAACGTGTTTAGAATGCATAAAACATATGAATTTGGTCTTGTTTTGGCTTGTTTCTTGTTTCATGTGTATAGGTACCAAAGATCACGAAAACTGGTAAAATCGATACGGAGTTTGAAGATTTTATCAAGGCCAATAGGCGAGTCGATTTATTCGCGGTTTGAAGACAAGTGGGCCCCACAAGAGCTTAATGGGCCTGAAATCCCATTAGTAAAGTTATGTATTTTGGGAAAAAGTTACTTATCAAAAGCCCAATAATAAAAGCCCAAACCATTTAAGTAACGGATTGGAGTATTTTTGGATGCCAAACCCATTTACAATGATAGACGAATTGGGTTTCTTTTCTTGGGTCAACAAACCAAAATCCCAAACCAGTCTCATAATAAATAATTAAAACGTGAATTGCTTTGTACATATAACAAACGTTTTTATTTATTCAGTCAACCTTATTTTCGATACACCCTATGCTAAACTCACCTTTCTCTCTCACTTCTCACAAAATAACCAGACACACCCAATATTTACCCTAACCCTAGTTACAAAATTAAATTGAGGCTTTCATTGGTTCATAGCGCGTGGAAACACACGCTCTTAAATTAAATGCCAAGAATATCGGATCAAAGAAGATGGAGATATCAAATTGACGTGGCACTCTCTCTCATCGAAGCTATCACCAGATTGGATGGAACAGCTCATTTCTCACCACTCCTCCAATCATAAGATGACACGTCATCTTGGAGAAAGCACAAGTAGCACAAAACCCATCCACGGTGGCAATCCGTGTAATGGTAATTGGATATTAGCCATAGGATCAAAACTAAATGGAAAGAGAAGGCTAGGATGCTGATTGAAGGGTTGAGATCGTTTCTTCATCAACAAACACAACACCCCACACCATCTCGGGTTTCCTATAAATACCCCCTTCAAAGATGAGTATGGGATCCCATTTTTTATTAAAGTTATAATGTCAATTTATATGTAGGATTTATGTAATTTCTGTTTTTCAGTATTGTACTCAATTTTTGATATTAATAAAAAGTGAGTTTTATTCTAATATGTCTTCTTTTAATTTTTTGTTAATTGAAACTACATGTATTCTACTTCTTTTCTATATTGATATTATTTGCAAAAAATTATTCAATTAAGCTTATCGATAGCTTTATGGAATGATTTAATAAGATTTTGGATAAAAAGTTAAACCTACTGTTTAACTTTTGATAAATATTGGCTCGAGATCCTGTCATTGGTTCGAATAGTTATTGGTTCAAAAAGCTTGATCAAGATCAAGTCTGATAATGGAAAACTGTTGATGACATTCGGTTCGTTTATTAAGAAGGTTTGAGTGATAATTGGTGACGGGTTCAAGTAAGCTGTGTTTGGTTCGGGTCATTAGTCCGCTCAGCGCGCGACTACTTCCCAAAGGATTCGTCAAAGGTTTTATTTACTTTTAATTTTATGTTGTTTATATGGTGTAATGAATATGCTTATTAGATTAAATATGTGTTAGGATTAATCTATTAATTGTTAAATGTTTATGTTTAGTTTATTATATATCTTGTTAGTTGAATTTGAAATCTATAAGTCTAGTTGAATATGAATCATACTGCTGTCAAGTTTCATATGGAACTTTAGCTACTGATATTACTACTTTCGTGGACTGATAGACCGAATCTGGTATTTTTGAGATGATTTTTATTGCTGATAATATGATTGGAGATTGGGGTGAATCTGAGTATGAAAGTTTGGTCTGCAAGCTTTAGCTGTAATAAATCTGAATTGGTTATCCAATGTTTCAGAAGTAATATGTTGGTTATATTAACCGATTTTGAAGGTTTAAGTCTGCTAAATATTTGATGTGTCTACTTAAATTTGATCTTAGCTATTTACTTTCGCTAAAAGATAAAGTTTGGTTCTGTAGAAGTTGATGCGTTGTGATAATATGTTTTTATTAGTTGATCATAATAACTGATTTTATTGCCTAGTTTTGATCTATATTGTTTTTATTTAGATCTGATAGAGTTTTTTGCCTGCTATTTTGTTAACTGATTCTTGTGAGAATTGTTGTAATGTTTGAGCACAAAGACTCATTTAGTATGTGTTGGCTGACTTCAACATTCCAATATATATCACACAAAGTCACCCCAGTGACTTTTATTTACTTTTACTCTGTCAAAAATAATTTTCACAAAAAAATGTCCTCTACAGGACTCGAACCTGTGACCTCACGGGTAGCTGCCTATTGTGTTAACCAACTGTTCTAGCTATTGTTTTTGTTTTAATAACTGTTTCTCTAATTAACATAGTAAGTTTAACTTGGCTGGCAGATTTTAGTTATTAATTTTAATTACAAGTTTTCATTTAAATAAATTTTAATTACTAGTTTTATTAAATTTACTTTTAGTTTAAAAATATAAATAAATAAAAACAAAATAAAAATTATTTTATTAACTTTAGAAATTTTAAATTAGTTATAAAAATTAGTTTTTAAAATAATTAGATTTTAATTAAGTTAGTTTTAATAAATTAGTTTTAAAAATAGATTTTGTAAATTTAAAAAGTAAAAGTAATTTATAAAGAGATTTAATAGTTTCTTATAAATAAGTTTAAATAAAGTTTTAATTAGTGTAAAAGTAATTTTACTTAAATAGACAAGTTTTTAACTGATTTCATTTAAATAGTTTAAATTTTAAATAGATTGATTTTTAAATAATTGTCTTTAGTTAAAATATAATGGGGAACGATTCATGCACTTAGGATTTTATTAGTTTTAATTTGTAGAATTAATTCTAGTTTAAAAACCGTAACCATTCAAATCAATTGTCCAAATCGAAACAAAACGTCTCAAATTCACTCGATCTTCGTGTACAACGGACTTGGTTCCTCATTGTGTTTAATTAAATCCGTCTTTGGTAATTTTAGTCTATTACTTTTTCTTAAAGGTAATTTTCTATTTTATCCTATAACGTATCTAATTGACATATACATTCCTCACTACATCATAAAATTTTGGCGCCGCTGCCGGGGATCTTGTGTACGATTCGTTTTGTCGAGATTCGTTGATCATTGATTTGAAGACCATTTCCATCCTCGGAAAGTTTTTTTATTTTTATATTATTATAGTATGTATCGTTTTTCATGTTTTTTGTGATTACTATATTGTATTACGTAGAACAATAAATTTACTTACTTCCAAATAAGACCTTAGTTGAGATTTCATCACCTAGCTATTGTATTCGAATCCAAAACGAAAAAAAAGCAAAATAGATAAATACTAATAAAAAGTTTGAACTCGATTTATACAAACTATAAGGTGGGTATAAGGCGGCGAGCTATAAAAGGCCGTCTAAGGAAAAAGGTTTTTAAGTGCTTTGTGCCACCTCGTTTCCCCGCTTGCTTGTGCGTATATTGAGAGGGACGACCGATCATTGTTTTGCCAACTCAAGTAGTATTAAATCTTATTTTTGTAGTTTACTTATTGAACCTCGAGACGTTTAGGTTTTCACCTATCATTTCAAAGTCGACCGAGGGTAATTTGCTTCCATAGTAATTATCATTATTCCTTGTTTTTGTCAATCTTTGATTGATTTATGAAAAATACCAAAAATAATCTTCTTAATCTTCTTTCATGTTTAATTCTTTTTCTCCTCACCCTCCAATTTTAAATTCTTCCATGAATTCCTTCGTAATTTGTGTAGGGTGTGGAGAACCGTTATATGGTCTTTTACCATGTCGGTGGTGTACGTGTGAGCCTTGTGGAAATGATTTACGTCACGATATACGAGTTGGATTTTGTCCTTGTTGTAATGAGATTACTTCATGTGGAAACCCGAATTTTTCGAATAATTCTCTCGATTTTTACCCACCTCCACACCCAACATACGAGACACCCTTGTGTGAGTTTTGTGGAAACGATTCTCATTTAGGAATTAATTGTTCGCATCGATTCTCGCTTAATTACGAGCAAGAACCGAGCTACAGTAAAAACTTTAATGATAATTGTTATCCACAAGATTTACCGAGTTTATCACAACAACATCTTTATTGTGAGTATTGTGGAGGTCCTCACGAGAGTTTTTGTTGTCAATCGAGAGATCAAAAATTTTATGAGCCTAGTCCTTGCTATAATTCTATTCCCTCTGGTTTTGACCAATCCTCACAATTTTCTCTCGTGAGTGAGAATTTTAAACGACGTGAAACAATGTTGCAACAAATAATGAATCAAGAAATGTTGAAATTGTTGAAAAGAGCATTGAAGATATGTTGCTAGAAAAGAGATAAATTAATCAAGAGATTAATGATATAACTAATGACTTGGGAAGTCGACGATTTCATGGAGAAATAATTGAGGAGGAATTTAAACGAGAGTGTGAAATTAAGATTAGACAACTTCCGCAAGATTATAATGGATTAAGCATTGAAATTTGAAAGAAAGAACAAGCTCAAGAGGAAGCTAAATATTTTGCCACTCGTGAACTCGAGCGTTCTCTTCTTATTGACGATGACGAGGATAGTACTATTTCTTTGCGAGATCTTATTGCTCTTCATCCTTCGTCTAGTTCTATCGTACTTCCTTTTCATGTCTTGCCGGCTATGGAGCATGAGAATTCACCCATCCTAGATGATGAGGAAATCTCTCATGACATCACTACTCCTATTTATGATTATTCCACCGTGGAACCCGAAAATTCTCTAAGCAAGGGGGACGAGCATATTAGCACTATTCCGGACACGGAATCGGACGAAGTAATAAAGTCTAGTATTGAGATCCTTGTCCAAAACCCGAGAGAGTTTGACGGTATTTCCAATGAAACGTGTGATTTGCGACAATGTGATGACTCTACTTCTTCTATTCACTTTGAGATTTTCTCCAACTCTAATAATGAAAATTGTGATGGAAATGAAGATTTTGAGAATGATTCGACTTCTAGTGAGTTTCCTAATGAGGAGTTCTCCGATGAACTTTCTCATAAAGATGACATTCACGATTCGTGTTGGGAATTATTTGTTAAGTGTCAAGTACCGTTAGTGTATTCGAAGTACTGTTAGTGTTATGTATGTACCGTTAGTGTTAACGCGGTACATAGTAAGTACTGCTACTTATAAAGTAAGTACTGCTATGATGATTAGGACGAATATATCTTTGTATAAGATATGTCATAGTTATAGTTAGAGTATATCTTATGTGATATACCTAAATAGTTAGAATATTGATAATATATGTGACGTTCATGAAGTGTGAACCTCTACCTTTTAATGGAACTGAAGGTGCTGTAGGATTAAGCCAGTGGATTGAGAAGATTGAGTCGGTGTAAGGAGGAAGATAAGGCGACTTTTTCTATGGCTACTCTTAAAGGTCATGCGTTGACTTGGTGGAACGGGAGAATTGCTTTCATGGGTATTGATGCTGCTAATGCTACTCCTTGGGCTGAAATTAAGAAGTGGATGACTTTGGAGTTTTGTCCCTGTAGTGTGATTATTAGGTTAGAACAAGAGTTGATTCATCTGAGAATGAAAGGTGTGGACATTGATAGTTACACAAACCGATTCCATGAGTTGGCCTTGCTATGTCCTCGATTGGTGGAACCCGAAGAGATCCCAATTGAGAAATATATTAAAGGTTTGACCAAGAATATCGAGGGGGACGTGACATCATCTAAACCAATGACCATTGATGATGCTGTTCGAATGGCCTACCAACTCATTGGACAGATAATTCAGGATAGGGAAGATGAAGCCCGTATTGGTGAGAAAAGAAAGGGTGATGGTGATCGTGTAGATAGAGGTGATAATAGGAAGAATTTCAATCGTCGTCAGAACCAGAGAAAGGGAATGCAAATGCTCTTACCAACAACATACCGCGCAACGATGATAGATGTCCTAAGTGTGGCAACAAGAGGCATGCTGGCGACTGCTGGAAGTGCCGAAATTGCGGAAAGCTTGGACACAAGGTTGAAAGGTGTAAGAAGGGAACCATTTGCTTTAAGTGTAATGAGGAAGGTCATAGGAAATGGAATGCCCCAAGTTGAAAGCGATTGTACCTGGAAGAAACCCCCAGGGTGGTGTCTATCAACTTGGAACAATTGAGGTGAAGAATGAGGATCCGAATGTCGTTACCGGTACGTTTTTACTCAACAATCATTATGTTGTTGCTTTATTTGATTCGGGTGCTGATAGGAGCTTTGTATCCACTAAATTTAGTGTCCTTATTGACATTGAACCTGTTTGGATAAATACCAGTTACGAGGTGGAATTGGCTGATGGTAAATTAGTGAAAACTAATAAGCTATTAGAAGGATGCTCTCTAAATCTCTTGAACTATTCCTTTCCGATTGATTTGATGTTGATAGAATTAGGTAGTTTTGATATTATTATTGGTATGGATTGGTTGTCGTTGAATAATGCTACTATATTATGTGGAGAGAAGAAGGTTAAGATTCCTCTTAGGAATAGGACGTTAGTAATTGATGGTAATCGAGGTGAATCCCGTTTGAAAATCGTTTCATGTATTAAAGTACAAAAGTACATCAGGAACGGTTGTGAGTTATTCTTAGCTCAAGTGACCGAGAATGAGTCTAGGGAGAAACGATTGGAAGATGTACCTATTATTTGTGAATTTCCTGAGGTATTTCCTAAAGGTTTACCCGGACTTCCACCGATAAGGCAAGTAGAGTTTCGAATCGATTTAATTCCTGGTGCTGCACCGGTGGCACGTGCGCCTTACCGATTAGCCCCTTCCGAATTAAAGGAGTTATCTTAACAACTTAAGGAGTTGTCTGATAAAGGTTTTATTCGACCGAGCTCGTCGTTATGGGGAGCTCCAGTCTTGTTCGTTAAGAAGAAGGATGGATCTTTCCGTATGTGCATTGATTAAAGGGAACTGAATAAGTTGACAATTAAAAATCGATATCCTTTACCTAGGATTGATGATTTATTTGATCAACTACAAGGATCTAGTGTGCATTCTAAGATAGATTTGCGATCAGGATATCACCAACTTCACGTCCGTGAAGAAGATATTCCTATAACTGCATTTAGAACTCGTTATGGACACTATGAATTTCAAGTAATGCCATTTAGGTTAACTAACGCACCTGCGGTTTTCATGGATTTAATGAATCGAGTGTGCAAGCCCTACTTAGATAAATTTGTGATTGTGTTTATTGACGATATTCTAATCTATTATAAGAATGAAGATGAACATAGAGAACATTTAAGGATTATTTTGAATTTGTTAAAGGATGAAAAGTTGTATGCTAAGTATTCGAAATGTGATTTCTGGTTAGATTCTGTGCAATTTCTTGGTCATGTGATTAACAAAGATGGAATTCATGTTGATCCTGCAAAGGTTGAATCCATTAAGAATTGGTCTGCACCGACAACGCCAACGGAAGTGCGACAGTTCTTAGGATTGGCTGGCTATTATAGGCGATTCAGTAAAGAATTTTCTTGATAGCTAAACCCTTGACTAAGCTTACCCAGAAGAATAAACCTTTCGTTTGGGGAAGTGATGAAGATGGAGCATTTCAGACATTGAAGCAAAAATTATGTAGTGCGCCAATCTTATCATTACTCGACGGGAGTGAAGATTTTGTAGTGTATTGTGATGCATCTATTAGAGGCTATGGAGCTGTTTTGATGCAGCGAGAGAAAGTGATAGCTTATGCTTCTAGGCAATTAAGGAAGAATGAGGAGAATTATACTACTCATGATCTTGAGTTAGGAGCTGTAGTCTTTGCTCTTAGGTTGTGGAGACATTATCTGTATGGCACCAAGTGTACGGTATTCACCGATCACAAAAGCCTACAGTATATTCTCGACCAGAAGGAATTGAACATGAGGCAACGAAGATGGATAGAGTTGTTAAGTGATTATGATTGTGATATAAAATATCACCCAGGAAAAGCCAATGTTGTTGCCGATGCGTTAAGCAGGAAAGATAGAGAGCCTATCAGGGTACGTTCTCTAGTCTTGACCGTGCACAATAGAAGCTTGTAAGAAGGAAAATTTTGTTAATGAAGGGTTCCGAGGAGAAGGAGATCCTTTAGAGGTTAGAGCTGATGGAGTGAAATGCTTAAGAGGTCGTATGTGGATACCTAAGTTTGGAGGCTTAAGAGACTTGATTATGTTATAATCCCATAAATCTAAGTATTCCATTCATCCGGGATCTGATAAAATGTACCATGATTTGAAGAAGTTGTACTGGTGGCCGAATATGAAAGCTGATATTGCTATGTATGTTCTTCAATGCTTGACTTGTGCTAGAGTTAAAGCTGAACATCAAAAGCCATCAGGACTACTTCAACAACCAAAGATTCCTGAATGGAAGTGGGAGCGAATTACGATGGACTTTATCACCAAGCTTCCTAGAACATCATCTGGAAACAAATCGAATTGGGTCATTGTCGATAGACTGACCAAATTAGCATACTTCATTCCGGTTAAAGAGCAGTTCTCACTGGAGAAGCTGACTCGTATATACCTTGAGAATGTTGTATGCAAGCATGGAGTGCCTGTATCGATCATTTCAGATCAAGATCCTAGATTCGCATCGAATTTTTGGAAATCTCCCCAAAGATCTTTGGGAACGAATCTCGACATGAGCACTGCTTATCACCCCCAGACTGATGGGCAGAGTGAAAGGACGATACAAACACTAGAAGATATGTTGAGAGCTTGTGTGTTAGATTTTGGTAAGAATTGGGATAAACAATTGCCTTTAGCAGAGTTTTCGTATAACAATAGTTACCATTCTAGTATTAAGGCTGCACCGTTTGAAGCTTTGTATGGTAGGAAGTGTAGATATCCTGTATGTTGGAGTGAAGTTGGGGATACCCAGCTCACGGGACCGGAATTGATCCGGGAGACTACGGAGATGATAGTTCAGATTAAGAATAGGTTGTTGACTGCCCGTAGTAGACAGAAAAGTTAGGCGGATGTGCGGCGGAAGCCAATGGAGTTTAAAGTGGGTGACCAAGTAATGTTGAAAGTATCGCCATGGAAAGGCGTTATAAGATTTGGAAAACGAGGGAAATTGAATCCCCGTTATATTGGACCCTTTAAGATTTTATCTAGAGTAGGTCCGGTAGCTTACAAACTAGAGTTACCCCCAGAACTTCATGGTGTTCACAACACATTCCATGTATCTAATCTGAAGAAATGTCTAGCAGTGAGTGATGAGAAAATTTCGTTAGATAAGGTTCGAATAGATGGGAAGTTGCATTTTATCGAAGAGCCCGTACAGGTTATGGATCGTGAGGTAAAGCAACTGAAACAAAGTCGGATACCTATTGTCAAAATCCGATGGAATTCAAAGCATGGACCGGAATATACTTGGGAGCGAGAGGATGAAATGTGGAAGAAATATCCGCACCTCTTCGATTTCAATAAGAAACGGACATCAAAATAAAATGGATCACGAGGACGTTGATCCCTTTTAGGAGGAAAAGTTGTGACAATCTAACATTTTCAGGTAGTGAATTATTTTCTCGTATAATATTTTGAAACTTATTTTTGTGTTGGTTGATGAACTCACAATTTACGGATTTAAATTTAGGCTTACGTGCATAATTTAGCGTCCTTTACGATTAAACCGGAAACCTTAGGATTACGTATTTACGTTTTTGAACTCCGTTTTTGATGAGACAATTTTTATTGGATTCGTTTTGTGCCGTTGATTCATAATTTATAAAAACATTTTTCGTGAAACGACCCGAGGGCACGCAAATCAAGGAAACTAGAATCGAGGAGTACCCGTAAATTAGTGAGGTGGGACAAAATAAATCATCCCACCCCACTACACATGGGACGGCCCAAACATGACACCACATCAAAGATGTGGCATCATGTAAACATTAAGCTAACAAGTGTAAGCATTAGCTTAACACTTAAACTTACTTCCTTCCACTCATACCACAAAAACCCACTAGCTAACACATACCACCATTCTCTCATGCAAACACCCCTTTTTGATCTTTTCTAGCCACAAAATACTTGTTATCTAGCTATATCATGGAGTTACCTTCAAGCCTTGATTACTTGGTGGCCATTTTAACAACAAAGGAGGTGATTTTCTTGTGTCCTAGGGCTGATTTCTCAACTTATTTTCTTGGTGTTTGATGATCTTGGGGTTATATTTGGTGTTCATCAAGTTATTGTCTTCCAAAAACAAGATATACTCTTGGTTGGTAAAGAAGATCATCCTTTCCATTTTCTCTTGTTATTTTTGTAAAGATCAAATGTATTTTCTTTCTTGTTGTATATGTATATGATGAATATATGATGATAAAAATGTTGTGTGGGGATCAAGTGTTGATAAATATGCTTAAAAAGATTAATAACCATAAGAAACAAGGCTAAAATCATGATTAATTTGTTGGCTGTATAAAAACAGTATGTAACCAAAATTGGAACTGATAAACTTGCATGGTAGAATCCATTTACAGTAAGTACAAGATTTCATACACATGTGAGAGTTGGCCATGCAATAGAATCATTAAAATGAGTGAGATATGATCAAAACAAGATGAGTGTGCTAATATGGATAGACTGTTTTGTAGGGACTGTTAAGGATAGTTAAACTTAAAATAAGCAGTAGCTATAGCTAAGTTAATTGTAGCACATAATATGAAGTTCATGCCACCCAAAAATGAGCTTCTAATTTATTGTAGAACTCTAGATATGATAAAAATGGTTAAGATGAAAATAAAAATCAGATTTTGAAGAATTAATGTTTATTACTATTATATAAGCACTCAAATTATATAGTATAAAATGTGAAATTCAAACACACTAACTTATGAATTTCATTTATATAAATATGTATAAGGTTAAATAAATGGACAATTTATAAAAATGGTAGCTGAATAATATTTATAAGTTATAAAAACTATAAACATGATTTTTACGACTTTTTCGGCTATTACCGTAAAATTAACGTTTTTCGCCAATTAAAACTTAGACGATCAAACCCGTCTAATGTAAAGTTTTTAAAAGTAATATACTGATATATAAGTATCTAATACAAGTAAAACCCGATAAAACCCGAACTATAGGACATACGGACATTAACGAGCTAAGTAAGCATATTGGACTAATAATTGGACTAAATAAGTTAAACACTTATAAAAAGAACTTATTGGGCTTAACCCATTTGGGCTTAACATGTAAAGTGTAAATACTGATAATATAAGTATAAAATAGATTAAAACAAGTTAAAGAACTTATAATAAGCTTATTGGACTTAAAATATGTAAATAAGGTAAAACTAGTAAACTAGTAAAAAGTTACCAATACGTAAACACTAAAATAAGTAAACAAGGATATATAAACCCACTTGATCATCATCATATGTACAAAATCATCATATGTATATTGTTATTTTGATAAAGTCATTGGACAAAAGTCTAAGACCGATTATTATTTATATAGGTTTCCGTGACCGAAGCACGCCCGTAGCCGATAATCCGCCTTTCATTATCAACTTGAGTTCATAGCCTCGCAATCTTTTAAATGTTTTATAAAATGATTTGTAAACCCGCGAGGGAGATAACATGCTAGATTTTGATAAAAATAGAACACAAGTAGTCCCGATGGTACGCTTAATGATATGGACCCGAATGATGCTATGACCCTATAAACGAGACAAAAAGGATTATTAGTAGTTAGGTTATGTCACTTAAAGTCCCATTAGCATGAATTGTGAACTACCAGGATTTGGTAGACGCTTATGCATATGATAGTACTATTTGGGGACGATCACCCCAGTTCGCGCCTTAACGGTTGATCCCCGTCGTACCACATTGATTGGTAAGCGAATTTATGTATGAGAAGATTACATAGCGTGATTTTTGTGACGACACGCTAACTTAGATGGGCAAATTTTTTGTCGGTTTCGCGGCCCGTTGTTTTCATAGTAAGGTAACAATGTCATGCGGCTAATAATAATCCATAATGTATCCTATATACAAAACGATAACGACGCTAATAACGATAATAATATTACCTATACTGGTAGTATTGAGGCTACGGTCTCATGGACGGTTTAAGATGTATGCTTGATTTATATATTGCCTGACTAGCAATACGAGGACTTACTTCTGATATTATACTTGTCTTCTGATTTTAACGATTGTTTTATATAACGGTTTTTATTAAACTCTATGAATTCACTCGGCATTCGCTGATATGATTTTTGCATGTTTTTATCTTAGGTGCTTGAAGGTAATCCGGATGGAGATCGACTCTGATGGCCCACAAAATATTAAAAATATTCATTCGATCTATGTTTTGTAAACTTAATGACTTGTATAATTTGGGACATGTTGTACACTTTAAAACTTTTTATCGAATGAATGTATGTTGAACCTTGTACAACCATTTTTATGTGTTGTCTATGATTAGAGTTATTGTGCTATCCCGTAACACTCTAAAAGACCCTGCCGCTGTACCGATACGAAAATTGAGAGTGTTACAGTTTGGTATCATAAGTATAGCCACCAACTTCAGGTGCATTAGTTCCAAGTCCTCCTACATTTCCTCCAGCATTAGCATTCACATTATTAGCATTCACATTCACATTAGTACCGCCAATTCCACTACCGCCAGCTCCACTACCGCCAGCTCCACTACCGCCAGCTCCATTTCTAGCATTTGCCATAAATTCAGTCATAGATGCGGTAACTTGATCTGTAATAATCCTACATACATCATCCTCAGTCACAACCTTCTTGGGCGGCATAGTACTATAATTTCACAATTTCAAAGAATTAAGCATTCACCTAACAAAAGATTCATATAATATGGATTGAATTCATAATCAAGATACAAATAAGGCACAATATAGAATTTAAGACAAGATACATATTTCATTCGATTTGAAACAAAAGCATTGTCTTAATTACATCCCATATCAAAGTTCTAGCACTATACATACTCAAAATTCGTGCCAGGTCTACTACTAACAAGTCGGTTTAGTCAAAGCTACAAAAGGTACAAAAGATACAAAGGTCATTACTAAACACAGACTGGTCTACTGAGAACCGCCAGATGGTCCATCATCAATCGTCTTTTGTATCTTTGTCGGACGATCACTAGACACATCTTCAGCTGGGCGCTTGCGGATCACTCCTCTTTCAACCATGTCAGCATAAAATCTACTATTCAATCCCACATATATATTCAACTCCTTCTCAGCTTTCTCACGCATCGCACGAGCTACACTCAACTGAATCTCTATAGAATTTACCTTTTTCTTCACATCAGCAAACTCACCACTTTCCAAAACCGATAACCTCCTAAAAGCCTCATTCAAACCACGTTCTACTTCAGTCAAATCCAAACTAAGCAATTCCCGCTCTTTCTCGCCAACCTTAGTCTTCGACTCCAAATAAGCAACTTGAGTCTGAGCAACACCTAATCCAATCTCTGTCATACTACTCTTAACACGGGAAGCATCTAGATTACGTCTCAAGGCCCATGGTGCAAGACCGTCAATATGAGTAGCCTCTCGAGTACTAGACGACTCTCCTATCACACGTCTACGAGTAGCAATACCATCAGTACCGTCAGGTGCATTATCATCCTCATCCTCCTCTGATTCAGAATCAGATTCAGACGATTCAGACATTTCATCCCTAGGTAGCTCAACCTCAGAATCAGACAAATAAACTGGTGGGGGTAAAGGCTCGCCCTCTGGAACATCATAAGGATAAATAAGCTCGGCTTCCTCATCATCATCGACCTCAACATCTATACCTACATCCTCCTCGACATCCTCGTCGTCAATCTCATCATCTAAATTATCTAACCCAATCTCCTCATCATTCTCAATATCAACATTATCAATCTCATTTTCTACCATATCAACCTGAGGGGCAATCTGATCTCCTAGTCCTATCTCGGGCTCGGGATCCTCAAATGGTTCCTCCTCATCATCCATATCATAATCTACTAAGTCTAAATAAGGATCATCATCTACATTAGGTTCGGGAATAGCATGGTTTTCTACAGGAATATTAGGGTCAGCCATGACAATCTGCATTTATATATATCTCGTATTAGGATAACATATTATTTAAACAATTACATACTGAAACCACAATATATACATATATATAAATTAAATTATATATCAAAATATATATCTTCTCAATAGGGCTTGTTGGTAACGTCGGAGATCTCTGGCACCGTTATAGTCAAAAGATTTTTCAAATATTTTCTCAAATGTTCATTGTTAAAATATTTTGAAAAGTTTTGTTCAAAACCTTGGTTTTTAAAATCTTTTGTTCTCTATAACGAGAGCTCTGGTACCAAACTGTAACACTCTCAATTTTCGCATCGGTACAGCGGAAGGGTCTTTTAGAGTGTTACGGGATAGCACAATAACTCCAATCATAGACAACACATAAAAATGGTTGTACAAGGTTCAACATACATTCATTCGATAAAAAGTTTTAAAGTGTACAACAGGTCCCAAATTATACAGGTCATTAAGTTTACAAAACATAGATCGAATGAACATTTTTAATATTTTGTGGGCCATCAAAGTCGATCTCCATCCAGATTACCTTCAAGCACCTGAGATAAAAACATGCAAAAATCATATCAGCGAATGCCGAGTGAATTCATAGAGTTTAATAAAAACCGTTATATAAAACAATCGTTAAAATCAGAACACAAGTATAATATCAGAAGTAAGTCCTCGTATTGCTAGTCAGGCAATATATAAATCAAGCATACATCTTAAACCGTCCATGAGACTGTAGCCTCAATACTACCATTATAGGTAATATTATTATCGTGATTAGCGTCGTTATCGTTTTGTATATAGGATACATTATGGATTATTATTAGCCGCATGACATTGTTACCTTACTATGAAAACAACGGGCCGCGAACCCGACAAACAATTTTCCCATCTAAGTTAGCGTGTCGTCACAAAAATCACGCTATGTAATCTTCTCATACATAAATTCGCTTACCAATCAATGTGGTACGACGGGGATCAACCGTCAAGGCGCGAACTGGGGTGATCGTCCCCAAATAGTACTATCATATGCATACGCGTCTACCAAATCCCGGTAGTTCACAATTCATGCTAATGGGACTTTAAGTGACATAACCTAACTACTAATAATCCTTTTTGTCTCGTTTATAGGGTCATAGCATCATTCGGGTCCATATCATTAAGCATACCATCGGGACTACTTGTGTTCTATTTTTATCAAAATCTAGCATGTTATCTCCCTCGTGGGTTTACAAATAATTTTATAAAACATTTAAAAGAGTGCGAGGCTATGAACTCACGTTGATAGTGAAAGGCGGATTATCGGCTACGGGCGTGCTTCGGTCACGGAAACCTATATAAATAATAATCGGTCTTAGAATTTTGTCCAATGACTTTATCAAAATAACAATATACATATGATGATTTTGTACATATGATGATGATCAAGTGGGTTTATATATCCTTGTTTACTCATTTTAGTGTTTACGTATTGATAACTTTTTACTAGTTTACTAGTTTTACCTTATTTACATATTTTAAGTCCAATAAGCTTATTATAAGTTCTTTAACTTGTTTTAACCCATTTTATACTTATATTATCAGTATTTACACTTTACATGTTGGGCCCAAATGGGTTAAGCCCAATAAGTTTTTTTATAAGTGTTTAACTTATTTAGTTCAATTATTAGTCCAATATGCTTACTTAGCTCGTTAATGTCCGTATGTCCTATAGTTCGGGTTTTATCGGTTTTTACTTGTATTAGATACTTATATATCAGTATATGACTTTTAAAAACTTTACATTAGACGGGTTTGATCGTCTAAGTTTTAATTGGCGAAAAACGTTAATTTTACGGTAATAGCCGAAAAAGTCGTAAAAATCATGTTTATAGTTTTTATAACTTATAAATACTATTCAATGATTATAGTGTTTTCGTACACCCGAAAGGTTATCGTAATCTCGGCGAAGTGTGAATAGAAATCCGCGTTTATGTCTCAAGTTTGATGCTCGAATAAATAAGTTTTGAGTTTTATATTTAAATCTACTAATTTGAAAAGACTAAAAATTTAAAACGATATAAGAGCGACAATTATACTACGAATATTAAGCTAAAGGTACCTAAAATAATACTAAGGACAAAAACGATTGTAAACTAAACGAGCATAATCAAAACTACTATAATCTCGACATTAAAGTTAAACAATAATAAGGCAACAATATAGAAGCTAACTAAATAACGACAAGGAAATAGATAGAGAAACGAACCCGAGCGAATAACCGGAGACGCTGAGCTAACATAAAACATAAATCAGTTAACGACAATAAAGCTAAACGACATTTTAAAAGTTATATATAAAAAAACTATTTTTGTTTCAATATCTAAATTATATTAAATTATTTAAAACTATTTGAAGCTATTAAAACTGATTTATAACATCTATTTTTAAAAACTATATTAAAATTTAAATCTAAGGTTAAAACTATTTGAAACATTTAAAGCTAGTTCTAAGCTTAATTAATTAAAACTAGGTATTAAATAGTGATCACTAAATGCTTTAAAAGAAAAACATGATATGTGTTGAATTTATTCTTTTCACACGAGTAAGAATTGAAAAAAAAAATTAATACAAGCTACTAGTTATTAATGGATATGAGACTATTAATGCAAAATGATGAACATAAATGTAGTCACCAAAACCAAATCAGCAACTTGTATTTTTTTAGTTACCATTCAAGCATATGCATAACTGAATCTAGAATCAACATCAAAAATAAAAAAACTACCACTACTGAATCAAAAATATCAACCGAACTGCAATATTAAACTGAATACTAAAGGTTGATAAACATAAGCTGTAACTATGTTGCATAAAAATCTAAATCTAATCTATGAAATCTACTCAATTTCTATAGCTATAGTTATGAAAGAAAGACAACAAAGCTAAAAGTAAAAAAAAAATCAAAAGATACCAATAATGAAAGAAAGACAAGATAAGATTTGATCTTATTCTTCCCTTAAACAACACGCAGCAAGATAAGAAATAAAGTGAGGATCAAGAATGTTTAATAACTGCTTATCTTATCTATTCTCCTTTATCTAAAAAATGACTACTGATAAAAAAATTGATGAAGAAGTCTCCTTCTATCCTAACTAAAAAAGTAAAGGTAATAAAAAAATTGAAAGTCTCTATCCTCCTTCTTTTTTTTGTGGTTGCGTCTTTGTTAAGAATCGCATATGATCTCTTTACCCTGCTGGGCCTTTTTGGGCTTTGTTCATGCTGGGCTTGCTGTGGTTTTCTAGGCTGTTGGGCTGCGAATGATATAAATCTGCTGGGCCTGAGCTGGGCTTGTAGGCTGTGTTGTTTGTTGTATAATAATGGGTCGGTTCGACCCATTTAATTGGTGTCGGGTCGGCCCAATAAAACACGAATGCACCGTCAAACTCGATTTCCCGTGCTCTTTCTATTTCTCGTGCTCGTCTTGGCTCTTTTTCTTCGTTTTTGCTCCTTTTCTTTATTATTCGTGCCTACAATAATAAATATCACATATAAACGATAAATGCACTAAAAATACACGTTTTGCTATTTATTATACCAAAAATGAAGGGATATAGCACTAAAAACATGACTAATTTCGTGTTTAACACACCCCTACATTTAAAACGTTGCTTGCCCCCAAGCAACTATTATCACAAACGTTAAATCCAAAATCAATTTAAAACTACTTTATTCGAAATTGCTAAATAAAATAAAAATAAAAATCTATAGTGACCCGCCATGCTCGACTTTTTATTCAAGGTATAAGGATCATAGAACGAGAAACACGCAAACTGGGTGTCCCCAGGGAAAAAATATTCATCCTCTTTTTATTACTACCAACTAAGCTAAAATTCCTTGTGCAAACGTTTTGTCAAAATGCTAACACTACTTATACTAATAACCTATGTAAATATAACTTTTCACTCCTATAATTATAAAAGACTGGGCAAGTGTGTTCATTTTCAAATTTTTGATCGTTCAAATCGATATTTGTTATGGTTGCTAATCATCTAAGTAGAATATTAGACTCACCGAAAATGACGAGATTTGAGATTCAAAAATGGCCTTTCCCATGTAGCGGCTTTCTTCTCGGAACGTCCCAACCTAATCGGTTAAGTGCCCGAGCTTTTGACACCCCACGGAAAATAGTACCGGGATTGGCGGGATTTTGAAATCAAAGATCTTGAAATTACCGCTAAGCTAATAAAAGACACTTAGATGAAAAAAACAACGACGGTAATTAGAGAATGAAGATTCAAAGGAGGGATCACTCCATGTAGCGACTTTCTTCTCAGCTTGTCCTTTAGCAAAGCTTAGGAGGCTAGGTTTTTACACCCTCCAGAATAGTATCGGAGCTCACGGGACCTTTGACTTCTACATTCTCAATTACCGTCTAAACTCTTATACAAAATTGACGAATTCTAGTTCAACTTTGGATTTAAATTTGAGAAAAAGCAAGTTTCTCACAATTATAATTGAAGCAACAAAAACATAAAATTCTTATTCATATATATATATATTTTCTTTTTTTTCTTTTTTTTTCAAATAAAATTTTTTTTCTCCATTTTTTTTTCTTTTTTTTTTCTTCTTTTTTTTCAAATTTTTTTTTCATTCTTTTTTTTTCAACATATTTATTCACGCAACATTATTTCAAATTTAAGAAAGTATGCTTTCACTCAAATTTAAATAAAAAGTTGAACTAGGACTCTATATCAAAATTGCATAAGAATTTATTTTTGCATAACAACACATTTTTTAACGTTCAAAGGCTTGAAAAAAAACACACTTATTTAGTCTAGTTATAATCTAGGAGAAAAAGCCATAGGTTACTCATATAAGCTCTAAAGAGAACCAACTACTCCACGTTTAGCATTTTTATTTGCACAATTCCTAAAAGCTTAGTCTAAAAGTTAAGGGAGCAGCCAGATCAACACTCAGGCAGAGTCAGGATCCCCTTTGTTCTAGCCTACGGGACAAGTCAATCACGCACAGTCAAAAATGTTTTATTGTTATTAATAAAATAAAATAAAAACAAACATATATTTGATCAAAATAGGATGCAAAAGGGCAAACAAGTAGGCATTAATATGATCAATATGATATAAACCCCCTACACTTAGAACCGAACATTGGCCTCAATGTTTATAAGTGATAAGGTGTTACCCCTACACTTAAGAACACAAAAGGCTAATGCTAGAATTCCAAGTGTAAAAAGGATAACACAATCAAATATGTATGGATAAAGAAAATAACTGAGTACTCCCCTGATATAGACATGAAGATCGATCGGAGACTGAATGAAGAAGATGATGGAAAACAGCAACATCACCCCTCTGAAAGTCTTCTCGATCCAAGGGAACCCTGCACACAAAAACAAATACCAACAAGCACACATGGAGGGAAGCGCGCCCCTACACTTATGTTAGAAAAAGATAAAAATGATAGATCATCGGGTTGCCTCCCGAGAAGCGCTTGTTTTTGTTAACCGAGTCACGAGCCTGACTCGACCCCGAATTAAATGGTCCATGTGGAAGCCTCTAATGTAATACCGGGATCAAAAATCTTATCCTCGGTCCCGGAGGAACATAATAAATGAGAGGCAGGAGGATAAGTCATGAAAGGTAAAAAGGTCCTCTCAACATAAGAAAAGTATGTGAGGTCGTGATCCACGGGAGGTGGGGTGGGTAAAGGAGACAAATAGTCATCCCCCAAAGACAATGGATGGTCATAATTCGGCAAAGCCGTAAAGGTGTCAATCATAGAACGGTCAATGTCACCTCCCGGGTCAAAGCACTCATCCTCATTTCCCGGTATGAAATGAGGAGAGTAAAAGCGATACATCACCCGCTTGGGTGTGCACGCGGTAGGACGGGGTGGCAACATAATATGAGAAATATCAGAAGACATATCTACCACCCGCGTCACCTCTCCAGACCGAATCAAACGGAAGGTAGGGTCAAATCGCTCCACCTCCTCTACGATGGGAGGTGGCATGGCTAACAAAGAATGCTCATCAATAGCAAGAGAGCTGAGCTATAAATGTCCTCAATCCCCTCTTCAAAGAGAGGATTCACCTCACTAGAGATGTAGGCGTCATCAAAATCAAATAAAGGGTTCGAGTAAATCTTGAAATTTTCATTCTGAATGTCTTCATCGGATAGTGACTCGTCATCACTAGAAGTAAAATCATCATCGATATCAAAAAGGGGATTAGAGAAAGCCAAAGAATCTTCTCCCAAGATATCGGTGGGAGGTAATGAATCATCACTAGAAAGACTTTTTGAATTCGTCAGATTCCTTTGCAGGAATTGTGCTAAGATCCTCATCCCCTAGGATGGTTGCATCCTTAGGCTCGAGAGCCGGCAAGTCGAGAGAAGGAATTACAATTGCACTAGGACATTGATCACAAAGATCATTCCAAGAAATAGTATTCTCATCGTCATCATCATCATAATAGTAAGAACGCACAAGAGGAGGAGTAGAAACACTAAGAGTAGATACTTGATCTTGTTGTCTTTTGTCATGCAAGCTAATTTTGAGTTGTTTTATGCTTTCTAGAATTTCATCCAAACTAGTGATTTGTTCCTTAAAAGAAGGTTGATGAACGACGGAGTTTTGTGGGGGTTCAAAATTTTGAAAACCAGAATTATAGCATGGATGTGGCTCATAATTCATCGGTTGACAATAAGAAGTATCGTGAGGGCCCCCACAATGATTGCAACACGGGTATTGAGAAAAATCCGGTGCTTGTTGAGGATAGGGATTGTCATAGACGGGAGGGGGGGGAGAAATTTGTGTAAGAGGAGAAGTACGAATTTCTTGAATTGCACAATGGACAAAATCCAAATTGTGTATTGTCGATATCAGAACCACACTTCGTACAAGTACACCATGGACATATTGGAAAACCAAGCCATGGTCACCCACACCGAACGCAAGACGAATCCATGAAGAATTATAAATAAGAGGGGTAGAGAAAAAGAATTAAATAGAATAGAGGATAAAGAAGAAAAAATTTTAAAACTTTTTTTAATGATATATATAGTAATAAAGAAAATAAAATAAAATAAGAAAATATTTTTGGTTTTTTATAAATTATATATATTTTTTTGGATTTTTAAATTTTTTATTTTTTATTTTATATATATACAAATACGAAAATAAACTTTCATTAAGAAAGGATCTTCAAGTCACCAACTAAAAACACAACGCAAACATCGCTACACACAGAGCCGGCAGGGGCGCCATTTGATTATAGCGTTTTCGTACACCCGAAAGGTTATCGTAATCTCGGCGAAGTGTGAATGGAAATCCACGTTTATGTCTCAAGTTTGATGCTCGAAAACAAGTTTTGAGTTTTATATTTAACTCTACTAATTTGAAAAGACTAAAAATTTAAAACGATATAAGAGCGACAATTATACTACGAATATTAAGCTAAAGGTACCTAAAATAATACTAAGGACAAAAACGATTGTAAACTAAACGAGCATAATCAAAACTACTATAATCTCGACATTAAAGTTAAACAATAATAAGGCAACAATATAGAAGCTAACTAAATAACGACAAGGAAATAGATAGAGAAACGAACCCGAGCGAATAACCGGAGACGCTGAGCTAACATAAAACATAAATCGGCTAACGACAATAAAGTTAAACGACATTTTAAAAGTTATATAAAAAAAACTATTTTTGTTTCAATATCTAAATTATATTAAATTATTTAAAACTATTTGAAGCTATTAAAACTGATTTATAACATCTATTTTTAAAATCTATATTAAAATTTAAATCTAAGGTTAAACCTATTTGAAACATTTAAAGCTAGTTCTAAGCTTAATTAATTAAAACTAGGTATTAAATAGTGATCACTAAATGCTTTAAAAGAAAAACATGATATGTGTTGAATTTATTCTTTTCACACGAGTAAGAATTGAAAAAAAAAATTAATACAAGCTACTAGTTATTAATGGATATGAGACTATTAATGCAAAATGATAAACATAAATGTAGTCACCAAAACCAAATCAGCAACTTGTATTTTTTTAGTTACCATTCAAGCATATACATAACTGAATCTAGAATCAACATCAAAAATAAAAAAACTACCACTACTGAATCAAAAATATCAACCGAACTACAATATTAAACTGAATACTAAAGGTAGATAAACATAAGCTGTAACTATGTTGCATAAAAATCTAAATCTAATCTATGAAATCTACTCAATTTCTATAGCTATAGCTATGAAAGAAAGACAACAAAGCTAAAAGAAAAAAAAAATCAAAAGATACCAATAATGAAAGAAAGACAAGATAATATTTGATCTTATTCTTCCCTTAAACAACACGCCGCAAGAAAAGAAATAAAATGAGGATCAAGAATGTTTAATAACTGCTTATCTTATCTATTCTCCTTTATCTAAAAAATGAGTACTGATAAAAAAATTGATGAAAAAGTCTCCTTCTATCCTAACTAAAAAAGTAAAGGTAATAAAAAATTGAAAGTCTCTATCCTCCTTCTTTTTTTTGTGGTTGCGTCTTTGTTAAGAATCGCATATGATCTCTTTACCCTGCTGGGCCTTTTTGGGCTTTGTTCATGTTGGGCTTGCTGTGGTTTTCTAGGCTGCTGGGCTGCGAATGATATAAATCTGCTGGGCCTGAGCTGGTCTTGTAGGCTGCGTTGTTTGTTGTATAATAATGGGTCGGTTCGACCCATTTAATTGGTGTCGGGTCGGCCAAATAAAACACGAATGCACCGTCAAACTCGATTTCCCGTGCTCTTTCTATTTCTCGTGCTCGTCTTGGCTCTTTTTCTTCGTTTTTGCTCCTTTTCTTTATTATTCGTGCATACAATAATAAATATCACATATAAACGATAAATACACTAAAAATACACGTTTTGCTATTTATTATACCAAAAATGAAGGGATATAGCACTAAAATCATGACTAATTTCGTGTTTAACATTCAACTACCATTTTTATAAATTGTCCAGTTATTTAACCTTATACATATTTATATAAATGAAATTCATAAGTTAGTGGGTTTTAATTTCACATTTTATACTATATAATTTGAGTGCTTATATAATAGTAATAAACATTAATTCTTCAAAATCTGATTTTTATTTTCATCTTCACCATTTTTATCATATCTAGAGTTCTACAGTGAATTAGAAGCTCATTTTTGGGTAGCATGAACCATATTATGTGATACAATTAACTTAGTTATAGCTGCTGCTCATTTTATGTTTAACTATCCTTAACAGTCCTACAAAACAGTCTATCCAGATTAGCACACTCATCTTGTTTTGATCATATCTCACTCATTTTAATGATTCCATTGCATGGCCAACTCTCACATGTGTATGACATCTTGTACTTACTGTAAATGGATTCTACCATGAAATTTTATCAGTTCAAATTTGGTTACATACTGTTTTTATACAACCAACAAATTAATCATGATTTTAGCCTTGTTTCTTATGATTATTAATCTTTTTAAGCATATTTATCAACACTTGATCCCCACACAACATTTTTATCATCATATATTCATCATATACATATAAAACAAGAATGAAAATACATTTGATCTTTACAAAAATAACAAGAGAAAATGGAAAGGATGATCTTCTTTACCAACCAAGAGTATATCTTGTTTTTGGAAGACAAGAACTTGATGAACACCAAATGTAACCCCAAGATCATCAAACACCAAGAAAATAAGTTGAGAAATCAGCCCTAGGACACAAGAAAATCACATCCTTTGTTGTTAAAATGGCCACCAAGTGATCAAGGCTTCAAGGTAACTCCATGATATAGCTAGATAACAAGTATTTTGTGGCTAGAAAATATCAAAAAAGGGTGTTTGTTCTTGAAGTGGGACGACAATGGTGGTGATTTTGAGAGAGTTTTTAGTTGGTTTTGAATGAGAGAATGGTGGTATGTGCTAGCTAGTGGTTTTTGTGGTATGAGTGGAAGGAAATAAGCTTAAGTGTTAAGCTAATGCTTACACTTGTTAGCTTAATGTTTACATGATGCCACATCTTTGATGTGGTATCATGTTTGGGCCGTCCCATGTGTAGTGGGGTGGGATGATTTATTTTGTCCCACCTCACTAATTTACGGGTACTCCTCGATTCTAGTTTCCTCGATTTGCGTACCCTCGGGTCGTTTCACGAAAAACGTTTTTATAAATTATGAATCAACGGCACAAAACGAATCGAATAAAAATTGTCTCATCAAAAACGGAGTTCAAAAACGTAAATACGTAATCCTAAGGTTTCCAGTTTAATCGTAAAGGACTCTAAATTATGCACGTAAGCCCAAATTTAAATTCGTAAATTGTGAGTTCATCAACCAACACAAAAATAAGTTTCAAAATATTATACGAGAAAATAATTCACTACCTGAAAATGTTAGATTGTCACAATATACCGTTTGTGCTATAGTTATCTTTATAGAATATTCTAAGGTTTCTAGGGTTCCTTACTCTATAAAAGGAACATAGGTACAATGTCTTTTATGTACCTCATACAAGTCGATTAATAAGAGAATCGAATAGTTAAAAGTAATTATGTTCTTCTATGCTTTATAAGTTAGATTCCGCATAACTTATTTAGTGTTTAGTAAGAGTGCTCAAAGTGTTTTAGTTTGGTTACAAACTATTATACTAATTCTTAACAGAATATAGATCCAACCAAAGGGATCAACAAGTGGTATCAGAGCTCTGTTGAGAAACTCTGAAAAAGAAGAACACGAACCTATACACTCCACACATACCAAATCTCAATGTCTCAACAAGATGGTGTTAATGCTCACTTGGATGATGTTCAGAACACTGATCCTGTTCTACCACAAGGACAACCACAAGTTATTCATCCTGCACCAACACAAGGTGCTCGAGTCGTGAATGATGTAGCTACCTCTACACCAACACCTTCTCATACTCTGTCTGCTGTTAAACTCCCAGTTCTCAAAGGTGACAATTATGAGACTTAGGCTATGCAGATGGAACACTACTTGAATCACACAGATCATACTATGTGGCAAGTTATCAAGAATGGGAACACACCAAAGAAGTTACACTGGTTGCCAGACGGTACATGCTATGCTCTACCTGTTGTGACTGTTGAGCAGATACAAGCAGAGATCAGATAAAGAAAAGCCAGAACTGCTTTGGCTATTGCTCTTTCTGAAGACATTTTACCAAGCTTTCATCATTATAAAGATGCCAAAGCTATGTGGGATGCTATAAAACTTAGATTTCGAGGCAATGACAAATCTAAGAAAGTCAAGAAGATTGTTCTTAAGCAAGAATTTGATAACTTCTCAATTACCAGTATGGAGGGAATCCATGGTGGATATGGAAGGTTCAGCAAGTTGCTTATTCAGTTAGCAGTTTATGGACAAGTAATTCCTAATAAAGAAGCTAATCTAAAATTCTTAAGAAGTGTTCCACCAAAGTGGAAAGCAATGGCTATGCACTTCATCACAAGAGATGATTTGGAAACAATTCCGTTTGATCATCTCTACAACAATCTTAGAGCATATGAGATGGATGTGAAAGGCACTGAAGTAAAGACAGCAACTGCTTCAAAGTCTAATTTGGCTTTTGTGTCAGATGGAGACAGCGGTACTTACTTTCAAAATACCGCTAGTGGATCTAGCAGCGGTACTTACTTCACAAATACCGCTGGAAGACTTACAAGCAGTACTTACCTACAAAGTATTGAAAGCAGTCCTATGATCTCTCAAAATCCACATGGAAGGTCTTCACCATTGTTTAGTGACAATGATGCTTTCTCATTCTTTGCTGGATAAGACAACAAGCCAAGATTAACTCTCAATGACTTGTTCCAAATGGATGATGCTGATGTTGAAGAGATGGATCTTAAATGTCAAGCTGCTATGGTGTCAGTAAGATCTAATAGGTTCTTCAAGAAGAATGGAAGAAAATGATTGTTGATCCTAATGAACCATTGGGATATGACAAGTCTAAAGTTGAATGCGATAACTGTGTTAGGAATGGACACTGTTGGATAAATCAAACGAACGAAACACACAAATCAAATCCGAACAAACAAAGCGGAAGCTTTTATTCAATACCCTAAATTACAATTCAAAAGTTACAAAGAAAACTAATGACATTGGCCTCTATTTATAGGGAACCAATGACCTAAAACTTACCAAACAAAAACATACTAAAAATAACAAAGCTTGTAGGACAAGCCAAACAAATTTACTAAACAAACCCTAAAGTTTAACTCACTTTCCAACAATCTCCACCGTGAGTTCAACTTCATACGAAACTTCAAAACAAACGAATCTTGGTCTTCAAATTCAAATATCCGAATACCAAATTCCAAGCGCCCCTTCAGAGTTTAAGTCACTTTTCGAAGAATCTCCACCGTGACTTGAATTCTATTCGAAACTTCAAACTAAACGAACATTCCGTCTTAATTCGAAATTTCAAACGAACGAACGAATAACTCTTAATATGTTATTCAAAAAACGAACAAATGTATTATCCGTATCAAACAAATTCAAATTAATAAATAATTTGACGAACGGGCACACATTCAAATGCCCCAAATATGATCCGGATAATACGAATGACCCACTTATGAAATAATATTTACGGTCCAAACAAACAAACAAACGATCGAGTAAACGATCCAAACAAACAAACAAATGATCGAATAAACGATCCAAACAAACAAACAAATGATCGAACCAGAGAACGATCCAAACGAACAAAGACCGAACCTGAAAACGGTCAACCAAACAAACGACCGAACCTGTAAACGGTCAACCAAACAAGCAAATCGCGCCAAACGATCTTCACCAAAGACTATCAAATTCGAGCAACTAACTTCAAAAAACTATAACGAACGAAGATCCCAAATTCTCAAACGATCGAACAAATTCGAACCGACCCGATTATTAACAAGTCTTCAAACACTAAATCAATCTTCAAATTCTCAATAGTTACTCCACCTTAATCGACACTTCCAGATCCAAAATCGAAACAAACCTTATTCCAAAAGACAATGGAACTTCAAATGTTAGATTTATTTTCCCATGAAAATATCCAACTAAATTCAAAGATGATTAATACGTCAAAACTGCCCCAAACTTCTTTAACAAATTGAATATTCAATATAAAAACACCCCACTTGCTTATTCAAGTCAAACAAAACTTATATTCCACCAACCAATGAATACAAAGATCCGGAGATAATTGATATCACATGTCACCAATAAGCGGATTTCAAAGAACAATCAAAACCAAGAACCAACACAAACGAACTTCGATCGAACAAACCAAAAACAATTATTTATTAAATATCACAAATCTAATGTATCAAAAAAAACGATCGACTATAAACCGATCGCAACCCAAATCCCTTTTTTTTTCTTCATGATTGCGGATCGATCACTCTCTGATACCACTTGTTGGATAAATCAAACGAACGAAACACACAAATCAAATCCGAACAAACAAAGCGGAAGCTTTTATTCAATACCCTAAATTACAATTCAAAAGTTACAAAGAAAACTAATGACATTGGCCTCTATTTATAGGGAACCAATGACCTAAAACTTACCAAACAAAAACATACTAAAAATAACAAAGCTTGTAGGACAAGCCAAACAAATTTACTAAACAAACCCTAAAGTTTAACTCACTTTCCAACAAACACTTTGCAAGAGAATGCAATAGAGATAAAGCTGAGACAAACAATCAAAAGTCCAAGAACAGCTATAGAACCAGTCCAAGAATAACTGAAAGCTTTCCAAGAGGAAATAGCAGGAGTCCTAAAGGAACCAAATCATTGGTTACTATAGATGGAGTGCTGAATTGGGCAGAAGAGGAAAAAGAAGAAGAGCTTGGATTAATGGCTCTCTCTCAAGAAGAAACTGAGGTACACCCTTGTTCTAAAAATTGTATTCTTAAATTTAATAGTCTAAAAGTAGAACTAGAGGAACAGTATCAAAAGGTTAACACATGCACTATAGAAGTAGAGGCTTTCAAACAGGGTGTTGTTAAACTTGAGGATAATATAGTTTTGTACAAAAAGGCTCAACAAAACTATGAAAAGAAAATTAGGATTTTGACTCTTCAAATGAGGGAAAAAGATGTGGAAATAAAAGCTTTTGAAAGACAACTTTTAAAAATAAATACAGAAAATGAAGCTTTAAAAACCAGTCTTTGTAAAGAGAGGGAAGTGATTAGTCAATAGCAACAATCCTCTAAGGGATTGGGAAAATTGATTAATTAATAAATGGGGTATTATGATAAAACAGGCCTAGGATATATTGAGGATCAACCTGGGATAACCTTAACTAACAAGGACTTATCAAAAGGGATTTTTGATAGTTCTGGTGAGGTAGATGATACACCAGAAAATGATAGATATGCTGAAGGAATGAAGGCAGTTCCTCCACCATTATCTGGAATTTTCATGCCCCCTTGTAATGATACTAGTATAGAGTTAGAAGATCCCAAGATTAATAATATCTTTAACTCTAGTACTGTCTCTCAAGAAAATACTGATGTGACCAAGAATATTGTTTATCCACCTCTAATGAATAACTTTGTTTTTGAGGAATCTAAGACTAGTTCTGCTCCCAAGCAGGTAAAAACTCCTAGCAAGATACTGGAAAACAATAAACAACATACTAAAAACAAAAGGGCTGGGATAGGTTTTGAAAAAGTAAAGTCAAAACAACCTTTTGGGTCTTCTTTAAGAAGAAAAGGATGTTATGTTTGTGGTAGTCTAAGTCATTTTATCAAAGACTGTACATTACATGAAGATAAAATTGTGAAACAGAAGGCTACACAAAGGGTTATGAAAAATAGTAATGGGAAAAATGCACAGGGTAATAGGAAATAGAAACTTAAAGATGACAAACCTAAGTTTGATCACACAAGGGTAGTTAAACATGTTACTGATAATACTACCAAAAGTTTTGTTCCTAGGGAAGTACTTATGAAGCAAGGACTTGTATCCTTAAAGTCTGGTAAACCAAGTACCGGCAAGCCTAAATCTACAAGTACTGCTAGACCAAACTAAAGTACTGTTGGTTTAAAGTCTGTAAAACCAATGTTCTCCAAGACTTCTAAGAAGGTTTTTGAAAACGTTAAAGCACCTAGAAGTAAGGACAAGAACAAATCAGTACAAATGTGTGTTCCTAAAAGAGATATACCATGTGTTAAAGCAAGTACCGCTAAAGTAGTACTTAAGTCAAAGAAGTCAAAGCACATAGAGTCACCCTATAAATTTGACTACATAAATGAAACAATGAAGTATAAGAGTAAAAGTAGCATTACTGGGAATGCTTCAATACAAACTCTAAAATGTGTAGGTCCCACAAGATCCGATCCAAATGTGGCTTGGGTCCCTTTTAAAAACTAACAAGTTTTATTTGTGTGCAGGGGCATCTAATTGATGAATTAAAAGATAAAGGAATTGTAGATAGTGGATGCTCAAGACACATGACAGGGAACAAAGATTTTCTTGTTGAATCTGAAGAATTCAGAGGAGGTCCAGTAGCCTTTGGGGTAGAAAAGGTAGAATCACTGGCAAAGGGAAAATCAACACAGGAAAGTTGGAATCTGAAGATGTCTTCTTTGTGAAAGAATTGAATGAGTTTAATCTCTTTTCAGTATCAAAATGTGTGATAAGAAGAACAAGGTGCTATTCACAGACAAAGATTGCTTGGTGTTGTCCAAAGACTTTGAGATGCCCAAGGAATCTCAAATACTACTTAAAGTACCCTGGCAAGAAAATATGTACACCTTTAATCTTCATACCATTACTCCAACAGGTGGTATTACATGTTTGCTAGCTAAGGATTTTCTAGATGAGTCAAATTTATGGAATAGAAGGTTAGGACATGTGAATTTTAAGAATCTTAATAGATTGGTAAAAAGGAATTTGGTTAGAGGTCTACCTAAAAAATCTTTTCAAAATGATTTCACATGTGCTGCTTGTCAAAAAGGAAAACAACATAGAGCCTATTGTAAGACCAAGACTGTAAATACTGTGACAAAACCTTTGCATCTCTTGCATATGGATTTATTTGGTCCAGTTTCTATAAGAAGCATTAGCCATAAGACCTTTTGTCTAGTAATAACTGATGATTATAGTAGATTCAGTTGGGTTTTCTTTTTAGCCCTTAAAAGTGAAACAAGTGAATTACTAAAGGATTTTATCACTTTAGTTGAAAAGCAGTTCACTAAACAGGTTTTAATCATTAGGACTGATAATGGAACAGAATTTAAGAATGCTGATTTTGATGAATTATGTAGGTCTAAAGGAATTAAGAGGCAATTTAGTAATCTTAGAACTCCTCAACAGAATGGAGTAGCTGAAAGGAAGAATAGGAGAATAATTGAGGCGGCTAGAACTATGCTGGTTGATTCACTTTTTCCAAATACCTTTTGGGCTGAAGCAATCAATACTGCATGTTATGTGTTAAATAGAGTCCTAGTAACTAAGCCTCAAAACAAAACACCTTATGAACTTTTGACTAATGTAAAGCCTAACATAAGTCATTTAAAACCTTTTGGGCATCATGTGTCCATACTAAATACTTTTGATTACTTGGGAAAGTTTGATGGAAAGTCTGATCCAGGATATCTTGTTGGATATTCATTGCAAAGTAAAGCATATAGGGTTTAAAATTTGGCAACTAAGAAAGTTGAAGAAAATGCTCATGTCAATTTCTTAGAAAATAAACCTAACATTCCAGGAATAGGTTATGCTTGGATGTTTGATTTAGATTATCTAACTAACTCCATAGATTACTACTCTTTGCAAAAAGATTGTCAAACTAACAATGCAGGTGAGGAGTCAAGTGCAACTAATACAGGTACTCAAGAAAATGTTTCTTCATCAAATGAAGATGTTCACATCTATGTGCCAAATATGCCTATTGTTACTCCCATGTCTGCAACTCCCAAGAAGCAAACCATGCCATCAAATGATGATCAAGCCTCCCAGGAGCTTCAGAGGCTTCAAGATCAAGAAAAGAATGCTACATCTGCTAATAAGCATTCAGGAGAAGAATTGTTTGAGTCACAACACTCAGTAGTACATACTATACCTAGCGGTACTTCATCTGCAAGTACTGCTAAGTCAAAATCTGCTAGATCTGCTGACTCACTAGAAGAGATTTTGTAAGCATTGGACGATGAAGACTTATATGCCAGTCCAGCTGAAGGAATCTTCTCCAAAGCTTCCTATGGTGAGCAGGGTGCAGTAACTGATTTCAACAATTTGGAAACAGAAATTCTAGTCAGTTCTATTCCCACTCATAAAGTCAACAAACCATCATGCTACTAAGATTATTGGTGATCCAAAATCTACTGTACAAACCAGAAGAAAACTGCAAACCAATATTGAAACTCATGCACTAGTGAGTTATGTCAAACAACAGCAGAGAACAAATCATAAAGATACCCAACATTGTTTGTTTGCCTGTTTCTTATCTCAAGTAGAGCCCAAAAATATCTCGCAGGCTCTTGATGAAGAAAGTTGGGTGGATGCCATGCAAGAAGAATTAACACAATTTGAGCAACAAAAGGTTTGGATTCTTGTGGATCTTCCCTCAGGAAAAAGAGTAATTGGTACAAGATGGGTCTTCAGGAACAAGAAGGATGAAAGAGGGGTTGTTGTGAGGAACAAGGCAAGACTTGTTGCTCAAGGCTACAGACAGGAAGAAGGGATAGACTATGATGAGATTTTTGCACCAGTGGCAAGGATAGAAGCCATTAGGTTATGTTTGGCCTTTGTATCATATATGGGATTTGTAGTCTATCAAATGGATGTGAAAAATGCCTTTCTATATGGTACTATTTCAGAGGAGGTATATGTCTCACAACCTCCAAGTTTTGTAGATCCTAAATTCCTCAATAGAGTCTACAAAGTTATCAAAGCACTTTATGGTCTGCATCAAGCTCCAAGAGCCTGGTATGCAACTTTATCCAACTTTCTGCTAGAACATGGATATAGGAGAGGAACCATTGACAAAACTCTGTCATCAAGAAAAATGCCAAAGACATCATTCTAGTTCAAGTCTATGTTGATGACATCATTTTTTGTTCTACTACGAAGACATGGTGTGAAGAGTTTGAGGCTTTGATGAAAGGAAGATTTCAAATGAGTTATATGGGAGAACTAACTTTCTTTTTGGGACTACAAGTCAAACAAAGGAAAGATGGATACAAGGAGTACAAACACACCTTTTGAAGCCAAGAAATCTTTATCAAAAGATGAACATGTAGAGGATGTTGACATTCATCTCTATAGGTCAATGATTGGTTCATTGATGTATCTTACTACTTCAAGACCAGATATAATGTTTGCTGTGTGTGCATGTTCAAGATTCCAAGTTCATCCAAAGGTGTCACATCTATATGCTGTGAAGAAGATTTTTAAATATCTTAAAAGTCAACCTAATTTAGGATTATGGTATCCTAGAGACTCCACCTTTGAATTGGAAGCTTACTCAGATAGTGATTATGCTGGAGCAAATCATGATAGGAAATCTACAACAGGAGGTTGTCAATTCCTAGGCAAAAGACTCATATCATGGCATTGTAAGAAGCAAACCATTGTTGCTACTTCTACAACTGAAGCTGAATATGTAGTTGCTGCTCATTGCTGTGGACAAGTACTTTGGATTCAATATCAATTGTTGGACTATGGGTTAAATTTCATGAACAACAAGATTTACATTGATAATGAAAGTACTATATGCATTGTCAAGAATCCAGTATTTCACTCCAAGACTAAGCATATTGAAATAAGACATCACTTTATAAGAGATGATTATGACAAAAAGCTTATTCAAATCTTGAAGATTCATACAGAAAACAATGTAGCTGATTTGTTGACCAAGGCATTTGATGCTAAGAGATTTGAATTCCTGGTGACACACATTGGTATGCTCAACCAATAGCATGCTGCATATGTTAAGGGGAGGTAATAGCTGTACAAGTTTTATATAAATTTTATTGTATAGTCTATGCTTTGTGTTTTTTATGTTATTGTAGGTTTATAGAAAAAGATAAAAGAGGTTACATGTCTAGTGGAAAGCATGAACTGGTCAAAATTGTGAGGTACCGTTGTCACTCCAAGTACAACTAGCACAAAACCAAGTACCGCTTATGTTCCATGTACCGCAACATGTCCGTTGTACCGTTAAGGGTCTCTTTTGTAAATTTGGCGGTTTCTTCGCGCTTGGGTTTGTTATTTACTTAAATACTTACCCCAATTACACGATTGATTCACCTAATCTTTTATTTGTCTCTCTTGATTCTATAACCCTCTCTCTAATCTTTCGATCATCAAAAATACTAATGGCCGCCTTATAAGTAATCTCTAAGCATAATTTGGTTGCGAATCTTGCTACAAATGATGACTCACTTGGTTTCCATGAGATGCTTGGTTTCCTTTCTCGAAGTCATATTCGCTTCGCACTCACTGTAAATCCAGTTGTCTCTATACCCATTGTTGAACAATTTTGGGATACTACTGTTTTAGGTACTCGTTTTGATCAACCTTGCATTAAGGCTAAGGTAAATCATAGGAATATATATGTCACTGAGGTACTGCTAAGAGCAAGTTTGAGACTTAATGATGAAAATGGACTTAGTATGCTTAATAATACAGAGATTCATGATGGCCTTGCAGCCATGGGCTATGAGGGTGGTAGGGAAAGTCTTACTTTCTTTAAAGCATTATTTTCATCTCAATGGAAATTGCTTTTTCATGCTATTATTCACTGTTTAATTTCAAAAAGTACATCTTTTGATCAAATACCTGCTGTATTGGCATCTGATGGTATTTGTCTATGGTGTAGAAAATAATATACGTCTTTTAGGAAAAAGAACGTATAAGTGCGGCAAGTATTAATCGACACGATTTAATGAAAAACCGTGAAGACGAATAAATTCCAAGTTCGTTCTCGAAGGAGGTGTGTGAATTAATGTGCCAATATATAAAATAACAATGTTTGGATTAGTTACGTTTTTGGTTTAGAAGAGAAAAATTAAAGACGAGCTACGACTACGATTAAACTACGACGTTGACGTAAAACGATGACGTAATTACGTAAAACGTGACGAAATTAAAAATTAAACCTAAAAATTAATTAAATAATTAAACTAAGTCTAAAATAATATAAATAAGAATAAAAATCCAACAAATATATTTTAAAACCTTTTATTAATTAAATATTCAATTTTTAATGCTAATTAAAGCCCAAAAATTAAATATAATTAACAAAATGCCCAAAATATTAATTTATTGAACTAATAACTAACTTATATTATTTAAAGACTAAAAACTATTTTTCTTAAATTTTAAAAACTATTTTTCTATTTTTTAATCACTAAAAACTATTTTTAAATTAAAATAATCCTAGAAATTAATAAAATAATGCCAAAATTAATCTTACAATTTTAAAAATCCTAAATTACACTATTGAACAGTAGAAAAATAACAAAGTTTGAAAAATGTAAAATTTTTCACTAAAAGACAAAACAGTTTAATAATTAAAACCTAATTATACTAAATTAATTATAAAAAATAATTAATAAAAGTGAACAGTAACTAATTTTTAAACTAAAAATCTTAAATTAATATTTTAAACCTAAGAAAAAATTTAAAACAGAAAAATATGTATTTTTGGCACTAAAGGACAAAAACAGATTAATTAAAAGTAATTAAAATAGCAATTAAATATAAAAAATGGAAAATGAACAGTAACTGGAAATTAAATTATACTAAAAAATCAGAAATTAAAAATGAAAAATAATGGAAAAAGATTCAGGTCCTAATTCCTAAATAACCCCACTAAAGACAAAAATATAAAAACTGATAGTGACCTTTTTCTATGTTTCTGTCTTTTAGTAGAACAGTGGGAACAAATACAAAGGCAGTGGGAAAGGAGTTCCCACTGCTAATGAAAATAAACGGGCTGTGGACAAATTACTTGATTACTTGAGCTATGATTCGTTTTATTGGACAAGATTGGCACCCCTACACTCAGTGGAGTGTAGGGAGTCAAGTTATACTAAAAAACACACAAACACAGTTCAAGAATCACACAAAAATCACCAATAACAGTTACTGTAACAAATAGGAGGGCTGTGATGATTTTTGCTGGTGCAATTGACACTTGGATGATTTTTAGCAGGCCACAACTTGCACACACACTAACCAATTCACTCTAAACTAATAACAATCCCTAGGGAGACCTATATCCAACTGACTAACAAAATTATGAGGCAAATATTCATTAAATCATGCTTAATAAGGCACTTAACTGATTAAAACTACTTTCTACCAAATGTAAAGCATGCAGACTGCTTAGAATCCTATAAAACTTACAAGAACAAACTAATAATACTAGATGCCAACCAATTAGGTATGTAGGAACTGAATTTAACACAAAAAGCTGCTACCAACTTAGCTTAAATCATATTCCCAAACACCCCCTTATATTATGAAACCAACTTTTTAACAAACCAAATACTGAATGAACACTACTTAAGCTAAATCAAGCAACCTAACATGTTAACAAGCATCAATAACAAGCAGTGAGCTGAATCAAGCACCCTAAACAGTCATTCAACAATAGCATAGCCAACAATTTTGAAAACAAAGGGAGTTCACAGATACCTTATTTTGACTGTATTCAAGCCAAACCAGTTCTCTGGATGCCACCAGCTAGGTCCTCAAGGGGCTTATGAAAGTAAAAGAGCTGTTGATGTAGAGATTTGCTGGTGGTGGTTTCAAGAACACACTCACCCAATATATCTTGATATGCAAACTTCTGGATTGAACCTGCTAAGAAAAAGAGAATAAAACAAGAGTGAACTGAATAAATAGCTGATAAGCTATAAGTCTGGCTTATGGGATAAGCAGCTTATAGCTTATAGCTTAATAAACAAAAAAAATTTGAAATTGATTATTCTTGAAACTTTGAAATATTTGGAATAACCAAATCTTGAAACCTTGAGACTAAAACAACCAAATAGCTATAGAAAATGTTTTCAAATCAATACTGAAAACACCAATTCAGAAAATCAAATGTCCAAATCCACTTTCACTTCTTTGAACTTTTGAAAATTCTAAAAACCTTTAACACTTTTGAAACTCCTAAAAATCTTAAACCCGTTTGTGACTTAAACTAAATTGCTAATGAAATAAATTCTACACTACTTTGGAACTCAGAAATTGCAAAACATTAATTTGTTCATTTTCATTAACAAAATTAACTTTTTACAAAACTGGAACAAAAGCCCATCCACAAGCTGGAGGGTCTTTTTATAGTGCTAGGACTATTCTAGAATTTGAGAATACATAAACCCTAGATGCTAACTTAAAATCCGAATATTCCCATTTAGTCTTGAGCTTGAAATTGTGGTCAAAGGGTTCCCATGTGATTGACAGCTGGGAGAGATGATCTTGATCGTCCTTTTACTCCTTAGGGACCAAGGAGTGAATGATAGCTGTTGATTGAGTCAAAAGATTCGATTGTTGCCTTTTTTGGAGAGACAGGGAAGGACGGGGACCCACTTAGAAGTCACGGGTTGGAAAACTGAATGTGGGTTTGTGATGTGGGTGACCCCAATCAACATTCTGGATGAGTATTAACAATACCCCCTTGATTAGGCTTAGATGGGGATTAGGGTTCATGTGGGAGAGGGAAAGGATAAACAGGGTTATTAATCCACTTTTTGTTTTAAAAACCTGTTTCCCACGTATTTACCAAGTTTAAAATGAGTTTAAACTTTTTAAGTAAAGTTTGACTGGCAGTGTTTGACTTGGGCTTGGGTTTGGGCTTGGTCGGGTATAAAGGTGGATATGGGTGGGTAAAAACGGGTATGGTTGGGTTAGATGTGGATATGGGTTTGATTTGTACAGGTTTGGCCCCCAGACTCTTCAAAAGCTATCACATAAAGTCAAAACAGCCAACAACTCTTTTCCCTTTGGTATAACTTTGCTGAGCTTGTCATTTTTGGCACCAAAGTTTATAAAACACATTCACAAGGGTATTTTATGCATTTAATGCATTCTTCAAGGACTTAAATGGTATAATCTTCAAACATAGAGGACATATCTTGCACAAATGAATAGTGGAGGGTCATTTGTGACAAGTCTTCATAAGTTGAGGGACCATTCTTGCCAAATCTTCAAACTTCAAGGACTTGATAGGAAAATCATGATTCGGGTCCGGTTCTTTGTGCGGCTTCGTTTCCCGTGTTCGTTTTTGCTTGATTCCTTTGATCTTTTGGTGAATTCACGATATCCATACCTAAAATACACAATGAACAAACATAGGCACATATATGGGTATTTTGACGATATTTTAAGCGTTTTAAGCCCAATTTGGACGATGAGACTATGTATAAATACTGTCTCATCACTCCCCCATACTAAACCATTGCCGTGTCCCCACACAATGCTAGAATTAAGTATCGTAGCACTTCCAAAATTCATTTTATGATGACATTTATTGAAGACATAAATTTAAATAAACTTCTACATGTGTTTTAGACATAATGTATTGTTTTCATCACGAGAATGTGACTTTTGGGATCATAGAACAAGAACACGTAAATGCTTCGTTAGAAATAATTTCGTCGTCCTCGATTTTCACCCAATTCCATGCTAAGCGTGTAACGAGATCATTGTTATTATAAGTTAGCAACACGAGCACATCTCATGAGTGTTAATTACGAACCTAAACTCCCTTATTCCTACTTGGTATCTCTTATATTTTATTATGTCTTAATGATCACGAGGATACATCATCGACTTATGCGTGAGTAGAGATTAAGTCTAAAAATAGAAACTTAACGGTGTAACCAAAATCATCAAATCAATAATTCACCCCAATAGACAACGATGTCAAAAAATTAAGTCAACAAGAAGGATCGATAAACACGGTTTTATAACGGTTTTGAACATGAGACTTATTACCAAGACTTTTATACGCCCCCTAACGGAAGGGCCTTATTATCTTTGGTTTACCTCCATCTTTTATTCAACTTCGCCATGAAGCTTTTATTATGACTTCGGTCTTGCCTTGCCTTTTATTATCCGCCTCATCGGTGGTTTTATTAGCCAAAGACGTATATCCTCACGCTAAAGCGAATTTTGGATCTTTAAAGCTTCGAAGATTAAGGCTTGATTCACTTTCAATTTGGGCATAGATTTTTCGGCCTTGTGAGCTTCAAATTTTTGCTTAATTTAGGTGAGCACTTGAAATCTTATTATTAGGTGAAGCTTTCGATTATTCGGGTGCCAATACTTCAAAACCGTGACGCTGGCGATACCTTAATGTTTTCCCAATTTAATTACATGGAAGCTACCAAAACAAATTAGAAACCCAACAATAGTGACTAAACCGCCAAATCAATATTTATTAACAATTTATTTATGCAAAAGCGTTGGGAGAATAAGCTAATAATTACTACACATAAGATCGTGACGATTACGAGACTTATAAATAACTCTATCATTTCTCGTCCTCATTTAAGAGACTTAGCCTAAAAAAGTTAAGGAATCGAGCTAAGTGCTCAACACGCACGGTCGAGTCAAAAATTACTCTCATTCTCACCATCGGAAAACCTACATTCGTGTCTTAAACACTTATGAAAAACTAGAAAAATTTTAAAATTTGGCCATTTTTAGCCTTATTTGCAACAAAACGATAGCAAAAAGATGAATATTGGATAGCGTGTTGACGTGAGCAAGGTGAAGTATCTACTCACCCCCCCCATACTAAAACTAAACATTGTCCTCAATGTTTCGAGTCTAGGGGTGTAAACACCCCCATACTAGAGACGAAGTCGAATGCTTAATCTCGAGCATGGAAAGGGTAAAACGAATAACCTAAAAGCCGTTTATGAATTATGCTAATAAGATAAACGTTAGAACATAAAAGGATATCATCGGATATCGGAATCTCCAAAGGCAACGATCGAAGCTCGAGTGCTACGTAAAACGAACACGAGAGGCTTCAATGATGTCGATGAACCTAATGAATCACAATCACAAACAACCACGAAACAAAGGTAGGAAGAGCACAAGTCCCCTCGTTACATTAACTAAGAAAGCAATAATATTTACAAGGTTAAGCATTAGAATCCCCCACGAGGCACCTTGTTTTTGATAACCGAGTCAAAAGCTCGACTCGGATCCCCATAAATGTGATCATTTAGGGATAATCTTGGTTTGGTCATTTTTGGTGGGGCTTACATGATAAACAATGCCCAAAAGTACGTGGAGTACTTTAAAAACCCGATAAACGTATACCGGGGTCAAAGATAGCGTCTTCGTTTTCGGATGAAAGACGAAACAACGCCACTCCAACACAAACCCCAATGGGGAAGAAGAAAAGAGATAAGAAGTAGAAATGGTGGGCAATGGGTAAGTCAACATAATGAGCTACTCGAGGTAGACTCACACCAAGCAAATGAATAAGATTTCCATTTATTGCATCGGTGGAAGACCGAGATTTCCCTTTACAAGCAATTCCGGGATCGTAAATCTCGTCCTCGGTGGAGAAATGGGAGGGAACATTTGGGGCTTCCCCCACACTAGATCCACACCAACCGTCGTCAAAAGGAGTAGACGAGGTGGTAGCACTCACAAAACGCGGTGATGACGGAGTTAAACATGTAGAAAAATCATTTAAAACATTTTTAAAATCTTTTCCTTTTTCATCGTTCAAAAACTCTTTATGAAAACCCAATTGAATAATGTCGAAAATATTTGGCGTGTCAAATTCAAAATTAGTCGCGCTAAAAATCCTCACATTTAAGTCTTTGGCGGGAGGGGGTGGCGGATTATATAAGTTCTCAAAACGTTTGTCAATAAAGAACACCGCCCCCTCGGGGTCTACATACTCGTCATCCTCATGAACGTCGATCTCATCGATTTCTTCATCAAAGATAGGCTTGTCAAACCACGGTTTGTCATTCCCCTCCTCGAGTATCTTAGAAACTCTCTCGAAAAGATCACGATCAAGCACGAAACCATCATTCTTTTGTGGGGATCGTTGATAAGTTAGATCCTCACGAATGTGGTAAACGTCATTCTCAAATGAGGAGTGTTGATAAGGTAACTCCTCGAGAATGGGATTTTTAGTGGTCACATGAGTTGGTTCATCATCGAAAATAAGACGTTCCAACTCATTGAGTTCATCCTCGATTTTGGAAAGATCAACCTCACTCGTAGGTGGGAGTGGAAGCATAAGAGCTAGCTCTCGTTCAATGATTTCCTCAATCTCGGGATCAAACTCATAATCATCGTACTTCACATGTTTCTTCTTAGGAGAATCAAAAATAGCATGTGGATGTCGAAGTACGTGATCAAGCTCGGCAAAATCGCCATCGTCATCATCAAAGAAAGAGTCGATGTGAGCACTCACAACCATGGACTTACAAGTACTAGGGCTATGCTTAGGTGAATTTTCTAAAACGAGAGGATCGATGTCGATAAACCCTTTAGCCTCAACGGGTGTTGGGCTAGGCAAAGGAGGCACTTCGATGGAGTTAGAAGTTGAAGCCTCAAAGTCATGGTCCTTCGAAGGTGGTGAAGACGAATCCATTTTGGTCATTGTCGTGATGGCATTAACGTCACCCTTCGGAATTGGTGTTTCACTTGTTTCGCTAAAAACATCCCAAAGTGAGTTTTCATCCATAAATTTACACATACCCTTTTGAATTAGGTACACGTATTCTTTGTCATTAAAATCATCATCTTTAAAAACGTTTTTCTTAATTCTTTCAAAACATGCATCAAGCTTCATTCTTTCCGCTAAAGTAAACATTTTGAAATCATTAGAATTTTAATCATTAGGTTTTGAAACCTCGGGTTTTTCATTCTCATAAAATCCTTGGGATTTTCTAGAGAAAAAGTCTATTTTCTCATCCCCATATCTCATAGTAAGTCTCCCCTCGTGAATGTCGATTACGGTTCTAGCCGTCGATAAGAATGGTCGGCCTAAAATAATGGGACATTTAGGGTCACACTCGTAATCGGATATAACGAAATCCGCGGGAAAAACAAACTTTCCAATCCTAACATAGACATCCTCGGCTATTCCAATTGGTATTAAAGGTGTACAATTTGCAAGCTCGATTGTCATGTTCGTGGGGGTAAGCGAAGGCAATCTCATCAATTTCCATAGAGAATGAGGCATGAGATTGATGCTGTGGACAAGTACTTTGGATTCAATATCAATTGTTGGACTATGGGTTAAATTTCATGAACAACAAGATTTACATTGATAATGAAAGTACTATATGCATTGTCAAGAATCCAGTATTTCACTCCAAGACTAAGCATATTGAAATAAGACATCACTTTATAAGAGATGATTATGACAAAAAGCTTATTCAAATCTTGAAGATTCATACAGAAAACAATGTAGCTGATTTGTTGACCAAGGCATTTGATGCTAAGAGATTTGAATTCCTGGTGACACACATTGGTATGCTCAACCAATAGCATGCTGCATATGTTAAGGGGAGGTAATAGCTGTACAAGTTTTATATAAATTTTATTGTATAGTCTATGCTTTGTGTTTTTTATGTTATTGTAGGTTTATAGAAAAAGATAAAAGAGGTTACATGTCTAGTGGAAAGCATGAACTGGTCAAAATTGTGAGGTACCGTTGTCACTCCAAGTACAACTAGCACAAAACCAAGTACCGCTTATGTTCCATGTACCGCAACATGTCCGTTGTACCGTTAAGGGTCTCTTTTGTAAATTTGGCGGTTTCTTCGCGCTTGGGTTTGTTATTTACTTAAATACTTACCCCAATTACACGATTGATTCACCTAATCTTTTATTTGTCTCTCTTGATTCTATAACCCTCTCTCTAATCTTTCGATCATCAAAAATACTAATGGCCGCCTTATAAGTAATCTCTAAGCATAATTTGGTTGCGAATCTTGCTACAAATGATGACTCACTTGGTTTCCATGAGATGCTTGGTTTCCTTTCTCGAAGTCATATTCGCTTCGCACTCACTGTAAATCCAGTTGTCTCTATACCCATTGTTGAACAATTTTGGGATACTACTGTTTTAGGTACTCGTTTTGATCAACCTTGCATTAAGGCTAAGGTAAATCATAGGAATATATATGTCACTGAGGTACTGCTAAGAGCAATTTTGAGACTTAATGATGAAAATGGACTTAGTATGCTTAATAATACAGAGATTCATGATGGCCTTGCAGCCATGGGCTATGAGGGTGGTAGGGAAAGTCTTACTTTCTTTAAAGCATTATTTTCATCTCAATGGAAATTGCTTTTTCATGCTATTATTCACTGTTTAATTTCAAAAAGTACATCTTTTGATCAAATACCTGCTGTATTGGCATCTGATGGTATTTGTCTATGGTGTAGAAAATAATATACGTCTTTTAGGAAAAAGAACGTATAAGTGCGGCAAGTATTAATCGACACGATTTAATGAAAAACCGTGAAGACGAATAAATTCCAAGTTCGTTCTCGAAGGAGGTGTGTGAATTAATGTGCCAATATATAAAATAACAATGTTTGGATTAGTTACGTTTTTGGTTTAGAAGAGAAAAATTAAAGACGAGCTACGACTACGATTAAACTACGACGTTGACGTAAAACGATGACGTAATTACGTAAAACGTGACGAAATTAAAAATTAAACCTAAAAATTAATTAAATAATTAAACTAAGTCTAAAATAATATAAATAAGAATAAAAATCCAACAAATATATTTTAAAACCTTTTATTAATTAAATATTCAATTTTTAATGCTAATTAAAGCCCAAAATTTAAATATAATTAACAAAATGCCCAAAATATTAATTTATTGAACTAATAACTAACTTATATTATTTAAAGACTAAAAACTATTTTTCTTAAATTTTAAAAACTATTTTTCTATTTTTTAATCACTAAAAACTATTTTTAAATTAAAATAATCCTAGAAATTAATAAAATAATGCCAAAATTAATCTTACAATTTTAAAAATCCTAAATTACACTATTGAACAGTAGAAAAATAACAAAGTTTGAAAAATGTAAAATTTTTCACTAAAAGACAAAACAGTTTAATAATTAAAACCTAATTATACTAAATTAATTATAAAAAATAATTAATAAAAGTGAACAGTAACTAATTTTTAAACTAAAAATCTTAAATTAATATTTTAAACCTAAGAAAAAATTTAAAACAGAAAAATATGTATTTTTGGCACTAAAGGACAAAAACAGATTAATTAAAAGTAATTAAAATAGCAATTAAATATAAAAAATGGAAAATGAACAGTAACTGGAAATTAAATTATACTAAAAAATCAGAAATTAAAAATGAAAAATAATGGAAAAAGATTCAGGTCCTAATTCCTAAATAACCCCACTAAAGACAAAAATATAAAAACTGATAGTGACCTTTTTCTATGTTTCTGTCTTTTAGTAGAACAGTGGGAACAAATACAAAGGCAGTGGGAAAGGAGTTCCCACTGCTAATGAAAATAAACGGGCTGTGGACAAATTACTTGATTACTTGAGCTATGATTCGTTTTATTGGACAAGATTGGCACCCCTACACTCAGTGGAGTGTAGGGAGTCAAGTTATACTAAAAAACACACAAACACAGTTCAAGAATCACACAAAAATCACCAATAACAGTTACTGTAACAAATAGGAGGGCTGTGATGATTTTTGCTGGTGCAATTGACACTTGGATGATTTTTAGCAGGCCACAACTTGCACACACACTAACCAATTCACTCTAAACTAATAACAATCCCTAGGGAGACCTATATCCAACTGACTAACAAAATTATGAGGCAAATATTCATTAAATCATGCTTAATAAGGCACTTAACTGATTAAAACTACTTTCTACCAAATGTAAAGCATGCAGACTGCTTAGAATCCTATAAAACTTACAAGAACAAACTAATAATACTAGATGCCAACCAATTAGGTATGTAGGAACTGAATTTAACACAAAAAGCTGCTACCAACTTAGCTTAAATCATATTCCCAAACACCCCCTTATATTATGAAACCAACTTTTTAACAAACCAAATACTGAATGAACACTACTTAAGCTAAATCAAGCAACCTAACATGTTAACAAGCATCAATAACAAGCAGTGAGCTGAATCAAGCACCCTAAACAGTCATTCAACAATAGCATAGCCAACAATTTTGAAAACAAAGGGAGTTCACAGATACCTTATTTTGACTGTATTCAAGCCAAACCAGTTCTCTGGATGCCACCAGCTAGGTCCTCAAGGGGCTTATGAAAGTAAAAGAGCTGTTGATGTAGAGATTTGCTGGTGGTGGTTTCAAGAACACACTCACCCAATATATCTTGATATGCAAACTTCTGGATTGAACCTGCTAAGAAAAAGAGAATAAAACAAGAGTGAACTGAATAAATAGCTGATAAGCTATAAGTCTGGCTTATGGGATAAGCAGCTTATAGCTTATAGCTTAATAAACAAAAAAAATTTGAAATTGATTATTCTTGAAACTTTGAAATATTTGGAATAACCAAATCTTGAAACCTTGAGACTAAAACAACCAAATAGCTATAGAAAATGTTTTCAAATCAATACTGAAAACACCAATTCAGAAAATCAAATGTCCAAATCCACTTTCACTTCTTTGAACTTTTGAAAATTCTAAAAACCTTTAACACTTTTGAAACTCCTAAAAATCTTAAACCCGTTTGTGACTTAAACTAAATTGCTAATGAAATAAATTCTACACTACTTTGGAACTCAGAAATTGCAAAACATTAATTTGTTCATTTTCATTAACAAAATTAACTTTTTACAAAACTGGAACAAAAGCCCATCCACAAGCTGGAGGGTCTTTTTATAGTGCTAGGACTATTCTAGAATTTGAGAATACATAAACCCTAGATGCTAACTTAAAATCCGAATATTCCCATTTAGTCTTGAGCTTGAAATTGTGGTCAAAGGGTTCCCATGTGATTGACAGCTGGGAGAGATGATCTTGATCGTCCTTTTACTCCTTAGGGACCAAGGAGTGAATGATAGCTGTTGATTGAGTCAAAAGATTCGATTGTTGCCTTTTTTGGAGAGACAGGGAAGGACGGGGACCCACTTAGAAGTCACGGGTTGGAAAACTGAATGTGGGTTTGTGATGTGGGTGACCCCAATCAACATTCTGGATGAGTATTAACAATACCCCCTTGATTAGGCTTAGATGGGGATTAGGGTTCATGTGGGAGAGGGAAAGGATAAACAGGGTTATTAATCCACTTTTTGTTTTAAAAACCTGTTTCCCACGTATTTACCAAGTTTAAAATGAGTTTAAACTTTTTAAGTAAAGTTTGACTGGCAGTGTTTGACTTGGGCTTGGGTTTGGGCTTGGTCGGGTATAAAGGTGGATATGGGTGGGTCAAAACGGGTATGGTTGGGTTAGATGTGGATATGGGTTTGATTTGTACAGGTTTGGCCCCCAGACTCTTCAAAAGCTATCACATAAAGTCAAAACAGCCAACAACTCTTTTCCCTTTGGTATAACTTTGCTGAGCTTGTCATTTTTGGCACCAAAGTTTATAAAACACATTCACAAGGGTATTTTATGCATTTAATGCATTCTTCAAGGACTTAAATGGTATAATCTTCAAACATAGAGGACATATCTTGCACAAATGAATAGTGGAGGGTCATTTGTGACAAGTCTTCATAAGTTGAGGGACCATTCTTGCCAAATCTTCAAACTTCAAGGACTTGATAGGAAAATCATGATTCGGGTCCGGTTCTTTGTGCGGCTTCGTTTCCCGTGTTCGTTTTTGCTTGATTCCTTTGATCTTTTGGTGAATTCACGATATCCATACCTAAAATACACAATGAACAAACATAGGCACATATATGGGTATTTTGACGATATTTTAAGCGTTTTAAGCCCAATTTGGACGATGAGACTATGTATAAATACTGTCTCATCACTCCCCCATACTAAACCATTGCCGTGTCCCCACACAATGCTAGAATTAAGTATCGTAGCACTTCCAAAATTCATTTTATGATGACATTTATTGAAGACATAAATTTAAATAAACTTCTACATGTGTTTTAGACATAATGTATTGTTTTCATCACGAGAATGTGACTTTTGGGATCATAGAACAAGAACACGTAAATGCTTCGTTAGAAATAATTTCGTCGTCCTCGATTTTCACCCAATTCCATGCTAAGCGTGTAACGAGATCATTGTTATTATAAGTTAGCAACACGAGCACATCTCATGAGTGTTAATTACGAACCTAAACTCCCTTATTCCTACTTGGTATCTCTTATATTTTATTATGTCTTAATGATCACGAGGATACATCATCGACTTATGCGTGAGTAGAGATTAAGTCTAAAAATAGAAACTTAACGGTGTAACCAAAATCATCAAATCAATAATTCACCCCAATAGACAACGATGTCAAAAAATTAAGTCAACAAGAAGGATCGATAAACACGGTTTTATAACGGTTTTGAACATGAGACTTATTACCAAGACTTTTATACGCCCCCTAACGGAAGGGCCTTATTATCTTTGGTTTACCTCCATCTTTTATTCAACTTCGCCATGAAGCTTTTATTATGACTTCGGTCTTGCCTTGCCTTTTATTATCCGCCTCATCGGTGGTTTTATTAGCCAAAGACGTATATCCTCACGCTAAAGCGAATTTTGGATCTTTAAAGCTTCGAAGATTAAGGCTTGATTCACTTTCAATTTGGGCATAGATTTTTCGGCCTTGTGAGCTTCAAATTTTTGCTTAATTTAGGTGAGCACTTGAAATCTTATTATTAGGTGAAGCTTTCGATTATTCGGGTGCCAATACTTCAAAACCGTGACGCTGGCGATACCTTAATGTTTTCCCAATTTAATTACATGGAAGCTACCAAAACAAATTAGAAACCCAACAATAGTGACTAAACCGCCAAATCAATATTTATTAACAATTTATTTATGCAAAAGCGTTGGGAGAATAAGCTAATAATTACTACACATAAGATCGTGACGATTACGAGACTTATAAATAACTCTATCATTTCTCGTCCTCATTTAAGAGACTTAGCCTAAAAAAGTTAAGGAATCGAGCTAAGTGCTCAACACGCACGGTCGAGTCAAAAATTACTCTCATTCTCACCATCGGAAAACCTACATTCGTGTCTTAAACACTTATGAAAAACTAGAAAAATTTTAAAATTTGGCCATTTTTAGCCTTATTTGCAACAAAACGATAGCAAAAAGATGAATATTGGATAGCGTGTTGACGTGAGCAAGGTGAAGTATCTACTCACCCCCCCATACTAAAACTAAACATTGTCCTCAATGTTTCGAGTCTAGGGGTGTAAACACCCCCATACTAGAGACGAAGTCGAATGCTTAATCTCGAGCATGGAAAGGGTAAAACGAATAACCTAAAAGCCGTTTATGAATTATGCTAATAAGATAAACGTTAGAACATAAAAGGATATCATCGGATATCGGAATCTCCAAAGGCAACGATCGAAGCTCGAGTGCTACGTAAAACGAACACGAGAGGCTTCAATGATGTCGATGAACCTAATGAATCACAATCACAAACAACCACGAAACAAAGGTAGGAAGAGCACAAGTCCCCTCGTTACATTAACTAAGAAAGCAATAATATTTACAAGGTTAAGCATTAGAATCCCCCACGAGGCACCTTGTTTTTGATAACCGAGTCAAAAGCTCGACTCGGATCCCCATAAATGTGATCATTTAGGGATAATCTTGGTTTGGTCATTTTTGGTGGGGCTTACATGATAAACAATGCCCAAAAGTACGTGGAGTACTTTAAAAACCCGATAAACGTATACCGGGGTCAAAGATAGCGTCTTCGTTTTCGGATGAAAGACGAAACAACGCCACTCCAACACAAACCCCAATGGGGAAGAAGAAAAGAGATAAGAAGTAGAAATGGTGGGCAATGGGTAAGTCAACATAATGAGCTACTCGAGGTAGACTCACACCAAGCAAATGAATAAGATTTCCATTTATTGCATCGGTGGAAGACCGAGATTTCCCTTTACAAGCAATTCCGGGATCGTAAATCTCGTCCTCGGTGGAGAAATGGGAGGGAACATTTGGGGCTTCCCCCACACTAGATCCACACCAACCGTCGTCAAAAGGAGTAGACGAGGTGGTAGCACTCACAAAACGCGGTGATGACGGAGTTAAACATGTAGAAAAATCATTTAAAACATTTTTAAAATCTTTTCCTTTTTCATCGTTCAAAAACTCTTTATGAAAACCCAATTGAATAATGTCGAAAATATTTGGCGTGTCAAATTCAAAATTAGTCGCGCTAAAAATCCTCACATTTAAGTCTTTGGCGGGAGGGGGTGGCGGATTATATAAGTTCTCAAAACGTTTGTCAATAAAGAACACCGCCCCCTCGGGGTCTACATACTCGTCATCCTCATGAACGTCGATCTCATCGATTTCTTCATCAAAGATAGGCTTGTCAAACCACGGTTTGTCATTCCCCTCCTCGAGTATCTTAGAAACTCTCTCGAAAAGATCACGATCAAGCACGAAACCATCATTCTTTTGTGGGGATCGTTGATAAGTTAGATCCTCACGAATGTGGTAAACGTCATTCTCAAATGAGGAGTGTTGATAAGGTAACTCCTCGAGAATGGGATTTTTAGTGGTCACATGAGTTGGTTCATCATCGAAAATAAGACGTTCCAACTCATTGAGTTCATCCTCGATTTTGGAAAGATCAACCTCACTCGTAGGTGGGAGTGGAAGCATAAGAGCTAGCTCTCGTTCAATGATTTCCTCAATCTCGGGATCAAACTCATAATCATCGTACTTCACATGTTTCTTCTTAGGAGAATCAAAAATAGCATGTGGATGTCGAAGTACGTGATCAAGCTCGGCAAAATCGCCATCGTCATCATCAAAGAAAGAGTCGATGTGAGCACTCACAACCATGGACTTACAAGTACTAGGGCTATGCTTAGGTGACTTTTCTAAAACGAGAGGATCGATGTCGATAAACCCTTTAGCCTCAACGGGTGTTGGGCTAGGCAAAGGAGGCACTTCGATGGAGTTAGAAGTTGAAGCCTCAAAGTCATGGTCCTTCGAAGGTGGTGAAGACGAATCCATTTTGGTCATTGTCGTGATGGCATTAACGTCACCCTTCGGAATTGGTGTTTCACTTGTTTCGCTAAAAACATCCCAAAGTGAGTTTTCATCCATAAATTTACACATACCCTTTTGAATTAGGTACACGTATTCTTTGTCATTAAAATCATCATCTTTAAAAACGTTTTTCTTAATTCTTTCAAAACATGCATCAAGCTTCATTCTTTCCGCTAAAGTAAACATTTTGAAATCATTAGAATTTTAATCATTAGGTTTTGAAACCTCGGGTTTTTCATTCTCATAAAATCCTTGGGATTTTCTAGAGAAAAAGTCTATTTTCTCATCCCCATATCTCATAGTAAGTCTCCCCTCGTGAATGTCGATTACGGTTCTAGCCGTCGATAAGAATGGTCGGCCTAAAATAATGGGACATTTAGGGTCACACTCGTAATCGGATATAACGAAATCCGCGGGAAAAACAAACTTTCCAATCCTAACATAGACATCCTCGGCTATTCCAATTGGTATTAAAGGTGTACAATTTGCAAGCTCGATTGTCATGTTCGTGGGGGTAAGCGAAGGCAATCTCATCAATTTCCATAGAGAATGAGGCATGAGATTGATGCTAGCACCTAAATCGGCAAGGGCTAAACATCCCTCAATCTCGGAAAAATCACAAGGTAGTAGAAATTGGCCCAGATCCTTTTCCTTTCTCGGCATACGCCTTTTGGGTTTTTTAAGAAGGATTGAAGCACAAGTTTCTTCAAGGGTTACTTTGGTAAGGTCGACAAAGCTCTCTTTTTGAACCGTGGATGGAATTTGAGGTACACGAGGGTGTGCACTCTTTTCCTTGGTCGCCACGTTCACCCCATCGACTTTAGAACAAGAAGACGTCTTAGAAGTCGAGGGTTGAGAGGGATAAACAACACGGAATCCTTCAAGGTTAGGGGTAATCACACGACCTTTCTCACGAGACGAGGCGGCTTTACATTGTTCTTTCGGATTAGCAACGGTGTCACTAGGTAACGAACTTGATGACGAACCCGAGGCTTTGTTCATTATAGCCGAAAACATCTTTTTTATATCAATTTGCCCTTGCTCAATCTTCGTGTTTTGCAATTTCAAAGTATTTGTAAAGTCGTTTTTCAAAGTACCAATTTCTCCCTCTAATCGTCTCATATTAGCCTCATTCGTTTTCATGTAATTTTGAAAATCGTTTGACGAACTATTTTGATTAGAATTAAAGTTCCCTTGGTTTTGATTACTTTTTTGAAAATTGTTTTGATTCCCACTTGAAAAATTATTCCCTTGATTGTTATCTCGATTTTGCCAAGTTATATTACGACCTTGATTATAACCTCCTTGATTTTGATTCGAACAATTTCCTTGTTGATTGTTTCCTTGAAAATTGTTTCGATTTTGAAAATTGTTGCCTTGGTTATAATTGCCTTGTTGTGATGGACCCGCGTTATTTTGATTTGAAAAATTGTTGTTTAACGCACTCACATTCGACGTTTGGCCATCCGTAGCCGCACACTCGTAATAATTATGAGGTCCACCACAAAACGTACACGAAACCTCAACCGCTTTCACCGTAGCGGGAGCGTCTTTCTTTTGCATCTCAATGAGATAAGACGTGAACACATTCGTAAGCTTGTCGACTTTTGCATCAACTCTCTCAATGTCGCGATTAGAACTACTAACATTGGCGACATTGGCAACACTCGGTGCATTGCGGAGTTGGTAAACCTTGGATCGGTTTTCGATAATTATCAAAGCTTCTCTCGGAGTTTTACACAAAAAGTTGCCACCGGCGGCGGAATTCAACGAGTCTTGTTCGTGAAAATTAAGACCGTTGTAAAACGTATCGATTTGGTGCAACTCGGAAAAACCATGGTGAGGACATTGCCTAAGCAATTCCTTAAAACGATCCCACGCGTCTCTAAAAGATTCATTCGGTTTTTGCTCAAATTTCGTAATCTCGTTTTTGAAAAACGTTGTCTTAGACGGTGGGAAAAAATAATTAACGAACTTGGAAACGAGATCCTTCCACGTAGTAATGGAATTAGGTGGCTCTTTCTCGTACCAATCCTTGGCGGCACCATCGAGCGAGTAAGGAAAAAGCATAAGCTTGACGACATCGGTGTCGACATTCTTAAACTTGCTCGTGGCCAAAAGACGATCAAAATTCCGAATATGGTCGTGAGGATTGTCGGCTTCACGACCTCGAAACTTCGTAGCTTGGATCAACGAAAGCATTCCGCTCTTGATCTCAAAATTCTCTGCCTCGATAGCGGGAATTACGATCGCGTCTCCATAACCCTCGGTGGGTGCTTGGAGCAATTCCATCATAGAACGATTGTCGGCCATCTCGTCTAAGGTCTCTTCAACAACGATATTAGGAACGTCGGTTTCTAATTCTCATCTACGTCGTCGATTCCTTCGATTATGATTGCGTCGATTCGAAGCTTCACTAGAATTGGAATAATCCTTCGATCGAGTGCGCATGCACTAAGCGTAGAATGGGTGGTAGCAAAGAAGATTCTTTTTGCGGCTTTTTGATTTTTTCAATTTTTTTTGGTTTTTGATTGGTTTTTTAATTTTTTTGGATTTTTGAATGTATTACGTAGACAAAGATCTACAAATCTCCCCTCGAATCGACTTTCTCGATTAAAGGAGCCTCAAAGAATGAAAACGATCACGTGGAGTGAACGTTCTCGATGACTTTAGAACGTTGGTGGAACACCAAAACGTTCAAGAGGATTTAATCTTGAAAACACAAGCAAATATAATATACGTAGATAATACTTGGGCGGCAAACCCTCGATTAGCCCTCTTTCTCAAAACACGCACAAGCAAGCGGAGGAAACGAGGCGGCGCGAAGCACTTAAGAGCCTTTTTCCTTTAGGTCGTGAAATACAACCGCCTTATACCCACCTTATAGTTTGTGTTAATTGAAATTAAGCCTCATGAAAGTATTTATCTATTTTGCCTTTAAACTTTTGCTTTAGATTCGAATACAATGATCGAGTGATGAAATCCCGAATCAAGGTTGTGATTTCTCACGTATTTGGAGTACTTGTATATTTATTGTTCTTACGTAGTACAATATAGTAATAATAATATTCACAAGAAAAACGAAAACCAATATATCTACAATATAGTAAAAGATTGATTTGTGTTTAACTTAGGAAAATTAAACACGATTTATTTGGATATTATACTATAATAGAGAAAAATAACAAAAATGAGTATGTACGATATTCACGCTTTCCAAAAAATGAAAAGCTAAAACGCACTACTCACACAAACACGATACTGATAATAATGGCAACACAAACACCTCCCCGGCAGCGGTGCCAAAAATTGGTGTAGAAAATAATATACGTCTTTTAGGAAAAAGAACGTATAAGTGCGGCAAGTATTAATCGACACGATTTAATGAAAAACCGTGAAGACGAATAAATTCCAAGTTCGTTCTCGAAGGAGGTGTGTGAATTAATGTGCCGATATATAAAATAACAATGTTTGGATTAGTTACGTTTTTGGTTTAGAAGAGAAAAATTAAAGACGAGCTACGACTACGATTAAACTACGACGTTGACGTAAAACGATGACGTAATTACGTAAAACGTGACGAAATTAAAAATTAAACCTAAAAATTAATTAAATAATTAAACTAAGTCTAAAATAATATAAATAAGAATAAAAATCCAACAAATATATTTTAAAACCTTTTATTAATTAAATATTCAATTTTTAATGCTAATTAAAGCCCAAAAATTAAATATAATTAACAAAATGCCCAAAATATTAATTTATTGAACTAATAACTAACTTATATTATTTAAAGACTAAAAACTATTTTTCTTAAATTTTAAAAACTATTTTTCTATTTTTTAATCACTAAAAACTATTTTTAAATTAAAATAATCCTAGAAATTAATAAAATAATGCCAAAATTAATCTTACTATTTTAAAAATCCTAAATTGCACTATTGAACAGTAGAAAAATAACAAAGTTTGAAAAATGTAAAATTTTTCACTAAAAGACAAAACAGTTTAATAATTAAAACCTAATTATACTAAATTAATTATAAAAAATAATTAATAAAAGTGAACAGTAACTAACTTTTAAACTAAAAATCTTAAATTAATATTCTAAACCTAAGAAAAATTTTAAAACAGAAAAATATGTATTTTTGGCACTAAAGGACAAAAACAGATTAATTAAAAGTAATTAAAATAGCAATTAAATATAAAAAATGGAAAATGAACAGTAACTGGAAATTAAATTATACTAAAAAATCAGAAATTAAAAATGAAAAATAATGGAAAAAGATTCAGGTCCTATTTCCTAAATAACCCCACTAAAGACAAAAATATAAAAACTGATAGTGACCTTTTTCTATGTTTCTGTCTTTTAGTAGAACAGTGGGAACAAATACAAAGGCAGTGGGAAAGGAGTTCCCACTGCTAATGAAAATAAACGGGCTGTGGACAGATTACTTGATTACTTGAGCTATGATTCGTTTTATTGGACAAGATTGGCACCCCTACACTCAGTGGAGTGTAGGGAGTCAAGTTATACTAAAAAACACACAAACACAGTTCAAGAATCACACAAAAATCACCAATAACAGTTACTGTAACAAATAGGAGGGCTGTGATGATTTTTGCTGGTGCAATTGACACTTGGATGATTTTTAGCAGGCCACAACTTGCACACACACTAACCAATTCACTCTAAACTAATAACAATCCCTAGGGAGACCTATATCCAACTGACTAACAAAATTATGAGGCAAATATTCATTAAATCATGCTTAATAAGGCACTTAACTGATTAAAACTACTTTCTACCAAATGTAAAGCATGCAGACTGCTTAGAATCCTATAAAACTTACAAGAACAAACTAATAATACTAGATGCCAACCAATTAGGTATGTAGGAACTGAATTTAACACAAAAAGCTGCTACCAACTTAGCTTAAATCATATTCCCAAACACCCCCTTATATTATGAAACCAACTTTTTAACAAACCAAATACTGAATGAACACTACTTAAGCTAAATCAAGCAACCTAACATGTTAACAAGCATCAATAATAAGCAGTGAGCTGAATCAAGCACCCTAAACAGTCATTCAACAATAGCATAGCCAACAATTTTGAAAACAAAGGGAGTTCACAGATACCTTATTTTGACTGTATTTAAGCCAAACCAGTTCTCTGGATGCCACCAGCTAGGTCCTCAAGGGGCTTATGAAAGTAAAAGAGCTGTTGATGTAGAGATTTGCTGGTGGTGGTTTCTAGAACACACTCACCCAATATATCTTGATATGCAAACTTCTGGATTGAACCTGCTAAGAAAAAGAGAATAAAACAAGAGTGAACTGAATAAATAGCTGATAAGCTATAAGTCTGGCTTATGGGATAAGCAGCTTATAGCTTATAGCTTAATAAACAAAAAAAACTTGAAATTGATTTTTCTTGAAACTTTGAAATATTTGGAATAACCAAATCTTGAAACCTTGAGACTAAAACAACCAAATAGCTATAGAAAATGTTTTCAAATCAATACTGAAAACACCAATTCAGAAAATCAAATGTCCAAATCCACTTTCACTTCTTTGAACTTTTGAAAATTCTAAAAACCTTTAACACTTTTGAAACTCCTAAAAATCTTAAACCCGTTTGTGACTTAAACTAAATTGCTAATGAAATAAATTCTACACTACTTTGGAACTCAGAAATTGCAAAACATTAATTTGTTCATTTTCATTAATAAAATTAACTTTTTACAAAACTGGAACAAAAGCCCATCCACAAGCTGGAGGGTCTTTTTATAGTGCTAGGACTATTCTAGAATTTGAGAATACATAAACCCTAGATGCTAACTTAAAATCCGAATATTCCCATTTAGTCTTGAGCTTGAAATTGTGGTCAAAGGGTTCCCATGTGATTGACAGCTGGGAGAGATGATCTTGATCGTCCTTTTACTCCTTAGGGACCAAGGAGTGAATGATAGCTGTTGATTGAGTCAAAAGATTCGATTGTTGCCTTTTTTGGAGAGACAGGGAAGGACGGGGACCCACTTAGAAGTCACGGGTTGGAAAACTGAATGTGGGTTTGTGATGTGGGTGACCCCAATCAACATTCTGGATGAGTATTAACAATACCCCCTTGATTAGGCTTAGATGGGGATTAGGGTTCATGTGGGAGAGGGAAAGGATAAACAGGGTTATTAATCCACTTTTTGTTTTAAAAACCTGTTTCCCACGTATTTACCAAGTTTAAAATGAGTTTAAAATTTTTAAGTAAAGTTTGACTGGCAGTGTTTGACTTGGGCTTGGGTTTGGGCTTGGTCGGGTATAAAGGTGGATATGGGTGGGTAAAAACGGGTATGGTTGGGTTAGATGTGGATATGGGTTTGATTTGTATAGGTTTGGCCCCCAGACTCTTCAAAAGCTATCACATAAAGTCAAAACAGCCAACAACTCTTTTCCCTTTGGTATAACTTTGCTGAGCTTGTCATTTTTGGCACCAAAGTTTATAAAACACATTCACAAGGGTATTTTATGCATTTAATGCATTCTTCAAGGACTTAAATGGTATAATCTTCAAACATAGAGGACATATCTTGCACAAATGAATAGTGGAGGGTCATTTGTGACAAGTCTTCATAAGTTGAGGGACCATTCTTGCCAAATCTTCAAACTTCAAGGACTTGATAGGAAAATCATGATTCGGGTCCGGTTCTTTGTGCGGCTTCGTTTCCCGTGTTCGTTTTTGCTTGATTCCTTTGATCTTTTGGTGAATTCACGATATCCATACCTAAAATACACAATGAACAAACATAGGCACATATATGGGTATTTTGACGATATTTTAAGCGTTTTAAGCCCAATTTGGATGATGAGACTATGTATAAATACAGTCTCATCAGTCTAGCAAATAACAGGGTTTTTAATTTTTCAAAATTTATTTTTGAAGGCATGACTAGGTATTTGGAAGGGACTAAGAAGTTTTTAATGTATCCTAGATTCATTCAGGCTTTAGTTAGTGACCAAATACCTAACCTACCAGCATTAACTGATACATGGGATGTTCCTTCATTCACAAAGATAACTTTCTCTTTCTTGAACAAACAAGGCAATGCCTTTTCAGGAACTGTAACACCATTGTTTGCTCATATGTTAGCCCAACATGCCAATCAAGAAGGTGAGGAACCTAGCAATGCTAGTGCTTCTCAGCAAACTCCTTCTCACCAGAGCTCCCACTCTCTAAAAGATTCACAATCTTCTTCTCACAATGTTGGTATTCCACCAAACACTGATCAGATGATCCACACACCTGCTGCTTCTATTGCTGCTAATGGTTCACCACAAGCACAAGCACCAGAGGTGGTGGATGTTGCAAATTTAACTTCTTTGTGTACAAGTTTGTCCCAACAGGTACATGTATTGCAGAAAGATAAGCTTGTTCAAGACAAGAAAATTGCTGAATTGGAAGCTAGCCTACTCAAGTTAAGGAACAAAGTGTCATCTTGGATGAGGCAATATAGATCTGTTCAGACATCTGCAATAAGGAAGCAAAGGTTCAGAAACCTCAAGAAAAGGCAACTGAATGCAACCAAACAGGGGAGGAATATTGAAGAATAGGGAAAGAATAATGAAGAACAACCACCTTCTTCTGATAATCAAACAAGGATCTCTGGAAATGACATCAATTTTGAATTGGATGAAGATGTCATGGGGACTTTTAAAGATGGAACTGGTTTAGAGACTGGTGTGGATGAACCTTCAGACATGGAGATTCAACAGCAAGACCCACAACCTACTCCAGAGGAACCACAAGTTCAAGAACAAGTTCACGAACAAGTTCAAGAAAAATTGGTAAATCAACCAGAGGAGCCACAAGTTGCAGAAACATTGGTAACTCAACCAGAACCATCAGTTAAATCACCACCTCAAGCTAATTGGAGTGCTTTCTATGAGAAGTTGGAGGAAATTTCTAATCAGTTTCCTAATCCATCACCACAAAGCAATAAGTCAGAAAAGACTGAAGAAGTGCAAGTTGATATGATGGCTTCTATGGAAGATAAAGAATCTGGGGAAACACAAGTGATTGAAGAAACAAGTGTGTCAAATACTGGTGAATTCAACTTTGTTGAAGATCCAAGTACTGCTAAGCCAACTGCAAGTACTGTTGACATTGTTGAAGACTCAAGTACTGCTAAGTCAATTGCAAGTACTGCTAAGCCAATTGCAAGTACCGCTGGTGATTATCCTTCATTGGAAACTCAAAGTTCATTTGGAGAAAATGAGACTTTAGCCAAATTGCTGCTTGATCTAAAGAAGAATTTAGTTGAGAAGACTAAGCAAGTAGAAGTGGAGAAAAAGACACAACAAGAAGTTCTTTCCTCAAAGGATCAAATTCAAGGTAAGAAAGTACAAGCTTCACATCCTACAAAAGGTATAGTCATTCAACAGTTAGCTAATGAAGAAGTAGCTGCCAAACTGAAGAAGAAGCTACCTAAGATAAATCCAAAGGATAAGGGGAATAAGCAATTATTGTCAGAATCTGAAGATGAAAGTGATTCCGATGATGATATAAACAAAGTCATGTACAGATTTAATCAAATTGACCATGATGAAGAATTTGCTTATAGAATGCAAGCACAAATTCATGAAGATGAATTGCAGGAAGAACTTGCAACAAAGAAAAATTTGTTAGAAGCTAAAAGGATACAACAAGAATGGAACATACAAGAGTATGACAGGATTCAAGTTGAGATACATGCAAGTGAGCTTCTTGGAGACTCATTGATAGCTGAAGAAAAAGATGCATATGATGAAGAAGAAAAATCAAGATTGATTGATGATCTGGTACGGGAGCAACAAAGATTCTTTGCTGAAAAGAGAAGGAAAGAAAAGATTAAGCCTCCAACTACTATGCAGATTAGAAATCAAATGATGAAATTTCTAAAGAAAGTAAAAGGATTTACTCATATTCAGGTGGTCAAGAAAACGTTTGAAGAAATCAAGACTTTGTATGAGCAAAGTAAGAGGACTGAATTGAATTTTGTTGAGATTGGATCTGAAGTAGACAAGAAAGTTGTTGAAGAATTCAAGAACGTCTACAACAACAAAGACAATTTGGTAGTACTACTAGAGTTGATCCAAGTACTGCTGAACCTACAAGTACGTCTCCACCTATCAAAACCACTTATGTGAGGAAGAATAGAAAGGAGAAAGTAAGTAAATTTAAGGGAGGAAGAGACTGCTCATAGGATGAATACAGGAGTTGAAACTCAAGGAATTGCACAGACTAAAAATGTACAAGCAGTACATACACAGTCAACAGTACATACAACAGTACATACTGAGGAAACGGTACATACAAGCTTGGAAGAGGGTTCAACAGAACTTGAAGGAATTTCCAAGAGTGTTAAAAGGAAAAGATCAACAAAGCTAAAGAAGAAAGCTAAGAGAGCTAAAACTACAGCAGAAGATAGTGATGATGACGAGAGCTTAAAGAAGTACTTGAAGATTGTGAACTTTGAAGATCAATGTTTTGATACAGAGATTTTTTGAAAAAGAGCATCCATTGTTAAGTGGATTTACTCTACAGATCAAGGACTTGAAGCTCATGGAATTCAGAGATCTGATAGCATAAAAAGGACATTCAGACTTTTGGAAGATATTCTTCACATTCTGGATAGACAAGATATTCAAGATCTTGTAAGGTTAGTTGAAGATGTCAGTGCATGTAAAACTGAAGTATCACTATTATATAGGGAATTTCTCTTTATGTATGAGCCACACAAATGTGATCAAGAAATATTGAAGGAATTAGAGAATCAGGTTCCTAGTTACTAGAGATATTACAGGTCATGTGGATTGCATATTTTGGATGTAGATGATGTTACATATTATATGCTGCAAGAGAAGACTTATCCCTTCAAAAGGAAATTGTTGGAAAGAATGTTAGAACAACAATTGGAGGTCACAAAAGAGTCTGCTGATGCTTTGTAGTTGATCAGAATGGTTAAACAACAAATCAAGGATTTGAAAGATGAGGAAGAAGCTGAGAAAGAATCTTAAGTGTTTGACTTTCAGTCACACTTCATAAATGGTTCTCAATTCACCATGTCTAACACACATAAGAAATGGCTAGACCATAAGCAAACGGTTTATGGTAAAGACTTATCAAATCCGTTGAAAGCTGATAGTTTGCTAAAAACTATATGGTTATAACTCACCTTGTTTCAAGACAAAGAGTTAGCTAGTCCTAGACAAACGGTACTAGGTAAAGACTTCATCAAATCTGTTGATGATTGACAATTTACCAAAAATTGTAAGGTTTTCATTACACCTTATTCTTTGTGAATAAAGTATTGGCTATTCCAGAGTGTACGGCTAACTGGTAAAGAATTTATCAAATCCGTTGATAGCTGGTGATTGCTAAAAATCATGAAGCCAATACAGATTGGTGTTTTGTTGTTAACTATTTTATTTCAGGTATGAAGATTGCAGACAAAGAATTATTAAAAGATATAATACTTAGAAAGTTTTGTTATCATCAAATCAAGTGGAAGATTTATGATCAAGAGTTCAAGGACTAAACTCAAGAAGACAAATACTGATGCTGCAAAGATGAATGAATGTTTAGAAGACACAAGAAGATCATAGTTTGAAGACATAGATGATGCTCATAATGTTTGAAGATTATCTTATCAGAAGAAGATCTACATATGAAGTGTTTGGCTACATTCAGTTGGATGCAAATACAAATTACCAAGTTCAATCCAAGGATGAAGGAAAGACCGAACACATGTATTTCTAATACATCTAGTACAAAAGAAACAAGAAGACAACAAGTTATCATTTCTTGTTTAGGGAAGGATGGTTGGGAATGATTTGTTAAGTGTCAAATACCGTTAGTGTAATCGAAGTACTGTTAGTGTTATGTAAGTACCGTTAGTGTTAACGCGGTACATAGTAAGTACTGCTACTTATAAAGTAAGTACTGCTATGATGATTATGACGAATATATCTTCGTATAAGATATGCCATAGTTATAGTTAGAGTATATCTTATGTGATATACCAAAATAGTTAGAATATTGATAATATATCGTCTGTGATATAATTATCTTTATAGACTATTCTAAGGTTTCTAGGGTTCCTTACTCTATAAAAGGAACATAGGTACAATGTCTTTTATGTACCTCATACAAGTCGATTAATAAGAGAATCGAATAGTTAAAAGTAATTCTGTTCTTCTTTGCTTTATAAGTTAGATTCCACATAACTTATTTAGTGTTTAGTAAGAGTGCTCAAATTATTTTAGTTTGATTACAAATTATTATACTAATTCTTAACAGAATATAGATCCAACCAAAGGGATCAACAATTCGGATTTTGAGGGGTTTCCCGATGAACCCACTCTTCTTCACCCATTTACACCAGGAAATGAGGATGATAGTGATCCGGTTTTTGAGAGGTTCACTTTTGAACTTGCTCCTTTAGACCCATTTCCACCGAGAAATGTGATTGATTTGACTATTCCGATCCTTGAGAAGTTCTCCGATGAACTTACTCATTTAGATGTGGAAGACGTGATTCTTCGTGAAAAATTATCCAACGTCTATCTTCTCATTTCTAAGATCGAGACTTTGAATTCTAAGCCTAATGCCAAGTCTTTCTCTCCATCTCCTATTCCCATTGAGGATAGTGATCCGCTTATGGAGGAGATTGACATGTTTCTTGCTTCTAATGATTCGATACCACCGGGGATAAAATTGACCCGGAGGGGGACGCTATCTTTTTAGAGAATTTACTTGATGATGATTTTGTCCCAATTCCTCCTCCCATCCACTTTGACCTTAATATGAGGGTTTTTCATGTGTCTCATATTGAGTACCATGACCCGGTTGATCACATTTCTAAGGGTGAAATGGTCGTTAAAGCTAAGAATGTTGATTCCACTATGGATGAGACCTTTATCCCACCATTACCATGTGCTTTATAGATTTTGGATTAGCATGGGGGGACGACACCGTGTTGTCTATGCCTTTCTCTCCCGAGGACGAGGTATTCGACCCTAGAATCGTTGATTTAGGGAAATCTCGGCCTTTCACCGATGTAATAATTAAAATATTTTTCGATCATCTTGGTGCGAGTTTATCTAGGGGAGCATGCTATATTCATTCCATACCTTTTGACTACTATCTCTTTTTGGAGATTTGTGTTGGAGTTTCCTCCTTTCGTTTGTCATCCGAAAACGAGGATAAGATCATTGACCCCGGCATCGTGCTTTATGTTGGATTCTATTCCATTATGCCAGTTTTACCACTTTCCCTAAGGACCAAAGAATGCGGGGATCGAGTCGAGCTCATGAATTGATTAACAAAAACGAGGTGCCTTGTGGGGGAGTCCCATACATTCTATCTTCTTTCTATTTTCTAACACTAATAAGGCTTGATCTTTCAAGCTCGTGCTCGTGTTTTGTTGTGTTGTGAATCTTAGGTATGACCCTAATCATTGAAGACTCTCGTGTCAGTTTTTGCCAGTCCACTTGATCTTCCTATCTTTGATTGCTAATAGGTGCACACTCTCTATCCTTTGATTTTTATCGACTAACGTTTTATCTTGAGGCATAATTAATAAACGGCTTATAGATTTGCGTGCTCTTTCCATGTTAGGATTTTGCATTAGACTCTTCGTATTTTAGCAAGGGGTGTTACTCTTGAGCTAGGAAACATTGAGGACAATGTTTGGTTTTAGCATGGGGGAGTCAATCGATATAATCACTTGCAATTGCTTTTGTTGTGTCTAAACGTAATCGTTTTTCTCGTTTTTCATAAAAAAATTAAATTTTTAGTGTTATTTTAAATTTTAATAAAGAAAATAAGTGCTTTTGATACGAATGTAGGCTTTCCGTTGGTGAAAATAAAAATAGTTTTTGACTCGACTCGGTTTTAACCTTATCTTTTCCTTAACGTGTTTGAATTAAGTTTTGCTAGGCTTTTATATAGGGAACTTTAAAACGCGAAAGTCTTAACTCATATGGGATAAGAACAAGAACTTTTCGCAAGTTCCTATAATTGATCCTAGAAAGTCGTTTATCAAGGGAACTTTAAAACGCAAATTCTAAAACTTGAAAAAGTATAAGAAGATGCAAGATCCTATAGATGACTTGAAAACCCAAAACTTTGATTTAATAGGCTACGTACCCATTGATTTCACATTTTTGGAATTTTACAATATGGAGAACAAGAGATGATAAAGTTTAATCATAAGTTTCTAAAGTTAATTCTTCTTTGTGTAAGTATTTTTGTGTTTGATTTAATCTCCTCGTATTTATTTTTCACGCTTTAATAATAATTGCTTAATAAATGAAGTTTTTAGCGGTTTAGGCTTGATATCTTAACTCGTAACTCCTTCTTTTTCTTCCCTTGTAATTAAAGTGAGAACACATTATGGGTGTCAGCGTCATGGACTTTTGATCATGGGATTGCGGAAATTTGGCTTACTATAAATATCATATTAATAAAGAAAAATAAATAAAAACATGTTCTCTATGAGCCTTCGGGTGGGAGTCATGTAGCACTAACCTTGTCATTAGAGCCTTAGGGTGTATGGTAAGGGGACGTGTTGAATAAAAATTTCTTCATCATCATGAGCCATAAGGTGGGACGGTGAATGTCAATTCCCTTATTTTTGTCCAAGGAGCCTTCGGGTGTGGATTTTAAATAAGGAGCACAATTGCATCTTAAAGAGCCACAAGGTGATATGATGTAAGTGTTTCTAACTCCATTAATAAGGTCATAATTGACTTTGGAGGTTTTATTGTTGCTTTTAAGTAGTCCTATTATCCAAATTTCGGATCCGGGGATTTATCCCTCAAATAGTGTTAAGTTATCCTTGATGTGGGCTTTCTTTAGTGACAACGGTTTTTGAAGTCAAGGTTAGGTTTTGAGTGCTGAGTTTAAACCGTTTTTGCCTTTATTTTTGGAATAATAAATATCAAATAAGTCAAATGAGCCTTTGGGTGAATCAACTAAAATCTAGAGATACAATTAGGAATAAAAGGAGATTGAGTTTAACACAAATTACTTGTATGAGTTGTTTTAGTTTTGGGGCTTAGGATTGACAATGATCTTGTTTTTACACTTGGCATGGAAAAGTGAAAAGTCGAGGATGATGAATCTATTTGAGTTTTATGATCCTAAAAGTTATTTTTCAAATAATGAAAGCAATACATTATTTCTTTGCAAAATAAAAGTCAAAAAGTTGAATAAGGAGTAGCTAGAGTTTAATTTTATCATTGCGTGAGGACACGGCAATTGCTTAGCAAGGGGGAGTTGATATGAGTGTAATTACTCATATCATTTATATCATAAAACGAGTTTAAAATGCATAAAACATATGAATTTGGTCTTGTTTTTGCTTGTTTCTTGTTTCATGTGTGTAGGTACCAAAGATCACGAAAACGGAAAAATCGACACGAAGTTTGAAGATTTAATCAAGGCCAATAGACGAGTCGTTTTATTCGTGGTTTGAAGACAAGTGGGCCCCACAAGAGCTTAATGGGCCTGAAAGCCCATTAGTAAAGTTATGTATTTTTGGAAAAAGTTACTTGTCAAAAGCCCAATTTTAAATCCCAAACCATTTAAGTAACGGATGGGAGTATTTTTGGATCCCAAACCCATTTACAATGATAGACGAATTGGGTTTCTTTTCTTGGGTCAACAAACCAAAAGCCCAAACCAGTCTCATAATAAATAATTAAAACGTGAATTGCTTTGTACATATAACAAACGTTTTTATTTATTCAGTCAAACCTTATTTTCGATACACCCTATGCTAAACTCACCTTTCTCTCTCACTTCTCACAAAATAACCAGACACACAAAATATTTACCCTAACCCTAGTTACAAAATTAAATTGGGGCTTTCATTGGTTCATAGCGCGTGGAAACACACGCTCTTAAATTAAATGCCAAGAATATCGGATCAAAGAAGATGAATATACCAAATTGACGTGGCACTGTCTCTCATCGAAGCTATCACCTGATTGGATGGAACAACTCATTTCTCACCACTCCTCTAATCATAAGATGACACGTCATCTTGGACAAAGCACAAGTAGCACAAAACCCATCCACAGTGGCAATCAGTGTGATGGTAATTGGATTTTAGCCATAGGATCAAAACTGAATGGAAAGAGAAGGCTAGGATGTTGATTGAAGGGTTGAGATCGTTTCTTCATCAACAAACACAACACCCCACACCATCTCAGGTTTCCTATAAATACCCCTTCAAAGATGAGTATGGCATCCCATTTTTTATTAAAGTTATAATGTCAATTTAGATGTAGGATTTATCTAATTTCTGTTTTTCAGTATTGTACTCAATTTTTGATATTAATAAAAAGTGAGTTTTATTCTTATCTGTCTTATTTTAATTTTCTGTTAATTGAGACTACATGTATTCTACTTCTTTTCTATCTTGATATTATTAGCAAAAAATTATTCAATTAAGCTTATCGATAGCTTTATGGAATGATTTAATAAGATTTGGGATAAAAAGTTAAACCTACTGTTTAACTTTTGATAAATACTGGCTCGAGATCCTGTCATTGTTTCGAATAGTTATTGGTTCAAAAAGCTTGATCAAGATCAAGTCTGATAATGGAAAACTGTTGATGACATTCGGTTCGTTGATTAAGAAGTTTTGAGTGATAAGTGATGACGGGTTCAAGTAAGGTGTGTTTGGTTCGGGTCATTAGTCCGCTCAGCGCGCGACTACTTCCCAAAGGATTCGTCAAAGGTTTTATTTACTTTTAATTTTATGTTGTTTATATGGTGTAATAAATATGCTTATTAGATTAAATATGTGTTAGGATTAATTTGTTAATTGTTAAATGTTTCTGTTTAGTTGATTATATATGTTGTTAGTTGAATTTGAAATCGATAAGTCTAGTTGAATATGAACCATACTACTGTCAAGTTTCACACAGAACTTTATCTACTGATATTACTACTTTCGTGGACTGATAGATCGAATCTGGTAGTTTTGAGATGATTTTTATTGCTGATAATATGATTGGAGATTGGGGTGAATCTGAGTATGAAAGTTTGGTCTGCAAGCTTTAGCTGTAATAAATCTGAATTGGTTATCCAATGTTTTAGAAGTAATCTATTGGTTATATTAACTGATTTTGAAGGTTTAAGTCTGCTAAATATTTGATGTGTCTACTTAAATTTGATCTTAGCTATTTACTTTCGCTAAAAGATAAAGTTTGGTTCTGTATAAGTTGATGCATTGTGATAATATGTTTTTATTAGTTGATCATAATAATTGATTTTATTGTCTAGTTTTGATCTATACTGTTTTTATTTAGATCTGATAGAGTTTTTTGCCTGCTATTTTGTTAACTGATTCTTGTGAGAATTGCTGTAATGTTTGAGCACACAGACTCATTTAGTCTGTGTTTGCTGACTTCAACAGTCCAATATATATCACACAAAGTCACCCCTGTGACTTTTATTTACTTTTACTCTGTCAAAAATAATATTCACAAAAAAATGTCCTCTACCGGACTCGAACCTGTGACCTCACGGGTAGCTGCCTGTTGTGTTAACCAACTGTTCTAGCTATTGTTTTTGGTTCAATAACTGTTTCTCTAATTAATATAGTAAGTTTAACTTGGCTGGCCGATTTTAGTTATTAATTTTAATTACAAGTTTTCATTTAAATAAATTTTAATTAATAGTTTTATTAAATTTACTTTTAGTTTAAAAATATAAATAAATAAAAACAAAATAAAAATTATTTTATTAACTTTAGAAATTTTAAATTAGTTATAAAAATTAGTTCTTAAAATAATTAGATTTTAATTAAGTTAGTTTTAATAAATTAGTTTTAAAAATAGATTTTGTAAATTAAAAAGTAAAAGTAATTTTTAAAGAGATTTTATATTTTCTTTTAAATAAGTTTAAATAAAGTTTTAATTAGTGTTAAATTAATTTTACTTAAATAGATAATTTTTAATTGATTTCATTTTAATAGTTTAAATTTTAAATTGATTTATTTTTAAATAATTGTCGTTAGTTAAAATATAATGGGGAACGATTCATGCACTTAGGATTTTATTAGTTTTAATTTGTAGGATTAATTTTAGTTTAAAAACCGTAACCATTCAAATCAATTGTCCAAATCGAAACAAAATGTCTCAAATTCACTCGATCTTCGTGTACAACGAACTTGGTTCATCATCGTGTTTAATTAAATCCGTCTTTGTTAATTTTAGTCTATTACTTTTTCCTAAAGGTAATTTTCTATTTTACCCTATAACGTATCTAATTGACATATACATTCCTCACAACATCATTTATGGTAATTATCCTCCTTCGGATGTTAAGAAACCCGTTTCAAAGGAGAAGAAACCGGACGACAGCAACATCCGTAGTACTTATGTCTTAACACCTCTCTTTCCACCTTCTTCGGATGAGATTGTGCGGTTTATGGGCGAATATTCAAGGTCTCTGAGTCTAAGTCTTATTTTCCCCTAAATGAAAAGGTGTTCGATCCGGGTATCACAATTTTTAAGCCATCTCAGTATCCATCTGATGAAATAAAAAGAAAGACTTTTCGAAAGAATGGAGCTATGCTTTCACATCATCATACCTTCTACCACTGTGCTCAACAACTGCTTATGGGAACCAAGCCTAGTCTTCTTTGGCTTGTCTTGTTCACCTTAAACTTGTGCTATTTGATGGACAAAAACCATGTATTTGATCCCGGTGGATGTTCTTAAAGCTTCTTACCATTCTAATCAAGGTCGAGTCAGGCTCACGACTCGGTGAACAAAACCAAACGCTTCTCGGGAGGCAAACCGATGATCTATCCTTTTTATCCGTTTTTATAATAAGTGTAGGGGGAGACCCTACTATGTGTTTGTTTTTTTCTTTCTTATCATGTGCAGGTATTCGAGCTTTCAAAGATCCATTCTTGATGACTATTGACGACCCGTGATTTCGTGTACCCGTCTTCCTGGTTCTATCCTAAACTCTTTTGATTCACTATTTTACATTCTTCAATATTAAAATATGAATCACTTTAGTTGTCTCTTCCTTAGCAAGATTTAAACAACGTGCACAATGTCCTAAGTGTAGGGGAGTTTACTCCCACATCTTAAACATTGAGGACAATGTTTATATTAAGTGTAGGGGGACTTCTATCGAAGTTAAGTGGGATTTTCCATGAATTTGTCCTTATTTTAATCGGAAAAATTGATTTTTCCACATTTTTCAAAATTTTTGATCTATTTTGGCCTAGTTGTATTTCCCTTTGTTATCTTTATTTTCTTTCATTAGAATAAATTTTAATAAAATGGTTTTAATAAGTTTAGATGTCTTTGATATATTAGGCCTGTCATGAATTTTTTTTACTCAACCCGATTTTACTTATTTGAGTTTACTCTAGCCAGTATCCTTAACGTGTTTAAATCAAGTTTTGCTAGGCTTTTATATAGGGAACTTTAAAACGCGAAAGTCTTAACTCATATGGGTTAAGAACAAGAACTTTTCGCAAGTTCCTATAATTGATCCTAGAAAGTCGTTTATCAAGGGAACTTTAAAATGGAAATTCTAAACTTGAAAAAGTCTAAGAAGATGGAAGATCCTATAGATGACTTAAAAACCCAAAACTTTGATTTAATAGGCTAAGCATCCACGAGTATCATTCCTTGAGATTTTAAATTGTGGAGAACGAGAGATGATAGAGTCAATTATAAGTTTGATATTCTTTCATGAATTTATGTGAGTTAATTATGAGCTTTTTCTCCCATCGATTGTTAATATATATAATTGAAATAAGTAAGGTTTTACGATTTGAAAATTTACTTAGCTTCTAACACAAGATCGTTTAAAAGTTGCTCGAGATTAATTAGAGTTCATAGCCAAGTGAAGGTCTACGTGATTTATGGCCTATTCTATATCATGGATTTGGTGGATTAGGTTGGTTGATTGATTGATAATTAATGAAGAAATGAAGGAATGAGATGAAGGATTAGAGAGAGAAAGGAGAGAAGGGAGAGAATTAGAGAGAGAGAGAAAGTAAAATGGAAAATATGATTGAGTGTAAAATGGAATCAACAACCCCCTCCTAACATGCTAGGAGGGGTTATATATAGCCCACCCTACATGTGGGCTATATGGACTATACAATAATTAAATAGATCACGAGCCCATTACATAATTATCGTTGGAGCGACCGATCCTTCATAAATACGTAAAACGTATTTCCAACAATCTCCCCCTAAGGGAGGTCGCTCCAAGAAACAAAGTTCTAAATAGTCTATAACTCGTGATCTATGCTAACTAAGATGTGACCGAGACTTTATTGGAAAAACGTATTTCCAACAATCTCCCCCTAAGGGAGGTCACATCTTTTTACAAAATCTTAAACCTAGCATCTATGCTTGAGTCTTCGATCTTGTTCTTGTGAATATGCTTGATGTGATCTTTGACTTCAGTCTTGAGCATGTTTCCTTGCCTTGACCTTGTGCATTCTTCACTTGTGATATTTGCCTCTTTGTGACTTCATGTTCCACATACTTATACTTTTAAATTCTTGAAAGCTTCAGAGTTTGATACAGCGGAAGACTTGACCTTCAGGCTTTCTTGAATTTGTTGAAGTACTAATTGTATGTAGTATAAGCATGTGGTGACGACTTCTTCTGGATTGTACACCGCAATGCCACCTTTTTGTTACGCTGCATAAGACAGTTAGCAACAAACAATATACACGGATGAAATGGCCTTGAACATTTCATTCTAATTCGGTAGCAATTTACCTCCGGTCGGTGAAGACCGTTGGACGATATTAAATATCGTACTTGTGGCAGGTAGTTTCAATAAAGAACCTCCTTGACAAGATTTCGCGGGTAAACCCGTTCTCTTTACTCGACCGTCCAAAGCTGACTGTGAACGTAAAGAGTGAATCATTTGGATAATATTATCCGCATGATTTGAAGCCGTCAATTCATGTTCCTGGAACAAGTGAAGTTCAATTAAGAACCGCACCATCGTTGCTTTCCAGTTGTCACTAGCTTGATTCATAAAGAATCTTGCAAGTTACCTACCAAGTGCTGTTTGATGTTAACACTAGAAGGATTTCCACTCGTCACTGTGATCAATAAAGAGTCACTCTGAGTGTTCTGGCAAGATCATATGATAATGCGAAGAGGCCTGGAACGAGTTTAAGTTCAATTAAGAATTAAACCACTGTTGCTTTCCAGTTATCACAAGTTTGATTCATAAAGAACCGCACAAGTCACCTACCATGAGCTTTTTGATATTCGCTCAAGAAGGATTTCCATCTTCATTGTAAATACTTTCGTATTACTCGGATGTTCAGGCAAGATCATGAAGATTTTGCGTAGGACTCTTAAGATCTTTCTTACTTTTCACAGTGTGTGAAGAAGCAAGGAATAATGAAAGTGTGTCCTAATGAGATATTTGATGATCTCAAATGGCTCTAGACTCGATCGTGCATTTTGGATTTTTAGTGAACGGAGGCTGGAGAGGAGTGCCACCTTTTCAATACCAATTTATTCGGAGTGAATAAATCAATAGATAACATGTTGATCTCCGTGTGATTAAAACAAATACCTTTTGAGAGATATTTGAGTTAGCTGGGGAAGGGTTGTGCATTGCATCACTGGGTCCATGATGTCTTTCTTCAATACCGAGAATCATTAACAAAAATGACCTCAATAGCATATGTATTGACCCGGTTTCTGCCTAAAGTTGTAAGGAAGGCTTCTTTCTTTACACCCTTTATCTTTACATTTCTTTTTCATTCTTCAACCCCTTCAATGCTTACCAATACGTCATCACTAGCACCTTGTTGTGATTGTTCCAGTGCTAGCTTAAGTACTTGGTCGGCATTCAGCTACGTTCACATTCTTTCTCCATCTTTCCTAGGACTTCTAATTCTAGCTATGGAATGTCCTTGGGAAGATTCCTCCGGTTCTAGAGAAATCATTGGACTTTAACCTATCCTACCATCCTTATGTCACCACAATCTTCACCGTCGTGAATAGAGATGTTTTGGGTAAGTGTATGTCACCATGAGATCCATTTTGAAGTGCAAATCCATTTTGCTCCCCCTTAACATATGCCACGATATCCGAAATCATTTTGCACATGTCGGGATGAGCTATCACGTTAAGTCAAACCATTCATGATTGATCATATCCCATATTAAATCACATTTTCTCCCCCATATTAAAAATATTAACCCAATCGATGTTTTTAATATCAATTGATTTAATAGCATTTTAAGAAAATTTGGGAAGAAAAAATGCAAGTCCAATTATCTTCATGAATAACACAAGCTCCCCCTCAAATTAATGAGGGTGTGCTGAAACGTAAAATAAATACCTTTTAAACACAAGTGTAAGGTATTTATTACGTGCAAAGATCATATATAATAATGAATTCACAAGATTAGCAATGTACGAGGTTGGACCTGAATAATGGAGAACAGCATATGAAAGAAGCACATGGTTCTTGTTCACGAATGTTGGTCACCTCGTCACGTCCCCGAGAAAATTAATTCTCGTTGTAGAGTCAAAGCTTTCCGGTGAAATGCTTGACTTGATTATGAAAAGCGGGTTGCTATCTGAAATAATAGCAAACCATTTTGAGCATGTTTTAAAATCATTTGAACTTCTGCTCGAACTTTATTTACAACCCCGTGTCATTATTGAATGACATTTCTAGGTTCGTAAATATTATCGATTCCAGAAGACATGCTCGTTTTATCAAAACGTTTTTGAACACACAATTTTGAAAGATTTAGAAAAAACCTTTTGAGAAATTCTCGAAAAATTGTGTTCAAAGTTTTGAAAAAACAATTACTTGAGCTTAAGATGTTGAATATCTTAAAAGCGAGCTCAAGTCCGAGAAGTTGTAAACTTCCCGTTGTTAAGGATAAGTTTATCATCGGCGATAAACTTTCCTTTTATCTGAAGAACGAGTCCTAAGCTGACATTTACTTAGAAGTCGTGTTCATGAGCTTGAAAACTTTGATTGTTTTAACGGAAAGCTCATGACCGAGAAAGGTTAATTTCTCGTTACGAGGAAAAGTTATCTTAGTTAAAAGATACACATTCCTTTATGAGCTTAAAACTTCGAATGTTTTAAGACAAGCTCATGACCGAGAAAGGTGAATTTCTCGTTAAGAGGATAAGTTATCATAAACGATAAGCTTTCCTTTATTTTAAGTTCGAGTTAAAGTCTGACATTTAACTGTAAGTCATATACACGAGCTTAAAACCTTTGAATGGTTTTAATGTAAGCTCGTGTCCGAGAAAAATTAATTTCTCGTTGTAAGGATAAGTTTATCATCGGCGATAAACTTTCCTTTATTTGAAGAACGGGTTACCATCTGATATTTAATGATAAACCATATACACGAGCTTAAAACCTTTGAATGGTTTTAGGGTAAGCTCGTGTCCAAGAAAACTTAATTTCTTGTTAAGAGGGTAAGTTATCGTTGCGTGGATAAACTTCCCTGTCTCTGAAGTCCGGGTCGTCGTCTGTCATTTAACGAGGAGCCATAATGCATGAGCTTAAAAACTTGGAATGTTTTTGATATAAGCTCATGCCCGAGAAAAATGAATTTCTCGTTTTTTAGGATAAGTCATCATCGGGATGAACTTTCCTTTCTTTGAGGATCGAGTTACAGTCTGTTATGTGACTGTAAGTCCTAGTTTGCAGCTTAACCATGAATCCCCTGAGATACTAGTTTCTCTGATATCTGCTTCTTCAGCAACCAAACTCTGAGAGTGTCCTTAGTTGAACGGTACACAACGATTGGACCGCTTCGTTCTTTTGGAACATCAACTTTGGTACCTGCATTCTCATTAGTAGTTTGTATACTTTTGCATGGGTTAGAGATATCTATTTTTGAAGCACGTGGGGGTTCACAGTTGGCTTTACTTGTGTCAGAGGTGGCCTGAGGGGATGATTCACTTGTCTTAGTTGGCAATCGTTTCCTTTTATAGAAAATCTTAAGTTCAGGCTTAAGTGATGTATCATCCTTTGCAATTTCCTCCCTAGTAGTCTTTGTAGAATCGGAGACTATCCTAGTTAAAGGGCACTCGTTTCCTACAAGAGTGAAAGATCTACCAGTAGGGCGCCACATTTTACCAACGGGTTTGATTTTAGCGACCCACTGGGATTTGAGTCTAGCACGGGAGTTCACCTCGTCAAGTAATTTCTTGATACAAGAATCATGATTTGCCGTAAAGACACATTTTCTACATGTTTTACAAGTAGCATATTTAATGTCCGAGTAAGATCTAGAATCCCTAGATGTTTGATTGATGCTCCTAGGATTGGACATGCTACGGTTAGCAGTGTTGGGTAAACTAGAAGGCATCTGACTAGGTTTGAAATTCCTATCTCTTACATGTGTCTTTTGCTTAGCTTCCCTAAGATCAGATTCATAGCAAACGTCATTTGAACTAGTTCTCGACGTGGTCTTGTTATTTTTAGGGAAACTAGAGGCAATCATATGATTTGGTCTTGCTAAAGCTGGAGTGATCACATTGGGCCTAGTTGCTGGAGTGACTGGTCTAATAAGATGAACCAAATCAACTTGGGAGGCAAACCGCGGTCTCGAGGATTGTGGTCGCTCGGATCTAAATGCAGTAGGTTGTCTGACAATCGGTTGTCTGACGAACTGATTTGTAGGCGGTTTCCCCAAGATTGATGGTTTTTCAAGCTTAGTGTCCACACTAGGTCCTTTACTTTTCCTTAACTCGTTTTTCAACGCAGCTATAGCAAAGACCTTTTCCTGTACTTGGGCCTTTAATGTCTCATTCTCTTTGAGCACTCTATCTTGGGATGCCAACTTAGATTCAAGCAGTTGAATTTGTTTCAAAAGATTATCCTTTTCAGCTTTAGAATCTAGAACAGTTTGGTCCAATTTTCTTTCAAGAACAACGTTTGACTTTTCAAGTTTTTCAAAGTATGTTTCAAATTTGTCCGTTTTCTTAGAAAATTCAAGTTTGGCATCCTCAAGATCTTTTGATTGCCGAGCTACGATTGTTTCGAGCTCTTTAATCTTGGAATCAGAAGCAGTCAATGAATCAGTTATAGGATAATTATCATGATGTTTAGCATTCTGAACAATCTCTCCCCCATTATGACTTACATCGGATGAATCAGAAGTGGTATTGCTATCACTCGTTTCCATCCCATGTTTGTCATAATTAGGTTCAGAATCCTCAATTGCAGGCTATGCGTCATAAATGGGTAAGGTGTCATCATGAGAAATCTCGTGAACATTCCCTGACGTGCCACTGGCATCATGTTGTCCTCCTTATTCTGTGCTCGTGCCATCGTTAGGCTCCAAATTGTCAACCGTATGACCATTATCCTCTTGCATCTGCGTCATTGATTCTTGCACTCCATTAACATACACTTGCTGAAGTTGTGAACTTTGATATATCGAAGACGAGACCGATGACATGAGTTTCAAAATCGTATCACGGAAAACTCGAAGCTCGGTATGTGTATCTCGAAGAAACGATTGGCAAATCATTGAACTTTCAGGCTTGATGATATTAAATTGGAGGAAAGGCGTGAGGTGTGTCACAAGAGCCTTATATGCAAGTACCGATGCAGAGTGATTAAAGTTTCCATGGTTGAGTTGCTCGGCGAGTTGGGTCAAAGCGGTAAAAATGGAGTCGATGAATATATGACGATCTTGTCCAAAGATTGTCACAAATTCGCTCCCTCCTTGAATCCGTGAAAGATTAACTAGATGATACTGAAGCATTCGAAATGAAGTTATACCACTTTCCCTAGCGTTGGCTTGCACTTGATGCGATTCTCCCTCTTTAAGTGTCGATTTTAACGATTCCATTGGTAATCGAGGAAAAATGATGTGGCTGTTGTTGTTGTCGGGTTTGAACAATACGACTCGGCTCAAAAATTGTTATCGGCTCAAAAGATTATGAATAAAACCCGATCAAAAATCCGTAATTGCTAAAAAATATATCCCGTCACTTTCATTCGGAAATTTGACTTCAAATCCGGCTAGAAAAAAAAACGTCTAACCCGTCAATTATTTTACCACTTTGACTTTTCAAAATAACCGCCTTAACAATCCGTCGGCTAAATAATTCTTGTCACTATATCACGTCACTTTGTCCCGGCTATAACGGAATATCATAACATTTTTCAAAATAAAAATTTAAATAAAAATAAAAATATGAATTGATAAAAATCTGATTTTATAAAAACTTAACAAAAAATAAAAACAAAAAAATAGAAAAAATCTAATCTTAACAAAAATCTGATATTAAACCAAAAATAATCTGAGATATATATAGAAAAATCTGATATAAAAAAATAACTAATATATAAAGAAAATTTTATATCAACAAATAAAATAAATAAAAACAATAACGAGTATAAAGTGGCCTTGTTTACTCCGTCTGTCAAAACACGTGGGCTGATATCCCCAAAACCAAAACTTTGTAAAGTCCGCCTGTGACACGTGGCCCAATGAAAATATATCACCGCCCCACTTTCTTGTTTGCTGTGTCTTTGTTATATCCGCCACATTTAAATCATGAAACCTAATATAATCTCTCTCTCTCACACAATACTCCTTCGTCTCTCTCTGCTATATTTTCTCTCACTTAAAGCAAAATCAAACAACCTCTCTCTCATAAATCATGAAAAGCTCCGTCTATTTCAACACAGATCACCAAAAAAACTTGCTATTATCTTCAAAACAAATCGGCTTCAAGATCTTAGATGATCTCGGGTAGGTTTTTCCTTTTAATTTTTCTGTTGAGTCCCTCTCTCTACTGTAGAGTCTTTCTTGTTTGTGATGTCAAAATTGAGTCTGAAAGTTGTTTTATTGTTGGGTACGAGTCTTGGATCGATTGTTTGTCGAGGGAGAGTGGGGGGTGTGAAGTTTTGTTGTTGATTTCGAGAGTTGTGAGGGAGTGAGTCTGAGAGAGTTGTCGAGGGTGAGGGTTTGATGAGGTTGTGGGTATGAGGGTGAGGGTGAGGGTTTGGTGAGACGAGGGTCTTTCGAGGGTTTGTGGGGTGTTTGTTTTGGGAGTCGTGACGAGTGAGGGTCTTGTGACGAGGGAAGGGTTTTGGGGGATTTGAGTCGTGGTTGTTGATGTTTGTGTCGGGTCTGTGTGGTGTGGGAGAGTCGAGAGTGGATGGGTGTGAGGGTCGAGTCGGGGTGAGAGTCGTTTTGTTTATTTTGTGTCTGAGTCGAAAGGTGGTGAGACGAGGGTGTTATTGGGGTAGTGTTTGTTTGTGTCGAGGGTCTGATTTCAAAAGTGTGTCTGTGAAAGAATGGGTGTCATGTCAAGTTTTAGGTGTGGGTTGTGGGTTTGTTTTTGGACGAGAGTTGGGTATGGTGTGAGTCAGTTAACAGGTTTTAGTCTTGTGTTGTGTGGTTTAGATACGAGGGAATGAGTCTATTCAAAAAGACGATGATTTGCCCGTTGATTTTGAATATTGTTGCTTCATTCGGAAGAGTTCCGAATCGGAACTTTTTTCTTGATCCGGAAGTGCTTGGTTCGGAAGTTCTTGATCCGGAACTTCTTGATCCGGAACTTTTGGCTTGATCCGGAAGTTCTTGGTTCGGAAGTTCTTGATCCGGAACTTCTTGATCCGGAACTTTTGGCTTGAGCCGGAAGTTCTTGGTTCGGAAGTTTTCTGTTTGATTCGGAACTTAAAAAATTGATTCGGAACTTTTAGTTTGATTCTGGACTTGTGAATTAGTATTGTTGGACAAAATTTGGACAGTAACAATGGACCATAAAGGACAGAAAGATTTAACAGAATAGGTAGTTTGACCAAAAAATTAAAAAAGAAATCCAAAAATTATAACTGATAACTGAAAAACGGATAACTTGACCAAAAAAAACAAACGGATAAACGAAAAAAAAAGGATAAACGAAAAAGACTGATAACTGATAACAGACAACGGATTAAAAAAAATTAATTAAAAAAAATTTAAATAAAAAACTGATTAAAAAAAAATAAAAAAATAAAAAAATAAAAATTGATAAAAATTTATATAAATTGATAAAATTTAGAAAACATACCAACTTTTTATATAAATTGATTATTAAACTTGTGATAAAAGACAATAAAAAAAATACAAACTTTTTATAAAAACACAAAATTAAAAAGAGAAAAACAAAAACTTTTATAAAAAGACACCAACTTTTTTTTATAAACACAACCTTTTTAAGGTTTTATATAAGAAAAATTTGATTTTTATATAAAAATTTGTGATTTTTTATCTAAAAAGTAAGTAAATTTGAAGATTTGATATGAAAAACACAAACTTTTTATAAAAAAATACAAACTTTTTAAAGTTTAAGCATGATTAAATCAAAACCCACCAAAATCAAAACGAGATAAAAGAAGAATAAACCAAACTAACCATGGCTCTTGATACCAATTGAAGGTCTACGTGATTTATGGCCTATTCTATATCATGGATTTGGTGGATTAGGTTGGTTGATTGATTGATAATTAATGAAGAAATGAAGGAATGAGATGAAGGATTAGAGAGAGAAAGGAGAGAAGGGAGAGAATTAGAGAGAGAGAGAAAGTAAAATGGAAAATATGATTGAGTGTAAAATGGAATCAACAACCCCCTCCTAACATGCTAGGAGGGGTTATATATAGCCCACCCTACATGTGGGCTATATGGACTATACAATAACTAAATAGATCACGAGCCCATTACATAATTATCGTTGGAGCGAGCGATCCTTCATAAATACGTAAAACGTATTTCCAACACCAAGGCATAACTTATTGAAGTGGGATGCGAAGGTTGGCGAGTCCGAAAAGGCCCTAACAAGGCATGAGGGCTACATTTTGTTGCTATAGATCCAAGTGATGTGAAGAATCATTTATCAAAAATCAATATGAAGGATCGAGACACACGACGAAAAACAAATACTCCCCTAAAGATCATGGAGAAGTCTATCCGAAAAGACCCTAGCAAGGTATGAGGATAAATAGATCCAAGTCCTAAAAGGAGGCGGATCGCTGTATATCAAAATCCCAAATAAAGATTGGAGAAAAAATGAAGAAGCCGTGGTCCAAGTATGAAGAATCTCTCAAAAACTTCAAGTGAAGAAATTCCTATTATGAAGAGAAGACCATTATTTCAAGATCATCTCTCAAGATTCGAAGTATGAAGTCAACGCTAAATATCGATCCGAGAAAGGTCTCAAATCATGAAACGAGTAATGCGTAGATATGAACTTTATGAGGTTTCGAGAAGCAGTTTTAAAAGATTTTGTCCTTTAGCTAACTATTGATTAAATCGTCCTACTTTATTTTCAGCAAAATAAACTATCGAAATAAGTCAACAATGCATCCTCGTGATCATTCAAGACAACAATAAAATATAAGAGATACACCTAGGAATAAGGGAGTCTAAGTGAATAATTGAGCCACATGAGGTTGTGTTAGTTTGCTAACTTGTAATAACAATGATCTCGTTTTTAAGCTTAGTATGGGGAACGTGAAACTTGAGGGTGATAAACATACATGACAACAAAAGCCCTAATGTAAGTCTTCGATTTCTTTATTTGTTGTCTTCTTTTAAATATTTTTTAATTTTCTATCTTTTTAAGTTCCTTTATGTCTTGTGTTTAATAAAGGCCAAGGTGGGTTAATTATGATGGAAAATGTAAATCTTGCTTGGTAATTAATGCATTGCATGAGGGCATTGCAATGATCAAGTGTAGGGGATTTGATAGGTGTGAAAACACCCATCCTTTTACCACTTAACTATAATAAAAACCAAGCCAAAAAGTGTATATAATGTCGTAAAAGTCGGAATTATGCGTGGTTTGTCTTTTTGTTGTTATTTAGGATCAAAATGTGAAAAAAGAAGAAAACAGGGGCTTTCACGGGCTTTTATCGAAGAAAAAGACAAAAGACGAAGTCAAACGATCATGAGTGCAAAAAGAACGGAAGTCAAAGGCCTATTTTGAAGATTTATCAAAGAAAAAGTCTAAAGACGGAAGTTTAACGAAGTCGAAGAACCAAATCAAATAAAAGAAGAAAATTAGAAGTCGAGTTCATTTCATATCGACAAATACCGAGACAAAGTCGAGAAAGACGAAGAATTTAAAAGACGAAAAGACGAGAAGAAAGAAGAAAAGCATCAACACATTTACTCCTCCTATAAATACCCTCATAATGTGTCATTAGGAGGTGGTTAGCTAGTAGTAAATTTTAGTTTAATGTTTGTAAGGTAATTAGTAGTAGCTTAATATTACTTTCTCTCTCTAACTTTTCTTTATTGTTTTAAGCTTTTATATTAATCTTGTATTTTGAATCTTAATCATCTTTAATTCAAGCTTTTTAGATAATCATTCTCATTCTACCTGTCTTAATTTTCATCTTATGTTTTGATTTAGTTAATCATGTAGTTTGCTTAATCTTTATGCTTATTGCTTTATTTAATTGTTTGTTTGATTATTCTTATGGTTTTGATGTGTTTGGTTTTTATAGCTTATTGTGTTTGGTGCTTATTGTGTGATTTCCTTATTTTTAATTAAGTGTTCTTAATAGTTAATTTTATAAAAAGTTGATTTTAAATTTTTAGATTATTAAGTGTTTTTAAAGTTTTTAAATTATGGTTTTTTTTTTGGCATACCTAGGTTTTCGACTCGACATTGCGAGCCGACTAATCCTAGGGCGACTACCCTTTTGGATAGCCCGGAGTCGTCGCAAGTGAACCTCCGTGGCCACCCCTAAGTGTACACACCTAGTGAGGTTTGAACCCTTGACCTCTCCTTTGAGAGTCAAGGACCTTACCACTAGGCCACTTGATGGTGGTTAACTATGGCTTATTTTCTTTTTCTTAAATTTGATTTGGTTAAAGTTTTAGGTAAGTGCTTATTTGATTTTAGCTTATTTGTATTTTTAGTGTTACCCGGATTCATAAACACTCATAACTCGGATTAGGTATAGATTCAGTTTATTCCGACTTATATGCAAATTTGTTAATCCGAATTAAGTTAGAACTCGTTTCCCGAATTGTGAAAAGGACAATATTTCGGATTAGCATTGTGACAGCTTATTCCAGATTGTTTGTCTTAAGCTTTTCCCGGATAAAATCAAGCTTGATATTCCGGATTATTTGTTTGTAGGTTCATTCCGAATTATACCATAACCTCACATTCCAAATTATATTGAAGCTTCATATTCCGGATTATTTTCATCTTATTTCCCGAATTACATACAAACAACAGATTCCGGATTAAGGGTTTGCTGTGATTCCGGATTTTCTTTGACAAGTGGATTCCGGATTGTAGCATACTCTCTATTCCGGATTAAATTGAAAGTTGTGATTCCGGATTGTGACAGGATTTTGGATTCCGACTTGTGTGTTTTACATCTATTTCGACTTAGTTCAAAATCTATTTTCCCGAATTGTTTTATTTTCAAACCTTTTTTTTCCCGCCAATTTTCTTAAAGTTTAATATTAAATTTGTTTTATCTTAAATTTATTTCAAGTTTACATTTTTTTAAGTTTTCAAATTTCCTTTTTAAGTTTTAATATTTCATCATTTATTCTTTAAGTCTTAATATTTAGTTTAAATTTTAAATCTTTCATTGTTACCTTTACTCAACGACATTTACATTTTACTTTTAGTTTAAAATAGATAATCAATTTCTTTTCCTTTCACCAAGAACAACTGAGTCGCACATTAATCCTTTTTCAATTCGAATCGAGACAAAAGGAACTTTTTAGTACTAGTAAAATTTCTAGTATTACTTCGGCTGTAGGATCTATAATGTATGATGTTAGATGCACAAGGCTTGATGTGGCGTTTGCTCAAAACTTGGTCAGTAGATACCAACAGAATCCAGGGAAGCTCCACTAGACTGTTGTTAAACATATTTTAAAGTATTTGAGGAGTACGAAAGATATGTTTTTGGTATATGGAGGGAAACCAGACACATAACTGAATATGACAGGTTTCTGTAATGCGTCCTGGCATGTGATAAAGCCGATACGAAATCTCAGACGGGTTACGTTTTTGTTATCAATGGAGGAGCAGTTGACTGGAAGAGCAACAAACAGACAACGATTGCAATACATGCTACTCAGTCTGCGTACATGGCTGCTTCAGAAGCTGCAATGGAAGTTGTTTGGATTAGGAAGTTTATTGAAGATCTTAGAGTGATGCTTTGAATTAAAGAACCTATAGATATGTATTGTGACAATCCGACCGCAATAATATTTGCCAATGACCCTGGAGTCATGAATGGCGCCAGACACTTCATGCGTAGACATCACTACGTCCGAAAACAAGTTGAAGCTCGTGAAATCAAATTGATAAAAGTTCACACAGATGATAACGTAGCTGATCCTTTAACTAAGGCTTTGCCTAGACCAAAGGTAGTTAAGCATGCCAAGGCAATTGGGCTGCAACTAGCTAGCGAACTCATGCAATAAATCTGTGATTAGTATTCGGATAAAGGACGTTATGACATTATTATCAAATGAAATAAAGATTGGGTTTCGTTTATTTTTATTATTTAATAAGTGTATCCTATTTTATATGTTTTAATCCATGAATTAAAGTTATGCTAAATGTTCGTTGTCGATTAATAATATGGGAATATTATTAAACTAAGACAAATCAAAATAGCAATAGAGTATACTTGAAAGTATATTGATCGATTTTGGATGATATTTGATGAATCAAGTATTGGACTTATCCCAACTATATGATTTTACTTTATGGATCTTTGTCATCAAGTAAACCATAAATAGTTTTCCTTAGACTTGAGATACCAGGAAACTATTGTGAATCTAGTGCATCTCTGTGGAATAATCTAACGCTAAACGTAACTGGTAGCTATAAGGATTGTTTTCCGAAGTGTTTCAAAATGCATAAGTTTTGCTCATGGTCAATATGGAATTTATTTCCTCCAATTTCGTTTTGGAGTTTAATATACTTGGGCCCCTCGTGGGATTAGTAAGATGTTTGGGTGGCCACACCCAAATTTGTTTGGTAATCTTGTTGAATCTGTGAACGAGAAACAGAATGGTTAATAAAAGGAATGACTGAGATCCATATCCTTATTAACATTGTATTAGAAAAAAAAGATAATAATAATGATGCAGAATCTTTAAAAGGTTTTATCCAGGAGACCTTACTCGAGTTGTACTAGTCACATCGCTAAGTGTAACTAGAATCTAGTCAATGCAATCACGATATTCGAAATATGTCCGAATGGGAGCTGTAAGTTTATGGACATATATTAAATAGTCGTGTGGTAGGATCGAACTCGAGATTATGGGATTGCACACAATACGTAAAGAGTTAATTTAATTAATAAATATATTTATTGTATTTATTAATTTATTTAATAAATATATTTATGTATTTATTTATTTAAATCGAGCAAGTAACTATATAACTTTAACGATTGTTAATTAATTAATATTTAAGTATTAACAAATGTTAAAACAATATATAGTAAGCGATTAAAAAGGAAAGAAGGACCGAAGGTTCCGGAACACCCCACAAGGGGTGTTCGACCGTTGGTTAGTGCAAGAGGGGGAGGCAAAAGTTGCCTTTTATTTATTTGGGCTACAATGGGTTGGGGTCTATAAATACACCTCCTTATCCCTCATAATTCACAACATATCTTGAATCTATTTCCCCTTTCTCTCTCTTTTGGTTCGATCACAAGGAGTAAAACACGAAGGGTTTCGGTTGGTTTTCTTGGTTGATCGATTGTGTTGATAATCTAGTCCTAGCCACTCTCTAGGGTTGTTGGGTAGATTAATTACAAGCGTTGTAGCTCGGTTTTCACGTGCTAGAATCACGGTTAGCTCGTTTTTTTACGTATGTACAATATCGTAATATAGTCTTACTTTAGACTATATCTTGGTGTATAGGGTATAAACGCAAATTGGTGATTCGTTCTTCGTCTTGTGGATTTGCTTTAGCGTAAAGGTATGTAACCCTAATTCGATTAATTATAGTTGTGTTATTATTATGATCTTGTTAAATCGCTTCCGCTATATTTGCTTTGATCTCGTTTAGGGTTTTATATAATTGTTATGATACTAATAATCCTTCACTAATTCCATAGTTACGTGGGACGATCTCCTTTCCAAATTCGTTAATCATTTTTTTCCACCGTCTAAGACCACGTTTTTCAAAAACGAGATCACGAGGTTTGAGCACAAGCCGAATGAGTCGTTTAGAGATGCCTGGGATCGTTTTAAGGAATTGCTTAGGCAATGTCCTCATCATGTATTTTCCATGTTGCACCAAATCGACAGTTTTTATAACGGTCTTAATCTTCACGAGCAAGATTCGTTAAATTCCGCCGCGAGTGGTAACTTTTTGTGTGAAACTACGAAAGAAACATTAATGATCATCGAAAATAGATCTAAGGTTTTTCAACTCCGTAGCACACCGAGTGTTTCCAATGTCGCCAATGTTAGTAGTACTAATCCAGAAATTGAGAGGGTTGACGCTAAAGTCGATAAATTGACGAATGTGTTTACGTCATTTTTTTACCGAAATGCAAAAGAAAGACGTTCCCGCTACGGTGAAAGCGGTTGAGGTTTCGTGTACGTTTTCTGGTGGAGCACATAATTATTACGAGTGTGCGGGTACGAATGGTCAAACGTCGAGTGTTAACGCGTTAAATGGAAACAGCAATTTTCAAAATCAAAATAACGTCGGTCCATCACAACAAACGAATTATAGTAACCAAGGCAACAATTTTCAACGTAACAATTTTCAAGGAAATAATCAACATGGAAATCAAGGTCAAAATTTCAATTGGAAAAATAGAGGTTTTAACAACAATCAAAACCGGAATTTTAATCAAAATCAAAATTCAAATTTTCAAAACAACAACCATCAAGGAAACAATTTTTCATGTGGGAATCAAAACCAAGGTTTTAATCAAAATCAAAATGTGTCAAATGATTTTCAAAATTACTTTAAATTAAATGAGGCTAGCATGAAGAGATTAGAAACCCAAATTGGTAAAATAAAAAACGGGTTTTCTAACACTTTGAGAGGACAAAACAATAAAACTGACCAAGGTCAAATGGACATTAAAAAGATGTTTTCGACTCTCATGAACAAACCATCGAGTTCGTCTTCGAGTACGTTACCTAGTGACACCATAAAAAATCCGAAGGAACACGTCAAAGCCACCCCGTCTCATGAAAAAAAATCGAGTGATTACCCCTAACCTTGATGGATTTAAAGTTGTGCATTCGTCTCTACCCTCGACATCAACAACGACTTCATGTACTAAAGTCGAGGGGAAGAAAGTGGTGACCAAGGAAAATAGTGCACATCCTCGTGTACCTCAAATTCCATCAACCATCTAAAAGAGAGTTTCATTGTCCTAACCAAAGTTCACCTTGAAGAAGTTTGTGCTTTGATTCTTCTAAGAAAACCTAAAAGGCATATGGCGGGAAAGGAAGAAGATCTGGGCCAATTTCTACTACCTTGTGATTTTTTAGATTTTGAGGGATGTTTAGCCCTTGCCGATTTAGATGCTAGCATCAATCTCATGCCTCATTCTCTTTGGAAATTGATAAAATTGCGTAATCTTACCCCTACGAACATGATAATCGAGCTAGCAAATTGTACACCACTTAAACCAATTGGTATAGTCGAGGATGTCTATTTTAAGATTGGAAAGTTCACTTTTCCCGCGCACTTCATTATTTTCGATTACGAGTGTGACCCTAAATGCCCCATTATTTTAGGTAGGCCATTTTTATCGACAGCTCATGCCATTATCGACGTTCACGGTGGAATTTTGACTATGAAATATGGGGAGTATAAGATGGAATTTTTCGCGAGTAGATCCCAAATTCAAAATGATCGAAGTAAAACCTAGGTTTCAAAATTGATGATTTCAAAATGTTTACTTTAGCGTAATTAATGAGGCTTGATACATGTTTTTAAATTATTAAAAATAACGATTTTTGAGATGAGGATTTTAATGATAAAGAATACGTTTTCTTACTTGAAAAAGGTATAAGCAAATGTATGAACCAATCATTTTGGGATTTATTCGGCGAAACAAAAGAACAACCAATTCCAAAGGAAAATGTTTGATCCATCACGACAATGACAAAAATTAACTCGTGATCACCACCTTCGAAGGACTATGACTTTAAGGCATCAACTTCTAATTCTATTGAAGTGCTTCCCACTGCTAGCCAAATATCTATTGTGCCTGATTGTGGTAAAATACGACCTTTAATGAAAAAGGCGTAAATGCGGTAAGTATTAAGTGTCGATTAATTAAAATCAAGCAATATTGACCCAAATAAGTTCGCTTCCCAAGGAGGTTTATTGTGTGTGAATAATTCGTAATGATTTTGGATTAATATGAGAGAAATAAAAGATGAGAAATTAGAAGTGACAAAATAAAAATTAATTCTAAAAATTCCCAAAAAATTACCAAAAATAACTCAAAATGAAATAAGATTTTTCAAATGATCAAAACTTTTTCAAACCTTTTAATTAATTTTTAAATGCTAATTAAAGCCCTAAAAATCAAAACAATTAATAAAATGCCTAATTTATTATTTTTCAATTTGTAAAACTCTAAAAGGACTTAATTAAACTAAAAACTATTTTTATAGAATTTAAAAACCAATTAAAACTATTTAAATTGATTAAAATCTAAAATTAAATATTAAAATAATATTAAGAATATAAAAAGTATAAAAATTTCTAAAAAAACATGAAAACTAGTTTATTTTACCCTAAATAATCAAAAAATGAAAGTGAAATTACCAAAATACCCCTATTGGGCCCCCAAATGGGCTAAAAACAAAAACAATCCAACTAAATGGGCTTTTTGGCCCAAAAATCAAACTCAACCAAATAAGCTGAAAATCAACAGTCAGACTCAAAATACAAATATAAGCACAAAAGTCTAAAGGCTCAAGAGCTGAAAATGAGCTTATCACACCTTAATAAGTCAACAACTTATTCTTAATGGGCCAATAAGCCCATTAAGCTATAAGCTAATGCCATAAGCTCTGCTTGAACACACAACATCTGATTGAGATTCTAAATAGATTTGCAAAAAGAAATTTTGAAAAACCTCAAGTAATAAGCCAGAACTTTGAAAAGAACTTTTTCACTAAAAGACAAAATATTCGGGTTTGAGTTCTAGAGGGTTTCAAAAGCTGATTCTTTTTGAAAAAGCTCACAAATAGCTCAACTAAGAATAATCAAAAAGAAAAATCACAAAAATTAAAGTAGAATAAGCTGTAGAAGCAAATAAGCTGGCTGAAAAAGCCAAATAATCTAGTTTTCTAGCAAAAGCTTAACCACAAGAGTTGTAACTTCTCAAATATGATATTAAGCTAAGAAAAATGACACCTATCACAAAAACCAAGTTGTTGCATGTACCAATAATTTGTTCTGAAAAATAAGCCAAATTATGCTTATTTGACCAAAAGTCAAAGTCCACCAAACTTATCGAAATTGCCAAGGATTGTTTATAAGCTTGTTATAAGCAACTTTTGTGAAGAACTCAAGGCTGAGCCCTTGTGAATCAAGTGGCCAGTTAGCCAAATGACAACAGATTTTGGTCAAATAAGGTCAATAAGCCAGTTGGCTTATAAGCACTCAAGCAGGTAAACCAAATAGCACAATAAGTCCACAAGCAGAAAAATAACAAAGTTCAAGCAACCAGATAGCAAGGCATATACTAGATAAGCAAATCCAAGGCACAAATGAGGTGGTCACTTTGTTGATGCAAATGACCAATTCAGCCAACTTTAATGAGCTCTAACAACTAGAATAAGCCACCAAAATCAACAAACAGATATTGCACATATAGTTTATCACCTAAACTCTTCCCAAACAAAAAATCAGACCCTAGATCCAACAATCAAAGATTTTATTGGATCTAATGTGTTTGACCAATTTCAAACCAATATTTTTATATTTTCCCAAAACTTGTCAAACATTTTCCAAACATTTTGAGACTTAACCAATAGCCAAAACCAGTGACAAATGACTTGTTTAGCGTGTCCAAACCGAAAGAACCAAGGGAACAAGGCCATAAGGCCTTTTGATCCCAAAAACCAAACAACCTTGTTTTAGCCCCTTTTCAAACAAATTTTTTATTTCTACACACAACCTACTGATTTTATGCTTCCAATAGCTTACCTAGGTGACAACTAACAAAAGTAAACCAAAAACTTGCAGCCACAAACACAAGAACACCAAATCACATAGCAATCATCATAACAGACTTAAACATAAATTTTTTACAGGAAACTTGAAAGAAACTTATACCTATCCCCCCACAACTTCCTAGGGAGATCAGCAATGCTCCGTCGACCACTCTCAATAACTAGAGAGTGACCAAGGTCCTTGAACAAAGGAGATGATATGTGCCTTGGCTGATGGTTCAAAGTAGAACCTCAAGGACTTGATTTCTTCAACACAAGCAGCAAACAAACCAACCAAGGGCTAAAATCCCTTCACAAGCTTGGTGTGAACAAGCTTGCAAGAGCTTTAGGCTAATGGTAGGGGTTAGGACAGTTAAAAATAAGCAAACAAAATAATGATTTCAAGCTTTTTTCAATCTTGAAAACCTTACCAAACCAAAACGTGTTTCAATCCAAAGATCAGAACAACTTTGTAACATCAAATGGAACTTAGAATTACTCTTAAACACTAGCAAATTTTAAAAATATAAAATGGAATTAAAATTTCTTAAAAATACCAAAATTTTATAAATTTTAAAAAGGGATTACAATGTTTAAAGAGTAAAACTGGAACAAGGCTCTCTCACATGTTGAGGAATCCTTATATAGGCCCCAAGGACTGAGATTACAGTGAAAACCTAGCTACAAAGTCTCTAAAATTCCCTTGAGTCTTCTAGATGCTTGAGGAGACATGAGCAGTCCTATTTGATCCTAGACGTCCATTTTAGCTTTGTGACCAAGCAAGGAGTGTGGGATGTTGATTTGGCCACGTGGCATTCCTTGGAGAGGAAGTTGTCACATGATTGGTTGAAGGCTGAATGGGGTAGGGTCCATGAGTGAAGTGGTATGAGATATCAAGTGTAGGATGGAAATGTGTGAGGGTGAATTGTGTTTTGGTAAAAGTAATTTGGAAAAACCCTTTGCCAGTAAAAAGTTAAATCTGGGTTCATAGGGTGAATAGTGGTCCCCTTTGATCCGTTTTTGTAGGAATGGAAATGTGTTTGGCGCAATTTCATTTCAAATGTTTCAGATGCACAGCTTTAGTCCTTGTGTTTTGGGAAAAGGCTTAAAACAAGTATTTCAGCCGTCCAAAGTGATTTCCTTTGTTATTTAAGTTTCAGATTTCACACTTTTGCCCCAAATAGTTTTCCAAACTATTTTCAAGGATTAGTTTTTCCATTTTGGATATTTCAAGGGCTGATCTTGAACATTCTTCTTCTTTGAAGGTCTTCAATAGATGTTTGACATTATGGAGGACCATTGTTGACAATTTTGAATCTTGAGGGACTAAACTTGCCAAATATTCAAAGTTGAGGGACCATTTTGTAATTTTGACAAACTTAAGGGACCAAACTTGTAATTATGAATAAACAAGGGTATTAAGTGTCATTTATTCATTTATGAGGGCTTATTCTTGTACATCTTCAAAACTTCAAGGTCTTATCTTTGAGAATATCTATAACTAGGGCCCGGTTCATTGTGCGGCTTCATTTCTTGTGTTCGTTTTTCCTTGTTTCTTGTGATCTTTTGTCTTTCGCACGATATCCGTACCTAAAATACACAAGTAAACAAACAAAAGCATATATATGGTACTTTAATGACATTTTATGCATTTAAAGCCCGAAAAGAACGATGAGATCATGTATAAATGCCATCTCATCACTCCCCATACTAAATCATTTCCGTGCCCTCACGCAATGCTAGAATAAAGTATCTAAGAATCTCCAAAATTCAATTTTATTACCCTTTATTGAAAAGTAAAACTTGCTACAATACTACGAAGATGTGTTAAAGACATAATGTATGATTTTCATCACGTGTGTGACTTTTAGGGTCAATGAATAGAAACAAGTGAATGTCACATAGAGTAAAGTTCGTCATCCTTGATTGTCATACATTCCATGCTAAGTGCAAAAAAAACAAGATCATTGTTGGTACAAGTCACAATGATATCACTAGTTATATGTCCAAATTGTGTAATACTTTTTCTCCCCGCAATCCTAGTTATTATGAAAGGAAAAGGTATCTAGAGTTTTTTTTAACTATTCGTCTTGGATCACAAGTGATTCATATTGACTTATTTGAGTATTTATTAGTCCGAAAATAAAGTAGCACAATTTAATCGATAGTTAGCTATAGGAAAAACTCTTTTAAAACGGCTAATCGTGTATCTCCTTAAGTTCATATCTTGGCATAACTCGTTCACGATTTGAGACCTTTCTCGGACCGATATTTGGCATGTACTTCATACTTCGAATCTTTGGAAGACGTTCTTGAAATTATGGTATTCTCTTCATATTTTGGAATTTCTTCACTTGACGTTTTATAGAGATTCTTCATACATGGACCACGACTTCATCATTTTTCTTCAATCGTTATTCTGGATTTTGATATACAATGATCCGCCTACTTTTAGGACTTGGATATATTTATCCTCATACCTTGTTAGGGTCTTTTTGGATAGACTTTCTCCATGATCTTTAGGGGAGTAATTGCTTTTTGTCATGTGTCTCGTCCTTCATATTGATTTTGGAATAATGATTCTTCACATCATCTTGGATATTTAGCATCAAAATAGAGCTCCTCATGCCTTGTTAGGGCCTTTTTAGATCTTCACCAATCTTCGCGTCCCGTTTCAATAAGTTATGCCTTGGCTATGAACTATATTCAACCACGAGAAACTTTTAAACGATCTTGGGCTAGAAGCTAAGTAACCTTTCAAATCGTACGACCTTACTTATTGCAATTATTTTATTCCCAATGCATTGATCTTATGGGAGAAAAAGCCACAATTAAAAACATATGAGTTTTTGAAAGAACATTTTCATGTTCTACTTCTAGCATGATCACTTGTCTAACTCTTCACTTCTCGTTCTTCACTATTTAAAGACCTCTAATTAAAGAGACTCGTAAATACTTAGCCATGCAAGTTGAAATTAAGCCAAATTTGGATTAGCTTCCTTAAGACTATATTAAATCGAAGTTTTGGGTTTTCAAGTCACCTATAGGATCTTCCACTTTCTTAGACTTTTTCAAGTTTAGAGAATGCATTTCAAAGTTCCCTTGATAAGGACTTTCTAGGATCAATTATAGGAACTTGCGAAAATTTCTTTTTCATAACCCGTATGAGCTAAGACTTTCGCGTTTTAAAGCTCCCTATATAAAAGTCTAGCAAAACTTGATTCAAGCGGGTTAAGGAATGTAAAGGGCTCCAAATGCCCATCAAGTCAAAAATTAACTCTTATTCTACCCATCGGAAAATATACATTCGTGTCTTAAAAACACTTATGAAAACTAAGAAAAAATTTAAAATTGGCCATTTTTAGCCTTATTAGCAACAAAACAAAACAAAACGTGAAAGTTGGAAAACATGAGGAAGTAGCAAGGCAAGTATCTATTCACCCCCCAAACTAAAAGTAAACATTGTCCTCAATGTTTCAAGTCTAAAGGTGGAGCATCCCCATACTAGAGACGAAGAGTCGAATGCTTAGGATCTAGCATGGAAAGGGTGTTCAACAATATATCTAAAGCCGTTTATGAATTATGCTAAAACATAATTGTTAGAACAATAAAGGACATGTCATGGATTTGTAAAAAACTTGTCAAGCAAACGATCGAGGCTCACATAAACGAACACCAGAGTCTTCAATCATGGTGATGATGATGATCTATATAACACATTCACAAACAACCATGAGACAACTAGTTGGAAGGGCACAAATCCCTTCTCATTAACTATATTAGAAAGCGATAATATGTATAGTAGATAAGCATGGGATCTCCTTCACGAGGCACCTCGTTTTTTTATTATCGAGTCATGATCTCGACTCGATCCCCTCAATGCTAATTATCAATGGGGAAGGTGACTTGGTTGAGGTCGTCCAAAGAAGGGACTTCCCCACCGAAGTAATGATTAAGCCTATGTCCATTCACCTTGAAATTAGGACCATCATTTTGAGCTAGCACGATGGTCCCATAAGGAAACACTTGTGTTATGGTGAACGGACCCAGCCAACGAGATTTCAATTTCCCAGAAAATATCTTCAAACGAGAGTTAAAAAGTAACACTTGATCACCAACGTTAAAATCCCGGTTTCTAATCTTTGAATCATGAAACTTTTTAGTCTTTTCCTTAAGAATCAATGAATTTTCATAAGCATTATCTCTTAATTCATCCAATTTATTAAGTTGTATTTTCCGGTGATCTCCCGCGGTCTTTAAGTCATAATTGGCATGCTTTAGGGCCCAATATTCCTTGTTCCAATTCAATAGGAAATGGCAATTTTTTTTCCATAAACCAATTTATAAGGAGTACAACCGATAGGTGTCTTATAAGCGGTCTGAAAGGCCCATAAAGCGTCATCGAGTTTGTCGACCATGAAGAACGGTTTTATCCAATCGACCTCTCTAATATCCTCTTCAAAGCTCGGTTTGAAACCTCGACTTGCCCACTCGTTTGTGGGTGATAAGCCGTAGAAAGACGATGTGTAACTCCATATTTCTTTAGAACCTTTTCGAATTGGTTATTACAAAAAATGGGTTCCACGATCGCTTATAATATCACGAGGGGTTCCAAACCGAGAGAATATTTTCTTCAAAAACTTCACTACCACACGAGCATCATTCGTAGGCAAAGCCTTAGCTTCCACCCACTTAGAAAACTAGTCGACAGCGATGAGGATATACTTGTTACCATGAAACGATGGGAATGGACCCATAAACTCAATGCCCCAAATTTCGAAAATCTCACACACTTGAATTATATTTTGCGGCATTTCATCCTTTTGCGACGATTTTCCTTGACGTTGGCAAGAATCACACGACTTCACAAGTGCGTGTGCATCATGATAGATCGTAGGCCAAAAGAAGCCGACATCGAACATTTTCTTAGCAGTGAGGTTGGCACCGTGGTGACCACCCGTGGATCCCTCGTGACAAGCTCTAAGGATTTTAGAAGCTTCGTTACCAAAGACACAACGTCAAACGAGTTGATCTGCACAAACCCGAAAGAGATAAGGGTCGTCCCAAAAATAGAACTTGATGACACGAAAGAATTTCCTCTTTTGTTGTGTCATCATACCCTTGATTATGAAGTTCCCCGCATGGTAATTTTCAATGTCAGAAAACCATGGGGTATCTTCCTTAGAATTCACTACACCGAGAGTCTCGAGAGGAAATGTTTCAGTAATTTCCTTGTTTTCAAAAACATCTTTGTGAGGATCTTTTAAACGAGAGAGATGATCGGCCGCTAGATTCTCGGCTCCTTTTTGTCAAGTACGGTGACATCAAATTCTTGGAGGAGGAGCATCCAACGAAGCAATCTCGACTTAGCATCTTGCTTAGATAAGAGGTACTTGATAGCTGAATGGTCCGTATACACGATGCTTTTAGTCAAGACGAGATAAGGTCGGAATTATCAAAAGCATAAACCACAGCAAGGAATTCCTTTTCTATTGTGGTGTAGTTGAGCCTCGGTCATCATCTTGCTAGCATAATGGATAGGACGGAAGTGCTTTTCATAACGTTGTCCTAAGACGGCCACAATTGCATAATCACTTACATCGCACATGATTTCAAAGGGTAATTCCCAAATAGGAGCAACAAGAATGGGAGCTTCAATAAGTTTTCTTTTAAGAGTTTCGAAAGCTCTAACACAGTCCTCATCGAAGTTAAAAGGAGCATCCTTCTCGAGAAGGTGTGTCATAGGTCGAGTGATTTTCGAGAAGTCTTTGATGAAACGACGATAAAATCCCGCGTAGCCTAAGAAACTCCTAACTCCCTTAACGGTTTTGGGATGAAGTAACTTGGAGATGACGTCTATCTTAGCTTTATCATCCTCAATCCCCGCTTTTGAGACCTTGTGCCCTAAGACGATTCCTTGTTTACACATAAAATGACATTTTTCCCAATTAAGCACAAGGTTGGTTTCTTCACAACGTTTTAACATTTTCTCGAGATTGGATAAACATGACGTGAAGGAATCACCAAACACCGAAAAGTTATCCATGAATACTTCCATCGACTTCTTGATCATATCATCAAAAATAGCCATCATACACCGTTGAAATGTTCCCGGTGCATTACAAATTCCGAAAGACATTCTACGATAAGCAAACGTTCCATAAGGACACGTAAACGTAGTTTTCTCTTGATTGCGAGGGTTGATAGGGATTTGAATGTACCCATAAAAACCATCTAAAAAGCAATAGAAGTCATTTCCCGCAAGTCGCTCCAACATTTGATCTATGAAGGACAAGGGAAAGTGGTCTTTAGGAGTGGCGTCATTTAACTTTCGGTAGTCAATACACACCCTCCAACCGGTCACATCACGAGTGGAAATTAACTCTTTGTTTTCATTAGGCACAACGGTCATTCCTCCCTTCTTAGGGACACAATGGATTGGGCTCACCCATGGGCTATCGGAGATAGGATAAATCATTCCCGCGTCAAGAAGTTTTAAGACTTCCTTTTGATGACATCGTGACTTTTGGGGTTTACCCTTCTTTGACTTTGAATTGCGGGTTTGTAGTCCTCCTCCATTAAAATATTGTGAGTACAAAAGTCAGTACCCTTAATGTCAGAAATTTTCCACGCAATTGCCCCTTTATGAGCTTTAAGAACTTTTAAAAGTGCGGCTTTTTCATTATTAGCAAGATATTTTGCAATAATTACTAGAAACTTGTCATCACCTTCCAAGAATGCGTATTCAAGGTGAGATGGAAGATCTTTCAATTCAAGTATCGGCGGTTCCTCGATTGAAGATTTTTGTTCAACACTCATAACTTCCATCAGCGGAAGAAATTGTGGAATAAGAGTATAATTACCAATAATCACCTCATCTTCATTGTCGATTTCATTAAAAATAAAATCGCCTCCTTGGAATGGAGTGAGATTTGGTGTAGAATTAGCAAGAATCGGATCCAAATATTGGGATTGCCACCTGACGAACTATCGGAAAAACCTAACACTTCTTGTGAAAATTCATCGCAAACCACATCGACTAAGTCAATATGGTTGATGGTATCGATTGCATAAACATGAGAAGGTGTAGAGTTTTTAGTAGCGTTTATAACAAGTTCCTCTTTGTTGAATCTCAAAGTAATAGTTCTTGTATGAACATCGATAAGTGATCTCGAGGTGTCTAAAAATGGACGACCTAAAATTAGAGGAACTTGAGGATCCGCGGGGATGTCAACTACTATAAAATCAAGGGGATAGTAGAACTTCCCCACTTTAACGAAAACATCTTCGGCTACTCCACATGCGAGAATCGTAGAATGATCGACCATCTCGATAGACATGTTCGATGGAGTAAGAGCCGGAAGCGATAGCGATTTTCCAAATGGAAAATGGCATCAAAATAATGCTCGCGCCAAGATCGGCCAAGGTGAGGCATTCTTTCATATCTTGTATATCACAAGAAATGAGAAACTTCCCTGTGTCACCAACTTTTTCTGGTATTCGACTAAGATAAACCGAAGAACAATTAGATAGCTTTGAAAGCTTTTCCTTATTGTTCATCATACCTTTAAAAGTGGAAGCGAAACGAGGCATGTATAACAACGCGTCGGCTAAACTCACATTAAAATGCACTTGTTGATTTTTTTTATAAAAAGCTCAATTTGTTGTTTGTTGCGTTCTTGCAATTTCTCCTTGTTTCGTCTAGATGGGTAAGGTACGGGTGGTGTGGGTAGGGCATAGGCATCAGCCTTGGAATCTCGGGTTCCACAATAGGTATTGGTTCAACCGTAGGTGTGGTATGAGTGGTACTTCGTGGGCTTGTGATATACTCCTTTTCGACCATCACCTCGGGTTGTTTCTCGATTTCCTTCTCCGTAGAAGTACTAGAACGAGAGATTGGTTCCTTGAAAGTTTTACCACTACGAGTAGTAATAACCTTCATTTCTTCCTTCGGGTTTGCAATGGTATCACTAGGAAGACCACCTGAGGAAGAGGGTTTACACATGATTGCTTCAAACATTGTAGCCATTCGATCTTTAAATTTTGATTGCCTTATATTCGTTTTTAACAACTCTTGCTTAATCTCATGTTGACCTTGTTCCATCTTTTGTTGATTTTGTTGAAGACGTTGAACGTTTCCTTCCATTTTATTAGCATGAGTTTTCAATTCATTAGCAAGTTCGTTTTTAAGCTCGTTTTTCAACTCGGACCTTATGCTAATTATCTCACGTTGCATGTTATCAAACTTAGCATCATTTGCCTTTGCATAATCCAAAAATTCTCCATTAAGATTTTTAGTATGAGCATTTTGAAAACCTTGTGTAGTGTTTTGAAAATCACGGTTTTGGTTTTGATTTTGAAATTGCCCATTCCTACTTTGGTAATTACCCTTGTTATAGTTACGTTGATTGCCTTGATAACCACCATTTTGTTTTTTTATAGTTGTTAACATTTTGATTTTGGGGAGCTTGATTTGGGCGGGAACCTTGGCCTTTTTGGTTGTAAGTTCCCGTTGCTACGTAAGCACTCGAAGTGTTACCACCGGCGGTAATGCACTCGGAAAACTCATGAGCTCCACCACAAGATATACAACTCTTTTCAACCGCTTTAACCGATGCGAAATTCAAAGGATCTTGTGCTTTCCAATGTGTCATAAGCGTCGAAAATCTATCAAAAAACCGATTCTCCTCAATTGCTTCATCATGTAAGGCGTTCATGTTACGAGACGATGACGATGACGATGAACCCATATTGGCAACACTCGGTGTGTTACGAGGGTTATAAACCTTAGATCTATTCTCTATAATATTTAAAGCTTCATCGGTCGTTTTGAACAAAAATTACCACCCGCGTGTAACACCCCCATGTTGGTCAAATGCAGCGGAATAGTAATTGGGGTGTTACTTTGGTGGATCGATAGCAAATAGTATACAGAGCATGATCATAAAATATCATTTAAAACATATTACATGAATTTAACTTTACAATTTAAAAGAAACTGTCTTGAAATCAACATTTATTGTTATTTGTAGAAATATCCCAGCCCGATGGTAAACATGATGCTTCCTATGATGCTGGAATCCAATGCACATGAACCTACTTATTTTCCTGAGAAAACATGTTAAAAATCGGTCAACATAAAGTTGGTGAATTCACGGAGTTTAGTTCAAAAAGTATAAGTACTTATATGCCAAACACGACGGTGATAGCAGGACATCACAGCCCAATACTATAGTAGTTCCTACTGCCCTGTAATAGAAGCTAGACATGATTCTCAGTACGCCCAGTGGGTCTATCCTGATGTGGTTTCCCTTAATCCGACAATGACATAAACCTGTTGCTTGGCCTAAGCATTACGTGACAGATGATCACGACAGGTCGGGTGTTGTCAATACCCGAGTAGATCTATCCATACATTTCGTGCTACACTATTAACTATTACAGTCCACGAGAATGGGGCACACAGTAGGCAATAAATTGTTGTTGTCTGTGCATGCTTGCATATAAATAGTTTTTGTATGTTTTCTCCCCCAGTTATAAAACAGTAAAGATGGGGCCATGAACTCACCTCAATAATGGAGCAGTAGTAATAAGTCACTGAGTATGCTGGCACAGTATGATCACGAAGCAGTAGAATTACCTAAGTAATTTATGTGTGTCTCAGTAAATGCACAAATAAAATGAACATATGAATGTAGTTGATGAAAATGCATGATCATAGATTTAATAAGTTGTTATCTTAATAATAATATGCGTTGCATATAATCCCCTAGTATGTGCTTGACTTTATTAAGTAAATCGATGGTTTTAATAATTGTGAAAGTTTTAGTGTTTTAGTAATAATGTAGTCATTTAAGCGGGGTATATTTAGAAATACTAAATATTTTATTGTCGGACCAGTTTATTTATTTGGGTCATTTAGCGGGTCAAATATCCTAAATACATTTTATATTCTATATTTTAAATAAATAAATTAAGTTAATAAATATATAAATTTAATTTACATATAAAAAGTACATGTCTCATGTCGTGAGACATGAGACACAATTCATAATGTTTTAAAAATGAAACGAGAAAGCTACGCATTCAATTCATGCTATGTTTGTTTTTGATATATCTATGCCTTCTGCCATTTTCAAAACTAAATAACGGATTAGGCAATGGCTCACGGAGCGAGCCGAAAGTTCTATCAGATAGGTGGCTGGATAGTCTATAAGTCGGTGTTTTAAGTTTTATAAACCGATGTCGTTTGATAGGTTAAAGTCGTGCTCGAACTAGGTGTCGTGAACCTATCTTAAAGAAAAGTATTTTGTCGAATTACTTTCGATCTCGTCTACGGTTTTCGATAGGGACTTTTGGGTTAAACTAAAAATAGGTTCGTGTAGACGACATGGCCGTCTACGACTTTCATTCTTTACCCGACTTGGGACAAGGTCGTTTAGAGGGTTAAAAGTGGGTCGTAAAAGGTCGTATTTTTCAATACTAAACCGAGTTATATTTTCTATTACACTAAGCCTCATTCGGTATTTTCACCGATTAATATCTAGCGTGTTTCTTAACCATTTTATGTGATTCGAGTTGGGTTATAATCTCGAGACTATAGGCTATGTTTTGCCCCCATAAAACATATGGGAACTTAGTCCTAGGTGGTTCGTTATGGGGTCTAAAGTTAGGTTAGAAACAATAGGGTTGTGACTAGCTTACTATTATTTTCATTTCATAGTTACTGTATGTGTAGTAGTATAGCTTGGAGGGTTTGTTAGTCTTAGCAGCTCATCCTATCTCGTTTATTTGTGTTCGAGGTTGCAAAAACAAGACTCCTATGTTTCTATTAAGCAATTCATTACTAGCTCAAGTACACATACTATGGATCCATATGACGAAAAACAAAAGAAATTAAGAGGACGAAGTATTTGTGAACTCACAGATGGTTGAAGACTAATAATAATGGCGACTAGGGTCTGTTGGTGGCTGGTTGATCTGACCACAACCACAAATCCCACCATGGTGGTGACGGCGTGGTGACGGGTCTGGACAAATCTAGTATAGCAAGGCAGCGGCGTTTATAGGAGATTTATCCATGAGGTGTTGTAGCATGGTGGTTGATGATGGTGAATGAGTCTAGTTCGAGTGCTGGTCTAGGAGTAAGCGTGACCAGTGATTCCAAAATCTTCGGCTACTAGTTTCCCAACGTGCACCCCAAGGAACAAGTAGCTACTGAGCATCCCTACTTCTCGCGAACTAAGCCAAACATTAATCAATGAGTCCAGTATTGTTGCTGCATGATGTCGTGACCAGGAAAACGCCAACGAGCAACCATGGTGTTTGTTTGCATGCCAACAAATAAAACCCAAATCGGGGCGACAAGGTTTTACGTGGGTGTTTATGTTGCTGCTGTAACCAACGAGAGAAAGATGGAGAGGGTTGTATGTGTTTGCTTGCTTCTCAACCAGGAAGGAAAGAGCTCGTTTGTGTTTGTGTCCGTCTGTGTAGGAGCACCAACATAAACTAGATAATTTTTGTTCAAGGTTTGATGTGTAGTGCTTCAGTTTGGTTTAACCCTTTGCTTTATAAGATGAGATATGTAGTGTCTGTGTTATATAGCCGAGAGAAAGAGAGAGATACAATGTGGGATTGGAGTTTGTGGTTTGTATGGGTACACGGTTAGGAGTAACATGTGAAATCTTTGATAGATTTTGCTAGATTTGCAATCTATGGTACACTTGCACACAATTACTCCTTATTAATGATAATGTGATTAGAGTTTCTGGTGTATGTATATACACGACTAGGGTAGAAGCAGGAGAATGAAGGGAGGGAAATGAGTTGGTGTTATGTTTATGTACACATGTTGGAATTTTTGGTTTGTGGTGAGATAATATACACGAGTGAGAGTAGAGGTAGAAATGTTTACACATCTTTGTAAATCATGTAGGGTCCTAGTGTATCTTAGGCTAGTTTATTATAGGTACTTAGTTAATCTTAAGGATGATTTGTTTGTACACAAAGTGACGTGTAGAAGGTGTTTACCAAAGAAAGTTTGATCTCATTTTGGATTGTCATTATTAATTATAATAAATATAATTATTAATTATTTATGTATATAAAATGTGTCTAAAAATAAAATAAGTCCATTGTTAAAATGTCAAGTTTTTAAGAAATATAAGTAAATATAATATTTACTATATTATGATTTCGTTTGTAACGGTCCTTAATAAAAATATTATAGGATGAGTAGTAATAAGAGTAAATCCAGTGACATGTTAAAAGCCCAAAATTTCGGGTTTTACAGCACTTACCCGTTATTTTAGCTTTGTCCTCAAAGCTTAAGATGAAGTTACTCGTCCAGGGAACAAGTGACGACACTTTTTCTTGAACGTGTAATCTTGTGAACTCATATTTAGACTCATAGGTGATATTTAGAATGTAGCTATTGATCGTATGCCTCTGAGGAGCAAATTTTAATGCACAAAGTAATTTTTCTATTATGTTTTGATAATCTACACATTTGGTCCTTCTATTTTTGTAATGTGGCCTTTACGGCACAAATATTTTTCCAACAAAATAACCTTGGGCTTAAATTTAGTTTCAAAAGTGGCAAAATCAACCCCTAGGGTTTTTAATCCGTGTTTATTCCTTAGAGTTTTGTCTTATTATCCCAGGGCTTATAATATGTTTGACAAATGGCAAAATAAGTTCTGATAGTTTACAAGGTTGGATAAAATAGTGCACGCTTGTTTTAAGTCTTGGCTCTATTAAATGTGTTTCATGGGCCTTATCGGGTCTTAGTGTGCATAGATAAGGCTTGTTAATGTTTTAATAGTCCTTCAAGAGATTTTTAAGTCTATTAAGCTTCAATAAGCTTATGTGATGTTGGGAAAAAAATAAGCCAAGAATCAATAGCACAATGCTATGATCCAAGAGAGATGAGCACAAATCTTTCTTAGGTTTCTTGATAAGGATGTAATAGTGATAAGATATTTTGGACGAACCGTGAGTAAAAAATGAATACGCTCTATAGACGGATTAATAAAATAATCTCAATAATGAGTCATGTCGAATATATTTAAGCCCACTTGTTTATAAATTTTTATTTACATCGACAAGCGTCCTTATCCATGTAAAGTAAAAATTTATAACTTCATGGTTCGGTGCCCTATGATTTCTTTATTCAAATGAAAAAGCGTCCTAATTCATTTCAATAAGGATTTCATAGCCCAACCTACTTAAATTTTTCCCGGCAAGGCTTACCATCAAAACAAATATAATATCTAAAAATAAATATTACAAAACCAAAGTGTATTAGTCAATGAGTTGTGTTCCGTAGTAGATGTTCAAATCTAAGGTGATTTGGTTAAGGTTTAGGTTTTGTGGTGAAAGTATAAGTAGTAATTATAAAACGTATAGTTTTAGTAGAATAAAATGTATGACACTTATTAAAATTGATAAGTGTGAAGTTGGAATATCAAAAGGTGGCTTTCGTTGACCCGTATTATTATTTATAGTATAAAGAGGGTATGCTTACATTTATTTTGTAGTGAGTTTACGTACTTTGTAAACTTAAATACTTGTGATCATGGTTTTAGACATTATAAAATCTAAAATAATGTAGGCATATGCTCATATGTTCTAGGTGACTTAATAGTCCCAAAATGATCAATTGTAAGATTGTATGCTCATATAAAATGCAGTCATACGTTGTAAGACGCGTGAAAGTGCCGTAAGATGCTAAGTTATTGTCTCAAGAGCTGTTCAGTATGAGCATCTCTCTTAAGTTATGGCTCACTTGTGGATGTGATATCCCGAGCCCAACGTCATTTATTTAATCCTATTTTACGTATATTTTTGAAATTTTTAAGAATTTTTATCGTGGATTTATTTGACAGTTTAAGTTGAAACCAACGTTTACGGTCGTAATTTAACGTTTGACGAATTAAGAAGAACCGATGACGACTACGATACCGACGGATGCCCAAAACTTACATTTGATTATCGATTGACCGATATTTGAGTTTTTTGAGATTTTTATTTCTATTACGTGTTAAGTCGAGTCGGAACCATATGTATAATCGTTTTGTGTGCGTTTTAACCTTTGGAAAGTAATTTTTACAAATCCTGACACCCACAATTTCTCAAAATCAACTAGTAAGACGTTTCCCGCTATTTATAAGAGACGTTTAAAATTTAGGCAAAAAGAATGCCCAAATTGCACAAAGGACCCCCAAATTTTACAAAAGGGAAAAAGGGAACACACACATCACAAAACATTCAAAAAAAATTCCACCCTCCCCTCTCTCTCACCCTTGGCCGTCGGCCTCTCTCACCACCACCACCAAATCTTCATTTTTTTCTTGTTTTGATCTAAACCAAGTTTAGACCACTCCTTCTAATCCTTTTGTAAGTGTTTTTCCACTATCAAATCAAACATGCAATAACATTAATTTTTCAAGAATCAAAGGTTTTTCAAAAACATGTTTTGATGTAATTAAATTATTAATTTGTGTAATTGGTGATTGGGTAATGTTAATTTATCTATAAAACAAGATGGGGTTTATGTTCTTGGTGATCTACAGCCCCCAAAACCCACGAAGTTGTGGGGGTGTTTGGTGGGTTCATGGTGTTTGATGTTTATGTGTTATGGGTTTGTGTTTTTAGTGATGTTTTTAGTGTTTTAAATGATTTAAACTTATTGCATGTATGATTTAGGATTGGGTTTTGATTAAGATTTGATGTTCTTGATGATATAGGCTGTTTAGAGTGTTTGGGAATGATTATAGGTAATGGGTATAGGCTTAGGTAATGATAGAATGGTTTGGAATCAAGTTTTGAAATGATTTTGGAAGGGTGAATTTAGACCAGGCTGTTTAGGGCTTATTTTCGTGGGTTAAATTTTGAAAACAGGTCATGAACATTGGATGTAGTTGTAGAGCTTTGTTTTAGCTTCGTTTTGGTATAAGGTAGAGCTTACGACTCCAAACGAGTCAAAAGTTATGATATTTTGAAAGTTCGTGTACCGGGAGATGAGAATCAACATAATCCGAAATTATGTTTGGTTTTGGGTCAAATCCCGGGGACCATAGATAGAGTTTGGTAAATGTTTGAAAGTTGATTTTTGGTCTCAAACCTGCACTTGTGAGTCTATTTTTAGACTTAGGTGTTTTATGGGTCAATGGTATATTTCAAATGGGTCAAATGAGTCAAACTTGGTCAATGTGCAAAATCAGTCCGAAAAACGTAGGTTTAGTAATGTGTTGAGTAACGGGTCGTAAAAACAAAAACTTTTAATGGGATTAAAGGAAAACAGCCCATACTTTTGGTAAGTATCGGCGAAATCGTAAAATGGATAGTAACTTTAATAACATTGATAAATGGTATAAGTCTAGTAACAACTACTTGTTTGGTTTTGGCGTGAGTTTTCATAAGCATTAAGTGTTTCGATTTGTGTGTGTTTAGTACAAATATGTACGTGGTGTGTTGATTTGGTTTTCGTACTTTGACTTCTAGGTCAAGTGTTTGATTTTCCCGGGCATCCACGTCGTCGGTGACATTTCTCGTTACGTCTTCACTAGAACCACTACTACTACGCAAGGTGAGTCTATAGCCTCGCTCTTTACTTATTTCAGATGTTTTTACCCGCGAGGGGGATACATTCTATTTAAATGAAAATGAACATAAGTCATGAATGATTGTTGGACCCGAATGTTGCCTTAGAAATTGTGTTGAGTACCTAGTTGCAAAATGCCCTAATTTCATGAACTATTAACTATTGTCTTGCCCTTGTGAAGGGGGAAATAGCCGCTTATACAAAGTGATAGTACTATGGGGTTGACTACCCTATCCGAGACGAGGGCTAGTACGTTGATACCCCTTGCGAACGGATAATTTATGATAAGAGATAAGGTATAATTGCAACTAATTCCTTTAGTAGGGGCACTGGTTTCATCTGAATCACGCCGGTAATTATTACGCGGGTGATTGAGTTAACGGATTAGTGTCATGAGCTTAAACACAATTGTCATATCCTTGAATAATAGATTGTTTGCGCGACAATGCTATTGAATGATCATGATTGGTTTTTAGTACTTATGTTCAACTTATGATTTGATAAACCTATAGATTCGCTCAACCTTTGTGTTGACGGTTTTAAGCATGTGTTTCAGGTAACCAAGATTGATAGCAGCGAAGCATGCGAGGATGGAAGTTGTTGTGGCTTGGCGGTCTACTTGTTTTTCCACCCTTAGTTAACTTAAAACTCTTTTATTATTCTGTCATGTGAGCAAAAATGTACTTTTGGGTTGAGATTCAGTGGGGACCTAACGCAAACTCTGTTTAGTATTATCTTGGCATTTGGAAAACTGTAGACTTGTATGTTTTTAATAATGTTAAATTTATGTTTAAACTTTTACGTCTCTTTGAGTCGTTTGATATAGCTTATGTGTGATGATAACTACGTAGCACCCAAATGTTGTAGTTCCGCTGCGCATAGCATTTGTTGGGGGTGTTATAGATTGGTACTCAGAGCCATGAGTTATAGAGAACTAGGTCATTTTGAAAAATCCTAAACTATAACTTTTGGTGTCGTAAGAAATTGTCCAAGCACACAACTATCCTGCATGGCTCCGGTAAGAATTCTTTAGCATTGCTTTATATTTTAGATGTATCCCTCAAAAATTGATATGAATTCTCTAGTATTTAGTAAGTAAATACTATGATATATATTGAGATATATTGTTGTGTACGTTGAGTACTTATTATCGTAATTTACAAATTCTTGTAAAGATTATCTTATATGTTGCATGTAATTGGCATACGGGCTACATTGCGTTACATGGCAACACTGCGTTGTAATCCTACGTGTATGTAGGAATGGTTGTATGTATAAGTATGTATATACTATGGTATTTAAAGGCATTTCACGCGAAGCAATTGTCCTTGGGTAATTATCGTACATTAAAATGCGGTTTTGTTGAGAATTCGGCCTTACCGCTAATTATCAATCTTGATAATTAATTTATTGTTCGGATAACCGAATATGAACCTCGTTTGATACTCTAGATACGTAAATAACGCTTCGTAACATATTGTATATTGACTAGATTGATCTCGATTGTCGTTATAGCACCGTGATGTGTCATTTTGGACATTTTCTTTTGAAACGTAATTTACTTACGTATTACCTTATTTCCTTTATTCCTTATGGGTTTGATATGTTAGTTGGTGTAACTATAATATAGACGAAGTATAATCAACGATGCGTACATCGTAGCGACGAATCACATGTGTATTTTATAAAACATGGTTGAGGCGTGTCGCCATTTAATCATTGTTTACTATTCTACTTGAATTTTAAGATGTGTTTTAAAATAGACTAGCGTTGTGATCAATCGCGATAACTTGGAATTTGGTTGGTTTTTGTGTTAATTTTGTGGAGTACGATTCCGAGACTCATCCGAGGCCGATAACAACATTTAGTTGACATACGTATTCTCGTTCCATTTATTTCATTTTGTTTTGTTGTTTCATTATTTTGAAGTTAATATTTTACATGACGAGGTCCGACATTTGTGTGAGTTAAGTAAGCACTAAACTTTGTTGATTGAATGAGTTAAACATAAAGTGTTTTACATATTAAATAAATGGTGAATGAAACTTTTGGACAAAAATGACTTATGATGTGTCTTGTAAAAAGTAAAACTCTTATAGAGAGTAAAGTGACAAAGTGAAATTGTTTTTCCTTCAACCTTGGTTGGTATATCATAATAAGTAATTTATACTACTCGTAAAATCTTGTTTTTATATAATAATAATTTGATACTAGAAGCTAGTGATGGATTTGTTAAGAATTTATTTAATATAATTTGAAAAAGGAGTTTATAATAAAATTTACGATATGACTATTGAGTATATGTAACTTGGATTTAGTATGAATTAATTTTCGGGTCAATGTAGCAAACTTTTGGCGTATCTTGTAATATAAAACATGAGTAGAAGAACTGGTCATGTATTTTGGAGATAAAAACTTTGTAAAATTTGTTTTATTTTAAACATAAGGTTATGTTATGTATGCATTGGTATAAACTAGAACACGTTACTTGTTATAGCGAATAAACTGTGATAAAAATCGGAATATACACCTTAAGTAAGAAATTATAATGCTTGAAATAAATTTTTAAACATTGATGGAACGTCATTGGAAATCATTTGTTTATTTAATTGTCGTTATAGAGAATCACTATGCATAATTCGATGATGCTTGTTTAAAATCATTTGAAAAATCTTTTGTTTTATTCCGCTGCGAGATGTGTTAATTTTAAAATCACTTGATAATGGGCTAATGATTAAAAGTTGAATTTTATATATCTTTGAATTATTGAAATAAGCATTTTTGATTAATTATTATATTATTATATTGTTATTATTTTTGAGATTCAAGTCTCGACTAAAATCAGTAATTTATCCGGGATAATACTACGTGAAACGTCTTTGACGCCTGGCTCGAGTCGCGTGAATAAAATATCGCATACAAATCAATTTTAAGGAACACATGTGTATAATAAAAAGTCAAAGGTTGATTTTTAAGAGTTAATTGGACTAGATTGAGTTATTTTGGATATTTGTATATACGTAATAAGATATGTCGTAATAACGTAAAAATTTGAAAATTCTTACTATGTACGTTTTTGGTACTTAAGATATGAATATTATTGAGATTTTGACACAAGTAGCTAGACTTTCAAACTAAATGATTTTGTCGATTATGATAACCGAGTCACCGCATCTACTAATGTTAATAATTTCCGAGAGATTGAAATTTTTCCAGAAATAAAAACTTTGTATAGATTGGAAAATGAAAGGTATAAATTCTTTAATGGTGTAACACAAATTAAAAATGTGTAAATGTCCGGTTTTACAATGTACAAGGTAACACTAATTATTATACGCAACTGGATTATACAACACACGCCTACTTGTATATTATTTAATAAAGATGTATATATAATGTTTTGAGTCACGATGATTCGATCGTACGACATCTCTTCTTCGACTTTGCGAGTCTATATCTGAACTTGAGTGTTCATGCGATTGTTTATTTTAATATTGTCTATGGTATGAAACCATTATTATTATAATTATTTTAAAACTACTATTTCGCTAGTACTTGATGATGAGGGTATGTCACCCGGTATATTTTGTCCTGTTCATGGACGTTGTGACTTTTCTTCTTTCGGTTAATGGAACCTAAAATTATGTATTTACTTGTATGATGCTATAAATCTTCATTAAATTGGTTATTTATTTATAATGGAACAAAAGCGAGGAGGCGAAGCCGCTTTACCAAATTGTAGAGGTGAAAGAACTCGATCTTCCTGGTGAAACTGTTTCTATTCGACCAAGTGATTATTCTCCTCTCTCCGTATACCCTTGGTGGAATGTGTGTGCAACTCGAGACGATGGGAATTATGATTGTTGTTTTATTTTTGACGCTTGTGCTGATATTCAATTTTTACCCCATGTATTCGTAGATCGCTATTGTTATCCCAAGACTTTTGTCATATGTTTGAAGTATTTTCATTTCTAATATAGTTAATTATAGTTGGAAATTATATTACTCGTTTACCTCGTTCGATCTCATTGATTTATGATTTTATTACTTGTTGTGCTTGCAATGATTTTTAATCATGAACCACCTTACCGTTATTTTGTGAGTAGTCTATTTTGAAAATATGTATGTGTGTCAAATGGTTCGTTGAACCAAATGCAAAGGGTGTCGATTTATTTATTTAATTATTTATTTATTTTCTAAAAAAAAGGGCAAAGCAAAGGTATGTTTTCAAAGTGGACGAAAAAATGGTTGATGTGTTTCTTAAAACGATAGAAACAATATTTTCCCATTTCAAATTTCATTTCAAATGATTTAATTATTTTGAAGTATGGGTCGAAAACTTTCGTAGTCATATTTGGTATGTAATTAATAATGTTTGTGTCGTCACTCGATCCTCAATTATGCACATCTTAGCTAACTATGCATAATTCGGGAAGAGTCCTGTTTTGTTAATTGTCGTTGCTTGGTCCTCAAGTATGCATGATCTAGCTAGTTATGCATAGTTTTGGAAGGGCAATGTAGTTTCAAATCAATTGGTCATCTTTAAAATAGGTAGTGTTTTTGATAGATGTTTGGATGAGAACGTTTTTAAAATGATGGATCCTTATGCATGTAGTCGTAATTTCTTTGATTCTTAAAGAAAATTTTTGAATTTTCTTGTGTTCTTTGAAATCTTTTCTTTTTGTTTGGTGTTGACTTAGTAAGTCACTGTGACCGAGTAACTTTGGAAAATGTTTTTATGTGTGTGTGTAACGTGCGAATTTCATCGGAATCACGAGGGTGTTGATGAAATACCAAAGGGACTCGTACCGACACTGAGAAGAAATTTTAAACAAGAATAGAAGACTGCCAAAGTAGAGGAAATCAGAGTTCGAGTGACTCTGAGGGGAATGACGAAGACTTCTCCTACATCAAACGTATCGTACCTTATTTATTTTCTTTTCTCGTTCATTTGATATGTTTAACGACACGCGATAAACTGTTGAAGTTTGCCAACTGTGCATCGGTAGTTGGAAGACAATTCCATTGCCGTCTTCGTTTATTTAAGTGAGGAATCCTCTTTGCTTGACTCAACCATCCTTGATTATCGATGGTTAAACGATAGATAAACATAGTTGATGTTTTTATGGTGAACCCTTGCCTTTTATGTATTTATGTGGTAAGTGATCTGGACGAGTGATCGTAAGTTGTGAGAACTTGAGACGACATTGTCCAATGAAGTCCGATCATGGAGAACACGTGTCATGTAATTTTTTTTGTTAGGAACGATGATGCTTATTGAGATTTAGACCACGGTTGGGACGAAAGTGAGATGGTGTTCTTGTAATATTTTTTGTGTATGACTCCATGGGTGAGTGCCCTGCGATGACACATGTATGTATTTTTTTTTTATATGCATCCATAGCTGGCAAGCTCGTAAACCTTCTTTAACTTGAAATGTTCTTTTGACTGGACTCATCTGGTATCCTGTCAATATTTCTTATTTTATCATGGCTTGGCTGATTAGCAAGCATGAGTTAACTTGATTGAACTAATTGTTTTGGCATGGTTTGGCTATGTTGCCAACATGTCGTACTGTGGTTGTTTGTGATTCATAATGGCTTTTGTGTTTGATTGGTTTTGATGTTTTCGAGAGAGTTATGTATACGTCGAATGATTAGCGTATCGATGAATTCGTTTTTGACGAACTAGGGTTGTATGTACGTAATATTGCGATAAGGTAATTTTGTACGACTAGTAATAATTACTTCGTCTTGTATATTCTGAACGTTTTCGATGGGGTTATGTGTGACCCGTGCGATTTTATTTTGTGATAGTTGTTTTTATGAGATGATGAACCAAGTGAAAGGACGATTCGAAAGTTGGAAGACATGCTCTGAACGTGTGTGATTGATTTTGATAGTTGTTGAGATCGATACTTGCCGTTGGTAGTATCTTTGTACAACGACATTTACCATGGTAGCATTGAAGCTGCAGCCTTTGAGGAGTTATGATGATGAAAATATAGATCGCCAGTTGGATAGAATGAAGTAATAAAAAGTCAGTTGAATGGGCTCGAAATGATTCGAGAAGCTATGGAAGAGATGGTGTAGATTAAGAATCACTCGCTAACCGCGAGAAGCTTTGAAAAGAGACGTGTTGATAACCGTAGGAAGAATTTGGGAAATTGAAGTGGAGATCATGGATCGAGATGTTAAGAGATTTAAGCAAGGTATAACACTCATTGTGAAGGTGTGATGGAACCAGAGACGTGAACCGAAGTCCATATTAGAACGTGAATACCTCTATAGTAAGAAGTACCCCCATCTTTCTAGTAGTACGAAATGCGAGTATAAGAACCGGAGAGCGCCGGGACGTCTCTCCTTTAAGGAGGGTAGGATGTAAGACCCGTGAAAGTGCCGTAAGATGCTAAGTTATTGTCTCAAGAGCTGTTTAGTATGAGCATCTCTCTTAAGTTGTGGCTCACTTGTGGATGTGATATCCCGAGCCCAACGTCATTTATTTAATCCTATTTTACGTATATTTTTGAAATTTTTAAGAATTTTTATCGTGGATTTGACGGTTTAAGTTGAAACCAACGTTTACGGTCGTAATTTAACGTTAGACGAATTAAGAAGAACCGATGACGACTACGATACCGACGGATGCCCAAAACTTACATTTGATTATCGATTGATCGATATTTGAGTTTTTCGAGATTTTTATTTCTATTACGTGTTAAGTCGAGTCGGAACCATATGTATAATCGTTTTGTGTGCGTTTTAACCTTTGGAAAGTAATTTTTACAAATCCCGACACCCACAATTTCTCAAAATCAACTAGTAAGACGTTTCCCGCTATTTATAAGAGACGTTTAAAATTTAGGCAAAAAGAATGCCCAAATTGCACAAAGGACCCCCAAATTTTACAAAAGGGAAAAAGGGGACACACACATCACAAAACATTCAAAAAAATTCCACCCTCCCCTCTCTCTCACCCTTGGCCGTCGGCCTCTCTCACCACCACCACCAAATCTTCATTTTTTTCTTGTTTTGATCTAAACCAAGTTTAGACCACTCCTTCTAATCCTTTTGTAAGTGTTTTTCCACTATCAAATCAAACATGAAATAACATTAATTTTTCAAGAATCAAAGGTTTTTCAAAAACATGTTTTGATGTAATTAAATTATTAATTTGTGTAATTAGTGATTGGGTAATGTTAATTTATCTATAAAACAAGATGGGGTTTATGTTCTTGGTGATCTACAGCCCTCAAAAGCCACGAAATTGTGGGGGTGTTTGGTGGGTTCATGGTGTTTGATGTTTATGTGTTATGGGTTTGTGTTTTTAGTGATGTTTTTAGTGTTTTAAATGATTTAAACTTATTGCATGTATGATTTAGGATTGGGTTTTGATTAAGATTTGATGTTCTTGATGATATAGGCTGTTTAGAGTGTTTGGGAATGATTATAGGTAATGGGTATAGGCTTAGGTAATGATAGAATGGTTTGGAATCAAGTTTTGAAATGATTTTGGAAGGGTGAATTTAGACCAGGCTGTTTAGGGCTTATTTTCGTGGGTTAAATTTTGAAAACAGGTCATGAACATTGGATGTAGTTGTAGAGCTTTGTTTTAGCTTCGTTTTGGTATAAGGTAGAGCTTACGACTCCAAACGAGTCAAAAGTTATGATATTTTGAAAGTTCGTGTACCGGGAGATGAGAATCAACATAATCCAAAATTATGTTTGGTTTTGGGTCAAATCCCGGGGACCATAGATAGAGTTTGATAAATATTGAAAGTTGATTTTTGGTCTCAAACCTGCAATTGTGAGTCTATTTTTAGACTTAGGTGTTTTATGGGTCAATGGTATATTTCAAATGGGTCAAATGAGTCAAACTTGGTCAATGTGCAAAATCAGTCCGAAAAACATAGGTTTAGTAATGTGTTGAGTAACGGGTCGTAAAAGCGAAAACTTTTAATGTGATTAAAAATGGGTTTTCTACAGTTCTTAAGGTATTTTTGAGAATTTTCCCAAATTTTATAAAAGGGTATAAGTCTAGGAAAACAGCCCATACTTTTGGTAAGTATCGGCGAAACCGTAAAATGGATAGTAACTTTAATAACATTGATAAATGGTATAAGTCTAGTAACAACTACTTGTTTGGTTTTGGCGTGAGTTTTCATAAGCATTAAGTGTTTCGATTTGTGTGTGTTTAGTACAAATATGTACGTGGTGTGTTGATTTGGTTTTCGTACTTTGACTTCTAGGTCAAGTGTTTGATTTTCCCGGGCATCCACGTCGTCGGTGACATTTCTCGTTACGTCTTCACTAGAACCACTACTACTATGCAAGGTGAGTACTATGGGGTTGACTACCCTATCCGAGACGAGGGCTAGTACGTTGATACCCCCTGCGGACGGATAATTTGTGATAAGAGATAAGGTATAATTGCAATTAATGCCTTTAGTAGGGGCACTTGTTTCATCTGAATCACGCCGGTAATTATTACGCGGGTGATTGAGTTAACGGATTAGTGTCATGAGCTTAAACACAATTGTCATATCCTTGAATAATAGATTGTTTGCACGACAATGCTATTGAATGATCATGATTGGTTTTTAGTACTTATGTTCAACTTATGATTTGATAAACCTATAGATTCGCTCAACCTTTATGTTGACGGTTTTAAGCATGTGTTTCAGGTAACCAAGATTGATAGCAGCGGAGCATGCGAGGATGGAAGTTGTTGTGGCTTGGTGGTCTACTTGTTTTTCCACCCTTAGTTAACTTAAAACTCTTTTATTATTCTGTCATGTGAGCAAAAATGTACTTTTGGGTTGAGATTCAGTGGGGACCTAACGCAAACTCTGTTTAGTATTATCTTGGGATTTGGAAAACTGTAGACTTGTATGTTTTTAATAATGTTAAATTTATGTTTAAACTTTTACGTCTCTTTGAGTCGTTTGATATAGCTTATGTGTGATGATAACTACGTAGCACCCAAATGTTTTAGTTCCGCTGCGCATAGCATTTGTTGGGGGTGTTATATACGTATAGGAAAACTATATGATTGTATGCTCATATAAAATGTAGTCATACTAAATGTTCAATGAATAATAGTATGTCTGTATGCTCATAAAAATGTAGTCATACGAAATGTTCAATGAATAATAGTATGTCTGTATGCTCATAAAAATGTAGTCATACGAAATGTTCCTGTGATCCTATGATTGAATACTCACAATCATAATGTATTGTTCAAAGTTCTGTTGGCCAAGTGTTCGAATACTCACAGATATGTTATAATGTTCAAAGTTCTAGTGATCAAAATGAATGAATGCTCATGTATGATGCATATAATAGTGCAAAGTTTTTTTTTCATGCTGTAAAACATGCTGTAAAACATTATGCATTGTTTGAAAGGAGTAATTTTACCCACTGGCTAGTAATACTAGCTAAAAATTTAGTATGAAATTTGTTAAGTTTAGTTAGATACTAATGATTTTATTAGATTCAAAGACCAGATAAAATTTCTGAAGAGTAAATAAGATTTCCAAAGAGTTAGTGCGAATAAATTTTCTCAAGATTTACAAAAATCTAGTTAGATTTTTCAAGATTTATCATAATCCAATTATATTTTCCAAGGATTTATAAAGATTTGGTTAGATTTCCAAAGATTTACAAAATCTAGTTATGATTCTCAAAAGATTTTCAAAGATCTCGTTAGATTTTTAAAGATCTACTAAGATCTAGTTAGATTTCCCAAGATTGTCTAAGATTTATAGAATCTAGTTATAATTTCAAATATTTATAAATTCTTGTTAGATTTTCCAAAGATTCACAGTATCTAGTTAGATTTTTAAAGATTTATAAAAACTTGTTAAATTTTCCAAAGATTTATAAAGATATAGTTAGATTGTATTTGGATATTCTAAGGATTGTTATGTACAAAGTGGTTACGATGCATTGTTTCGGGTCATCATACTTTAGAAGCCATTCTATAAAGTTTGAGGAGCGAGGGCACTTTAAATCGTAAACCCAACCACCCAGTCAAAACGTAATATCGAGATGGAACATCTTTAGTATAAAGCTCCCTACTAACATGACATGTTTGTATTCCAAATAGGGTTTCATTAAATACCTTAAGTATTTTAATAGCTTCATAAGGGTATTACAGAATCGTAATATGTAAGGCACGTAAAGGGTTAGTTCACATAATATGTATGCTCTATATGCTATATGCCAAACTATTAGGGTCCCAAAAAATCAATTTTTCCTTAAACTGATTTTTATGTTCAGTTATAGTCCAGTTTAAAATTTTTATTATTTAAAAATTTTTAAATTTTTTGATCTGGTTCTCTATAACTATCGCTCTGATAACATTTCTCTAACACCCCCATGTTGGTCAAATGCAGCGGAATAGTAATTGGGGTGTTACTTTGGTGGATCGATAGCAAATAGTATACAGAGCATGATCATAAAATATCATTTAAAACATATTACATGAATTTAACTTTGAAATTTAAAAGAAACTATCTTGAAATCAACATTTATTGTTATTTGTAGAAATATCCCAGCCCGATGGTAAATACGATTCTTCCTATGATGTTGGAATCCAATGCACATGAACCTGCTTATTTTCCTAAGAAAACATGTTAAAAATCGGTCAACATAAAGTTGGTGACTTCACGGAGTTTAGTTCAAAAAGTATAAGTACTTATATGCCAAACACCATGGTGATAGCAGGACATCACAGCCCAATACTATAGTAGTTCCTACTGCCCTGTAATAGAAGCTAGACATGATTCTCAATACGCCCATTGGGTCTATCCTGATGTGGTTTCCCTTAATCCGACAATGACATAAACCTGTTGCTTGGCCTAAGCATTACGTGACAGCTGATCACGACAGGCCGGGTGTTGTCAATACCCGAATAGATCTATCCATACATTTCGCGCTACACTATTAACTATTACAGTCCACGAGAATGGGGCAAACAATAGGCAATAAATTGTTGTTGTCTGTGCATGCTTGCATATAAATAGTTTTGTATGTTTTCTCCCCCATTTATAAAACAGTAAAAGATGGGGCCATGAACTCACCTCAATAATGGAGCAGTAGTAATAAGTCACTGAGTATGCTGGCACAGTATGATCACGAAGCAGTAGAATTACCTATGTAATTTATGTGTGTCTCAGTAAATGCACAAATAAAATGCACATATGAATGTAGTTGATGAAAATGCATGATCACAAATTTAATAAGTTGTTATCGTAATAATAATATGCGTTGCATATAATCCCCTAGTGTGTGCTTGAGTTTACTAAATAAATCGATGGTTTTAATAATTGTAAAAGTTTTAGTGTTTTAGTAATAATGTAGTCATTTAAGCGGGGTATATTTAGAAATACTAAATATTTTATTGTCGGACCAGTTTATTTATTTGGGTCATTTAGCGGGTCAAATGTCCTAAATACATTTTATATTCTATATTTTAAATAAATTAATTAAGTTAATAAATATATAAATTTAATTTACATATAAAAAGTACATGTCTCATGTCGTGAGACATGAGACATAATTCGTAATGTTTTAAAAATGAAACGAGAAAGCTACGCATTCAATTCATGCTATGTTTGTTTTTGATATATCTATGCCTTCTGCCATTTTCAAAACTAAATAACGGATTAGGCAATGGCTCACGGAGCGAGCCGAAAGTTCTATCGGATAGGTGGCTGGATAGTCTATAAGTCGGTGTTTTAAGTTTTATAAACCGATGTCGTTTGATAGGTTAAATTCGTGCTCGAACTAGGTGTCGTGAACCTATCTTAAAGAAAAGTATTTTGTCGAATTACTTTCGATCTCGTCTACGGTTTTCGATAGGGACTTTTGGGTTAAACTAAAAATAGGTTCGTGTAGACGACATGGCCGTCTACGACTTTCATTCTTTACCCGACTTGGGGCAAGGTCGTTTAGAGGGTTAAAAGTGGGTCGCAAAAGGTCGTGTTTTTCAATACTAAACCGAGTTATATTTTCTATTACACCAAGCCTCATTCGGTATTTTCACCGATTAATATCCAGCGTGCTTCTTAACCATTTTATGTGATTCGAGTTGGGTTATAATCTCGAGACTATAGGCTATGTTTTGCCCCCATAAAACATGTGGGCACTTAGTCCTAGGTGGTTCGTTATGGGGTCTAAAGTTAGGTTAGAAACAATAGGGTTGTGACTAGCTTAATATTATTTTCATTTCATAGTTATTGTATGTGTAGTAGTATCGCTTGGAGGGTTTGTTAGTGATAACTAGATTTTACTCAGTTAAAAAGTTGTTCTTTGTCGTGGTCTCTTCGAATTGAAAAATGGATTAAAGTGTGACTCAGCTGTCTTTTGGTGGGAAACAAATAGTTGTCGTTGTAGTAAAAGGAAAGGTGCAAAAACTATTAAAGTAAAAGGCAAGTAATTTAAATCTAAATCTAAGTGAAAATAAATGGTGAGAAATTAAAGCATGGCGAAAAGTAAATAACGCAATTGAAGTAACTAACGCAAACTTAAAACTATCCTAAAGGCAAACTTAAACTAAGGCAAGCTTAAAATGAATCTAAGGCAAGTAAACTTAAAGTGCGAATAAGTAAAAAGGCGGGAAAATTAAAGCTTAAGAATTTAAAAACGTAAACTTGAAAAAAACTAAAAATGCTCATTCGGAAAATACCCTCATTCGGAATAATCACTCATCCGGAATGTCACCTTCGTTCGGAATAATTCTTCTTCACTCGGAATATTTACCTCATGCGGAATAAATGGCTCATCCGGAATATTTGAACAAAACCTTCATTCGGAATATACTCTTCATCCGAAATATTAGCTCATCCAGAATATCCCTTCATCCGAAATAAAAGCTTGATCTGGAATAAATCTTTATTCGGAATATGTCACTTATCCGGAATAAATCCTTTATTCGGAATATTTGCCTTGATCCGAAATGTTTGCTTGGTTAGGAATATATTGCTGATCCAAAATAAAGTCTTGATCCGGAATAAACTAGAACAAACCCTTCATTCGGAATAATCAAAACTCAGCCTTCATCCGGAATATCACCTTTATTCGGAATCTTTGCTTCACTCAGAATAATCCACTTATTCGGAATATGTCACTTATCCGGAATAATTAGAAGAATTCCTTGGTTCGGAATGAAGTTGTTGATCCGGAATAATTAAGTTGATCCGGAATATGGGCTTGGTTCGGAATAATCACAACACCACCTTGATCCGGAATAAACAACTGATCTGGAATAATCAATAAAGTCCCTTCATTCGGAATGAATGGCTTTGATCCGGAATAACCTGGGAAAAACAGTTACGAAGAACACGGAAACAAAAATAACACGAATGTAGACAAAACTAATCCAAATCAACCAAAAGATTAAATCAAACTAATCACTAATGATCAACTAACAAATACTAATCAGTCCAAATCAATAACACTAACAATAATAATCACAATAATCAAAACCCACTTAATCAATTTAATAAAAACTCAATAACATGAACATAAACAATAATCATAAAGATTAAAGATTAAACAAGAAAGGAAGATAAGATATTAACAAATTAAAGTAAAGATTAACAACAATAAAAAGGAAACTTACTTGAAATTAAAGGAATTTAAGGTGCAAGACAATTAAGTAAATGACATGATTTTAAAGAGCAAGTAATTAAAAATGGAAGAACTAATTGTCACTATTAGCCAACCCAATGAAATGAAATGAAATGAAATCTATTTATAGGGGATTAGGGAGGTGCTTAGTGGAAGCTTCCTCCCCTCTTTCTTCTTTCTTTAATTATCATTAAGTCCTTGTCTTCTTAATTCTTCGACTTTTGTCTCGGGATTAATAAACTTGTCTTGTAATTTCTTCAATAAATTAGACTTGAGTTCTTCGGCTTTTAGTAAGCTTCCTTCTTTTGAATTTTTCTTCGATAAATCTTCAGAATTGGTCTTGGACTTCCGTTCTTTTTGCACTCTTGATTTCTTGACTTCGTCTTTTGTCTTTTTCTTCGATAAAAGCCCGTGAAAGCCCGTGTTTTCCTCCCTTTTCACATTTTGATCCTAAATCACAACAAAAACACAAACCACACATAATTTCGACATTTATGACATAAAATACACGTTTTGGCTTGGTTATTATTGTAGTTAAGTGGTAAAAAGGATGGGTGTTTACACAGCTATCAGTTAGTCTTAGCAGCTCATCCTATCTCGTTTATTTGTGTTCGAGGTTGCAAAAACAAGACTCCTATGTTTCTATTAAGCAATTCATTACTAGCTCAAGTACACATATTATGTATTCATATGACGAAAAACAAAAGAAATTAAGAGGACGAAGTATTTGTGAACTCACAGATGGTTGAAGACTAATAATAATTGCGACTTGGGTCCGTTGGTGGCTGGTTGATCTAACCACAACCACAAATCCCACCATGGTGGTGACGGCGTGGTGACGGGTCTGGACAAATCTGGTATAGCAAGGCAGCAGCGTTTATAGGAGCTTTATCCATGAGGTGCTGTAGCATGGTGGTTGATGATGGTGAATGAGTCGAGTCCGAGTGGTTGTCTAGGAGTAAGCGTGACCAGTGATTCCAAAATCTTCGGCTACTAGTTTCCCAACGTGCACCCGAAGGAACAAGTAGCTACTAAGCATCCCTACTTCTCGTGAACTAAGCCGAACATTAATCATTGAGTCCAGTATTGTTGCTGCATGATGTCGTGACCAGGAAAACGCCAACGAGCAACCATGGTGTTTGTTTGCATGCCAACAAATAAAACCCAAATTGGGGCGACAAGGTTTTACGTGGGTGTTTGTGTTGCTGCTGTAACCAACGAGAGAAAGATGGAGAGGGTTGTATGTGTTTGCTTGCGTCCCAACAAGGAAGGAATGAGCTCGTTTGTGTTTGTGTCCGTCTGTGTAGGAGCACCAACATAAACTAGATAATTTTTGTTCAAGGTTTGATGTGTTGTGCTTGAGTTTGGTTTAACCATTTGCTTTATAAGATGAGATATGTAGTGTCTGTGTTATATAGCCGAGAGAAAGAGAGAGATACAATGTGGGATTGGAGTTTGTGGTTTGTATGGGTACACGGTTAGGAGTAACATGTGAAATCTTTGATAGATTTTGCTAGATTTGCAATCTATGGTACACTTACACACAAGTACTCCTTATTAATGATAATGTGATTAGATTTTGTGGTGTATGTATATACACGACTAGGGTAGAAGCAAAAGAATGAAGGGAGGGAAATGAGTTGGTGTTATGTTTATGTACACATGTTGGAATTTTTGGTTTGTGGTGAGATAATATACACGAGTGAGAGTAGAGGTTGAAATGTTTACACATCTTTGTAAATCATGTAGGGTCCTAGTGTATATTAGGCTAGTTTATTGCAGGTACTTAGTTAATCTTAAGGATGATTTGTTTGTACACAAAGTGACGTGTAGAAGGTGTTTACCAAAGAAAGTTTGATCTCATTTTGGATTTTCATTATAATAAATATAATTATTATTTATTTATGTATATAGAATGTGTCTAAAAATAAAATAAGTCCATTGTTAAAACGTCAAGTTTTTAAGAAATATAAGTAAATATAATATTTACTATATTATGATTTCGTTTGTAACGGTCGTTGATAAAAATATTATAGGATGAGTAGTAATAAGAGTAAATCCAGTGACGTGTTAAAAGCCCAAAATTTGGGGTTTTACACAGCGGCGACATTCAAATAATCTCGTTCATGATCGTTAAGCCCATTATAAAAAGTATCAATTTGATGCAATTCCGAAAAATCATGGTGAGGACATTCATGGAACATTTCCTTAAATTGTTCCCATGCCATTGAAAAACTTTCATTATTACGTTGTGTAAACCTTGAAATCTCATTTTTCAAATGTGTTTTTAGATGGTGAAAAAAATTGGTTCACAAACTCAAAGACGAGATCATTCCATGTCAAAATAGAATTTGGCGGTTCTTTCTCGAGCCAAATTTTTGCGGGTCCATCTAACGAGTATGGAAACAACATCATCTTAATGGCGTCATGTGGAACATCCTTAAACTTTCTTGTTGCGGTGAGACGAATGAAATTCCTTATGTGATAATGCGGGTTGTCTTTTTCATGTCCTTGAAACTTGTTTGCTTGTAGCATCGACATTAAACCCGTCTTAATCTCGAAATTCTCCGCAAGGATGGCGGGAATCACAATAGCTTCTCCAAAACCCTCGGTGGGTGCTTGAAGCAACTCCATCATAGTACGATTAGCCATAGTGACTATTTGTTCTACAACGGGTTCGATAATTGGAGGTTCTTCTTCAATCAATTGATCTTGATTTCCTTCGTTTTGACGACGTTTGCGAGCTCGTTTTGCTTGAATACGAGTTTGCATAAACGTGACGTAGAACGTGGAGATGAGCAAAGAAGATTAGTTTGGGTGTTCTGTTGATTTTCAATTTTTTTTTGTGTTTTTTGATTGTTTTTTATTTTTTGGGTTTTGTGTGTATTTGTAGACAACAATCTACCAAATCTCTCCTCGAATCTAACTCTTGATTAAAGAAGCATCAAAGGAATGAAAATGATCACGTGGAGTGAACGCCTTCAATTAACTTTAGAACTTTGGTGAAAACCAAATTGTTCAAGAGGGTTTAATCACAAAGAAACCAAGCAAATATATATGATACGTAATAATACTTTGGGCGGCTAAACCCTCGATTAGCCTTCAATATCAAATACTCACAAGTGAACGGGGGGGGGGGAATGAGGTGGCGCGAAGCACTTAAGTACCTAGCTTCCCTTTAACGGCCTTTTATTGCACGTTGCCTATCTATTCAGCATGTAGTTCGTATTTTTCAAAATCGAGCTTCACGAAAGTATTTAAGAGATCAAATCCCAATTGAGGTTGTGTTTTCACACTTTTGGAGATATTTTGAATTTGTTGTGATACTTATACAATATAGTAATAATAATTTCACAAGAAAAACGAAAACAACCGATAATACGTGTTAATAGATTTCTATTTAACACAAATACTATTTATAGTTAGATATTAAAAACAAAATGGACAAATTAATCACGACACACCTCCCCGGCAGCGATGCCAAAATGATGTGGAAACCTTGGTTTCCTCGATCTTTTAGCTACTAGGAATGACCATTGTTCATATGATTAAACGATCATAGCGGAATAGAACAACAATCATTAAACAAGGTGTTTAGACACAATAACACAAGAATTAAACAATTGGGTTGCTAATTATATTAATAATCAACAACCACTAGACGTGTATACATTAATCCCACGTCTAGTGCAACACACGCTTTAGGTTTACATTGTGATTGAAAGATATGAATAAAAACCTAAGACCCTTGTTCTTTTTATAGACTAAAGATTAGGGTTTACAAGAGATAATTATGAATAAACATGTAAATATTCTATTTAAATAACTAATACAGAATATTACCAAATAATATTCTGAATACTTATCCTAAATAGATATTTCCAACAATGTTTGACTTTTGTTGACTTCTGTCAACGCCTAATTTACTCTTGACAACGCCTAATTTACACTTGTCAACGCTTAACAAATGCCTTCATGTTTTCTTCATTTTTGAGTTTCTGCCACATCAACTTTTTGACTCAACAATCTTCCCCTAGTTGATGTCGGCAAAACTCTATGTGTATCTCTTGTAAGTTGTACATCATCTTCAAACTGCTTCCCCTCAATTGTAGAATGTATGTCTTCCCCTTTTTGTCACATCAACAGGGAAGTAAACAATGTACGCAATCTTGAAGATTCTCCAAATGTAGGCTCTATGTAATGATTTTGAAGAAAAATAAATATTATATTCTTGATGTAGAAGTAGAATAACCCAACCTTGTGTTTCATGTCTTGTACTATCCATGTGATGAAGAACTTATACCATTGGAGAAAAATATAAGTAGACCTCGATCCCATTGTCAAAATCCTCATCCTTTGTGAGACACTGTGCACGATAATGTAACTCCTTAAAGTGATATCAATCTGTCTTTGATAGATATGACAAGTCTTCGTCACCAACCATTAAAAGCACAAACAAGTTACTTTAAAAGTCAACGACTGGGAGTTCACAAATTTAAAATATGATAGAACCCAAACCCACGAAAATCTTCTTCGAACATCAAACTTACCATAAGAATTCTCCCCCTTAAGTCAACACCTCTTCATGATGAATTGTTGCTAACTTACTTAAAAATCATTGACCCCTTATAAAAATATCCGAGCCATAAATATCAACTGGATATTCTGATAAAAACGGAGATCCCATGTACCTTCGTGTGTAAATACCTATTTTGTGTGCCAAAATCATATCAATTTTTCAAACAGCAGCTATTCCTTTTGTTGTCCAATATCTTCCTTTGTCCAAGATATCAACACTGTGTGTTTTCGAATATCGGACCACACTTGACAGCGTTTGAAAAACCATATATCGGACAACAAGTGTCAACGCCTCCTGTCAGCGTCAACTTTATTCCTAACATCGCCAATTTTGTACTTGTCAGCCTGGCCATCAGCGCCTCATCCATGCCTTGTCAGCGTCACACCAAAATCTATTAGCGTCACACCAACATCTATCAGCATTTATATAACACATATTAGCGGCTAATCGATCTAGGGTTTTATAAACCCTAAATCATGATTTTATGTGAAAACCATAAATTGCAGCGTACTACGACATCGAATAACTTCTTCATGAGAGATCAGATCGAAGATCCCTTTGGTGAGATCCTAGACACATGTGTCAAGAACCTACAGCGCGAATTTCACGATGATCCAAAGGTTAACGAAGGAGAAATCACGTTTTTACTATTACTGTTCACAGAAAACAGCATATGATCACTGCTGATTTCGACGCTTAATAACTCTTTCTTGGGGATAGATCTTGACAATCTCTCCGGTGTATATCTAGATATATATGTGTAAAACACACACATAAAGTTTCGTCGCGATCCCAGCGGTTCAATAAAAAGTTATGGCCTTCTGAATACTGCTGCGCACACAAAATCTCCTAGAAAAACCTATACGGATTTTTCTTTTCTTCTCAAAACACGAACACCTTGTTTGTCCTAGCATCACGAGCCACGAGGCTCTGATACCAACTATGGAATCCTAAGATTCACGGATCTTTTAGCTATCAGGAATGACCATTGTTCATATGATTAAACGATCATAGCGGAATAGAACAACAATCATTAAACAATGTGTTTAGGCACAATAACACAAGAATTAAACAATTGGGTTGCTAATTATATTAATAATCAACAACCACTAGACGTGTATACATTAATCCCACGTCTAGTGCAACACACGCTTTAGGTTTACATTGTGAATGAAAGATATGAATAAAAACCTAATACCCTTGTTCCTTTTATAGACTAAGGATTAGGGTTTACAAGAGATAACTATGAATAAACATGTATTTATTCTGTTTAAATAACTAATACAAATATTACCAAATAATAGTTTGAATACTTATCCTAAATAGATATTTCCAACAGCGTTTGACTTTTGTTGACTTCTGTCAACGCCTAATTTACTCTTGACAACGCCTAATTTACACTTGTCAACGCTGAACAAATGCCTTCATGTTTTCTTCGTTTTTGAGTTTCTACCTCATCAACTTTTTGACCCAACAAATGATTGTGGTAAAATACGACCTTTTAGGAAAAAGGCGTAAATGCGGTAAGTATTATGTGTCGATTAATTAAAATCAAGCACTAATGACCCAAATCAGTTCATTTCCCAAGGAGGTTCATTGTGTGTGAATAATTCGTAATGATTTTGGATTAATATGAGAGAAAGAAAAGATGAGAAATTAGAACGAAGGATACGTTAAAATTACACTACGACAACGAAACGAAAAAACCGTAATAAGTGACAAAATAAAAATTAATTCTAAAAACTTCCCAAAAGATTACCAAAAATAATTAAAAATGAAATACGAGTTTACAAATGATCAAAACTGTTTCAAACCTTTTAAATAATTAATTATTCATTTTTAAATGTTAATTAAAGCCCTAAAAATCAAAATAATTAATAAAAAGCCCAATTTAGGATTTTTCAATTTTGTAAAACTCTAAAATGACTTAATTAAACTAAAAACTATTTTTATAGAATTTAAAACCAATTAAAACTATTTAAAATGATTAAAATCTAAAATTAAATATTAAAAATAATATTAAAAATTCAAAAAGTATAAATGTGACAATCTAACATTTTCAGGTAGTGAAATATTTTCTCGTATAATATTTTGAAACTTATTTTTGTGTTGGTTGACGAACTCACAATTTACGGATTTAAATTTGGGCTTACGTGCATAATTTGGTGTCTTTTACGACTAAACCGGAAACCTTAGGATTACGTATTTACGTTTTTGAACTCCGTTTTTGATGAGACAATTTTTATTGGATTCGTTTTGTGACGTTGATTCATAATTTATAAAAACTTTTTTCGTAAAACGACCTGAGGGCACGCAAATCGAGAAAACTAGAATCGAGAAATACCCGTAAACTAGTGAGATGGGACAAAATACATTGTCCCACCCCACTAGCTATGTTGTATGGCACAACATGACACCACACCATAGAGGTGGCATCATGTTAGCTAGCTTACTACAAGTGTAAGCTTAGCTTACTTTTTAAGTTTACTTCCACCCCACTAAACACAAAAACTAGCAACTAGTTTTCATTTCCATCTTTCCTTACATGCAAACCAACATCAAAACTCTCTCAAAACCCTCCCTATGTCGTCCACTTTAAGGCAACAAACAACCCTTTTGATCTTTTCTAGCCATGAAACACATGTTTACTAGCTCTATTAAGGAGTTATCTTGAAGCCTTGATCATTTGGTGGCCATATTAACAACATTGGAGGTGATTTGCTTGTGTCCTAGGGCTGATTTCCCAACATATGTTCTTGGTATTTGATGGTCTTGGAGTTACTTGTTGTATTCATCAAGTTCTTGTCTTCCAAAAACAAGGAATACACTTGGTTGGTAAAGAAGATCATCCTCTCCATTTTTCTCTTGTTATTTTGTAAAGAAAAAATGTATTTTCTTTCATTTTGTATATGTATATGATGTATATATGATGATAAAAATGTTGTGTGGGGATCAAGTGTTGATAGATATGCTTAAAAAGGTTAATAACTATAAGAAATGAGGCTAAAATCTTGATTATTTAGTTGGCTTTATAAAAACAGTATATAACTAAAACATGAACTGATAAAATTGCATGGTATGATCCATTTACAGTAAATACAAGATGTTATACACATGTGAGAGTTGGCCATGCAATGGAATCAATATAATGAGTGAGATATGATCAAAACAAGTTAGGTGTTCTAATCTGAATAAGCAGTTTTGTAGGGACGGTTAAGGCATGATAAACTTATAATGAGCAGTAGCTATAACTAAGTTAAATGTAGCACATAATATGAAGAACATGTCACCCAAAAATGAGCTTTTAATTCATTATAGAACTCTAGATATGGTAAAAATGGTGAACATGAAGATAAAAATTAGATTTTAAGAATTAATGTTTATTATTATTATATAAGCACTCACATTTTATTGTATAAAATATAAAATAAAAACCCACTAACTTATAAAACTTATTTATATAAATATATAAAAGGTTAATTAAATGGATAAATTATATAAAAGATAGTGGAATAATATTTATAAGTAATAAAAACTATAAACTTGATTTTTACGACTTTTTCGGCTATCGGCGTAAAATTAACGTTTTTCGCCAAATAAAACTTAGACGACCAAACCCGTCTAATGTAAAGTTTATAAAAGTCATATAATGATATATAAGTAACTAATACAAGTAAAAACTGATAAAACCCGAACTATAAGAAATACGGACATTAACGAGCTAACTAAGCATATTGGACTAATAATCGGACTAAATAAGATAAATACTTGTAAAAAGAACTTGTTGGGCTTAACCCATTTGGGCCCAACATGGAAAGTATATATACTGATAATATAGGTATAAAAGGGATTAAAACAAGTTAAAGAACTTATAAAAGGCTTATTGGACTTAAATTAGATAAATAGTTAAAACTAGTAAACTAGTAGAAAGTTACCAAAACGTAAACACTAAAATGAGTAAACAAGGATGTATAAACCCACTTGATCATCATCATATGTACAAAATCATCATATGTACATTTTTATTTTGATAAAAGTCATTGGACAAAGTCTAAGACCGATTATTATTTATATAGGTTTCCGTGACCGAAGCACGCCCGTAGCCGATAATCCGCCTTTCATTAACAACGTGAGTTCATAGCCTCGCACTCTTTTAAATGTTTTATAAAATGATTTGTAAACCCGCGAGGGAGATAACACGCTAGATTTTGATAAAAATAGAACACAAGTAGTCCCGATTGTATGCTTAATGATATGGACCCGAACGATGCTATGACCCTATAAACGAGACTAAAAGGATTACTAGTAGTTAGGTTATGTCACTTAAAGTCCCATTAGCATGAATTGTGAACTACCGGGATTTGGTAGACGTTTATGCATTTGATAGTACTATTTGGGGACGATCACCCCAGTTCGCGCCTTGACGGTTGATCCCCGTCGTACCACATTGATTGGTAAGCGAATTTATGTATGAGAAGGTTCCATAGCGTGATTTTTGTGACGACACGCTAACTTAGATGGGCAAATTGTTTGTCGGGTTCGCGGCTCGCTGTTTTCATAGTAAGGTAACAATGTCATGCGGCTAATAATAATCCTAAAAAACCTAAATACAAAACGATAACAACGCTATTAACGATGAATATATTACCTATCATGGTAATATAGAGACTACGGTCTCATGGACAGTTTAAGATGTATGCTTGATTTATATATTGCCTGACTAGCAATATGAGGACTTACTTCCGATATTATGCTTGTGTTCTGATTTTAACGATTGTTTTATATAACGGTTTTTATTAAACTCTATGAATTCACTCGGCATTCGCTGATATGATTTTTGCATGTTTTTATCTCAGGTGCTTAAAGGTAATCCGGATTGAGATCGACTCTGATGGCCCACATGTTATTAAAAATGTTCATTCGATCTATGTTTTGTAAACTAAATGACCTGTATAATTTGGGACCTGTTGTACGCTTTTAAACTTTTTATCGAATGAATGTATGTTAAACCTTGAACAACCATTTTTATGTGTTGTCTATGATTGGAGTTATTGTGCTATCCCGTAACACTCTAAAAGACCCTTCCGATGTACCGATACGAAAAATGAGAGTGGTACAGTTTGGTACCAGAGCTCTCGTTATAGAGAACAAAAGATTTAAAAACCAATGTTTTGAACAAAACTTTTCAAAATCTTTTGACAATGAACATTTAAGAAAATATTTGAAAAATCTTTTGACTATAACGGTGCCAGAGATCTCCGACGTTACCAACAAGCCCTATCGAGAAGTATATATTTTGATATATATAATTTAATTTATATATATGTATATATCGTGGTTTCATTATGTAATTGTCTAACTAGTATGTTATCCTAATACGAGATATATATATAAATGCAGATTGTCATGGTTGACCCTAATATTCCTGTAGAAAACCATGCTATTCCCGAACCTAATGTAGATGATGATCCTTATTTAGACTTAGTAGATTATGATATGGATGATGAGGAGGAACCATTTGAGGATCCCGAGCCCGAGTTAGGACTAGGAGATCAGATTGCCCCTCAGGTTGACTTGGTAGAGAATGAGATTGAGAATGTTGATATTGAGAATGATGAGGAGATTGGGTTAGATAATTTAGATGACGAGATTGACGACGAGGATGTCGAGGAGGATGTAGGTATAGATGATGAGGTCGGTGATGATGAGGAAGCCGAGCTTATTTATCCTTATGATGTTCCAGAGGGCGAGCCTTTGCCCCCACGAGTTGATTTGTCTGATTCTGAGGTTGAGCTACCTAGGGATGAAATGTCTGAATCATCTGAATCTGATTCTGAATCAGAGGAGGATGAGGATGATGATGCACCTGACGGTACGGATGGTATTGCTACTTGTAGACGTGAGATAGGAGAGTCGTCTAGTACTCGAGAGGCTACTCATATTGATGGTCTTGCACCATGGGCCTTGAGACGTGATCTAGATGCTTCCCGTGTTAAGAGTTGTATGACAGAGGTTGGATTAGGTGTTGTTCAGACTCAGGTTGCTTATTTGGAGTAGAAGACTAAGGTTGGCGAGAAAGAGCGGGAATTGCTTAGTTTGGATTTTAGCGATGTTGAATGTGGTTTGAATGAGGCTTTTAGGAGGTTATCGGTGTTGGAAAGTGGTGAGTTCACTGCTATGAAGAGAAAGGTGAATACTATGGAGATTCAGTTGAGTGTAGCTCATGCGATGCGTGAGAAAGCCGAAAAGGAGCTGAATATATCTGTGGGATGGAACAGTAGATTTTATGCTGACAAGGTTGAAAGAGGAGTGATCCGTAAGCGCCCAGCTGAAGATGTGTCTAGTGATCGTCCGACGAAGATTCAGAAGACGATGGATGATGGACCATCTGGCGGTTCTCAGTAGACCAGTCTGTGTTTAGTAGTGAACTTTGTATCTTTTGTGCTTTTGTAGCTTTGACTGAACCGACTTGTTAGTAGTAGACTTGGCACGAATTTTGAGTGTATATAGTGCTAGAACTTTGATATGGGATGTGCTAAGATAATACTTTTGTTTCAAATCGAATGAAATATGCATCTTTTCTTGAATTCCATATTGTGCCTTATTTGTATCTTGATTATGAATTCAATCCATATTATATGAATCCTTTGTTGGGTGAATGCTTAATACTTTGAAATTGTGAAATTATAGAACTATGCCGCCCAAGAAGGCTGTGACTGAGGATGATGTACGTAGGATTATTACGGAGCAAGTTACCGCATCTATGACTGAATTTATGGCAAATGCTAGAAATGAAGCTGGCGGTAGTGGAGCTGGCGGTAGTGGAGCTGGCGGTAGTGGAGCTGGCGGTAGTTGAATTGGCGGTACTAATGTGAATGTTGTTGGAAATACGTTTTTCCAAGGAAAGTTTCGGTCACATCATTATTAGCATAGATCACGAGCATTAGACTATTTAGGACATTGTAACTTGGAGTGACCTCCCTTTGGGGGAGATTGTTGGAAATACGTTTTTACGTATTTAGAAAGGATCGGTCACTCTAATGATATTGGGCTCGTGATCCATTATAGCCCATATAGCCCACATGTAGGGTGGGCTATATAAACCCCCCTCCTAGCATGTTAGGAGGGGTTGTTGGTTCACTTCCATTTTAGATAATCACATTTCCATCTTTCTTATTATCCTCTCCTTTCTCTCTCTTCTTTCTCTCTCTAAGTTCTTCCATTTATCATCATTCAATAGATTAATCCATACAATGCTAAATCCTTAGAAAAACACGATCCTACAATTGGTATCAAGAGCATGGTTGATTCTTCGGATTAGCGCGTTTATAATCTATTGTCTTGGTAAAGTTTAATTTTATTTTCTTTCTATCTTTTATTTCATCTTATTTTAACAATTTTTTTTAAAAGAAATATATCATTTTTTTTATTTCATTTTATTTCATTTTAAAAATATCAGTTATCTTATTTTATCACCCTATTTTTATATTACTGTCTTTATCATCTTTTAAAGTATTAGTTTTTTTTATCAAAAATATCAGTTTTTTATCAAAAGTATCAGTTTTTTATCCTAATATTTTTGCTTTTTAGCTTTTTTTTTTTAACTCGATCTGTATCTAAGAAACTTCACCCGTCGGAAAAGGGTTTAAAGGTTGACAGTTATTCCTATTTGTTGCATCGGAAAAGGGTTTTTAAATATTCCGATTGGTCATTCCGATCGGTCATTCCGATCGGACATTCAGATAGCATTCCGATCGGTTGCATTCCGATAGCATTCCGACCGTTAAACATTCCGATGGGTTTTTATTTTTTTTGACATTCCGATCGACGTGTATGTTGAACTCAAACAAAACTGACTCTTTCTCCCTCGACACAACAAAGACCCAAGACTAGACTCGGACGACACCATCACCTTCGAACCAACACCTAGACTCTCGAACAACATTCAAACCAACTCTCTCTCGTTTCAAGACATACTCAAACCTTCTCGACACACAACACTCGACTCTCAAGACCACCTTAAGACAAACACTCTCGAACTCTAGACTTGACACAAACTCTCATCAAACCACTCTCAAACTGACTCCCTCGACTCAACATCCATTCTCATCTCATTACCCAACACTCCCTCGACTCAATTCGACTACACCCACACTCACTCACTCCTCGAACAAAACCAACCCCTACCCAAACACCCTCGACAAACAGATTGGAACTCGGACTCCAAACACAAATACAAACTCCACGACACCCATCTTTAAAACACCATCTAGACTCAAAACAATTCAGAAACTTAATCTCAGAGTCATTCTATATGTCGTAGATCTTTTCAGATCTTATCCTTTTGAACGAAACTCATCACTGATCTGTGTTTTTTGGTTAAAACCATCCTTTAATATACGAATAGTAGGAACGAATCATAACAACGTTGTTAGATTCGATCTTGTATTCGTTTTAATTACACACTACCGACATGAAATTATCTATTAACTTACCCGAGATCATTTATTTATAGATCTTGAAGAACTAATTCGTCTTGGTCCTTCAATCGTAAGTCTATTCGTGGGTTTGTTGGGTCTTGGTCTTCGTCAACTGATTAAAGGGGAAAGATCGATTCGTGGTTGAGTTTTGAGAAAGAATTATGATTTGCGATTTGTATAAAGAATAGGAGGCGAAGGAACTTAGCAGTGAGATTAGGTTTTGGGAGTAACATTTGGTGGCCATTAAAGGAGACGAAGGGGAGATTGGGAGTATTGAAACTGGCGGATCTTTCTATGTAAATGAGATTAGTTTTGTTGTGAGAGAGAGAATTATTGTGTTTGTGTTCAGTGTTTTTTTTAGTCAAAGAGATTTTTTAATATGTGGTGAATGGGACGGAGAAACCAAAGAAGCATATTAACTTCCTTCCACGTTTTTTTTTTTTTTTTTGGTGGTAACACGTGGGCATCATTTTTTTGTCAAATCAAATTTAGGATAGAAAAATATTTCAGACTTTTCTATTTTTAATATCAGTTAATTTAAAATATATATATATATATATATATATATATATATATATATATATATATATATATATATATATATATATATATATATATATATATATATATATATATATATATTAGATTTTTTTTCAAACTTATCAGATTTTTCAAACTTATCAGATTTTCTTATTTTAATTTTATTGTTTTCATTTTTTAATTTTAGCAAGTTTCCTTTTTTTTAGATATTCCTTTTTATTTTGAAATTTTTTTTATTTTATTTTTTTTTATTCTTATTAACTTTTATTTCGATAATCAATTGATATTTTTATTTTTATTGAAATTTTTATGTTGGAAAAATATTTGTCGGGCCGATCATTATATTTACCGTAGCTTGGTTTATTAGTTTACGGACTTTCTCTTTCGAGTAGGCCGCGGTTGAATTGGACTCCGTTTAATTTATCATCGTTTGAACCGTCAACAATGTTTTGAGCCGAGAAAAGTGTCATCTCATCTATCGTGGATTTTAAAAAAAGTTATTTACGGATCTTTCGAAATTTCTTCACGAATTGTAAGATTCCGAATACAACTACAATCACGATCATTTTTCATCGACTTTCAATGGATTTTTCGAACTCAACATCGAACGAGAAAGAATTGCATTTTTTGCAAGATAAAGCTAGAGAAAGTGGTATCACTTCAGTTCGACTACTTCAGTCACATCTTAGGACTATTGCATGGGTTCAAGGAGGAAGCGAATTTGTGACACTCTTTGGTCAACATCATTATACATTCATCGAGTCACTATTTCTCAACTTGAACCACCTAGCTGAGCAACTTCACAAAGAAGACTTTAATCACTCTGCATCAGAAACTGCATATCAGGCTCTTGTGACACAACTCACGCCTTTCCTCCAATTCAATATCATCAAGTCTGACAATTCAGAGACATGCCAGTCATTTTTTCAATACACACAGAACGATGTTAAAGATTTCCGTGATAAACTGTTAAAGTTTATGACATCGGTTTCGTCTTCGATTTATGAAAGATCCAGACTTCACCAAGTGTATGATAATGGAGTGCAAGAATCTATGATGCAGATACAAGAGGAGAATGGTCATACGGTTAACAACTTGGAGCCCAACGATGGCAAGAGCACGGAATCAGGAGGACAACATGTTACCATTGGCACGTCAGGCAATGTTCACGCGATCTCTTTTGATGACACCCTACCCATTAATGACGAAGAGCCTGCGGACATGGTACAATGTAATGTTGATGATGTATATGCTGATGAAATACCGCATATTGAGCATTCTGAACCTAACTATGAGAAACATGGGATGGAAAAGAGTGATAGAAATACCACTTCGGATTCATCCGATGTGAGTCATAATGGGAGAGAAAGTGTTCAAAATGATAAACATCATGATAATTGTCTTATAACTGCTTCATTTACTGCTTCTGATTCCAAGATTAGAGAGCTTGAAATGATTTTAGCTCAGCAATCAAAAGAGCTTGAGGATGCCAAAATTGAATTTTCGAAGAAAACAGAGAAATTTGAAACATATTTTGAAAAACTTGAAAAGTCAAACGTTGTTCTTGAACGAAAATTGGATCAAACAGTTCTAGATTCTAAAGCTGAAAAGGATAATCTTTTGAAACAAATTAAGTTGCTTGAATCTAAGTTGGCATCCCAAGATGAATTGTTCAAAGAAAATGAGACCTTAAGGGCTCAAGTACAGGAAAAGGTCTTTGTTATAGCTGTGTTAAAAAATGATTTGCGGAAAACTAAAGGACCTAGTGTGGACACTAAGCTTGAAAAACCATCAATCTTGGGGAAACCACCTACAAATCAGTTCGTCAGACAACCGACTGTCAGACAACCTACTGCATTTAGATCCGAGCGGTTCACAATCCTCGAGACCGCGGTTTGCCTCCCAAGTTGATATGGTTCATCTTTCTAGAACAGTCACTCCACCATCTAGGCCCAATGTGACTAAAACAGCTTTTGCAAGACCTAATGACATGATTGCCCCTAATTTCCCTAGACATAGTCCAAAGAATACGTCTGGAACTAGTTCAAATGACGTTCGCCATACGTTTGGTCTAAGGGAAGCTAAGCAAAAGACACAAGTAAGAGATAGGAATTTCAAACCTAGTCAGATGCCTTCTAGTTTACCCAACACTGCTAACCGTAGCATGTCACATCCTAGGAGCATCAATCAATCTTCTAGGAATTCTAGATCTTACTCGGACATTAAATATGCTACTTGTAAAACATGTAGAAAATGTGTCTTTACGGCAAATCATGATTCTTGTATCAAGAAACTACTTAATGAGGTGAACTCCCATGCTAGACTTAAATCCCAGTGGGTTGCCAAAATCAAACCCATTGGTAAAATGTGGCGCCCCACTGGTAGAACTTTCACCCTTGTAGAAAACGAGTGCCCTTTAACTAGGATAGTCTCCGGTTCTATTAAGACTACTAGGGAGGAAATTGAAAAGGAGGATGCATCACCTAAGCCTGAACTTAAGGTTTTCTATAAAAGGAAACGTTTACCAGATAAGACAAGTGAATCATCTCCTCAGAACACCTCTGGCACAAGTAAGGCCAACTGTGAACCCCCACTTGCTTCTAAGATAGATATCGCTAACCCTTATCCAAGCATGCAAACTCCTAATGAAAATGCAGGTACCAAAGAGGATGTTCCAAAAGAACGAAGCAGTCCAATCATTGTATACCATTCAATTAAGGACACTCTCAGAGTTTGGTTGCTGAAGAAGCTAATATCTAAGAAACAAGTGTCTCAGGGGATTTGCAGTTAAGCTTACAGTGTAAAGGACTTATAGTCACATCACAGACTATAACTCGATCTTCAAAGAAAGGAAAGTTTATCGCCGATGGTAAACTTATCCTAACAACGGGAAATTAATTTTTCTCGGGCATGAGCTTATATAAAAAATATTCCAAGTTTTTAAGCTCATGCACAATGGCTCCTCGTTAAATGACAGACGATGACCCGGACTTCAGAGACAGGGAAGTTTATCCACGCAACGATAACTTACCCTAAAAACGAGAAATTAAGTTTTCTCGGACACGAGCTTATCCTAAAACCATTCAAAGGTTTTAAGCTCGTGTATAAGGCTCATCATTAAATGTCAGATGATGACCCGATCTTCAAATTAAGGAAAGTTTATCGCCGATGATAAACTTATCCTCACAACTAGAAATTATTTTTTCTCGGGCATGAGCTTATATTAAAAACATTAGAAGTTTTTAAGCTCATGCACAATGACTTACAGTTAAATGTCAGACTGTAACTCGAACTTAAAATAAAGGAAAGATTATCTTTTATGATAACTTATCCTCTTAACGAGAAATTCACCTTTCTCGGTCATGAGCTTTCCGTTAAAACAGTCAAAGTTTTCAAGCTCATGAAAACGATTTCTAAGTAAATGTTAGCTTAGGACTCGTTCTTCAGTTAAAAGGAAAGTTTATCGCCGATGATAAACTTATCCTTAACAACGGGAAGCTTACAACTTCTCGGACTTGAGCTCGTTTCGTAAGATATTCAACATCTTCAGCTCAAGTAATTGGTTTTCAAAAGTTTGAACACAATTTTTCGAGAATTTTTCAAAAGGTTTTTTTTTTCTAAATCTTTCAAAATTGTGTGTTCAAAAATGTTTTGATAAAAAGAGCATGTCTTCTGGAATCGATAATATTTACGAACCTAGAAATGTCATTCAATAATGACACGGGGTTGTAAATAAAGTTCGAGCAGAAGTTCAAATGTTTTAAAACATGCTCAAAATGGTTTGCTATTATTTCAGATAGTAACCCGCTTTTCCTAATCAAGTCAAGCATTTCACCGGAAAGCTTTGACTCAACAACGGGAATTCATTTTCTCGGGCATGGTCTACTTTACAACCATGTAAGGGATTGTGTTTACTTTATAACACAATCTAACACGGATATATGTACGTGTCAGTGCATTTATTTGTTAAAACAAGAGAAATCTTGTTTTTATGAAGTTATCATCTCCACCAACCATAGCAATTTACAATTGATATCTACATACTCGACGATGCGACTACTCAAACGGCGACTACAGCTCTTTCAATAGAACACGGGTCAGCAATTGAGGGGGAGCAATTGTCCAGCAATCAGAATCTTTGACGCTAAAAGTGCCAAGTTCACATGTTGGTGTCAAGACAAAGATATCAATCGTACACATGGAGTAAAGAGATAACTTCAGACATGATGAGGCGACCAACATTCATGAACAAGAACCATGTGCTTCTTTCATATGATGTTCTCCATCATTCAGGTCCAACCTCATAAATTGCTAATCTTGTGAATACATTATCATATATGATTTTTGCACGTGATAAATACCTTACACTTGTGTTTAAAAGGTATTTAATTTACGTTTCAAGTACTCCCTCATTAATTTGAGGGGGAGCTTGTGTAATTCATGAAGATAATTGGATTTGCATTTTTCTTCCCAAATTTTACTTAAAATGCAATTAAATCAATTGATATTAAAAACATCGATTGGGTTAATATTTTTAATATGGGGGAGAAAATATGATTTAATATGAGAAATGATTAATCACAAATGGTTTATCTTAACGTGCTAGCTCATCCCGACATGTGCGAAATGTTTTCGGATATCGTTGCATATGTTAAGGGTGAGCAAAATGGATTTGCACTTCAAAATGGAATTCATGGTGACATACACTTACCCAAAACATCTCTATTCACGACGGTGAAGATTGTGGTGACATAAGGATGGTAGGATAGGTTAAAGTCCAATGATTCCTCTAGAACCGGAGGAATCTTCCCAAGGACATTCCATAGCTAGAAATAGTAGTCCTTAGGAAAGATGGAGAAAGATTGTGAACGTAGTTGAATGCCGACCAAGTACTTAACTTAGCACTGGAACAATCACAACAAGGTGCTAGTGATGACGTATTGGTAAGCATTGAAGGGGTTGAAGAATGAAAAAGAATTGTAAAGATAAAGGGTGTAAAGAAAGAAACCCTCCTTACAACTTAGGCAGAAACCGGGTCAATACATATGCTATTAAGATCATTGTTTAATGATTCTTGATATTGAAGACAGACATCATGGACCCAGTGATGCAAGGCACAACCCATCCCAGCTAACTCAGATATCTCTTAAAAGATATTTGTTTTAATCACACGGAGACAACACGTTATCTATTGATTTATTCACTCCGAATAAATTGGTATTGAAAAGGTGGCACTCCTCTCCAGCCTCCGATCACTAAAATCCAAAGTGCACGATCGAGTCTAGAGCCATTTGAGATCATTAAATATCTCATTAGGACACACTTTCATAATTCCTTGCTTCTTCATACACTATGAAAAGTAAGAAAGATCTTAAGAGTCCTACGCAAAATCTTCATGATCTTGCCTGAACATCCGAGTAATACGAAAGTATTTACAATGAAGATGGAAATCCTTCTTGAGCGAATATCAAAAAGCTCATGGTAGGTGACTTGTGAGATTCTTTATGAATCAAACTTGTGATAACTGGAAAGCAACAGCTGTTTAATTCTTAACTGAATTTAAACACGTTCCAGGCCTCTACGCAATATCTCAGTGATCTTGCCAGAACACTCAGAGTGATACCTTTGTGTTCACGGTGATGAGTGGAAATCCTTCTAGTGTTAACCTCAAACAGCACTTGGTAGGTAACTTGCAAGATTCTATACGAATCAAGCTCGTGACAACTAGAAAGCAACGATGGTGCGGTTCTTAATTGAATTTCACTTGTTCCAGGAACCTGAATTGACGGCTTCAAATCATGCGGATATTATTATCCAAATGATTCACTCTTTATGTTCGCAGTCAGCTTTGGACGGTCGAATAAAGAGAACGGGTTTACCCGCGAAATCCTGTCAGGAAGTTACTTAATTGAAACTATCCGTCACGGGTACGATATCTAATATCGTCCAACGGTCTTCACCGACCGGAGGTAAAATGCTACCGATTTAGAATGAAATGTTCAAAGCCATTTCTTTCGTGTCTACTTATGTTGCGGCATTTGAAGACGGTGGCGTTGCGGAATCCAAGAAGATGTCGTCCCCACATGCTTATACTGCATTCACTCAGTACTTCAACGAATTCAAGAAAGTCTGAACATCAAGTCTTCCGCTGTATCAAACTCTAAAGCTTTCAAGAATTATAAAGGTATAAGTGTGTGGAACATGAAGTCACGAAGAGGCGACTATCACAAGTGATGAATGCACAAGGTCAAGGCAAGAGAACATGCTCAAGACTAAAGTCAAAGATCTCATCAGCATATTCACAAGAACAAGATCGAAGACTAAAGCATAGTATGATAGGTTTAAGATTTTGTAAAATGGTGTGACCTCCCTTTGGGGGAGATTGTTGGAAATACGTTTTTCCAAGGAAAGTCTCAGTCACATCATTATTAGCATAGATCACGAGCTTTAGACTATTTAGGACATTGTAACTTGGATTGACCTCCCTTTGGGGGAGATTGTTGGAAATACGTTTTTACGTATTTAGAAAGGATCGGTCACTCTAATGATATTGGGCTCGTGATCCAATATAGCCCATATAGCCCACATGTAGGGTGGGCTATATAAACCCCCCTCCTAGCATGTTAGGAGGGGTTGTTGGTTCACTTCCATTTTAGATAATCACATTTCCATCTTTCTTATTATCCTCTCCTTTCTCTCTCTTCTTTCTCTCTCTAAGTTCTTCCATTTATCATCATTCAATAGATTAATCCATACAATGCTAAATCCTTAGAAAAACACGATCCTACAAATGTGAATGATAATAATGTGAATGCTAATGCTGGAGGAAATGTAGGAGGACTTGGAACTAATGCACATGAAGTTGGTGGTTGTACTTATGTGACGTTCATGAAGTGTGAACCTCTACCTTTTAATGGAACTGAAGGTGTTGTAGGATTAAGCCAGTGGATTGAGAAGATTGAGTCGGTGTTTCGGATTAGTAAGTGTAAGGAGGAAGATAAGGTGACTTTTGCTATGGCTACTCTTAAAGGTCGTGCGTTGACTTGGTGGAACGGGAGAATTGCTTTCATGGGTCTTGATGCTGCTAATGCTACTCCTTGGGCTGAAATTAAGAAGTGGATGACTTTGGAGTTTTGTCCTCGTAGTATGATCATTAGGTTAGAACAGGAGTTGATTCATTTGAGAATGAAAGGTGTGGACATTGATAGTTACACAAACTGATTCCATGAGTTGGCCTTGCTATGTCCTCGATTGGTTGAACCCGAAGAGATCTGAATTGAGCAATATGTTAAAGGGTTGACCAGGAATATCTGAGGGGACGTGACATCATCTAAACCACTGACCGTTGATGATGCTGTTCGAATGGCTTACCAACTCATTGGACAGATAATTCAGGATAGGGAAGATGAAGCCCGTGTAGGTGAGAAAAGAAAGGGAAACGGTGATCGTGTAGATAGAGGTGATAATAGGAAGAATTTCAATCGCCGTCAGAACAAGAGAAATGGGAATGCAAATGCTCTTACCAACAATGCACCGCGCAAAGATGATAGATGTCCTAAGTGTGGCAACAAGAGGCATGCTGGCGACTGCTGGAAGTGCCGAAATTGCGGAAAGCTTGGACACAAGGTTGAAAGGTGTAAGAAGGGAACCATTTGCTTCAACTGTAATGAAGAAGGTCATAGGAAATCGGAATGCCCCAAGTTGAAAGAGATTGTACCTGGAAGAAACCCCCAGGGTGGTATCTACCAACTTGGAACAATTGAGGTGAAGAAAGAGGATCTGAATGTCGTTACCGGTACGTTTTTACTCAACAATCATTATGCTGTTGCTTTATTTGATTCGGGTGCTGATAGGAGCTTTGTATCCACTAAATTTAGTGCCCTTATTGATATTGAACCTGTTGAGATAAGTACCAGTTACGAGGTGGAATTGGCTGATGGTAAATTAGTGAAAACTAATAAGCTATTAGAAGGATGCTCTCTAAATCTCTTGAACCATTCCTTTTCGATTGATTTGATGTTGATAGAATTAGGTAGTTTTGATATTATTATTGGTATGGATTGGTTGTCGTTGAATAATGCTACTATTTTATGTGGAGAGAAGAAGGTTAAGATTCCTCTTAGAAATAGGACGTTAGTAATTGATGGTAATCGAGGTAAATCCCGTTTGAAAATTGTTTCATGTATTAAAGTCCAAAAGTACATCAGGAACGGTTGTGAGTTATTCTTAGCTCAAGTGACCGGGAATGAGTCTAGGGAGAAACGATTGGAAGATGTACCTATTATTTGTTAATTTCCTGAGGTATTTCCTAAAGATTTACCCGGACTTCCACCGATAAGGCAAGTAGAGTTTCGAATCGATTTAATTCCTGGTGCTGCGCCGGTGGCACGTGCGCCTTACCGATTAGCCCCTTCTGAATTAAAGGAGTTATCTGAGCAACTTAAGGAGTTGTCTGATATAGGTTTTATTCGACCGAGCTCGTCGCCTTGGGGAGCTCCAGTCTTGTTCGTTAAGAAGAAGGATGGATCTTTTCGTATGTGCATTGATTATAGGGAACTGAATAAGTTGACAATTAAAAATCGATATCCTTTACCTAGGATTGATGATTTGTTTGATCAACTGCAAGGATCTAGTGTGTATTCTAAGATAGATTTGCGGTCAGGATATCACCAACTTCGCGTCCGTGAAGAAGATATTCCTATAACTGCATTTAGAACTCGTTATGGACACCATTAATTTCAAGTAATGCCATTTGGGTTAACTAACGCACCTGCGGTTTTCATGGATTTAATGAATCGAGTGTGCAAGTCCTACTTGGATAAATTTGTGATTGTGTTTATTGATGATATTCTAATCTATTCTAAGAATGAAGATAAACATAGAGAACATTTGAGGATTGTTTTGAATTTGTTGAAGGATGAAAGGTTGTATGCTAAGTTTTCAAAATGTGATTTCTGGTTAAATTCTGTGCAATTTCTTGGTCATGTGATTAACAAAGATGGAATTCATGTTGATCCTACAAAGGTTGAAGCTATTAAGAATTGGTCTGCACCGACAACGCCAACGGAAGTGCGACAGTTCTTAGGATTGGCTGGCTATTATAGGCGATTCATTAAAGAATTTTCTTTGATAGCTAAACCTTTGACTAAGCTTACTCAGAAGAATAAACCTTTCGTTTGGGGAAGTGATGAAGATGGAGCATTTCAGACATTGAAGCAAAATTTATGTAGTGCGCCAATCTTATCATTACCCGACGGGAGTGAAGATTTTGTAGTGTATTGCGATGCATCCCTTAGAGACTATGGAGCTGTTTTGATGCAGAGGGAGAAAGTGATAACTTATGCTTCTAGGAAATTAAGGAAGAATAAGGAGAATTATACTACTCATGATCTTGAGTTAGGAGCTGTAGTCTTTGCTCTTAGGTTGTGGAGACATTATCTGTATGGCACCAAGTGTACGGTATTCACCGATCACAAAAGCCTACAGTATATTCTCGACCAGAAGGAATTGAACATGAGGCAACGAAGATGGATAGAGCTGTTAAGTGATTATGATTGTGATATAAAATGTCACCCAGGAAAAGCCAATGTTGTTGCCGATGCGTTAAGTAGGAAAGATAGAGAGCCTATCAGGGTACGTTCTCTAGTCTTGACCGTGCACAATAATTTGCCTAAGCAAATTAGAAATGCGCAATTAGAAGCTTGTAAGAAGGAGAATTTTGTTAATGAAGGGTTCCGAGGAGAAGGAGATCCTTTAGAGGTTAGAGCAGATGGAGTGAAATGCTTAAGAGGTTGTATGTGGATACCTAAGTTTGGAGGCTTAAGAGATTTGATTATGTTAGAATCCCATAAATCTAAGTATTCAATTCATCCGGGATCTGATAAGATGTACCATGATTTGAAGAAGTTGTACTGGTGGCCGAATATGAAAGCTGACATAGCTATGTATGTTCTTCAATGCTTGACTTGTGCTAGAGTCAAAGCTGAACATCAAAAGCCATCAGGACTACTTCAACAACCAAAGATTCCTGAATGGAAGTGGGAGCGAATTACGATGGACTTTATCACCAACCTTCCTAGAAAATCATCTGGAAACAACTCGATTTGGGTTATTGTCGACAGACTGACCAAATCAGCACACTTCATTCCGGTTAAAGAGCAGTTCTCACTGGAGAAGCTGACTCGTATATACCTTGATAATGTTGTATGCAAGCAGGGAGTGCTTGTATCGATCATTTCAGATCGAGATCCTAGATTCGCATCGAATTTTTGGAAATCTCTCCAAAGATCTTTGGGATCGAATCTCGACATGAGCACTGCTTATCACCCCCAGACTGATGGGCAGAGTGAAAGGACGATACAAACACTGGAAGATATGTTGAGAGCTTGTGTGTTAGATTTTGGTAAGAATTGGGATAAACATTTGCCGTTAGCAGAGTTTTCGTATAACAATAGTTACCATTCTAGTATTAAGGCTGCACCGTTTGAAGCTTTGTATGGTAGGAAGTGTAGATCTCCTGTATGTTGGAGTGAAGTTGGGGATACCCAGCTCACGGGACCGGAATTGATCCGGGAAACTACGGAGATGATAGTTCAGATTAAGAATAGGTTGTTGACTGCCCGTAGTAGACAGAAAAGTTACGCGGATGTGCGGCGGAAGCCAATGGAGTTTGAAGTGGGTGACCGAGTAATGTTGAAGGTATCGCCATGGAAAGGCGTTATCAGATTTGGAAAGCGAGGGAAATTGAATCCCCGTTATATTGGACCCTTTAAGATTTTATCTAGAGTAGGTCCGGTGGCTTACAAACTAGAGTTACCCCTAGAACTTCATTGTGTTCACAACACATTCCATGTATCTAATCTAAAGAAATGTCTAGCAGTGAGTGATGAGAAAATTTCGTTAGGTAAGGTTCGAATAGATGGGAAGTTGCATTTTATCGAAGTGCCCGTAGAAGTTATGGACCGTGAGGAAAGCAACTGAAACAAAGTCGGATACCTATTGTCAAGATCCGATGGAATTCAAAGCATGGACCGGAGTATACTTGGGAACGAGAGGATGAAATGTGGAATAAATATCCGCACCTCTTCGATTTCAATGAAATGGATCACGAGGACGTTGATCCCTTTTAGGAGGAAAAGCTGTGACAATCTAACATTTTCAGGTAGTGAAATATTTTCTCGTATAATATTTTGAAACTTATTTTTGTGTTGGTTGACGAACTCACAATTTACGGATTTAAATTTGGGCTTACGTGCATAATTTGGCGTCTTTTACGACTAAACCGGAAACCTTAGGATTACGTATTTACGTTTTTGAACTCCGTTTTTGATGAGACAATTTTTATTGGATTCGTTTTGTGACGTTGATTCATAATTTATAAAAACGTTTTTCGTAAAACGACCCGAGGGCACGCAAATCGAGAAAACTAGAATCGAGAAATACCCGTAAACTAGTGAGATGGGACAAAATACATTGTCCCACCCCACTAGCTATGTTGGACGCCACAACATGACACCACACCATAGAGGTGGCATCATGTTAGATAGCTTACTACAAGTGTAAGCTTAGCTTACTCTTTAAGCTTACTTCCACCCCACTAAACACAAAAACTAGCAACTAGTTTTCATTTCCATCTTTCCTTACATGCAAACCAACATCAAAACTCTCTCAAAACCCTCCCTATGCCGTCCACTTTAAGGCAACAAACAACCCTTTTGATCTTTTCTAGCCATGAAACACATGTTTACTAGCTCTATTAAGGAGTTATCTTGAAGCCTTGATCATTTGGTGGCCATATTAACAACATTGGAGGTGATTTGCTTGTGTCCTAGGGCTGATTTCCCAACATATGTTCTTGGTATTTGATGGTCTTGGAGTTACTTGTTGTATTCATCAAGTTCTTGTCTTCCAAAAACAAGGAATACACTTGGTTGGTAAAGAAGATCATCCTCTCCATTTTTATCTTGTTATTTTGTAAAGAACAAATGAATTTTCTTTCATTTTGTATATGTATATGATGTATATATGATGATAAAAATGTTGTGTGGGGATCAAGTGTTGATAGATATGCTTAAAAAGGTTAATAACTATAAGAAATGAGGCTAAAATCTTGATTATTTAGTTGGCTGTATAAAAACTGATATAAATAAAACATGAACTGATAAAATTGCATGGTATGATACATTTACAGTAAGTACAAGATGTTATACACATGTGAGAGTTGGCCATTCAATGGAATCAATATAATGAGTGAGATATGATCAAAACAAGTTAGGTGTTCTAATCTTAATAAGCAGTTTTGTAGGGACTGTTAAGGCATGATAAACTTAAAATGAGCAGTAGCTATAACTAAGTTAAATGTAGCACATAATATGAAGAACATGTCACCCAAAAATGAGATTCTAATTCATTATATAACTCTAGATATGGTAAAAATGATGAACATGAAAATAAAAATCAGATTTTAAGAATTAATGTTTATTATTATTATATAAGCACTCACATTTTATTGTATAAAATGTAAAATAAAAACCCACTAACTTATAAAACTTATTTATATAAATATATAAAAGGTTAATTAAATGGATAAATTATATAAAAGATAGTGGAATAATATTTATAAGTAATAAAAACTATAAACTTGATTTTTACGACTTTTTCGGCTATCGCCGTAAAATTAACGTTTTTCGCCAAATAAAACTTAGACGACCAAACCAGTCTAATGTAAAGTTTATAAAAGTCATATACTGATATTTAAGTAACTAATACAAGTGAAAACCGATAAAACCCAAACTATAAGAAATACTGACATTAACGAGCTAACTAAGCATATTGGACTAATAATCGGACTAAATAAGATAAATACTTGTAAAAAGAACTTATTGGGCTTAACCCATTTGGGCCCAACATGGAAAGTATATATACTGATAATATAGGTATAAAAGGGATTAAAACAAGTTAAAGAACTTATAAAAGGCTTAATGGACTTAAATTAGATAAATAGTTAAAACTAGTAAACTAGTAGAAAGTTACCAAAACGTAAACACTAAAATGAGTAAACATGGATGTATAAACCCACTTGATCATCATCATATGTACAAAATCATCATATGTATATTGTTATTTTGATAAAAGTCATTGGAAGTTTCAAGGGATTAAGAAACGACCCGGATCACCAAGCTTGGTTGGAAATTTCCTTAAGAGCACTGCAGAGCAATTCTCATTTAGTTGGGTGTTAGCAATATCAAGAAGCTTCTCCTTGTCGCTAAGAATATCTTTGAACATTTTCGCGTACTTAGGCATGTGAGCGAGAGCCTCAGCGAAGGAGATGTTGAAATTCAATTGTTTGAACATTTTAAGAAAGTTCGAAACCTGAATATCATCCTTGCTTTTGAGCTTCTCTTTCCTCAACCTTGAGGGATAAGGTATATCGGAAGAAGAGGAAGGCTTTGGGATAGAAGGATCACTCACATCCTTGGGTGGAGGAGGGGTAAAAGTAAGAGGCGGAGAAATTGGGGAAATAGAAGGTTGAGGAATAGGAGCAGGTGACTCGTTTTCCTTAGTCACAATCACCGGTGGAGGTATAGGAAGCTCGGGTTTACTACACACTTCGTACCATAGAGGTAATGTCTCCATATTTTAAGAGAAAATATCACCGCTCCTAATTCTAGATCATGTGTAGTATAATTCTTCTCACTAGGTTTCAGTTGCCTTGATGCATAAGCAATAACTTTATTTTTTTTGCATAAGCATTGCTCCCATTCCTTGAATAGATGCATTACAGTAAACGATAAAATCATCGTTACCTGCTAGTAATGCTAGGAGAGGTGCTTTACACAACTTTTGCTTCAATAATTGAAAAGCTATCTCTTGACTACTTCCTTGAAAAACCTTCGATAAATCTTCAGTAATACACAACAAGTCCTAAATATTGTCTTATTTCCGTAGGCGTACTAGGCTTACTCTATTTCTTTACCGCTTCACTCTTTGAAGGATCCACACGAATACCTTGGCTATCACTGACATGTCCTAGGAATTGAACAACATCGATCCAAAATTCGCACTTCGAGAACATAGCATATAACTCCTCATTCTTAAGTAATTCGACAATTACACCAAGATGCTTGGCATGTTCTTCTCTAGTACGAGAGTTGTTGATCCCAAACTTAGATCGATTAGCTTTGTGTATACGAGATTAGATCAAGTAATACACGTAGAGAAACCTTTGTATATGCTTTATGAATCTAAGTGTTATGCGGAATTTAACACTTAAACAAGAACACACAATGATATAAACAAACTTTCACTTTGATTATCAATATCAAACTTGCTTACAATGAAAGATGTTTACGAACGAAAACTTATATAAAACTTATATTAAACATTAACCTAAAGGCCTTCTTTTATAGACATAAGAAGCCTTGTACAATAATCTACGTATCAACTATTCTAGGTAAAGATAAATATAGAAAATACATTGTTGTTCTTATCTTTACTAGAAGTATTCTAGAATATAATACACGCGTAGAATATATCTTCCATCAGTGCTTGTCTTCAATGTGTCAACGCTTGACTTTAACTTGTCAACGCTTGAGCTGTCAGCGCTTGTTTTGTTCTTGTCAACGCTTGATTTGTTCTTGTCAGCGCTCAAGTGATGTGGCCTTAATTTATTCCCAACAATCCTCCCCTAAACTTGATATCCACTCTTATGATCAAGTTTCTGAATAAGCATTAAGGACTAGGAGGAGTCTTACAAACCTTCTCATATTGGTAATGAATAAATCTGATCAAATCTTTTGCCACGTCACTTGAATAATCTATTTCCAGCTGAGTGTCCTTCATCTTTTCCAAAATAGCCTTCGATATGAAATACTGAGCATCCACAAGTAGATACTCAGCAAACTTTGTAGAACTGAAATGGTATACACCAGCAGCTGAATATAACCTCCATTGAAGACCACCGAGGTCATCTTCAAGATCCTTCCATATTGCAGGATCCTCATCTTTTGGTCCACACATTCTTTTGAATGTGGTCCAAAGTTTTATTCCATTAGCTGAAGTTGGTGCTTCAGCCTCATACTTGGTCTCCAGCAACCTCCAAAGGTCCACCAAGTCTTCTCTATCACAACTTGCAAACAAAGATATGAGAGTGGTAAAAGTGTGTACCTCCTTGCCAAATCTGCCAATCTTCCAGAACCCACATTCATCTTCTTCATAGCTCACAATTGGGTTCCTGGAATCTAATGGTAACACTTGCACCATATCTGAAGCTTCTAATGGGGAGAGCTTGAGGCTCTTTCTTATAACTGCTTCACTTGGATATAGTGGATCCATATCTTTTGGAAACTCAAATTTAATTCCCTTCTTCACTGGCCTGGGAACCATCATAGTTTTCTTGATTTCCATTTCTTCTGCAAGTTCCTCCTTTCTTTCATCTGAAAGAAGTCTGAGAATGTTTGCTTCTTGCACTCTCACCCAAATGGGATAAGCCCTGTTTTCCAACTCATCAAATGTCAAAGCCTTCAACTTCTGATATGTCCATCCAACTCCATGACATCTGAGCAACATAAAGTAGAGCTCCCTTATATCCCTTTTTAACTCTGAGAGAATATTGCTTGCCTTGTGTTTCAAAATTACCTTACAATCCTTCTGAACTCTAAGAAGAAGCTCCAAACCCCATATTTTATCTGAAATGGTCAAGTCTGGATTATCTATGCATCTTTCTTCCCAAGCATTGTACATTTAAACCACCTCTGGCATGTCAAAGTCAACCTCCAATTTCAATTCTCTCAACTTTTCCCTAGCAAACTCATCACCATACTCAAGCCGTTCTGGTTCTATTATCATCACACTTGAGTCTGAGCTAGCTCCATCACTTTCTTCTTCTGAAGTCACAACAAATGGTGACTTTTCCTTTTCATCTTGTTCCATGATTTGTGCAGCTAATCTTCTATCAAATTCAACTTGGGCTGCATCCTTTGGAACAATCTCTTCCACCATTTTACCCTTACCCTTATCTGATGGTGCAATGGTTGGTAAGGTAGATGGTAATACCTGCGTAGAAACCTCCTTGATGATAGATGATGACTGGGATACATCACCTTCATGTGCAGGTCTGTCAACGCCCAAATTTGTTCTATCAGCGCCCAAAATACTTCTATCAGCGTCCAAATTTTCCTTGTCAACGCTCAAATATCTTCCCTCAGCGCCTTGTGTAACCTCTCTCAACATAGCTGTAAATGATAAATTTAAGTTGGTGGGAGAGACTAAGGACGTATCAAAACCTGTTTGTTTCTTCAAAGTTGTAAGGGCTTCAGCAACATCCATTGATTAACCATCATGGCTGCCCTTATCACTCAAATTTATTTGATCTTCCTCCCCTTTGGAAGACTCCTCCATACCCCTTCTAGCACGATCACTTTCCAAAACAACAATCCTCTCCCTCAATTGCTTGAGTTCAAGGCCTTGTGAGCTGACTACTTGTACTAAGTCTGCATTTTGCTTTTGCAAGATAATGCAGACTGCCGTCAATTCCATAAGAGTCATTGGTTCCAGTCTGCCCTCTTCTAAAATGAGGATTTGACCTCCCAAGTCAGATTCATTGGGCATAGATGAGGACTTAATGATGGTGGGACTGCCTTGGCCAGCTTCTAAGTCAGAACCAATAGTCCCAGCCTCATCCAGGTCACCAGCCACACTTGTGGTGGTGGTTCTCTCTGCTACATGGCTAGGACCACCAGAGGAGAACAATCCAGTAGTCCTTTGGCGTTTCATCAACCTATATTCAGGGGGTGTGGAAGATGGTGTGGAAGAATGGGTAGATGTGGGTTGGTTAAGGGGTGTTTGGGATGGTGAAGGTTGTGTGTCAGCGTTGGAAATAGGCACATCAACGCCAACATTAAGAGTGTCAGTGTTGAAGGATTCAGAGTCAATTTGCATTTGTTCAGGTGAAGGTAAAGGTTCAGGAATTGGTTCAAGTTGTGGTTGAGGGTCAATTTGAGGTTGGGGGTCTGGTTGGGGTTGTGCTGCTGCAATAACAGCAAGCATGGCTTGGGTTAAAGGTAGGTCTCTATGGGGTGGTGAATCCATCTTCATAAAAATAGCTTTCTTTTGCTCAGGGATCTTATAAAAATCATTGTGATCCCTGGAGCAGTAACCTTGATCATCAAAAACCATTTGCAGAAAACGGGGATAAGCTAAAGTCATTTTTGTCCCCTTGTTTTTACACATCCCCTCAAAAATCATTTTAGAATAGTTATATTTTTGCCCTGTTGCAATGCACACAATAGCACTGGCAATGGATCTATTGATCTCATTGTGTGTAGTACATTTGGCACTCAAACATTGAAGGAGGACATGTATGAGGTACTTCCAGGCTGGGGGAAATTCCTGCTTATGATACTTATTAAGAGTACCTTCATCAGGTAAAGGATATCCCAAAGCCCTAAGCCCTTGTTCTATTTCATTTATGGGAAGGGTGGCTATACCATCAGCATCATCAAGATGCAAGGCTTGGCGTACCAAAGCCTCAGTAACCACCCAAGATCTCCCATGAACAATAGAAGTCAATGTGGTCACTCCATTAACTGTTGAGGAACTAACAGTGTTCCAAAACTGCTTAATGTGTGTGACTGGAATGAGTGGTGCATGAGAAAGAGCATACCTTAATGGGGATGCGTTCAAATACGCCACCATTTGTGTGTATTGGGGAAATATAGCATCATTAGCTTCAAGATAAGCAATCATGTTGTGTTGTGATTTGAACCCCAATTCCAATTTTGTTGGTTTAAACTTTGGTGCCATTGAAGAAAGCTGTTAATTTTAAGTGAAGAAGATGAAGTTGATAAGAGAAAATTGTTAGACAAGAATTATAGATACCCTGTTTAAAATAGGATCCAAATTTATAGGAGAAAAAGAATGCATGTGATTGGCCCAAAAATAGGCAAAGATTTTCAAAAATCAATCATGAAAATATTGAAAAAGTTATAAGTTATCTCATGCATTAAATGAAAGTAACAACTCCTAAAATTACGGCTTGAAAATATGTCAAAAAGTAACAACTGGGTAGGTCCCATTCAGTGTCAACGGTCAAAAATAACCTATCAACGCCCAACGGCTATAATCTTGTAAACGTTTACCTAAAGCCATGTCAGCGTCCAATTTGGTCACAACAACGCTTGAAAATTCTTGTCAGCGTCCAAAAATAAAAATATTTTAAAAAGTGAAAAATGACCTTAACAAGTAATTTATCCTAGAGAAAATAACCAAAAGCTGATAATTATTATAGGGCGGCAAGCACTGTCCAGTTATGCACACTTGCATAAGCAAGATAGAAATAACAGTCCTCTAGTGTCCCTTGCTAACCAAAACTCTTAACAACCAAGTTACCTTATAAAATCCTTGTTACACCCAGGTAAATCCCATATCAAAATCATTCCCAAGTCTCCCAACAGACCACAACCAATTCTAGGCCAAAAATGTCTTGGCAGCATGCACAGTATATCAACTTTGCATGCTACAGTGCCTCATGATTTAGTAAAACTAACTCATACTCACCTGTGGACACAATCTAGAATTGTGATAAGAGTATCATATGGATACCCAAATATCCTAAAGGTTCCTAAAACCTCCCCTTAAACTATGATACAAAAAGTTTGCTAAAAGCATGCATGAACATAAAAAAAAATTATGTCAAGATAGGAATGAAACATTCCAACCATAATCCATAAATAAAAACTTGTCCAAATGCTTCTCCATTGATCCATAAGCAACTCTGTATCCAATGGTATACTGCTAACACCATCTGCACATTTAGATTGAAAACCACAAAACTAACATTGTTGCTGACAACGCCCCGATAACACATGACAGCGTTGAGGGAAGCTTTGTCAGCGTTAGACAATTATATTGCTGACAACGTTACAAAAACACTTATCAGTGTTCAAGTAACCTTTGTCAGTGTTAGAAAAAGATAGTGGAAAAACTAAATCATCAATAAGACCAATAATAATAATGCATCATCCGGTACATACTTTTACAAAAAGAATCCAAAACACATATTATGTGAGATTAACCATTCCAATACTTGTTACCAAGTATTGAAATCTCCCAGCATCAAAAGGTTTAGTTAATAAATCTGACACATTTTCCTCAGTGTCAACCCTATCTGGTTGTATTAAACCTTTCTCAAAGCAATCTCTTATAAAATGGTGTCTAATTTCTATGTGTTTAGTTTTAGAATGATGTACAGGATTCTTAATGATGCATAAAGTACTATTATTGTCAACAAATATCTTAGTATGCATGAAATTATACCCATAGTCCAACAGCTGGTTCTGAATCCACAACACTTGGCCACAACATGCAGCTGCAGCCACATTCTCTGCTTCAGTTGTAGAATTAGCCACCACTGTTTGTTTCTTGCATTGCCAAAAAATTAACCTGCTCCCAAGAAACTGACATCCACCAGTTGTGGATTTCCTATCAAACTTATCACCTCCATAATCACTATCTGAATATGCAATCAGCTCCAATGGTGAATCCTTTGGGTACCACAAACCAGAACTAAGATAGCATCTTAGGTACCTAAAGATCCTATTCACAGCATAAAGGTGACATTCTTTGGGAGTCACTTGATGGCGTGCACAAGCACACACAACAAACATAATGTCAGGTCTGGAAGCAGTAAGATACATCAAGGATCCAATCATGGATCTATAATGCCTGACATCAACATCTTTCCCATCTCCAATCTTTCCCCAAGGGTGTTCTCTATCCATAGGAGTAGTAGCCCTCTTTTCATGTGGAGAAAAGCCAAACTTCTTCAAGATCTCAGCAACATATTTGTCCTGGGAGATGAAGATACCATCCTCTTTCTGCTGAACTTGTAAACCAAGAAAGAAGTTCATCTCCCCCATAGCACTCATCTTGAATTTGTCTGTCATAAGCTTGGAGAAATCCTCACTCATCTTTGGATCAGTAGACCCAAAAATGATATCATCAACATAGACCTGCACAAGCAACACATCCTTGCCTTTCTTCTTTGTAAATAGTGTCTGATCTATGGTGCCCCTCTTGAATCCATTGTCCACCAAATTGGTAGACAAAGTACCATACCATGCTCTAGGGGCTTGATGAAGGCCATACATAGCCTTTTTGACTCTATACACTTTATCTAGATGCTCTGGATCCTCAAAACCAGGAGGTTGCATCACATAAACTTCCTCAACAATAGTTCCATAGAGGAAGGCACTCTTGACATCCATTTGATAGACTGTGAAGCCCATGCAGGAGGCATAGGCTAGAAAAATCCTAATAGATTCAATCCTTGCAACTGGTGCAAAGACCTTCTTATAGTCTATCCTCTCCTCTTGTGTATAACCTTGAGCCACTAACCTTGCCTTGTTTCTGACCACAATACCTCTTTCATCTCTTTTGTTCCTGAGAACCCATCTTGTCCCTATAGGTCTGACATATCTAGGACAATCAACTAGCTCCCAAACATCCTGAATTGCAAATTGGTGAAGCTCATCCTGCATTGCTTCCACCCAACTTGGTTCTTTGAGAGCATCAAATATTCTCTTGGGTTCTTCTTGTGACAGAAAACATGCAAACAAACGTGCTTGCACAAGAGGGGTATCAACCTTCTTGTGTATATTGGCAATAAACCCACAAAGACCTTGATGAGATCTTCTAGTCTGAACTGGAGTCATAATATCACCAATGATCTGGGAAGGGGGGTGATTCTTCATTGTAGAAGTGAGAACTCATCCTTCAAAAAGTCTGGTGTCCTCAACCTCATGCTCCAAGTTGCCAATATCTTCTTCTTCAGACTCTCTTACATCAACATGAGGATGAACCTCTTCATATAAATTGGAAGGTTCACCTTGTTCAAAATTTGAAGAGAAAAGATGGGCAGAATTGTTGTCAACGCCTGAACCTTGTTTGTCAGCGCTTGGGCTAACAACGCTTGAACTGTTGTTGTCAACGTCTGAGCCATCAACGTCTTAATTGGTCTTGTCAGCGCTAGATTTGCCTTTGTCAGCGCCTGAAGATCCATGCATGTTTGTATCTGGTGGTACTTGGAAACCACCATTATCTTGTCCAGCAGCAGCAGCAGCAGCAAAAGCATCTGTTCAAATAGGAATTGTGCCATATTCTAATATAGGAGATGCCTTTTCTGCTTGTGATCCAACCCTCTCATTAACCTGTGTACCTGAAACATTAACAACTTGTTCCTCCACAACATTTGAAGTTACCTTCACAATGTCTGGATTAGTGACAGGCATATAATTTAAAGTTCTAGATAAGGGTTCCAAATCAAATAACCAATTAGGACCACTTTCAGGATCACTGGGTTTATTCTCTAAAAAACCTAACATGTACTCTTTCAACTATACGTTTGTCCTCTTTAAGATAAACCCTATAACCCTTGCTCTGCACTGAATACCCCATGAAGTAACCCTCATCACCTTTTGCACTAAATTTCCCTAAGGCATCACTAGTATCCAACACTACTACATGACAACCAAAAGGTCTGAGAAAACCAATATTAGGTTTTCTACCCCAAAGTAACTCATAAGGTGTTTTGTTCTGAATTTTGTTAACCAATGCTCTATTTTGCACATAGCAAGCTGTATTAACAGCCTCAGCCCAAAAGGCTATTGGAAAGTGAGCATCAGCCAACATTGTTCTGGCTACTTCAATTAGGGTTCTATTTTTCCTCTCAGCAACCCCATTTTGTTGTGGGGTTCTAGCAATACTAAATTGCCTAGTAATTCCTTTCCTGGCACAGAAATCATCTAGCTTCTTGTTCCTAAATTCTCCACCATTATCACTCCTAAGCATTTTAACCTCATTGCCAGACCTTTTCTCAATCTGAGTGATAAAATCAATAAGAACATCAGCTGTGTCACTCTTCATAGCTAGAAAGAATGTCCAAGTAAACCTAGAAAAGTCATCTGTGATAACAAAGCAATATGACTTACCATTCAAACTTTCTATATTTGTTGGACCAAAGAGGTCCATGTGAAGCATATGAAGAGGTCTGGAACTAGTATGCACCTGTTTGGACTTGAATGAGACCTTGTGTTGCTTGCCTTTAAGACATGCAACACAAGAGTGGTCATTGTGGAAGGCCTTCTCAGGCAAACCATCAACTAAACCAAGCCTCACAAGTCTACTTATATTTTTAAAGTTTATGTGCCCTAGTCTCCTGTGCCACAAATTACTCTCATCTACTGAGTCCTTAGCATAAAAACAAGACATATTGGTATTCATTTTAATCCCATTTAAATTCACATTATATATGTCCTTATGCCTAGGTGTTCTATACTCAATATATTTATCATCATGGATCTTAAAATCCTTGCTTAACACCAAACACTCAGTATCAGTAAAAAGATCTTTTTTTGTTATCACAAACTTGTGATACACTAAACAGGTTGTAATCAAGTTCTTTTACCAGGAAGACGTTCTCAAAACGCAGATTATTGGTGAGAAGGGTTCCTTTGCCTGTGATAGTTCCATATCCACCTCCAAAGTATACCTTATCACCATCTTTAATAGGGGTGAAATTCGTCAGATAGTCTTCCTTCCCTGTCATGTGCCTTGAGCATCCACTATCCCAATATCCATAATCATTGATCTGTCTTTGAATGCCCTGCACATAAAGAAAACAGATTAGTTTTCTTTGGGAACCCAAGTCTCAAAAGACTTGGATTCATCTGGTTGTTCAATAAGAAGAGACTTAGTTCTCACAACAACCCCATTCTCATCCTTTTTAGGATGAAATACCCAGTTAACCCCAATAGGTTTTGTAATGATCTTTGAAATGTAATTAAATCTATTGCAAGTCATTGAAATCCCATTATCATTAGGGTTTTGATCTTTCTTGGGTCTCCATGTTAAGCTTGAAGAAGCTTTAGACCCTTTACCTTGTGGCTGCAAATATTTAGGTCTGGTCACGTTTCTGTCAGCGTTAGAATTTGTCCTGTCAACGCTGAAATTACCCTTGTCAGCGTTGAACCTAGGGTTTGCTACAGAAAACCATTGCCTATTTGACCAGGTGTTTGTATTTTGAAAAGGTCTTTGTCCATGAGTGTTAGACCTTCTAGAAAAGAATGGGGCAGGTCTAATCACTTGTGGACTTTGCTGCACACAAGGTTTGGGTCTAACAACCTTTGACTTCCTAACAACGTTGACTTTGTTCCTGTCAGCACTGAAATTATTCCTGTCAGCGCTGGCTTTGGGAGCGTTGACACACTTGTATGCCAAGTGTGAAAAGCTACCACAAGTGTAACAAGCTTTTCTAGACACAACCTTAGGTCTAGAAGAGTAGAAGCCTGTTCCATGATTGCTAACTTGACTCTTGGGTGACCTAGTATTCCTATACATCTCTGCATATTTAATGCTAGGTCTTCTAACAGTGTTTGAGCCTAGGTCAACAACTTTACCAGTGATTGGGTTAGTAACCTTAATGGGTGTAGACTCATTAGGACTTTCACATAGCAAGCCACCCTTGACAAATAAAGTAGGGTTAGCCTTCTTCCACTCATTTAGGTCAGTCAATTTTTGTTGATACTCTTCCACTGGAGTGACAACTCTTGGTGGAGGAATGAATTCCTCCTCTTGGTGCTCTGGCAAACCAGTCCAAAATAAGTCCCTTTGTTGGACACCATAGAAGTCACCAGCTGGTGGTGGAACCAAAGAGTAATCATTCATCCCAATCCCGGTCATGTCCTTAGGATCCTTTTGTTTAGCTACACAGTCTCCTAGGGTTTGGGTGGCTCTATCAAATCTATGAATTTTGAGGCCAACATTATCTTTATTCTTAATGGCCTCATCTAATTTAGCCTGTAATTCACCATTAACCCTTTCCATGATGTTTCTAATATCCATACTACCCTCTAACTCATGTTTTAAGATATTGATCTTATCTTTTAAATCAAATTCCATTTTCTTGTATTCAGAAACGGTTTTCTCAGTTTCAGTAAGAGCTAGTTGGTAATTAGACAATTTACACCTTTCAGTACTCATATCATCTTTTAGTTTTAACACCTCTTTGTTAAGTCTGTCAGTGTTTAACCTACAACCTTTGCTACAAAAAGCATCATCATATACCTCATTATCAGATGAAGAGGAGGAGTGTGCCATGAGAGCATATTCAACATGCTCTTCTTCTTCAATATCAGCAACCAAAGCTTTATCCTCTTCAGCATTCTTAGCCAGATAACTCCAATCCCATCCTGTACCATCAATTCCTTGAACTGCAACCATAGCTTTGGAATCATGAGCTTTAACAACCTGACTTGAGGGTTTACCAGCATCAGATCTTCTAGGAGATCTGCATTCCCTCATGAAGTGCCCTATACGATGGCAGTTGTAGCATTCAACTTTGGATTTGTCAAATCCAGCTGTGTCTTTAGCATTGAAGGTCATTTTCTTCTTGAACCTTTTGTTCCACCTATTTGCTCTTATACTAGCAAGAGCCATGTTCCACTTGATGTCCATCTCTTCCAGGTGCTCATCACTTATCTACTCAAGGTCCTCATATGTAATTACTGAACCATTGGGCAAAGAAGCAATGTAGGCACAAACAGTATCCAAATCTAAACCAGCAGGTTTAACTCTTGGGGAGTCATTCTTGAATGTGTCAGCGTCTGAAAAGGAGACGTTGACAAGACTTGTTCCAGCGCTGACATATGATGATCCAGTCACTGGATGCATATAAGAGTCCTTCTGATTGAATTGACCTTCACTATGAGAGAAGAAGGCCATGTTGCTGGTGGTAGATTTGCTTCCATGCTCTAAGAGAGTTTCATCTTCCAACAGTCATAGTTTATTGTAGATGTCATCAAACGAGGAGCTCTTGTAAGTATTATTGGCAAGAATAGATCTTGCCTCAATCTTCCATGCCTCACCAAGACTTTTAAGAAAGGTAGCATTAATGTCAACATCACCAACTTGTGTCCCCATGAAGGACAACTTGCTAGTAATTTCAAGCAATCTGCTTCTCACACTACTCAGTTTCTCATTGGGTTGAGCTTTGAAGACAGCATAATCATGCAGAAGTTGCTTTTTCTTTTCCTCCTTAGTGTCTGCATTGCCACCATATGCAACTTCAAGAGCTTCCCAAAGATCCTTACCAGATTCATAGCCTCTATATTTATGCTGGTTTTCTTGTCCCAAGGAGACTTTCAGAATATTTAGGGCTTTCATGTCAACCCTTTTCTTTGCAATGTCATCAGCAGCCACAGCTCTACCATCTCCGGGTTTTTCTTTCTTATCTGCTTCAGAACATCCAGCAACAGCTGATCTTTGAGAGATGGCATCAAGAATCTTTTGAGCCTTATTGAATGTGTTTCCATATTCAATAATCTCCCAGAGTGTGTAGTCATAGATCCCCAGATATTGTTCAAAGTTGAACTTCCATAAGTCAAAGTTGGTTGCATCAAGCATGGGAATCTTGATGTTTGGTAAGGCTGAGGAGGAGGAGGTTATTGCTTCAGACATGATGTTGTTAGAGTTTCTGAGAAAATTAGGGTTTTGGTGTTTTTAGGGTTCTGGTGTTCTTTAAGATCAAAAGTTCCTCAACAAGCTCTAATACCACTTATTGATCCCAAACTTAGATCGATTAGCTTTGTGTATACGAGATTAGATCAAGTAATACACGTAGAGAAACCTTTGTATATGCTTTATGAATCTAAGTGTTATGCGGAATTTAACACTTAAACAAGAACACACAATGATATAAACAAACTTTCACTTTGATTATCAATATCAAACTTGCTTACAATGAAAGATGTTTACGAACGAAAACTTATATAAAACTTATATTAAACATTAACCTAAAGGCCTTCTTTTATAGACATAAGAAGCCTTGTAAAATAATCTACGTATCAACTATTCTAGGTAAAGATAAATATAGAAAATACATTGTTGTTCTTATCTTTACTAGAAGTATTCTAGAATATAATACACGCGTAGAATATATCTTCCATCAGTGCTTGTCTTCAATGTGTCAACGCTTGACTTTAACTTGTCAACGCTTGAGCTGTCAGCGCTTGTTTTGTTCTTGTCAACGCTTGATTTGTTCTTGTCAGCGCTCAAGTGATCTCGCCTTAATTTATTCCCAACAAGAGTAGATAAGAATATCATCGATAAACACGATTACAAATTTATCCAAGTAAGGCTTACACACTCTGTTCATGAGGTCTATGAAAATAGCTGGTGTATTGGTTAAACCAAAAGGCATCACTTAAAATTCATAATGTCCATAACACGTCCTGAAAGTTTTTTTAGGAATATCGTCTTCCTTAACTCTCAGTTGATGATAAATTGAGCATAAATCAGTTTTCGAATATACGCTCGATCCTTGGAGTTGATAAAATAAATCGTCAATTCTGGGTAATGGGTAACGATTCTTTATAGTAAGTTTTTTTAACTCACGATAATCGATACACATCCTAAAAGATCCATCTTTCTTTTTCACAAATAAGACTAGAGCTCCCCACGACGATATACTTGGTCTAATAAATCCCTGATCAGTTAGTTCTTGGATTTGACTTAACAATTCTTGCATTTCCGATGGTGCTAATCGATATGGTGCTTTAGCAATCGGTGTTTCTCCTGGTATCAAATCGATTTGGAATTCAACTTGACGCTCAGGCGGCAAACCTGGTAATTCTTCCGGAAATACTTCGGGAAAATCTCTAACTATCGGAATATCTTCTAATCGCTTCTCTTCTTTCTCCCTTTCCAATACTTGAACTAAGAAAACTTGACCACCTCAGGATACGTACTTATTAATCTTAAGACACGATATGAGATTTAGTCTAGTCTTACTTCGCTAACCATAGACAATCAAAACTTCACCATTAATAGGAATATGAACGGCTTTCTCGACACATAGAATTTTCGCATGGTATTTAGATAACTAATACATGGTTTTGCTAGTTGAAAGTTCGTTATTCTCGGTGTCTAATCGAATTGATTTCCGGTTAATTGTGTGAGATTAGTTGTTCTTGGTGAAACAAATATTTTTGGATTTGGTAAAATAAATGTGCAAGACTTAATAATAAAGGACGGGAAATTAAAATTAAAACAAGTTAAAATGTAAAATGGTGCAATATTTAAAACGTTAAAAGTAAATGACGAGAATTTAAATAACGTAAAATTAAAGCTTAACAAAAAGTAAATCAACAATCAAATAAAATCACAAAACGGACTTAAAATGACTAAAAATAAGACGAGTGAAGTGGCGAAGAAAAAAAAAACAAACTTAACACTTAAAATAAAACAAAACATTCCATCGGAAAACTCCTGATCGGAATATATTCTGATCGTTAGATCGGAATATCTTAAAAAGGGCATGATCGGAATGTGGAAATGGAGTACAATCGGAATGCTGAAAGTGAACCGATCGGAATGTAAGGCAGAAGGCTCCAATCGGAATGTTACTATGAATTCAAATCGGAATAAGAAGAAAATGCATATGATCGGAATATAACAAAAATTGTCAATCGGAATATACAATAAGAACACACAATCGGAATCAACGAAAATACTAATCGGAATATTAAAGGGCAAGATCAGAATGTTATAAACCCTTTTCCGATCATACGATCGGAAAAAGGGTGTCCCTGGTCGGAAATTACGATCGGAAAGGGGTTTTCCCTTTCCGATAATGATGCGATCCGAGAAATAAGCAAGTGAAAAGCTAAGGTGATAAGCTAAAACCAAAATCAGCACGAATCTAAAGTGAAACAAATCGAATAAGCACAAATAAGAACTTTTCAAACATAAAATAAACAAACTTTAAAATCAAAACATAAAAAAGATGACTTTAAATCACGAAAATTTAAAAAGATCAAAACTTTAAGTAAGAACTTGATGAAAAAGATGAAAGAAACAAGATTGAGATTAACAAGAAAGATTAATAACATGAAGATTAAGACAAGATCAAGCTTAAAAAGTAAAGGTTTGATTGAAAACAAGAAAGATAAAAGATGAAAGATTAAAGTTCTAGAGAGAGAAACTGTCACTTTCTCTCTCTAAAACTAAACTACTCCTACTCCTAAAACTAAAACTAAAACTAACCAACCCTCTCACATGTTGTGAGGGTGGTATTTATAGGAGAGGGGAGTGGTTGGTGGCTTCCTCTTTCTTTCATTCTTTCTTGGTCCTCAGTCTTTCAGTCTTTCAGTCTTCTTAAATTCTTCGACTTTCAGACTTCGTCTCGGGATTTCTTTGAACTCGTCTTGTAATTTCTTCATAATTTAGACTTGAGTTCTTCGGCTTTTAGTAAACTTCCGTCTTTTGACTTTTTCTTCGATAAATCTTCAGAATTGGTCTTGGACTTCCGTTCTTTTTCCACTTTTGATCTTTCGACTTCGTCTTTTGTCTTTTCCTTCAATAAAAGCCCGTGAAAGCCGTGTTTTCTCCACTTTTCACCTTCTCGACCCTGAAACACAATAAAAACACAAACCACGCATAATTCCGCCATTTACGACATAAAATATACGTTTAGGTCCCGTTTTAATGTAATTAAGTGGTAGAAAAGATGGGTGTTTTCACACCTATCAAATCCCCTACACTTAACCATTGCAATGCCCTCATGCAATGCTTAGTGATAAAGCAAGGTTTACACTTTCCGTCATAATCAACCTACCTTGGCCTTTATTAAACAACTAGGGAAAATAAAAAAGATAGAAAATAACAAGATGCAATCAAGGAAGAAACATGTAAAGAAATCTAAGACTTACATTAGGGCTTGTGTGTCATGAATGTTTATCACCCTCAAGTTTCACGTTCCCCATGCCAAGCTTAAAAACAAGATCATTGTTAGTACAAGTTAGCATAACAAACATTTACTCATGCGGTTCAATTAATCACTTAAACTCCCTTATTCCTATGGGTATCTCCTATATTTTATTGATGTCTTGAATGATCACGAGGATGCATTGTTGACTTATTTCGATAATTTATTTAGGCTGAAAGCAAAGTAGGACGATTTGATCAATAGTTAGCTAAAGGACAAAATCTCTTAAAACTGCTTCTCGGGATATCAAAAAGTTCATATCTTGGCATAACTTGGTTCACGATTTGAGACCTTTCTCGGGCCGATATTTGGCATGTACTTCATACTTCATATCTTGAGAGATGTGCTTGAGATAATGGTCTTCTCATCGTTCATAGAGTTTCTTCACTTGGAGACTTTTGATGGGTACTCCAATTTTGTTGACCACGACTTCATGATTATTTCTTCAATCTCTAATTGGGATTTTGAGATACAACGATCCGCCTCCTTTTTGGACTTGGATCTATTTATCCTCATACCTTGTTAGGGTCTTTTCGGATAGACTTCTCCATGATCTTTATGGGAGTTGATTGCTTTTCGTCGTGAGTCTTGATCCTTCATATTGATTTCGGGAATAATGCTTTTCACATCACTTTGGATCTTCAGAAATAAAATGGAATCCTCATGCCTTGTTAGGGCCTTTTCGGACTCGCCAATCTTCGCACCCCGCTTCATAAGTTATGCCTTGGCTATGAACTCTTATCATTACCGAGCAACTTTTAAACGATCTTGGGCTAGAAGCTAAGTAACTTTTCAAATCATACGACCTTACTTATTGCAGATAATTTATTAGCAAGTGATGGGAGAAAAAGATCATAATTAACTCACATAAGTTAATGAGAGAATACCAAACTTGTAACCAACTCTATCATTTCTCGTTCTCCACAATTTAAAATCTCAAGAAATGAGACTCATGGATGCTTAGCCTAATAAACCAATTAAGGTCTACATGGTTAAGGATACTAGCTAGAGTGAACTTGGATAAGTAAACTCGGGTTGAGTCAAAATATTCATAACGGGCCTAATATATCTAAGATATCTAAACTTGCTAAAACCATTTTATTAAAATAAGAGAAAAATAGCAAAAATAATGGGAACTACAACTAGGCCAAAATAGATTAAAAATTTTGATAAATGTCGAAAAATTGATTTTCCGGTTAAAATGAGGACAAATACAAGGAAAAGGCCACTTAACTTCGATATAAGTCTCCCCTACACTTAATATAAACATTGTCCTCAATGTTTAAGCATGTGGGAGTAAACTCCCCTACACTTAGGACATTGTGCACGTTGTTTAAATCTCGCTAAGGAAGAGACAACTAAAGAGATTCCTATTTTAATATTGAGAAATATAAAATAGTGAATCGAAAAGAGTTTAGGATAGAAGCGGGAAGAAGGGAACACGGAATCACGGTTCGTCAAAAGTCCTCGAGAGTGTGTCGTTGAAGCTCGAATCCCTGCACATGATAAGAAAGAAAGCAAGAAACACCAACGGGGCTCCCCCTACACTTATGGTGAAAACAGGAAAGATAGATAGATAATTGGGTTGCCTCCCAAAAAGCGCTTGTTTTTGTTTACCGAGTCACGAGCCTGACTCGTCCCCGAATTAAATGGTCCATGGGGAAACCTCGAATGTGATACCGGGATCAAAGACCTTGTCCTCGTTCCCGGTTGACATCAACAAAGGAGAGGCGGGGGGATAAGTCTTGAAAGGGAGAAAGGTCCTTTCAACATACGTATAGTATGTGAATTCAAGATCCACGGGAGGTGGGTTGGGTGTAGTAAGCATATTGTCCTCCCCCAAAGACAATAGATGCTGAGCAAACGGCAAAGCCGTAATGGTATCAATCATAGCATAATCAATGTCACCTCCCGGATCAAAGCACTCATCCTCATTTCCCGGTGTAAAACGAGTAGAGTAAAAGTGATACATCACCCGCTTGGGTGTGCACGTGGGAGGATGAGGTGGTAATATGATATGAGAAGTATGAGAACAATTACCTTCCACCTGCGTCCCTTTTTCAGTAGATTCACATCTTTCCACCTCTGGGATAGAGGGTGTAGTGTCATCGTGTAATAAATCTTCTAGAAAAAGTATATCTCCTTCCACGTCAGAATACCCGGATGTGTATTCCACGGGTGTATCAATAGCAAGAAACTCATCGATCTCAGGAATTTGAAAACCATCATCACTAAGGAGTGAAGTATTTTGCTTTAGAAATTCCTCCTCGTCGAAAATAACCTCAATATCGTCATCACTCTCCTCATTATCTATAGGGCCAATAATATGCTCAGGGATATGTGTACTCGTCTGATCTTGCTGCTGTAAAAATGACTCCATACAAGTTCGCAGCGTGTGTAAAAGATCTTTCGTTTGCTCTTGAAAAGCTGTAGCAAGATCGTCAATTGGTTCTTGGTAACTCATCCCGTGACGAGGCTGATGATCGAGTGAGTGCGGTGGGGGCTCAAGATTTTGAAAACCGGAATTATAGCACGGTTGTGGCTCATAGTTGTTCATCGGTGGAGAATAATTAGAAACCGGGGTTGGTTCATAATAATCCATAGGTGAAGAAAACTGAGGACACGGATTTGGCTCATAACAATTCATTGGTTGACAATAATAGGTATCGTGAGGACCCCCACAGTTGTTGCAAACCGGGTATGGTGAAAAATCAAGTACATCTTGTGGATAGCTATTAGCATTGTCATAATTGTACCCCGGTTCTTGCCCGTGTCTAGACGGGTATTGAACCGGACACGAAACATGCCAATGAGAATCGCTTCCACAATAGATGCACGGGGGAACAGGAGGTGGGTTCAAAAAGAGTGAATTAGTCGAGTTGCACAAGGGACAAAATCCGAATTGTGTGTAGTCGATATCGTTTCCGCACCGCTCACATGTACACCATTAACAAGAGTTGTTCCCAGATAATTGTTTCCCACACCGGACGTAATGGACATAAAAATCCATAAAGAAAGATAGATAAGCAAGAAGAATATTTTTTGTGCAAAACTTTGAAAAAGAAATGTTTTTTATGATTTTTCAAATGTTTTTGGATTTTTGAAAATTTTTGACAAGAAAAATAACGTTCACAAGTGAACGGATCCCAAAATCCAACGCGTCACTCACAAAAAACCCTCGATCTTCACGAAAAGAGCCGGCAGCGGCGCCATTTTAATACACGGTTTTGCTAGTTGAAAGTTCGTTATTCTCGGTGTCTAATCGAATTGATTTCCGGTTAATTGTGTGAGATTAGTTGTTCTTGGTGAAACAAATATTTTTGGATTTGGTAAAATAAATGTGCCAGACTTAATAATAAAGGACGGGAAATTAAAATTAAAACAAGTTAAAATGTAAAACGGTGCAATATTTAAAACGTTAAAAGTAAATGACGAGAATTTAAATAACGTAAAATTAAAGCTTAACAAAAAGTAAATCAACAATCAAATAAAATCACAAAACGGACTTAAAATGACTAAAAATAAGACGAGTGAAGTGGCGAAGAAAAAAAAACAAACAAACTTAACACTTAAAAAAACAAAACATTCCATCGGAAAACTCCTGATCGGAATATATTCCGATCGTTAGATCGGAATATCTTAAAAAGGGCATGATCGGAATGTGGAAATGGAGTACAATCGGAATGCTGAAAGTGAACCGATCGGAATGTAAGGCAGAAGGCTCCAATCGGAATGTTACTATGAATTCAAATCGGAATAAGCAGAAAATGCATATGATCGGAATATAACAAAAATTGTCAATCGGAATATACAATAAGAACACACAATCGGAATCAACGAAAATACTAATCGGAATATTAAAGGGCAAGATCGGAATGTTATAAACCCTTTTCCGATCATACGATCGGAAAAAGGGTGTCCCTGGTCGGAAAGTACGATCGGAAAGGGGTTTTCCCTTTCCGATAATGATGCGATCCGAGAAATAAGCAAGTGAAAAGCTAAGGTGATAAGCTAAAACCAAAATCAGCACGAATCTAAAGTGAAACAAATCGAATAAGCACAAATAAGAACTTTTCAAACATAAAATAAACAAACTTTAAAATCAAAACATAAAAAAGATGACTTTAAATCACGAAAATTTAAAAAGATCAAAACTTTAAGTAAGAACTTGATGAAAAAGATGAAAGAAACAAGATTGAGATTAACAAGAAAGATTAATAACATGAAGATTAAGACAAGATCAAGCTTAAAAAGTAAAGGTTTGATTGAAAACAAGAAAGATAAAAGATGAAAGATTAAAGTTCTAGAGAGAGAAACTGTCACTTTCTCTCTCTAAAACTAAACTACTCCTACTCCTAAAACTAAAACTAAAACTAACCAACCCTCTCACATGTTGTGAGGGTGGTATTTATAGGAGAGGGGAGTGGTTGGTGGCTTCCTCTTTCTTTCATTCTTTCTTGGTCCTCAGTCTTTCAGTCTTTCAGTCTTCTTAAATTCTTCGACTTTTCAGACTTCGTCTCGGGATTTCTTTGAACTCGTCTTGTAATTTCTTCATAATTTAGACTTGAGTTCTTCGGCTTTTAGTAAACTTCCGTCTTTTGACTTTTTCTTCGATAAATCTTCAGAATTGGTCTTGGACTTTCGTTCTTTTTCCACTTTTGATCTTTCGACTTCGTCTTTTGTCTTTTCCTTCAATAAAAGCCCGTGAAAGCCGTGTTTTCTCCACTTTTCACCTTCTCGACCCTGAAACACAATAAAACACAAACCACGCATAATTCCGCCATTTACGACATAAAATATACGTTTAGGTCCCGTTTTAATGTAATTAAGTGGTAGAAAAGATGGGTGTTTTCACACCTATCAATAACCAGTCCATTCCACTAACTACGTCAACACTATCAAGCTTAATGGGTATAAGGTTGATTTCAAAGGATTGACGTAATAAAGTAATGATACATCCTCGAATAAAAGTATTAGTGTTAACTATTTTTCTGTCGGCCAATTCTATATTATACTTAGTATTCAAAGAAACAATCGAAATATCTAACTGAGCAACAATTTTAACAGATACCAAACTTTTGTTAGCTCCCGAGTCCAATATTACTTTAAACAGACGTTGATTTAGATTAAACATACCCGTAACCGTATTCTGATCTTGATGAGTATCGTTCAGCAAATAGGCGTTTCCTCTGCTATTGCTCTCTTTACGGCACTCATTCATCAGATTTCCTTTTTCTCCGCAGTTTTGGCAAACTTTAGTTACATGAATTTGGTTACTTCTAATAGTTAATCCTTTATTTCTGTAGAATCTTGTCTGATCTCCTATTTTTCCACAGTTTTGACACTTGATAGTAGAGAACACCTCCAACAAAGGGGTTGTCTTCCACTATAACCATTGCTCAAATTTACAACATATACATTAGAAACATAATTTATTTAGTTCTGTTGCTGACGATTATTGCCTTGTTTATAGTTGCGAAAATTATTTTTCTAGAAATTACGATTAACAAGAAAGTTCTACCTATCATCAAACTTCCTCTTATTATTAACTACCACTTGTAAAGGATTATTCCTTATCACTTGATCCGTTAATCTTTGAGTAATGGTGATAAATTCCTCTAAAGTTTGGGGTTTAGAGGCGGTAACATTCCCTTCAATACTTCTAGGCAATCCTCTGATAAAAGCTTCCATCAACTTTTCAGTATTAGGCACCATATTAGGCCATAATAATGCCAATTCCTGAAATCTTTGGATGTAAACTTTGAGATTATTCTCCTTTACTACTAAATTATAGAATTCTTCCTCCATTTTCCTAATCTCACTGCGAGTACATTACTTCTTAATTAGCAGATTCTTGAATTCAATATAGGGAGTCTGATAGGCTTGTTCTATCCCAATGGGTTGTGCATAAGCATTCCACCAAGACAAATCTTCTTCTATCAGCCTACCCGTAGCAAATTTCACTTTAAAATCTTTAGAACAGTCACTGAGAACAAATACTGATTCAGTTCTCTCGAACAAGCGCATAAGTCCAACAAATCCTTCAGATCCTTTATAGTTAAAAGGCTGACAGTTCATGAAATCTTTGTAAGTATATCTCTTCTCCACCGGAACTTCTCTCCTAGCAGCATTTCCATTACTTGTACTAGCTATATTAGCGGCTTGTGCTTGCAAAGCTGCAGTCACATTCTCAATAACCAATTTCCTTATTTCTTCAGGTGTCATATTTACTGTCATAGATGTTGATGCTCTCGTATGAGCCATTATACCAATATTTACAAATACTCGATAAGAATGATATTATTATTTTTTTTAAATTTTCATACGTGGAGTATGGAATCAATTTAATATATCATAGGGTATTTCTTAATACTATCGACCATTTCATGTGTTAGGATTCATGATATGAAAGACGATAAAATTTTCTAATTCTTTCATATATGAGGATTCATAATATGAATAAGGATAAAGGCTTAAATAAAATAACCAGAGATTTTTTGAGATCAAACGCACACTTCTTTATTTATGAACAACTTATCATTAGTATTTACACGATAAGCATCTCTGTTACATAAAGAAAAACTATACATATCTTACAAACTGAAACTAGATTTTTAAGCTTGATTCCTCATTTTGATCTCCTCAATTTTGTCCAATATATATCCGAAGTCTGATTGTTGAGTTGTTTTAATATCGTAGATGAGTAATAAATTAAGCCCAGACCTCGTAAGTCCTTCTTTTAGTTTAGAATTCTCCTTCTCTCGTCTTGTCATATTCATTTCATAAGCATGCAACCTTCTACTCAGTCTAATATTATGGCGTCGAGTAACGTCCACTTTATATTTAAACTGACTAATATGCTCTTCATTATCCTTTCTTCCTCTTATCAAATTCCTAATATTCTTCTCCATCATTCTAAAAGCTTCAAGGGATATTTTATCAAGATGACTAGCAATTACGGATAATTGGTTGTCGTGCTTTTCCATAATCTGTGCTCTAGAGTCTTCCTTAGTTTCATAAGGCTCTTCAAGACTTCGATTGGGAGACGAATAAAGATCCTCAGGTAACAAAAAACGAGACGTAGGTGAAAGTACACTATTCATCACTCTAGTTTGATGTGAGAAATATTCTTGTACTTCAGGAGTATCTTAAAAAGACAAACTCGAAACACGCACATCTGTGGCAGATGGATTGAACATCGGGATTTATATTTCATCATCGTTGGAAATGAGAATATAGGTGGAAGTAGACATCCTTGTAGTATATATAATATAATAACATAAGATATCTTATTAAAGGGATAAAAATCTTACACTGACGCTGATGATGGTTGATGGTATTGAATTTAAAATTTCAAATATAGTTTAAGAAAAATCTTATTCTTTATAACCATGAGCTCTGGATACCAATCTGTAACACCCCCATTTTACCTTATAGCGGCGGAAGCTAATTTGGGGTATTAATATCAAAGTAACATAATCACAATAATAGAAAAATGCTAAAAAAACATTTTATAAATATTTACGTTATCATTATTCAGAGTTTAATAAAAACAACTGTATATAAATGTACATCATAGGTTTTCCCAAATGTCTAGTTTTATTCTCTTGAATGATAACTTTATTCAAGTCACTACCATCCGCACCCCGCCAGTCCTTATTCACCTGAAATATATGCCTTAAAGTCAACACAATGGTTGAGTGAATTCATAGGTTTAAAACAGTATTTGAATATAAGTATGACTCCAGGTCTACATTATTATACACCTAACTTTTTAAGAAAAACCCAACAAATTTTCCCTTAAGTAGGAAGTTTGTTGGACTATCCTAAATTAGCAAAATAAAGCATATCTGTCTAGCCTAGGCAGGAACCATAGCTGCTAGCAAGTGCGACTTACCCAGATAGGCGATCTCAGTCTCCAATAGTACTATTCACAATATTAGCGCTCATTAAATGATTTTCCATGATTAAAAAAGGACTTAACGACAATAAGTAAACGTAGTCTTAATAATCATATAGGCAGCATACAAAAACACTTGTATTCCAATTTTATACCCCCTCACGGGTTTTGAAATCATTGATAAAGAATTTAAAAGTGAGGCTATGAACTCACCTTAGCCTAAAGAGTCTTGAATTATTCAGCTATACCTAATCACAACCTTCTCACAACATCTAAGTTGACATACAATATGTATATATATCATGTCATAATCTCTGAGTTCAATCTTTTTTTATTTCATGTATTTATTCTTTGATTCTTATATTTTCTTATTATAGTATCATTGTTCGAGCCATTATACTCAGAAGCCATTCTATAAACGTTTGGGGTGCGAGGGCACTTTAAATCGTAAACCTAACCACTCAGTCAGAACGTAATATCGAGATGGAACATCTTTGTACAAAGTTCTCTACTAACATGAAACACTATATTTTATTACATTTTAAGTTCTTTAGTTTCAATATTGGCTAAAGTAGTCTTTATAGTTATATTTTGGCATAATTACACTTTTAACCCCTTAAGAATATAGTATCACTATATTGCAATTTAATTCCTCAATATTTAACCTTAGGGTCTCAAACTTTACAAAATTTATTATTATAGCTTTAAATTTCATAAAATAACACTTTTGGCCCAAAATGTTAAAAAGTTTTAAAAATGACTGTTTCGATCCCTCTACTTGTAAAAATCATATAACTTATTCTAAAATGTACCAAATGATCTAGGATTTTAAAACAAAGTTTCATAACACATTTATAACCATAATAAAGACATTTCATCGGAATTATAGTTCTTGAAATGGATTTTAAGTCATTATTTCATGTAAAATACAAAACTAGGGTTTTAAGACATCTTTAGCTTATAACTTTCATTTAAATTGATGAAATGACTTAGTTATTTTTGTATTATCTTTCTAACATAATTTTGGTATTATAAAAAGCGTTATAATTCATTATATCTTGATCAAGGCTTGTTTAGCATAGAAATTACCTAGGTAGCTCCAAAATGGCTCCTTTTGGCTTCCTATGCACACTACTTGCTATCAAAGATTCAAAAGCTTAAATGGCTTCCTTATAGACCTGGTTTTTGGTTTTGTGGGATTTCCTAAGACGTATATATAAGTGTATATGAACAATGGGTAGGATGTTTAAGGAAAACAGAGTGTAAGTATACATGTCGTGTATTCGACTCTATTTATACTACTATAAACACTTAGGCTACAAGTTTAAACTCTAAACATGTAACATAGATGAGGTAATGACTAAGGATAGCTAGTGATGCTCTACACAATAGATTCAATCCAATCTTCACTTGTGGTTAGAAATAGGTCACTGTTAGATTAGGATGAGAATGGTGATGTGTAGCACCCTAGTAGGTAATGCACCTACTTGTTACCACTTCTAAAATATCTTACAACATACAAATATATGATATTTGAACTTAGAATAGGTGGTAAATTGTTTGAAATGGGTTTGGGAGGTAAAATAGAAAACCAGGTCCTAAATCTAGGGCTTGTAACTTATGGTGTGTGTTTTTGGTGATTAGGGACTTAGGGAAGTGACTAGTGAATCATTAAGGCTTAATTTGGGTTATACATTTTACTTAAGAGATTTGAGTCCTTGGTTTAAAGTTTAACAAAGGTTTGATGTGAAAATTGGAAGTATACTTTTGTAAATTAGGGTTTTCTAATGATCTATGTTTAATTCATAGTAATAGTGATAATCCTCCTCTTAAATACTAATATAAACTTAATTTAGGTCCTAGAAATTGTGTCTTAAATGTACAAAGAGTTCTCACACTTGGTTTAATGGTTTAGTTAAGGTAAACATGTCTAAAGAGTGAAAATACATATTTTTACCTAAATTACAAGTCATGCATTGAAATCTTATACCTTGTGCATTAGGTTACTTTTACATTATCTTAATATAATCTTATAACCTTAATTAATTCCTATAAGTATTTGTAGACATGTCCTTAAAGAACTAGGTAATGATTCCATGTAGATTTTTTAATATAAGGGTTTCTATATCATTAAGCCTAGTGACTTTCTATTTTGGGTAGTTACGGTTTATATCATCCTAAACACTTATTCTAAGTCTTATATGATAGGTTTATGACTTCTACGGGTTCTAAATTCTTAGTTTAAGGTTTTATATAGGTTGATCATATTCTAGGGTTAATTAAGTAAGCTTAAGGTCCTTTGCTTTAAAAACATGTAGTTTATGCTTTAATAATTTGTAACTTGGTTTAAGAAAAATGTATTAACTTATTATGGTACTTAGTTGAGTTTTATAATTTATTTCAAAAGATTATACTCTAATTCATTATATATTGGATTTTATATGTAAATCTTGGTTTTAGGTCATTTTCTTGTAATTAGCTTGTGATTAGTGAATATTAGTGTTTTGTGATTATTTACCTTTCCTTTATTTGACAGATTATAAGTAGTATAATGTATTTGATAATAGTACATAGATTTTATGTAATTATATTGCTTGGAATATTAGTTTACAAGGGATTTCTAGGGTTTCTATGGCTATTTATGGTATCCTTGTTGTATATGAGTTGTTCTTATTCATTGTTTATACATATAGTTACTTTTAGAACTCATACTTGATATATACATATGGTGTGTAACATATAGGCATGTGTGGAAGTGATAATTGAGATAGTGAGTATCCATATATTCAACAATTCAGTCATATACCATATTAAAATGCAAAAAATTTCTTAGTAAAATCACCTCTTTATTTATGAACATAGATATTACATTAGTCAAAACTATTGGATGTTATATAATAGATAAAAAGTGCACACTTTTGTTACATGTACATGTTTATGTAAGACTTTTAAAAATAGGAAAACAAAATATGACTAATGTGTAATTATACCACTAAAACCAAGTTGAAACACCCCCTTATTTTGACTCAAAACACACGAAATTAGGAAGAAAATAGGAAGGCTTTTATGAATTTTAAATGTGTTTAATGCCAGAAGTTATGGCATAAGTTTCAAGTTAAAAAAGCTAGTTAATGGTCTTCCTTAATTCAAGCGTTTAACAAATACAGAATTTACTATATAAAGGACCCTATGGCTGGTCTAAACATCACACATACACACATTTTGCTTAGTGAAAACCATACGAAAACCTCCTCTCATATCCATTGATAAGAAAACCTTAAAACCTTAAGGTTGTTCTTGATATTTCTTTTCATTTCATCCTCCGTTCTTGTTACTTTGTGTGTATATTGATTACCATATCATTATACACATTCTATGTAAGTTCTTATGATCCTCGTGTCACCTATATGGCTTTCATAATTTTGATTTGGTAATAAAAACGATTTCTAGGGCTTATAAATCCTAAAAATGTGTTTTTGGTGACTTAATACCTTAAAATCCTTTTCGTATGTTAGATATATTTATAGCAGTCCTAGTAAGGTTATAATGAGTTTAATATATGCTTTTCATAAAGATCTAGAGGTCCTACGATGATCTAGATCACTAAACCGGCTAATACAATATTATGACCCAAGGCAGTCCAGTTTTTGGTTCATCTTGTAAGGTAATACAAGGTTTTATCCAAGTATAAAATAATTTCGTTCCAAGTCTTTTCGAATTGATTACTAGTAGAAAGTGCTACTCAATTGTTCTTGGTGGAAAAATAAAAGGGTTTTCATTATCTATTGTAAGCTAAAAATGAAAATGTCGTTGAGTAAATAAATAAAAATGAAAGCTTGAAAATTTAAACTAAAAATGAAGACTTTAAAAATTGAAAAGTAAATGATTAAAACTTATAAAAATGTAAACGTTAAAGATTTAAACTAAAACAAGACAAGTTAGAATAATGCTTAGTAAAAAGGAGGGAAAAAGAAAGTTTAAATTAAAAACTAGGAATTACAAAACCTTATCCAGAATATTATCCGGATTATGAGATACTGGTGCTTATCCGGAATCACTTGAGATGCTTATCCGGAATAAATAAAATAAGGTCTTATCCGGAATTCCTGACCTTGAGCTTATCCGCAATGAAATAGAATGCAATCCGGAATCACTGTTCTGCTGCTTATCCGGAATAAACAAGTACCCCTTATCCGGAATCTGAGGATCGAAACACTATCCGGAATAATTCCGAGTCCTTATCCGGAACTATGTTATCTTGTGGCTTATCCGGAATGTTGAGATTCTGAACACTATCCGGAATAATTTCCGGGTTCTTATCCGGAATATCCCCAAGCTGTCACTTATCCGGAATGTTGTCCTGATGGCTATTCGGAATAAACAACCTTCGTAGCCTTATCCGGAATACCCTGGGTGATGACTGTTATTCGGAAAAATGGGGTTTAGAGAACCTGGATATCACACAAAACTTAACAATTAAGCAAATCCAAAAATAAGCACATACCAAAATTTAAGCCAAAAGATTTTAAGAAAAAGTAAATAAGCTAGAATTTAAAAACTTTTAAAACTCTAAATAAGCTAGAAATCAAAAAGCACTTTTTATAAAAAATTAAACTTATTAAAAATAGCTTATTTCTAAAAACTATTAAGCATAAAGATTAAGGAAAATAAGCATTTAATATAGAAACTTTTAGGATCACCAAATTAATAAGCACAATCAAATAAGCTACACAATCAAACCATCAACAAAATTAAAATAAAACTACATGATTATCAAGATTAAGAAAAAGATTAAGAACGGTAGAATGAGAACTAAGGAAATAAGCTTGATTGATTAAAGATTAATATAAAAAGATTACAAGATTAATGTAAAGACTTAATAAGTTTGAAAAGAAAACTAGAGAGAAATTAAAAACACACTTAAAATTAACTACAAATACTAAAAACTAACCACCCTCCTAATGACACATTAGGAGGGTATTTATAGGAGGTGGGGAGATTAAGTGCTTAAGATTTCTTCTTTCTTTCTTCTCGTCTCGACTCGATTTAATTTCTTTGTCTTTCTCGACGTCTTCTCGGGATTTGTCGATATGAGTTGAACTTGTCTTATAATTTTCTTCTATAATTAGACTTGAGTTCTTCGACTTCATTAAATTTTCGTCTTTAGACTTTTTCCTCGATAAATCTTCAGAATAGGCCTTGGACTTCCGTTCTTTTTGCATTCTCGATCTTTCGACTTCGTCATTAGTCTTTTTCTTCGATAAAAGCCCGTGATAGCCCATGTTTTCTTCCTTTTGCATCTTTTGGTCCTAAAACACAATAAAAACACAAACCACGCATAATTCCGACTTTTACGACATAAAATACACGTTTTGGTCTTGTTATTATTGGAAATAATTGGTAAAAGGATAAGTGTTTTCACAGTTATTAAATCCCCTACACTTGACCATTGCAATGTCCTCATGCAAGGCATTAATTTCAAAGCACAGATTACATTTCTCATCATAAATAACCCACCTTGGCCTTTATTAAATGCTAAACACTAAGGAAACTAAAAGAACAAACAAGTAAGAAATCAAAGATTTACATTGGGTTTTTGGTTGTCATGAATGTTCATCATTCTCAAGTTTCGCGTTCCCCATACCAAGCATAAAAACGAGATTATTGTTATTATAAGTTAGCAAACTAACACGAACTCATGTGGCCCAATTATTCACTTAGACTCCCTTATTCCTAGGTGTATCTCTTATATTTTAATATTTTCTTAAATGATCACGAGGATGCATTGTTTGACTTATTTTGATAGTTATTTAGGCTGAAAATAAAGTGGGAAGATTTAATCAATAGTTAGCTAAAGGACAAATATTTTAAAACTGCTTCTCGAGACCTCATAATGTTCATATCTTGGCATAACTCGCTTCACGATTTGAGATATTTCTCGGACCGATATTTGGCAGCGACTTCATACTTTAAATCTTTGAGAGACGTTCTTGAAATTATGGTCTTCTCTTCATAATAGGAATTTCTTTACTTGAAGTTTTGAGAGATTCTTCATCTTTGGACCACGACTTCTTCATTTTTATCCAATCTTTATTTTGAATTTTGATATACAACGATCCGCCTCCTTTTAGGGCTTGGATTTATTTATCCTCATACCTTCTTAGGGCCTTTTTGGATAGACTTCTCCATGATCTTTAGGGGAGTATTTGCTTTTCGTCGTGTGTCTTGATCCTTCATATTGATTTTCGATAAATGATTCTTCACATCACTTTTGGATCATTAGCAACAAAATGTAGCCCTCATGTCTTGTTAGGACCTTTTCGGACTAGCCAATCTTCGCATCCCGCTTCAATAAGTTATGCCTTGGCTATGAACTCTTATTAATAATGAGCAACTTTTAAACTATCTTGTGCTAGAAGCTAAGTAACTTTTCAAATCGTACAACCTTATTTATTGCAGATAAATTTATTAGCAAGCGATGGGAGAATAGGCTTATAATCAACTCACATAAATTCACGAAAGAATACCAAACTTATAATTGACTCTATCATCTCTCGTTCTCCACAGTTTAAAATCTCAAGGAATGAGACTCGTGGATGCTTAGCCAATTAAATCAAAGTTTTGGGTTTTCGAGTTATCTATAGGATCTTTCAAATTCTTAGACTTTTTCAAGTTTAGAAATCGCATTTTAAAAGTTCCCTTGATAAACAACTCTCTAGGATCAATTATAGGAACTTGCGAAAAGTTCTTGTTCTTAACCCGTGAGAGTTAGGACTTTCGCGTTTTAATGTTCCCTATATAAAAGCCTAGCAAAACTTGACTTAAACACGTTAAGGATACTAGCTAGAGTAAACTTAGATAAGTAAACTCGGGTTGAGTCAAAATATTCACGACTTTGAAAAATTTAAAACCACTTTATTGAAAATTTATTCTAGCAAAGAAAGTAAATAACGATAACAAAGGAAAAACTACTAGGCCAAAATAGATTAAAAATTTTGAAAAATGTCGAATCAATTATTTCGATTAAAATGAGGACAAATTCATGGAAAAGACCACTTACTTCGATAGAAGTCCCCCATACACTTGATATAAACATTGTCCTCAATGTTTAAGCATGTGGGAGTAAACTCCCCTACACTTATGACATTGTGCACTTTGTTTAAATCTTGCTAAGGGAAGGACAACTATAGTGATTTCAGTGTGAACATATAAGATATGAATTATTGAATCACGACAGTTTAGGATAGAACAGGGAAGACGGGAACACGGGATCACGGTTCGTCAAAAGTCATCGAGAATGGATCTTTGAAGCTTTAATACCTGCAAATAAGAAGAAACAAGACAACAAACACATACGGGGCTCCCCCTACACTTATTATGAAAACGGTAAAGGATAGATCAACGGGTTGCCTCCCGAGAAGCGCTTGTTTTTGATAACCGAGTCACGAGCCTGACTCGACCCAGAACTAATTCAAGGGAAACATGGTGAGGGATGGAATCATCTCATGAGAGATGTCCTCACCAAAGTACAACTTCACGCGTTGGCCATTCACCTTAAAATTGGGCCCATTTGGCTGAGAAAGGTCAATGGTGCCATATGGGAAGACTTTGGCGACGGTGAATGGACCAGACCAGCGGCTCTTCAGCTTTCCCGAGAAGATCTTCAACCGAGAGTTAAAGTGTAAAACTTGATCACCAACGTGGAACTCTCGGTTCTTAATCCTTACATCATGGATGATCTTGGTCCTCTCCTTGTAGATCAATGAGTTCTCATAAGCTTCATTCCTTAGTTCATTTAGCTCATTGAGTTGAATCTTCCGAAGATCGCCGGCTTTGTTGATGTCGAAGTTAGCCCACTTCAAGGCCCAGTATGCCTTATGTTCCAGCTCGATCGGGAGGTGGCCTGCTTTCCCGTACACAAGACGATAAGGTGTACAACCAATCGGGGTCTTATAAGCGGTACCGAAAGCCCACAAAGCATCATCTAACTTATCGGCCCACGAGGCACGATGCTCTCCCATAGTACGCTCAAGAATTCGCTTCAATCCATGAGAAGATATCTCGGCTTGCCCATTAGTTTGGGGATGATAAGCGGTGGAAAGACGGTGATTGACACCGTACTTAGCCATGACTCCAGCAAATTGATCATTGCAAAAATGAGTCCCACGGTCACTGATTATAGCACGAGGAACACCGAATCAAGCAAAAAGCTGCTTCAAAAAGTTCACAACCACCCTCGCGTCTTTCATAGGGAGAGCCTTGGCTTCAACCCATTTAGAAACGTAGTCAACGGCTACGAGGATGTACTTGTTCCCTTTAGATGATGGAAATGGCCCCATAAAGTCGATAACCCATACATCAAAGATTTCACATTCTTATATGAAGTTTTGAGGCATCTCATCTTTATGTGTGATCTTGCCTTGTCTTTGGCAAGCATCACAACGTTTAAACATTTTGTGAGCGTCACGGTAAATGGTGGGCCAATAGAATCCAGAGTCGAACACTTTCTTCGTGTTATAATTTGGACCAAAATGACCACCGATGGGTCCTTTATGGCAAGCTTCAAGAATTTCTAAAGCTGCGGGTCCATCAACACATCGGCAAATAATCAGATCATCACATTGTTTGAAGAGATAAGGGTCATTCCAAAAGTAGGTCTTAATATCTTTAAAGAACTTCTTCTTTTGTTGGGATGTTAACCCTTCGATAAGGATACCACCCGCTAAGTAGTTTGCAATGTCCGCAAACCATGGAGTGTCATCAAGATTGGAGTTGATAGACATTAAGGTCTCAAGGGGAAAAGAGTCATTGATCTCTTGATTCAGATGATCCCCTTGATACGGATCCTCAAGTCTACTTAGATGATCTGCGGCTAGGTTTTCCGCTCCCTTTTTGTCACAAATTTCGATTTTAAATTCTTGAAGGAGCAAAACCCAACGAAGAAGTCTTGGCTTAGAATCTTGCTTAGTTAACAAGTACTTCAACGCGGAATGGTCGGTGTAGACAATTGTGGTGGAAAGGACAAGATAGGGGCAAAACATCTCAAAAGCATACACTACAGCTAAAAGCTCTTTTTCGGTAGTGGTATAATGCAATTGATCCCCCGTCATTGTCTTGCTAGCATAATGGATTGGTTGGAAGTGTTTGTTCACTCTTTGGTCCAAAACCGCTCCAATAGCAAAGTCGCTAGCATCACACATCAATTAAAAAGGTAGCTCCCAATTAGGGGTAACCAAGACCGGTGCCTTAGTTAGCTTATCCTTAAGAAGATTGAAGGATTCAAGACACTCTTTGGAAAAGATGAAAGGAGTATCTTTTTCCAAGAGGAGGGTCATCGGGCGAGCGATTTTAGAAAAATCTTGAATGAATCGACGATAGAAGCCCGCATGACCAAGGAAACTTCTCACACCCTTCACGGTTGAAGGTGGAGGCAATTTATCTATGACATCAACTTTAGCACGGTCCACTTCAAGACCGGATTTTGAGATTTTATGTTCAAGCACAATGCCTTTTTTGACCATGAAATGGCATTTTCCCAATTTAGAACAAGGCGAGTGTCTTCACACCGCTTAAGCATGCGTTCCAAATTAGCAAGGTAATGAGAGAAAGAATCACCATAAACCGAGAAATCATCCATGAAGACTTCCATAGTTTCTTCAACCATGTCATGGAAGATAGCCATCATACACCTTTGGAAAGTACCGGGAGCATTGCATAAGCCGAAAGGCATTCGTTTGTAAGTAAATGTTCCATAAGGATAAGTGAATCTGGTTTTATCTTGGTCTTTAGGATCGATGGGAATTTGAAAATACCCAGAGAAACCGTCTAAGAAGCAGTAATAGTCATTACCCGCTAGACGTTCAAGCATTTGGTCCATGAAAGGAAGGGGAAAATGATCCTTTCTCGTAGCATCATTGAGTTTGCGGTAGTCTATACAAACTCTCCACCCTGTAGCGAGACGAGTAGGAATCAACTCGTTGTTTTCATTGGGCGCAACGGTGATTCTGCCTTTCTTAGGCATACAATGGACGGGACTAACCCATGGTGAATCCGAGATAGGGTTGATCATTCCCGCACCAATAAGTTTGATAACCTATTTTTTGATGACGTCATGGATCTTGGGATTCACCCTTCTTTGGCTTTGAATAGTGGGTTTAAAGTCGTCCTCCATGAGAATTTTATGTGTGCAAAAGTGAGGATCAATTCCACGAATATCGTAGATTTTCCAAGCAATCGCTTTCTTGTGATTCTTTAGCACGGTGATAAGTCGAGCTTTTTCTTCCTCTTTAAAGTCCTTTGCGATGATGACGGGTGACTTCTTGTTGTCTTCAAGGAAAACGTACTCGAGATGAGACGGTAAGTCCTTAAGCTCTAAATCCGGAGGATTTTCGATGGAAGGTGTAGTCAAATTCGGTTCATCGATAGAGATATCCTTAGGAGATGGTGGAGAAATATGGTCCTCATTGAGAAGTTTCTCAATGGTACGAATGTCTTCATCCCAATTGGAGGGAGAATCGTGATATTGCAAGTCCACATCTCCGAAAGTTGCTTCAAATTCTTTCAAAATGAAATCACTTTCTCCAAATGGAGTTAGTGATGGAGCAATAGAGGCAACGGTCTCAACAATGGGAAGAGAAGAAGAACCACTTTTACAAGCGTCTTTGAAATGTTCTTCACAAGCCTCATCAAGAACGTCAATGAAATTAACACTCTCGTTTTCAGAAGGCTGCTTAGAAAGTTTACCCATGTTGAAAACGATTTTATCGTCACCAACTCTCATGATTAATTTGCCCGCGGCTACATCGATGAGAGTGCGACTAGTCCTCAAGAATGGACGTCCAACGATTAATGGAACACGGGGACCCATCTCGTAGTCAACAACAACAAAATCCACTAGAAAGGTGAATTTGTCGACACCAACGAAGACATCTTTGGCTATCCCCACCGGATAAGCAACCGTACGGTTAGCTAATTCTAATGTCATTCGTGTGGGTACTAGCTCGGGTAGAGACAATTATTTCCAAACGCTTAAAGGCATTAAGTTTATACTAGCAACTAGATCGGCTAGGGCCATACAATTCTCTACCCCGGGGAAGTTGCAAGGAATGAGAAAACGACCCGGATCACCAAGTTTGGTTGGTAATTTCCTTAAGAGCACTGCGGAGCAATTCTCGTTAAGTTGGACTTGAGCAATATCAAGAAGTTTCTACTTATCACTGAGAGGATCTTTAAACATTTTAGCATATTTGGTATGTGAGTGAGAGCCTCAGCAAAGGAGATATTGAAATTAAGTTGTTTAAACATTTTGAGAAAGTTAGAAACCTGAATATCATCCTTGTTCTTCAATTTCTCTTTCCTCAACCTTGAGGGATAAGGTATATTGGGTTGAGATGAAGGCTTTGGGATAGAATTCTCACTCATATCCTTGGGTGGTGGAGGGGTAGAAGTAGAAGGTGGAGGAATTGGAGAAGTATAAGGTGGAGGAATTGGAGAAGGAGACTTGTTTTCCTTTGTCACAATCACCGGTGTAGGTGTAGGAAGCTCGGGTTCCTTTAAACCTTTTCCACTTCGAGTGGTGATTGCTTTCATCTCCCCTCTTGGATTAGCAACGGTGTTACTCGAAAGAGAACCCGATCCAGAGGCTTGATTACTTGGGAAAAAACTAGCCATCATGTTCCTTAAGTCATTCGTTTGACTTGCCAAAGAGTTTTACATATCGGCTCAAATATCATTCCCTTGTTTCACCATATCTGCTTTCAAGTTGATCATTTCCGGCTGAAGATTTTGCACAATCACATCATTAGTCCTCATGTAAGTGTCAGTCTCTTGATTATATGTGGTGGGTTGGGTGGAGGAAGAGCATGGTAGGTAGGTGGTTGATAAGCGGGTGGTTGGTGAACTTGATTGTTTCTTTGAGGTGGATATGGGTTTCTTTGGTTTTGATATTGATTTGGAGCTCGTGGTTGGTTTTGATTGTTGCGATTTAGGTTGTTTGGGTTTTGTGGGGGAAAACCGGGTGGTGAAATAAAGTTGTTTGAGCGATACCTGAGCAAATTGCGGTCACCTTGAGGACGTGCTTGATAGCTTCCCGTATAAAAGATACCGTTGGCGGCATACACATTTCCCAGATTGTCATGAGTCGAAGGACAATCGGTGTTTGAGTGAGATCCCCCGCATATTTCACTTGATTGACTCATAGCATTAACTTGGGCATTGATAGCTTTGGTGTTATTAGGGGTTTGGAGAGCAAGTGATTCAACGTAGTATGATTATCAATTCTCTTGTCGCTCTCATTAGTGCTAGCACTAGCCACATTAGTCTGAACACTCTTGGTTTGCACTCTAGACTTGTTCTCAATAATATCCCAAGCGGCATTAGAAGACTTAACCAAAATATTACCCCCCGAGGCACTATTTAGTGAATCTTGGTCATTCATGCTTAACCCATTGTAAAAAGTATTTATTTGATGTACTTTTGTGAAACCATGTTGTGGACACTTTTTTAAAAGTTCCTTAAAACGGTCCCAAGATTCACTAAATGTCTCACCGTACTTTTTTTCAAAGGTAATAATTTCATTCCGCAAAGCGGTAGTACGTGAGGGTGGGAAAAAGTAGTTAATGAACTTGGTCTCTAAATCCGTCCACGTAAGAATACTTTGTGGCGGTTCCTTATCAAGCTAATTCCGGGCTTGTCCCTCTAAGGAGAAAGAAAAAAGTTGCAAGCGAATCACTTCTTGTGAAACCCCATTATAGTTAACAGTATTGGTGAGTTGAAGAAACCTTTTATATGGTCATGAGGATCATCAAGCGAACGCCCCAATAAAGGTTGAGCAGAGACAATTTGAATGAAGCCGGATTTGAGTACAAAATTGTTGGCTCCAATCTCGGGTATGACAATAGTATCGATGTTGCCCTCTACGTGCGATTGCAAAAGCTCGATCATTGGTTGATTGTCCATGGTGACAATAGGTGGAGTAATGACTTCGGCTTAAGATACTTTCTTCTTACGAGCACGAGTACGCATACACACCTACAAAAGGAAAAGAAAAATATACAAGAAATATTTTTGGGTTTTTATGTTTTTCTATTTATTTTTTGTATTTTTGAAAATTTTATAATTTTTTTTTAGGATTTTTGAAAATTTAAGCAAGAAAATAACGTTCAAAGATGAACGGATCCCAAAATCCAACGCGTCTCTCACTTAAAACCGTTAATCTTAACGAAAAGAGCCGGCAGCGTCGTCATTTAATACAAGGTTTTATCCAACTATAAAATTATTTCGTTCCAAGTCTTTTCGAATAGATTACTAGTAGAAAGTGCGACTCAATTGTTCTTGGTGGAAAAATAAAAAGGTTTTGATTATCTATTGTAAGCTAAAAATGAAAATGTCGTTGAGTAAATAAATAAAAATGAAAGATTGAAAATTTAAACTAAAAAAGAAGACTTTAAAAATTGAAAAGTAAATGATTAAAACTTATAAAAATGTAAACTTTAAAGATTTAAACTAAAACAAGACAAGTTAGAATAATGTTAAGTAAAAAGGCGGGAAAAAGAAAGTTTATATTAAAAACTAGGAATTACAAAACCTTATCCGGAATATTATCCGGATTATGAGATACTGGTGCTTATCCGGAATCACTTGAGATGCTTATCCGGAAGAAATAAAATAAGGTCTTATCCAGAATTCATGACCTTGAGCTTATCCGCAATGAAATAGAATGCAATCCAGAATCACTGTTCTACTGCTTATCCGGAATAAACAAGTACCCCTTATCCGGAATCTGAGGATCGAAACACTATCCGGAATAATTTCCGAGTCCTTATCCGGAACTATGTTATCTTGTGGCTTATCCGGAATGTTGAGATTCTGAACACTATCCGGAATAATTTCCGGGTTCTTATCCGGAATATCCCCAAGCTGTCACTTATCCGGAATGTTGTCCTGATGGCTATTCGTGTTGGAAATATGTTTTACGTATTTATGAAGGATCGGTCGCTCCAACGATAATTATATAATGGGCTCGTGATCCACTTAGTAAATGTATAGTCCATATAGCCCACATGTATGGTGGGCTATATATATCCCCTCCTAGCATGTTAGGAGGGGTTGATCATTTTCATAATTCATAATCAATCTTCACTTTCTCTCTCTACTCTTCTCTTTTCTCTCCTTTCTCTCTCTACACCCTCATCTCCATTCATCTCCTTCTTATATTATTTAATCAATCCCTCTATCAAATCCATCTAATCAATCATGAAGAATAGGCCAATATTTTCGTAGACCTTCAATTAGTATCAAGAGCATGGTTAGATTGGTTTATTCTTGTTTTTCTTTTGTTTAATTTTGATGGGTTTTGATTTAATCACGCTTAAATCTTAAAAGGTTTGTAATTTTTATAAAAAGTTTGTGTTTTTATGCTTTAAATCATAATTAAATCTTTGATTTAGTTATTTTATATAAAAATCACAAATTTTTATTCAAAAATCATTTTTTTATAATCAGTTTTTTCATATCAGTTCGTTAAGATCCATTTTTATTTTTTAGTATTAGTTTTTCTTTTATCAGTTTTTTATAATCAGTTTTTTATATAAGTTTTTTTATAATTTTTTTTATATATAACCTTTTTTATCCTATCTGGGTTTTCTTTTATCAGTTTTTTATAACCATTTTAATTTTTTATAATCAGTTTTTTATATAACCTTTTTTTTTATCCTATCTGGGTTTCGAGTTCTGTCCAACGAATCAATAGGGTCTCGAGTTCTGTCCAACAAACCTGTCCAAAACTGTCCCATCATAACTGTTCTTCCATTCATATTGTTCCGAACGAACAAGTTCCGAACCAACCAAAAGTTCCGAATCAGATTCTTCCGAACCAAAAGTTCCGGATCAAAGAAAGTTCCGAATGAACAATCTTCCGAATGAACAATCTTCCGAATGAACAATCTTCCGAATGAACATTCTTCCGAATGAACAATCTTCCGAATGAGCATTCTTCCGAATGAACATTCTTTCGAATAAACAAGATTCAAATATAACGGCAACCTCAACAAAAAACGACCCTCCCCCTCGAACTCCCTCTATCACTCAACCCCTCGAACTCTCTCGACAATCATCACGACTCAAATCAAACACACCCATCACCCTCATACCCAAATCAGACTCAAACACACTCACTCTTCTCTCGACACACAGACTCACAACTCTCGACTCACAAAATCATCACTTGGTCTCGACTCTTACGAATTCAACAAAACGGGAAACCAACTTTAAACTCAACTCGAACTCTACAGACCCTCGATAACCACACCCACTCACGACTCGACCCAGACTAAACTTAGTCTGGAAAATCATTTGACCCGAGACCACAGACCAACAGATTCAAACCCAATCTAAACACCAAAAATACCCAGACTCTCAACCAAACCGACTCGAAAACCAAAATCACTCACTCGTCTCTCGACCAACAAATCCCAAACACATACCTAAGACTCGACTCACACCAAATACCCACCCACCCTCTCGTATCACCCACCTCGACTCAAACTTTCTCAAGACTCCACCTCTCACCACAAATCTCTACAGACTCATTCTCCTAACCCTCGACTCTCGGACGTCACACTCACTAAACCTCAACCCTCGATACAACTCTCAACTCCCCACTCAGCCTCTCAACAGAATCTCACCCACACCCCCCTCACAACCCTCGACACTACCTCACCTTATTCCCTCACCGACACTCTTTCCACAACAAACCTCAACATCTTAATTTCCACTCGACTGCACCCTCATACCTTCACAAACCAACACCCTCGACTCTTCTCTCTCGACCCTTAAAACCCCTCGTCTAACATTTAACAACCCAAGACTTGATCCAAACCAGCCTAGACTCGGTCAAACCAACAAGAACTCAACAAACTCTCGTTCAGAATCGATACACGACAGAAAGACTCGATAGATGAGAGAAAGACTATGATTAGACGATAAACAGAACCTACCCGAGATCTTTTCAAGATCTTGTAGTCAACGACATCTTGGTTCTTCATTGTTTATGTGTTTTAATTCGTGGGTTGTGATAAACAGAAATCTATATTGAGATTTAATTTGCGTTTTGAGTGTTTGGGAGGCGATGTTTTTGAGAGGATTTAAGAGTGACTTTTTTTATTGAGGGGAAATAAAGAGACGGAAGAATTGAGGAGAGAGTGTTTAGATTTTAGGAAGTGATATTATATATCTGGCGGAAGTTACAATGCTAGGGTGAGTGGGTTTAACTTAGCCACGTTTCTTTTTCCTATCCACATATTTTTGCCACGTCTTTTTGGCAGTATTGACTTTTGGGACTCGTTTCATATACTAAATCAAATTTTTTTTTATTTCAACTTTTATTTTTCAAAGAAAACGTTTTTAGATTTTTTTTAGTTAAATTACTTTTTTATATATTTAAACATTTTAGTTAAGTTATTTTGGATATTAATTTTTATTTTGGATATTAATTTTTTTAATTTTGATAATCAATTGATATTTTTATTTTTATTCAAATTTTTATTTTGAAAAATTTTTATGATATTAAGTTATAGTCGTGTCAACGTGATAAAGTGCCAAGGTTTATTTTGCTGACGTATTTTTCATTGGGTATTATTATTTGAAATTGACGACGGATTTTTCATCAATCAGTAATTCTTAACGTAATTGTTCATCGACTTTCAATGGATTTCTTGAATTCGACATCGAACAAGGGAGAATTACATCAAGTGCAAGCCAACGCTAGAGAAAGTGGTATAACTTCATTTCAAATGCTTCAGTGTCATATAGTTACTCTTTCACAGATTCAAGGAGGAAGCGAATTTATGACAATCTTTGGTCAAGATCGTCATATATTCATCGACTCAATATTCACCACTTTGAGCCAACTCGCCGAGCAACTCAACAATGACAACTTCAATCACTCCACATCGGCACTTGCATATAGGACTCTTGTGACACAACTAACGCCATTCCCCCAATAAAATATCATCAAGTTTGAAAGTTCAGTGATTTGCCAATCTTTTCTTCGAGATACACATACCGAGCTTCGAGTTTTCCGTGATACAATATTGAAACTCATGACATCGGTCTCGTCTTCGATTTATCAACGATCACAACTTCAGCAAGCGTATGATAATGGAGTGCAAGAATCAATGACGCAGATGCAAGAGGAGAATTGTCATACGGTTGACAACTTGGAGCATAACGATGGTAAGAGCACGGAATCAGAAGGACAACATGATACCAGTGGCACGTCAGGGAATGTTCACGAGATCTCTTTTGATGACACCTCGCCCGTTTATGACGAAGAGCCTGCAAACATGGTACAATGTAATGTTGTTTATGATGTATATGCTGATGCCATGCCGCATATTGAGCATTCTGAACCTAATTATGACAAACATGGGATGGAAAAGAGCTATAGAAATACCACTTCTGATTCATCCGATGTGAGTCATAATGGGGGAGAAAGTGTTCAAAATGCTATAGTACATCATGATAAATGCTTTATAACTGCCTCGTTAACTGATTTTGATTCCAAGATTAAAGAGCTCGAAACGATCGTAGCTCGACAATCAAAAGTGTTGGAAATACGTTTTACGTATTTATGAAGGATCGGTCGCTCCAACGATAATTATGTAATGGGCTCGTGATCTATTTAATTCATGTATAGTCCATATAGCCCACATGTAGGGTGGGCTATATATATATCCCCTCCTAGCATGTTAGGAGGGGTTGTTGATTACCATTGACAATTAATCATATTTCCATCTTTTCTTTCTCTCTCTACATTTCCCCTTTTCTCTCCTTTCTCTCTCTAATCCTTCATCTCTTTCCTTCATTTCCTTATGATTATCATCTAAATCAACCATCTAAATCCACCAAATCCATCATATAGAATAGGCCATTAATCTCGTAGACCTTCAATTGGTATCAAGAGCCATGGTTAGTTTGGTTTATTCTTCTTTTATCTCTTTTTGATTTTGGTGGGTTTTGATTTAATCATGCTTAAATCATAAAAAGTTTGTATTTTTTATAAAAAGTTTGTGTTTTTATGTGTTAAATCATATCAAATCTTCAAATTTATTTACTTTTTAGATAAAAATCACAAATTTTTATATAAAAATCAAAAATTTCTTTTTAAAAAGTTTGTGTTTTTATAAAAAGTTGGTGTTTTTTTATAAAAGTTTGTGTTTTTCTTTTTTTAATTTTGTACTTTTTTTATTAAATCCTTCTATCTTGATTGCCTTTTTGTTTAATTTCTTAAATTGAACTTTTAATTTTTTTTAATCAATTTTGCCACTTTAATTTTTCTATTATTAGTTTTCTAAATTTTTTATCAATTTCATCTTTTTTATTTTTTAATTTTTGTTTTTTTTTTATTAGTTTTCTTTAAGTTTTTTATAATCAGTTTTTTTTTATTTTTATATAATCAAGTTAAACTTTTTATATATACCAGTTTTTATATACCAGTTTGATTCGAGTCTGTCCAGTTGTCCAATTGTTTTTATTTTTTATCTGAGTTGTCCAATACCAGTCATTCAGTCAGTCACGCAGTTTTTTTGTCCTGTTCCGTTTCAAATTCACAAGTTCCGTATCAAATTCAAATGTTCCGAATCAATTTCTAAGTTCCGAATCAAACCTAAAAAAGTTCCGGGTGAAAGAACTTCCGGACCAAGAAGTTCCGGATCAAGAAGTTCCGGATCAAGCAAACTTCCGAACCAAGAACTTCCGGATCAAGAAGTTCCGGATCAAGAAGTTCCGGATCAAGAAGTTCCGGATCAAGAAGTTCCGGATCAAGAACTTCCGAACCAAGAACTTCCGGATCAAGAACAAAGTTCCGATTCGGAACTCTTCCGAATGAAGCAACCATATTCAAACTAAACGGGCAAATCATCGTCTTTTGAATAGACTCATTCCCTCGAAAACCTTTTCAAAAACAAACACACTCGACTCACACAATTTACCCACCCTCACTCTCGACTCAAAAATACACTCAACCCACACCCCTCGAGACTCCAACACAAACCCTCATCAGACTCAACAACAAAAAATAGCCTCGACTGAAACAACCCAACTCGACACACTCAGCAAACTCTCAACTCAACCCGACACACTTAACAACCCCATACTCGGATCCCCAAAAAAAAAAAAAAAAAAACCAAACACCTGAAACCCTCGACCCTCACAACAAGACTCGCCTCAACAGAACCACACCTCTCGAATCACAAAAAAAAAAAAAAAAAATTGTCATCGATCCCAAAACCCAAACAATAAAACCAAAAGAATACCTACCCGAGACCCACTTCAAGGGTCTTGAAGATCTTCACGTCTGATTGGGAGTATAAGATCAGAAATTGGGATTGATTGGTTTATCAAAAGTTGGATTTTGGTAGTTTTTGAGATTTGTTTTTTTTTGTGTGGCTAAGAATGGAAGACGGAGGATTTGAGGTAAGAGGGTGAGAAAATTGATTTATATATTGGTATTTGGTTTGGTAAAGTCAAAGAGAAATTAATACTTGTTGGCGGATGTTACAAGGTTTTTAATATTTCTTTGTTGATCGCCACGTCTTGTTTGGGCCAGGCCATGTGGTACTTCACTTGGGATAGGGCTAATATCATGTTTCCTCATGGTTCGATTATTGTTTCATTATAATTCACATAATCTATTATAAAAGTGGTCCAAGGATAATAAAGATGAAAGGGACGTGAAGACTTTTGTGAAAAAAAAAAAAACACAATCTACGTCTAAACATTGTCTAAACATTTGAAAAACCTCACATTGTCTAAACATTTTTAAGCCATGTATTATTAGTGGGCCACATTGTCTTTGTTGAGTTTTTTGTTTTGGGAGTAATTTATATTTTGTTTACTTTGTTGGTGAATTAATATATTAGGTCGTTTTTAAGAATTTTTACGGTTTCTTCGTCGGTTTGTAAAATCTCGGGAATAAAATTTTTTGGTTTCTCCACGAATTGTCAAATATCGTATTGGTCTTTCGTTAATTAACACAATTTTTCATCGAACTTCAATGGATTCATTGACTTCGACGTTTCAAAAGGGAGAAGCGCATAAAATGCAAGACAAAGTTAGTGATAATGGCATCACTTCATTTCAAATGCTTCAGTATCATCTAGTTACTCTTTCACGGATTCAAGGAGGGAACGAATTTGTGAAAATCTTTGGTCAAGATCGTCATATATTCTTGGAATTGATGTTCATCATCTTGACCCAACTAGCAGAGCAACTCCACAATAAAGACTTTAATCACTCTGCATCGGCACTTGCATATAATACTCTTGTGACACAACTCACGCCTTTCCTCCAATTCAATATCATCAAGTCTGAAAGTTCAGTGATTTGCCAATCATTTCTTCGAGATACACATACCGAGCTTCGAGTTTTCCGTGATACAATATTGAAACTCATGACATCGGTCTCGTCTTCGATTTATGAAAGATCTCGACTTCAGCAAGCGTATGATAATGGAGTGCAAGAATCTGAGATGTAAGAGGAGAATGGTCATACGGTTGACAACTTGGAGCCTAACGATAGCAAGAGCACGGAATCAGGAGGACAACATGATGCCAGTGGCACGTCAGGGAATGTTCACGAGATTTCTCTTGATGACACCTTACCCATTTATGACGCAGAGCCTGCATACATGGTACAATGTAATGTTGTTTATGTGTATATGCTGATGATATGCCGCATATTGAGAATTCTGAACCTAATTATGACAAACATGGGATGGAAACGAGTGATAGCAATACCACTTCTGATTCATCCGATGTGAGTCATAATGGGGGAGAAAGTGTTCAACATGCTATAGTTCATCATGATAAATGCTTTATAACTGCCTCGTTAACTGATTCTGATTCTAAGATTAAAGAGCTCGAAACGATCGTAGCTCGGCAATCTAAAGACCTTGAGGATGCCAAACTTGAATTTTCTAAGAAAACGGACAAATTTGAAACATATTTTGAAAAACTTGAAAAGTCAAACGTTGTTCTTGAAAGAAAATTGGATCAAACTGTTCTAGATTCTAAAGCTGAAAAGGATAATCTTTTGAAACAAATTCAACTGCTTGAATCTAAGTTGGCATCCCAAGATAACTTGCTCAAAGAGAATGAGACTTTGAAGGCCCAAGTACAGGAAAAGGTTTTTGCTATAGCTGCGTTGAAAAACGAGTTAAGGAAAAGTAAAGGACCTAGTGTGGACACTAAGCTTGAAAAACCATCAATCTTGGGGAAACCGCCTACAAATCAGTTCGTCAGACAACCGATTGTCAGACAACCTACTGCATTTAGATCCGAGCGACCACAATCCTCGAGACCGCGGTTTGCCTCCCAAGTTGATTTGGTTCATCTTATTAGACCAGTCACTCCAGCAACTAGGCCCAATGTGATCACTCCAGCTTTAGCAAGACCAAATCATATGATTGCCTCTAGTTTCCCTAAAAATACCAAGACCACGTCTAGAACTAGTTCAAATGACGTTTGCCATGAATCTGATCTTAGGGAAGCTAAGCAAAAGACACATGTAAGAGATAGGAATTTCAAACCTAGTCAGATGCCTTCTAGTTTACCCAACACTGCTAACCGTAGCATGTCCAATCCTAGGAGCATCAATCAATCATCTAGGGATTCTAGATCTTACTCGGACATTAAATATGCTACTTGTAAAACATGTAGAAAATGTGTCTTTACGGCAAATCATGATGCTTGTATCAAAAAATTGCTTAATGAGGTGAACTCCCGTGCTAGACTTAAATCCCAGTGGGTCGCTAAAATCAAACCCTTTGGCAAAATGTGGCACCCCACTGGTAGAACTTTCACTCTTGTAGGAAACGAGTGCCCTTTAACTAGGATAGCCTCTGATTCTACGAAGACTACTAGGGAGGAAATTGCAAAGGATGATACATCACTTAAGCCTGAACTTAAGATTTTCTATAAAAGGAAACGTTTGCCAACTAAGACAAGTGAATCATCCCCTCAGGCCACCTCTGACACAAGAAAAGAAAACCGTGAACCCCCACGTGCTTCTAAAATAGATATCTCTAACCCATGCAAAAGTATACAAACTCCTAATGAGAATGCAGGTACCAAAGTTGATGTTCCAAAAGAACGAAGCGGTCCAATCGTTGTATACCGTTCAACTAAGGACACTCTTAGAGTTTGGTTGCTGAAGAAGCAGATATCAGAGAAACTAGTATCTCAGGGGATTCATGGTTAAGCTGCAAACAAGGACTTATAGTCACATCACAGACTATAACTCGATCTTCAAAGAAAGGAAAGTTTATCGCCGATGGTAAACTTATCCTAACAACGAGAAATTAAGTTTTCTCGGGCATGAGCTAAAATTAAAAACATTCGAAGTTTTTAAGCTCATGCACAATGACTTACAGTTAAATGTCAGACTGTAACTCGAACTTCAAATACAGGAAAGTTTATCATTAATGATAAACTTATCCTCATAACGAGAAATTCAATTTTCTCGGTCATGAGCTTGTCTTAAAACATTCGAAGTTTTAAGCTCAGAAAGGAAAGTGTATCTTTTAAATAAGAGAACTTTTCCTCATAACGAGAAATTAACCTTTCTCGGTCATGAGCTTTCCGTTAAAACAGTCAAAGTTTTCAAGCTCATGAAAACGACTTCTAAGTAAATGTCAGCTTAGGACTCGTTCTTCAGATAAAAGGAAAGTTTATCGCCGATGATAAACTTATTCTTAACAACGAGAAGTTTACAACTTCTCGGACTTGAGCTTTCCTAAGATATTCCAAATCTTAAGCTCAAGTAATTGGTTTTTCAAAACTTTGAACACAATTTTTCGAGAATTTCTCAAAAGGTTTTTCTAAATCTTTCAAAATTGTGTGTTCAAAAACGTTTTGATAAAACGAGCATGTCTTCTGGAATCGATAATATTTACGAACCTAGAAATGTCATTCAATAATGACACGGGGTTGTAAATAAAGTTCGAGCAGAAGTTCAAATGATTTTAAAACATGCTCAAAATGGTTTGCTATTATTTCAGATAGCAACCCGCTTTTCATAATCAAGTCAAGCATTTCACCGGAAAGCTTTGACTCAACAACGGGAATTAATTTTCTCGGGAACGTGACGAGGAGACCAACATTCGTGAACAAGAACCATGTGAATCTCTCATATGATGTTCTCCATCATTCAGGTCCTACCTCGTAAATTGTTAATCTTGTGAATTCATTATTATATATGATCTTTGCACGTAATAAATACCTTACACTTGTGTTTAAAAGGTATTTAATTTACGTTTCAGCACACCCTCATTAATTTGAGGGGGAGCTTGTGTAATTTATGAAGATAATTGGATTTGCATTTTTCTTCCCAAATTTACTTAAAATGCTATTAAATCAATTGATATTAAAAACATCGATTGGGTTAATATTTTTAATATGGGGGAGAAAATGTGATTTAATATGGGATATGATCAATCATAAATGGTTTGACTTAACGTGATAGCTCATCCCGACATGTGCAAAATGTTTTCGAATATCGTAGCATATGTTAAGGGGGAGCAAAATGGATTTGCACTTCAAAGTGGATTTCATGGTGACATACACTTACCCAAAAACATCTCTATTCACGACGGTGACGATTGTGGTGACATAAGGATGGTAGGATAGGTTAAAGTCCAATGATTTCTCTAGAACCGGAGGAATCTTCCCAAGGACATTCCATAGCTAGAAATAGTAGTCCTTAGGAAAGATGGAGAAAGATTGTGAACGTAGCTGAATGCCGACCAAGTACTTAAGTTAGCACTAGAACAATCACAACAAGGTGCTAGTTATGACGTATTGGTAAGCATTGAAGGGGTTGAAGAATGAAAAAGAATTGTAAAGATAAAGGGTGTAAAGAAAGAAGCCCTCCTTACAACTTTAGGCAGAAACCGGGTCAATACATATGCTATTGAGATCATTTTTGTTAATGATTCTCGATATTGAAGAAAGACATCATGGACCCAGTGATGCAATGCACAACCCTTCCCAGCTAACTCAAATATCTCTCAAAAGGTATTTGTTTTAATCACACGGAGATCAACACGTTATCTATTGATTTATTCACTCCGAATAAATTGGTATTGAAAAGGTGGCACTCCTCTCCAGCCTCCGATCACTAAAAATCCAAAATGCACGATCGAGTCTAGAGCCATTTGAGATCATCAAATATCTCATTAGGACACGCTTTCATATTTCCTTGCTTCTTCACACACTGTGAAAAGTAAGAAAGATCTTAAGAGTCCTACGCAAAATCTTCATGATCTTGCCTGAACATCCGAGTAATACGAAAGTATTTACAATGAAGATGGAAATCCTTCTTGCGCGAACATCAAAAAGCTCATGGTAGGTGACTTGTGCGATTCTTTATGAATCAAACTTGTGATAACTGGAAAGCAACAGTGGTTTAATTCTTAAATGAATTTAAACACGTTCCAGGCCTCTACGCAATATCTTAATGATCTTGCCAGAACATTCAGAGTAATACTATTAAGTATTTACAGTGACGAATGGAAATCCTTCTAGTGTTAACATCAAACAGCACTTGGTAGGTAACTTGCAAGATTCTTTATGAATCAAGCTAGTGACAACTGGAAAGCAACGATGGTGCGGTTCTTAATTAAACTTCACTTGTTCCAGGAACATGAATTAACGGCTTCAAATCATGCGGATAATATTATCCAAATGATTCACTCTTTATGTTCGCAGTCTGCTTTGGACGGTCGAGTAAAGAGAACGGGTTTACCCGCGAAATCTTGTCAAGGAGGTTCTTTATTGAAACTACCTGCCACAAGTACGATATTTAATATCGTCCAACGGTCTTCACCGACCGGAGGTAAAATGCTACCAAATTAGAATGAAATGTTCAAGGCCATTTCATCCGTGTATATTGTTTTGTTGCTAACTGTCTTATGCAGCGTAACAAGAAGGTGGCATTGCGGTGTACAATCCAGAAGAAGTCGTCACCACATGCTTATACTACATACAAATAGTACTTCAACAAATTCAAGAAAGCCTGAAGGTCAAGTCTTCCGCTGTATCAAACTCTGAAGCTTTCAAGAATTTAAAAGTATAAGTATGTGGAACATGAAGTCACAAAGAGGCAAATATCACAAGTGAAGAATGCACAAGGTCAAGGCAAGGAAACATGCTCAAGACTAAAGTCAAAGATCACATCAAGCATATTCACAAGAACAAGATCGAAGACTCAAGCATAGATGCTAGGTTTAAGATTTTGTAAAAAGATGTGACCTCCCTTAGGGGGAGATTGTTGGAAATACGTTTTTCCCAATAAAGTCTCGGTCACATCTTAGTTAGCATAGATCACGAGTTATAGACTATTTAGAACTTTGTTTCTTGGAGCGACCTCCCTTAGGGGGAGATTGTTGGAAATACGTTTTACGTATTTATGAAGGATCGGTCGCTCCAACGATAATTATGTAATGGGCTCGTGATCTATTTAATTCATGTATAGTCCATATAGCCCACATGTAGGGTGGGCTATATATATATCCCCTCCTAGCATGTTAGGAGGGGTTGTTGATTACCATTGACAATTAATCATATTTCCATCTTTTCTTTCTCTCTCTACATTTCCCCTTTTCTCTCCTTTCTCTCTCTAATCCTTCATCTCTTTCCTTCATTTCCTTATGATTATCATCTAAATCAACCATCTAAATCCACCAAATCCATCATATAGAATAGGCCATTAATCTCGTAGACCTTCAAAAAGATCTTGAGGATGCCAAACTTGAATTTTCTAAGAAAACAGACAAATTTGAAGCATACTTTGAAAAACTTGAAAAGTCTAGCGTTGTTCTTGAAAGAAAATTGGATCAAAAAGTTTTAGATTCTAAAGCTAAAAAGGATAATCTATTGAACAAATTCAGTTACTAGAGTCTAAATTGGCATCCCAAGATGAATTGCTCAAAGAAAATGAGACGTTAAAAGCCCAAGTTCAAGAAAAGGTGTTTGCTATAGCTGCGTTGAAAAACGAGTTAAGGAAAAATAGAGGACCTATTGTGGACACTAAGCTTGAAAAACCATCAATCTTGGGGAAACCGCCTACAAATCAATTCGTCAGACAACCTACTGCATTTAGATCCGAGCGACCACTATCCTCGAGAACGCGGTTTCCCTCCCAAGTTGATTTGGGTCATATTTCTAGAATAGTCACTCCACCAACTAGGCCTAATGTGACTAAATCAGTTTTAGCAAGACCTCATCACATGATTGCCTCTAGTTTCTCTAAGAATAGTTCAAAGAACACGTCTAGAACGAGTTCAAATGATGTGCGCCATGATTTTGGTCAAAGGGAAGCTATTCCAAAGACACATGTAAGAGATAGCAATGTCCAACCTAGTCAGATGCCTTCTAGATTACCCAACACTGCTAACCGTAGCATGACGTCTCCTAGGAGTATCGATCAATCATCTAGGAATTACTCGGACATTAAATATGCTACTTGTAAAACATGTAGAAAATGTGTCTTTACGGCAAATCATGATTCTTGTATCAAGAAACTACTTAATGAGGTGAACTCCCGTGCTAGACTTAAATCCCAGTGGGTCGCTAAAATCAAACCCATTGGTAAAATGTGGTGCCCCACTGGTAGAACTTTCACTCTTGTAGGAAACGAGTGCCCTTTAACTAGGATAGTCTCTGATTCTACGAAGACTACTAGGGAGGAAATTACAAAGGATGATACATCACTTAAGCCTGAACTTAAGGTTTTCTATAAAAGGAAACGTTTGCCAACTAAGACAAGTGAATCATCCCCTCAGGCCACCTCTGACACAAGAAAAGAAAACCGTGAACCCCCACGTGCTTCTAAAATAGATATCTCTAACCCATGCAAAAGTATACAAACTCCTAATGAGAATGCAGGTACCAAAGTTGATGTTACAAAAGAACGAAGCGGTCCAATCGTTGTATACCGTTCAACTAAGGACACTCTTAGAGTTTGGTTGCTGAAGAAGCAGATATCGGAGAAACAAGTGTCTCAGGGGATTCATGGCTAAGCTCACAAGGACTTATAGTCACATCACAGACTATAACTCGATCTTCAAAGAAAGGAAAGTTTATCGCCGATGGTAAACTTATCCTAACAACGAGAAATTAATTTTTCTCGGGCATGAGCTTATATAAAAAACATTCCAAGTTTTTAAGCTCATGCAAAATGGCTCCTCGTTAAATGACAGACGATGACCCGGACTTCAGAGACAGGGAAGTTTATCTACGCAACGATAACTTACCCTTTTAACGAGAAATTAAGTTTTCTTGGACACGAGCTTATCTTAAAACCATTCAAAGTTTTTAAGCTCGTGTATAAGGCTCTTCATTAAATGTCAGATGATGACCCGATCTTCAAATTAAGGAAAGTTTATTGCCGATGAAAAACTTATCCTCACAACGAGAAATTAATTTTTCTCGGGCATAAGCTTATATTAAAAACATTCGAAGTTTTTAAGCTCATGCACAATGACTAACAGTTAAATGTCAGACTGTAACTCGAACTTAAAATAAAGGAAAGATTATCTTTTATGATAACTTATCCTCTTAACGAGAAATTCACCTTTCTCGGTCATGAGCTTGTATTAAAACACTCGAAGTTTTAAGCTCAGAAAGGAAAGTGTATCTTTTAAATAAGAGAACTTTTCCTCATAACGAGAAATTAACCTTTCTCGGTCATGAGCTTTCTGTTAAAACAGTCAAAGTTTTCAAGCTCATGAAAACGACTTCTAAGTAAATGTCATCTTAGGACTCGTTCTTCAGATAAAAGGAAAGGTTATCGCCGATGGTAACTTATCCTTACAACGAGAAGTTTACAACTTCTCGGACTTGAGCTTTCCTAAGATATTCCAAATCTAAAACTCAAGTAATTGGTTTTCAAAACTTTGAACACAATTTTTCAAGAATTTCTCAAAAGGTTTTTCTAAATCTTTCAAAATTGTGTGTTCAAAAACGTTTTAATAAAAAGAGCATGTCTTCTGGAATCGATAATATTTACGAACCTAGAAATGTCATTCAATAATGACACGGGGTTGTAAATAAAGTTCGAGCAGAAGTTTAAATGATTTAAAACATGCTCCATATGGTTTTCTATTATTTCAGATAGCAACCCGCTTTTCATAATCAAGTCAAGCATTTCACCGGAAAGCTTTGACTCAACAACGGGAATTAATTTTCTCGGGGACATGACGAGGTGACCAACATTCATGAACAAGAACCATGTGAATCTTTCATATGATGTTCTCCATCATTCAGGTCCTACCTCGTAAATTGTTAATCTTGTGAATTCATTATCATATATGATCTTTGCACGTGATAAATACCTTGAGGGGGAGCTTATGTATTTCATGAAGATAATTGGATTTGCATTTTTCTTCCCAAATTTTCTTAAAATACTATTAAATCAATTGATATTAAAAACATTGATTGGGTTAATATTTTTAATATGGGGGAGAAAATGTGATTTAATATGGGAAATGATTAATCAAAAATGGTTTGACTTAACGTGCTAGCTCATCCCGAGATGTGCGAAATGTTTTCGGATATCATGGCATATGTTAAGGGGAGCAAAATGGATTTGCACTTCAAAATGGATTTCATGGTGACATACACTTACCCAAAACATCTCTATTCACGATGATGAAGATTGTGGTGACATAAGGATGGTAGGATAGGTTAAAGTCCAATGATTCCTCTAGAACCGGAGGAATCTTCCCAAGGACATTCCATAGCTAGAAATAGTAGTCCTTAGGAAAGATGGAGAAAGATTGTGAACATAGCTGAATGCCGACCAAGTACTTAAGTTAGCACTGGAACAATCACAACAAGGTGCTAGTGATGACGTATTTGTAAGCATTGAAGGGGTTGAAGAATGAAAAAGAATTGTAAAGATAAAGGGTGTAAAGAAAGAAGCCCTCCTTACAACTTAGGCAGAAACCGGGTCAATACATATGCTATTAAGATCATTGTTTAATGATTCTGAATATTGAAGACAGACATCATGGACCCAGTGATGCAATGCACAACCCATCCCAGCTAACTCAGATATCTCTCAAAAGATATTTGTTTTAATCACACGGAGACAACGCATTATCTATTGATTTATTCACTCCGAATAAATTGGTATTAAAAAGGTGGCACTCCTCTCCAGCCTCCGATCACTAGAAATCCAAAATGCACGATCGAGTCTAGAGCCATTTGAGATCATCAAATATCTCATTAGGACACACTTTCATATTTCCTTTCTTCTTCACACATTGTGAAAGGTAAGAAAGATCTTAAGAGTCCTACGCAAAATCTTCATGATTTGCCTGAACATCCGAGTAATACGAAAGTATTTACAATGAAGATGGAAATCCTTCTTGAGCGAATATCAAAAAGCTCATGGTAGGTGACTTGTGAGATTCTTTATGAATCAAACTTGTGATAACTGGAAAGCAACAGTGGTTTAATTCTTAAATGAATTTAAACACGTTCCAGGCCTCTACGCAATATCTTAGTGATCTTGCCAGAACATTCAGAGTAATACTGTTAAGTATTTACAGTGACGAATGGAAATCCTTCTAGTGTTAACATCAAACAGCACTTGGTAGGTAACTTGCAAGATTCTATATGAATCAAGCTAGTGACAACTGGAAAGCAACGACGGTGCGGTTCTTAATTGAACTTCACTTGTTCCAGGAACATGAATTGACGGCTTCAAATCATGCGGATAAGATTATCCAAATGATTCACTCTTTATGTTCGCAGTCAGCTTTGGACGGTCGAGTAAAGAGAACGGGTTTACCCGCGAAATCTTGTCAAGGAGGTTCTTTATTGAAACTACCTGCCACAAGTTCGATATTTAATATCGTCCAACGGTCTTCACCGTCCGGAGGTAAAATGCTACCAAATTAGAATGAAATGTTCAAGGCCATTTCATCCGTGTATATTGTTTGTTGCTAACTGTCTTATGCATCATAACAAGAAGGTGGCATTGCGGTGTACAATCCAGAAGAAGTCGTCACCACATGCTTATACTACATACAATTAGTACTTCAACAAATTCAAGAAAGCCTGAAGGTCAAGTCTTCCGCTGTATCAAACTCTGAAGCTTTCAAGAATTTAAAAGTATAAGTATGTGGAACATGAAGTCACGAAGAGGCAAATATCACAAGTGAAGAATGCACAAGGTCAAGGCAAGGAAACATGCTCAAGACTAACGTCAAAGATCACATCAAGCATATTCACAAGAACAAGATCGAAGACTCAAGCATAGATGCTAGGTTTAAGATTTTGTAAAAAGATGTGACCTCCCTTGGGGGAGATTGTTGGAAATACGTTTTTCCCAATAAAGTCTCGGTCACATCTTAGTTAGCATAGATCACGAGATATAGACTATTTAAAACTTTGTCTCTTGGAGCGACCTTCCTTAGGGGGAGATTGTTGGAAATACGTTTTACGTATTTATGAAGGATCGGTCGCTCCAACGATAATTATGTAATGGGCCCGTGATCCACTTAGTAAATGTATAGTCCATATAGCCAACATGTAGGGTGGGCTATATATATATCCCCTCCTAGCATGTTAGGAGGGGTTGATCATTTTCATAATTCATAATCAATCTTTACTTTCTCTCTCTACTCTTCTCTTTTCTCTCCTTTCTCTCTCTACACCCTCATCTCCATTCATCTCCTTCTTATATTATTTAATCAATCCCTCTATCAAATCCATCTAATCAATCATGAAGAATAGGCCAATATTTTCGTAGACCTTCAATTCGGAATAAACAACCTTCGTAGCCTTATCCGGAATACCCTGGGTGATGACTGTTATTCGGAAAAATGGGGTTTAGAGAACCCCGGATGTCAGACAAAACTTAACAATTAAGGAAATCCAAAAATAAGCACATACCAAAACTTAAGCCAAAAAGATTTTAGGAAAAAGTAAATAAGCTAGAATTTAAAAATTTTTAAACTCTAAATAAGCTAGAAATCAAAAAGCACTTTTTATAAAAACTTAAACTTATTAAAAACAACTTATTTCTAAAAACTATTAAGCATAAAGATTAAGGAAAATAAGCACTTTAATATAGAAACTTTTAGGATCACCAAATTAATAAGCACAATCAAATAAGCTACACAATCAAACCATCAACAAAATTAAAATAAAACTACATGATTATCAAGATTAAGAAAAAGATTAAGAAAGGTAGAATGAGAATTAAGGAAATAAGCTTAAAATAAAACTATAAAATGATTTCATAATACCTTATTTAATGTTTGTTAATCCTAAAAAAATCTAATTCGAATCTAGTTTTCATAACTGCTCTTTAATCATCTTGAAAGGATGGGAACCATGTCTACCATTCGGATCTATAAAGGAGTCCGTAAATGATGGGTTTTGGGGGTAATGGTTAATTAAGGTCTTATAATCACCAAATCATGAAAGCTTGTTATATATTGTAATAGATCAGTATATAAGACATTATTATATGTATGTTGTAGCCTTGGTGACACGGGACTAGGACTTGTTCCTTGTGTAAGATTCCTTGAATTGTTTGTGCATTTAAGGTACGGATATTCGGTTCTTTAATAAGCACACTCTTTTACTCTTTTGTATACTAATCCATTAGATAATTACCTATACCATTTTATGTTCACATATCCTTTGTTTGTTGTTTTTATAAGATCCTTAATCTCCCTTTTGCCTTGTTATGATTTTTTTATTGATATGCCTTAAAATGGTCCCCATTTGCGCACTTATAATATATACTTGATATGCCTTTGAAACGAACCCTTTACGCCCGAGCTATACTTTGTTTTCTAGTCATGGGGATACCATGACCATGTATTCTGATGCAACGGTGACATGACACCATCTGGGGCGTTGTGATTAGATCCCGACGTTCCCTTTTGATGGGTATAATTAAATGTGATATTATGAGTGCGGGTGCTAGTCATGAGCTAGTGCACGTGCTATTAACTTTGTTTTGCAGGGAGCGTATGGATGCATCCTAGGTTTTTGTTTGATAAATGTAATGTGATTTGATGTGATTGGTTTGTGTTTGCTATACACTCCAACACCTTGGTACATATGAGTCGCGCCCTTGTACACTTGTATGATTATTTGATTGTTTTGGTTATGTGATTATTATGTGACCTTGTGGGCATTCCTTTACCTTTTATTAATCCATATATCCATTCTTGTAATCATACCTTGTGATATCTGAAATTTTGTTATCTCCTTTACTTATACCATATTTGTTATATCCGTTTACTAGGTGTTTTGCTCATTTAACACCCCCAAAATACATTGTAACACCCCGAAAACCGAGGTCATTATTTTATCCTATTTTACACATATTTTTGAAATTTTTGAGAATTTTTATCGTGGAATTATTTAACGGATTAAGTTGAAACCGATAAATGAGACTAAATTTTGATGTTTGGCGATTTAAGAAGAATCGATAGAGTTCGCGATACCGACGGATGCCCAAAATCTATATTTATTATCGATTGATCGATATTTGAATTTTCGAGATTTTTATTTTTATCTACGTGTTAAGTCAAATCGGAACCATTTTTACTTTATTTTGTGTGAATATAGGCTTAAAAATATGTTTTAGAAAGCCGGGACGAACCCGAGTCCCGCAAAAATTCTAAACCGACTAGTAAGTCGATTCCCGACTTTAAAAATTTTCGTTTACTTTTAAGGCTAAAAGTTAGCTAAGTTTGGACTTTGGTCCCTCCCAATTTTTACAAAACAAACAAACACACACACGGTTCATAATTTCATTTCAAAAATAATAATTTCTCTCTTTCTTTCTCTCTTGAGCCGCCGACCACCCACCCTAGAACCACCACCACCACTTGATTTTCTTGTGTTTTTGAGGAAGATAATCAAAGACCACTTCTTCAATTTCCTTTGTATGTGTTTTAATCTAATAAAAACACACATGCATCAACTTGATTTTTTCCAAAAATTATTTCTTATGAACAATATGTTTTGATTGATTTTTCTTGAATGCATGTTTTAATTGAGCGATTCTAAACATGGGGTATTGATTTAAAATGATTGAAACAAATTTTTTATTGTGTTTTGGTGCCTTGAAACCCACGATCCAAGGGGGTGTTTGGTTTTTCTTGATGTTGATTAATTTTGAGCATGGATATTTGTTTGTGATGATGTTTTTGATGTTTTTAACTTGTTTAAACATAATGCATGTTTAGTTTTTGAAATGGGTTTTAGTGAATGATTGATCATACAAGTGATATAAGATGTTTAGGATGTTGTAGGTTGTTCATATGATGTTGTAATAGGTCTAAGAGTAGTTAGAAATGATTGAAATGGTGATTTGATGTGAGTTTTAAAATATCTTTTTCAAACAGATTGTTTAAGGCCATTTTCGTAATCTTAAATCAAAGTCCAGGTCTTAAGGATTAGATGTAGTAGTATAGCTTTTCTCAAGCTTCGTTTTTATATCATATAGAGCTTCTAACTCCTAACAAGTCAAAATTTATGCTACTTTGAAATTTTGTGTACCGGGAGATGAAAGTCGACATAATCCGAAATTGTGTTCGATTTTAGGTCAAATCTGGGGGACTATAAGTAGAGTTTGAAAAAGAGTTAAGAATTTTTCTTTAGCTCTAAACCTGTGTTTATGGGTCTATTTTTATACTTAATACTCAAATTAGCAAGTGGTACATTTAAAGAGTCAAAGAGGTCTTACAACGTAAAGGTATAAAACTGTCCGAAAATTGAAGTTTAGAAATGTGACAAGCAGAAAATCTTAAAAGTGAGAATTTTTTATGAAATTTATAATGGGTTATCTACAGGTTATAAGTGAATTTTACAAATTTTTTCATAATTTATGGTGATGTATAAGTATAAGTAAACAGCCCGTACTTTTGTTAAGTACCGACAGAATTATAAAATGAGCAACACTTTTAGTTACATAGATAAACGATACAAGTCTAGTAACTATCACTTGTTTGCATTTGGCGTTAGTTTGTAATTATGAAAGTTGACTATATTTGAGTATTATTCGGTACCTAATAGTATGTAAACGAGTTGACTCATTTCGCGTTTATTCGCTAGGTGTTGTGATTTAGTTTCTCGGGCATCATCATCGTCGGTGATCGTCATCCGCTACTTTGACTAATAATTCTACATAAGGTGAGTCTATAGCCTTGCTTTCTACTGTATTTCAAATGATTTATACCCGCGAGGGGGATACATGCTATTTAAATGAAAATGAACATAAGTCATGAATGATTGTTGGACCCGAATGATGCATTAAATTATGTTGAGTACCTAGTTTCAAAAAGTCCCTAATTTCATGAACCGTTAGTTATTGTCTAATTCTTGTGTGAATTGGAAATAGCCTCTTATACAGTTTGTGGTACTACGGGGTTGACGACCCAATTTGATACGAGGGTTGTACGTTGAGTACCCTCTGCGTACAGATATTTTGTATGAGAAATAAGGATTAATTGCAACTAATGACTTTAGAGGGGCAATGATTTCATATAAGTTACGCCAGCATTTGGCGCGGGTGACTAATTAGTTAACGGCTCGGTGTCATGATCTCAAACACAATTATTAGCTAATGTTAAAGATAACAACCTTGAATAATAGATTGTTTGATCGACAATTCTATGAATGTTCGTGAATGAATTTTATACTCTTATCTTCAAATGTGATTGTAAAACCTATAGATTTCGCTCAACATTATTTGTTGACCCTTTTAAGCATGTGTTTCAGGTAATCAAGGCTAGGATGTGGCGGAGCATGTTATGGAGAGTAAGTGTGGCTTTTGGGGTTTATTATGTTTTCCTCTCTTTTATTTAAACAATTTAAATTTTATTTTGATTAAAGTGTAAGAAATTGGATATTTGGTTGAGATTCGATGGGGACCTAAACTCTCTTTGTTGTAACTTTTGGGTTGGAAAAACTAATTAGACTTTGTTGTTGTACATTTTTATAAATGTCTCTTTTGAGTCGTTCTGTATGACTAGTGTGTGATGATAACTGCCTAGCACCCAAATTATGTATTTCCGCTGTGTATGTAATTTGGGGGTGTTAGAGATTGTTATCAGAGCTACAAGTTGTAGAGAACTAGGTCGATTTTTTAAAATTTCCTAAACTATAACTTTGGTGTCTCAAATGTTTTCAAACGAACACAACTTCTCCGCATGGCTCTGGTAAGATTACTTTTAGCATTGCTTTGTTTATTTTTAGATGTATGCCCTATAACTGAAATGATTTCCCATGTGTTGATTGAGTAAGTACTATGGTATTATGCGGAGGTATTGTGAACGTACGTAGAGTACTTAACATCGTAATTTTTGCATTTCATTTGCATGGCTATCATATTGTTGCATCATATAAGCATACATACTACATTTTTGTATGTGCATGTGCATGTGTATATATATATTAGATAATGACCTTATTTACCCTCGAACTTTCGGTGATTGCAGAAATGCCGGAAATCCCACCTAACGGCAATGGAGATGAGTATGTTAATGAACCAAATCTTCAGAATGATGGTAATGGATAAGAAGAAGAGTGTGTTGGTAATAATGTGGTGGTTCAAGATGAGTTGGATGATGTGCAAGATGGTCGACGAAGAGTTCGTGTTCCTAGACCTACCCGTATTTCTCATTTGGTTGGTATGCCAAGTATTAACCGTTCTCGTTTTGGTCATGCTGATGTGTCTGACGCTGCAGCTTGTGAAAATTCTCTCCACGAGGACATTTCTAGAGTGCTTTGCCCTGGTCCGAGGTCGTATGAAAATACTACCCTATTCTTGAGGAAGTTGGACAGGTTAATGCATGAACGTTATGTTGTGGAAACTCGGGTGATTAGAAGGTTTTATGAAAATGAGAAAGCTTTTCAATAACGGTTGCCAAGGACTGCAAGAGTTAAGTATGACGGGATGGTGGTTAGAAGTGAGATGGATAGTTTGAGGTCCATGATTAAGAATTTGAGTGCTAGTCTTGAGCAGATGAGAGAGGATCAACATGCATTGCAAAGGATGCAAAGCTGGTAGCATCTTGTGAGGCCAGCTCTACCGTAAGAATGGAGGTTTGTTGATGATTCTGAGTACGCTACCAATGACTGTATGGTTCAACCGCCCGCCTAGGGTGAGTGTATTACTTGTGGGAACCAAGCAGCACTTGAGATCGGATCCACTTTGAGGAGGAAGAGAGTGGTGGAGTGTGACCTTAATGATAAAGGCAAGAGGATAATGGGCAATGAAGAAGATAGTGATGAGGAAGAACCTGAAGAAGATGATGATGAGCCACAACCCAAGAAATCATGTGGATCACCTCGTGATTAGTTCTTGTTTTTAGTATTTCATTTTCAATTTCCTCATTGTAATCCAACTTGTTTAGACTTGCGTACAATGGATTTGTGATGAACCTTAATATCCTTTGGTTTAATCGGTAATAGATTGTAGTGGCATGAGTTGTCACAATTTTTTGGATATCAATGCAATCGGTGTTTACCCTTCATGATCTATGTTACGTCTTTATTAGCTATTTTGTGATGTGGTTGATGAATGCTTGTAGCGGTTGATGTACATGTTATACTTATATTATGTCATGAAAAAGAAATCCTTCTTGATCTTGATGTGTATACTTATCATGTTCTTTTTCCCTGTGATTGCAGAGAAGGAGTAAAGAGGCATTTTTGGTCATTTGTGGATCACTGCTTGACTAGTCCTTCAATATGCCTCCCAAGTTGACTACTAATACTGTTAACAACATGATCCAACAGGCGATCACTGTAGCTCTCGCTGAGGACCGTGTTAACCGAGTGCAAGGTGCTGGAGATAATGTTGGGAATAATGCTGGACCGCAAGGCCCAATGGAGTGTACTTATGCTAGTTTTGTGAAGTGTGGACCTACACAGCTTCGTGGAACTGGTGGGGCTTTGGAATTATGTCGATGGATCGAGAAGATGGAAAGTGTGTTTGAAATTAGTGGTTTTCGGAAGCTAACAAGGTGAAGTTTGCAACTGCTACCCTTCTGGACGATGCTTTGAGTTGGTGGAAGAACCAAGTGGCGACTGTTGGCCTAGAAGTGGCCAATGGTAGGACTTGGGCTGCCCCTAAGGCATTTTGACTAAAAGGTTTTGTCCCGAGGAAGAGCTGAGTCAGTTAGAAGAGGAATTGAGACACTTGATGTTGAGAAACAATGACATTGCTAGTTATACCCGTAGATTTAATGAGTTATGTTTGCTTTGTCCTGATGCTTTTGCGGATGACCGCAAAAACATGAGACAATATATCAAGGGATTGTCGAGTAATATCATGGGTGAGACGACTTCGTCAAGGCCTACAACCTTTGATGAAGCAATAAAATGGCTCATGCGTTGATGGATGTGAAAGTTCAGGATAAGAAAGCTAGTGTGGCTGAAGGAAATAAGAGGAAATGGGAGATTGCCCAGTCTAATCAGTCTTAAGGTCAAAGTCATGGAAGTCAGCAAGGAAACAATCAAGGATCGAACCGTAATCAACAGTTTAATCAGAGAAGGAATGATGGGGTTAGAGCTGCTACTGTGCCAAGAGGAAACAAGATAAACCCTAAGTATGGTCGGTGCAATTTGTATCATGTAGGTAATTGTCCACCTACATGTGTCAAGTGTGGAAAAGCTGGACATAAGACTGTGGAGTGCAAATCCAGAGGTGTGGATATGGGTGCTAATGCTACTAGAGTGATGGTTTGCGTTGGTTGTGGAGAAAGAGGACACTAGCAAGGGAATTGTCCTAAGGTTGGGAATAATCAAGGTGGAAATGCTGCTGCTCCAGTGTATGTTGTAGGGAATGTGGAAAAGCCTCAAGGTCCAAACGTGGTGAATGGTACGTTCTTACTTGACGCTCGTTATGCTAGTGTATTGTTTGATTCTGGTTCAGATAGGAGTTTTGTAGATATACAATTCAATCGCCTTATCGATAGAGAACCAATAAAGTTAGCAACTAGTTATAATGTGGAATTAGCAGATGGGAAAATGTTAAGCACTAATTCAATACTAAAAGGGTGTTCTTTGAAGTTGGGTAATTACGTGTTTGAGATCTATTTGATTCCTATAGAGCTAGGATCTTTTGATGTAGTGATTGGTATGGATTGGTTGATTTCACATAGTGCGGTGATTGTTTGTGGGGAAAGGTTAGTCCAAATTCTGTTGAAGAATAAGGTATTAAATGTGAAAGGTGATTGATGTACTTCTCGTTTGGAAGTGATATCTAGCTTGAAAATGATGAGGTATATGGAGGAAGGTTGCACTACTACACAAAATGCTAAAGAGACCCCCTTAAAAAGACTGGTTATGAAAAAACGTGTCTCTATGACCAAAAATGGTGGGAAGGGAATGCATGGAAACTGATTTTCTTGAAAAAAACAGTCTCCATAATGTGAATTCTAAAGAAACCGATTTTTAAGATATAACCAGTCTTTTTTATAAAAGTAAAGACACTGGTTTTTACGTAACAACATGTCTCTATGTGTTTGTTTTATGGACACCATTTTTTATAAAAAAAATAGTGTTTTTACGTATTTTAAGACATTGGTTTTTAAAAAACCAGTCTTGTTTATTTTAATAGATTATAGTTAATTTTTTTTAAACTTAAAATCATAAGGACTAAACGGTACATGTCACAAACGTGAATTTTCCAAGCTTTAAAATAATAATAAATTAAATTATTTATTAATCAATATTCATTTTAGAGAGATATAAAAGCTATTTGAATCAAAAACGGAAGTTTATTTTACATATTTTAAAAGACTACGCAAAAATCTGAGAACTGACACGATAAAAATTAAATTTATATTTAATCATCGAAATATTTGACTAAAAGATTGATTAAACTATCTAAGACTCTACTTTAGTTTTAATATTATACGTTGAAAACGAAAACATTCAAATTTAATTATAACTTTTTAAGTGAATGCAAACTATTCGAGATAATCGATAAATGGTGACTATTTAATTAAAAATATAGAACGATTATGAAAACTTAATCGAGCAAATACTCTAATTTAGTAGAAAAATTATTTTAAAATCAACAGTGTGAATTTCGGAAACCCAATAAAATTTTATTTAACTTAAAAGAGTCATGAACCATTTATTTACAAACGTTGTAAGAAAAGTTACACTTTAGTTCCCTATAAAGTATTTACAACCTTAACCCTTAACTATAATGTACCTTCCAAATTGTTTTTAAAACTTTTGAAAAGTATATAAATGAAAATTAGGGTTTCATCTCATTTTTAACTAAAACCTAGCCACCAACAACCCTCTCTCCCTCCCATCAATAATTTCCCGGCGCCTCTCTTATATTTCCGGTCACCGGAATTATTTTCCGGCCACCCAAAACTGCCGCCGCCGCAACCTTAAAATGATAGATCGGATTGATTTATGAACTCCTAGTCGTCCTTATCATGTTATATTACCTAAACCACCACCTTCACCATTAGATCAGTGGATCTATATCATCCTCATCCCACCCCCGACGAAGCACCACCTCATCACCACCATAAACTCGAGACCACCAGGTCGTGGCCTTTAACCACCTATCACCGCCAGCCATACCACAACTGTGGTTGCAAATCACGTCAGCCACCATCACCACTAAAAGCTACATTAGTCTCGATCTATCACCACCTCAAGATCTATGATGTAACAATATCACAGCCCCCGTTCGCCACAACCATCACCACGGAATACCATGAATCATGGTCATTGACCATTTTTTATCGCTGTATATCACCCACCCACCGAGACCATCATCATTTCTGTCACCGTTGTGACCATCAGGAGCCCTCGTCACCACCACCACAACCTCGGCAGCGAGGGAAGTAATTTGCTTAGTATTGTCATCAGCCGGGGTGTTTAACAAGCCAGAAAGGGTTACATTTCTTTACACCATTATATTTTTTTTGAGAGTTTAGGTTATATTATCCAGATATATTATTAACAAGAACATCAATAAGGTATAATAGTATAATGCTCGATATAAAAGTTAAGTTAGAGTTTAGGTTATATTATCCTAAACTAGAAGTAGAACACAAGTAGTTCTAGTTATTATGCCTTCTAGACCAAATAGTTTCTTATGTTCAATGTTTCATATTATATCTTTTATTTAAATGAGATTGACTAATATTTTATTATCTATTTGTATTTAGATATAACCATTCCTAGGTTAAACTAGAAGTAGAACAACAAGTTATAGCTTCGAGTTTAGGATATAATAAACGTAGTTCTTGTTAATCTAGTAGTAGAACAACAAATAGAAGTACTTCTTGTTATTAACCATAAAATTTTATATCGAGCATTGTTTTTTTAAGACAGCTTTAGTAGCTAGTTTCTAGGATAGATTTTAATAAGCTCTTGTGGTTAGTTTAAGATAAAGTTTAGTATCAATAAGCTATAGTAGTTGTGTTAGTATCCGTTAGTAGCCTTAACAACTCTTTTCCACAAGCCTATGTTTTAGCTTTTAATTCCCTTCGTTGGTCTGATTTGCATGTTGCTTTTATCTAGCTTATTGTGTTAGTTTGATTAAATTACTTGTAGGTACCGTGGAATAACGAGCGTCCGTTGGATAAGAAAGAGTTGAACGCGATTGTTGGAGCTTGGTTTACATTGTGGCGACAAGTTAAATAAAAACAAATTTGATTCGAAATATGTATTTGAAAATTTTAATCCTTCCAATTAATTAAGTTGTCTTTATTTACATACATTTGTTGTTTATGACAATTCAAGTCCTTTAATGTATTTTTTTTCATAGAATTCTTGTATTTACATTATTTCATTGTAGAGGGTTAAATTTGTAAAATCTGGAATTTAATAAAAATTCCATTTTTTTTAAAAAATAATTAAGAAGATACTGGTTTTTAGAAAAAAACACATTTTTTACTCCATAAAAAGACTCGTTAGATGCTCTTAAAAATACTGCTTTCTGGAGATTAGTATGGAGACCAATCTCTAAAGAGATTTGTTTTTATGAAGATAACCAGTGTCGATTCTTTTAATAGAGACTGGTTTAAAAACCAGTCTCTTTATGTTTCGAGCAAGGAGATCCTCCACATAGAGTCGTCCTACAAAACCAGTCTCCATTGCCTTTTTGGACCACTCTCCATGGACTTTTTTGTACTAGTGTTGTGATGTATTTCTGGCTCAGATCACTAGTGATGGTGAGGTTGAGAAGAAATTGGAAGATGTTCCAGGAATTAGAGATTATCCTGAAGTTTATCCTGAAGAGTTGCCAGGACTGCCGCCACCTCGAGAAGTTGAATTTCGGATTGATTTGGTGCCGGGAGCTGCGCCAGTGGCTCGCACGCCGTATCGACTAGCGCCATCAGAGCTAAAGGAGTTATCTGATCAATTGAAAGAATTGATCGATAATGGATTTATTAGACCGAGTTCATCACCATGGGGAGCGCCTGTTCTGTTTGTGAAAAAGAAGGATGGATCGTTCAGAATATGTATTAACTATCGGGAGCTTAACAAATTGACGATTAAGAATCGGTATCCGTTGTCGAGCATTGATGATTTATTTGATCAGTTACAAGGTTCATGTGTGCACTCGAAGATCGACTTGAGATCAGGTTATCATCAACTGAGAGTTAGAGAGGAAGATGTTCCTATAATTGTGTTCCGTACTCGATATGCACATTTTGAATTCCAAGTGATGCCTTTTGGTTTAACGAATGCGTCTGCCGTATTCATGGATCTTGTGAATCGCGTGTGTGAACTGTATTTGGATAAGTTTGTCATAGTGTTCATTGATTATATCCTTATCTACTCCAAAAGCAAGAGGAAGCATGAGAAGCACTTGAGGACGATTTTGGAATTGTTGAAGAAAGATGCGCTTTATGCCAAGTTTTCGAAGTGTGAATTTTGGTTGGAATATGTGCAGTTTCTTGGGCATGTGATTGACAACAAAGGTGGTCGTGTAGATCCTGTCAAGATTGAAGCCATCAGGGATTGGTCGGTACCAACGACGCCGACTGAAGTCCGTCAATTTCTAGGTTTAGCGGGATATTATCGAAGATTTATCGAAGGATTTTCGTTGATCGCCAAGTCTTTGACTAAGTTGACCGAGAAGAATCGAGAGTTTGTGTGGGGACAAGATGAAGAGACCGCTTTCCAAACTCTTAAAGAAAAGCTGTGTTTTGCACCGATTTTTTCGTTTCCTGAAGGAACTGAAGATTTCATGGTCTATTGTGATGCGTCTCATAAGGGCTATGGAGCGGTATTGATGCAGCGCGAGAAGGTAATCGCTTATGCATCAATACAACTGAGAAAACATGAAGAAAACTATACGACTCACGATTTGGAACTTGGAGCTTTTGTTTCTGCTTTAAAGTTGTGGAGACATTATTTGTATGGAACCAAGTGTGTGGTGTTTACTGACCACAAGAGTTTACAACACATATTGGATCAGAAAGAGTTGAATATGCGACAAAGGAGATGGGTTGAGTTACTGAGTGATTATGACTGCGAGATTCGTTACCACCCTGGTAAACCGAATGTTGTGGCTGATGCGCTTAGTAGGACGGAAAGGGAAAAGCCGCTGAGAGTTAGGGCGTTGGTGATGGCCGAAAATGTTGACTTGACCGAGTTAATATTGAGAGCTCAAGCCAATGGTTTGTGAAGGAAGCATGTTAAGAAACAGAATTTGGGAAGGATGATGAATCCGTGTTTGAAGTAAAGTCGAATGGGATGAGATATTTTGATAATAGAATTTGGTTACCTTTGTGTCCACCTAAGAAAGGAGCACAAGGAGTGCGAGATTTGGTGATGAATGAATCCTATAATACGAAGTATTTGATACATCCCGGATCGGATAAGATGTATCATGATTTGAAGAAGGTGTATTGGTGGTCGAATATGAAGGAAGATATTGTGCACTATTTTAGTAAGTGTTTGACTTGTGCGAAGGTTAAGGCTGAACACAAGAGACCGTCCATAATAATTGGTTCAACCTGAGATTCCTGAATGGAAGTGGGAGAAGATCGCTATGGATTTCGTCACGGGTTTACCGAGAACTCCTAATGGTTGTGATATGATATGGGTGATTGTGGATAGATTGACTAAATCTGCACACTTTTTGCCAATGAAGAATACGGATAGTATGGTGAAGTTCGTGGAGGTGTATGTGAAAGAGATTGTTTGTCGTCATGGAGTGCCGTTGTCGATTATTTAGGATCGTGACAGTCGGTTTACTTCGGAATTTTGGATATCTCTTCAATGTTCTACGGGCACCGAGTTGAGTTTGAGTACTGCTTATCATCCTGAAACCGACGGCTAAAGTGAAAGGACTATACAAACGTTGGAGGACATGCTCCGAGCGTGTGTAACAGATTTTGGTGGTAGTTGGGAACGTCATTTGCCTTTAGTGGAATTCTCATATAACAACAATTATCATGCGAGTACTAAAGCTGCATGGTTTGAAGCGTTGTATGGGCGTAAGTGTAAATCTCTAGTGTGTTGGAACAAAGTAGGGAAAGTCAAATGACTGGACCTGAAATGGTGTTTGAGACGACTGAGAAGATCGTGCAAATCAAGAATCGATTATTAGCTGCAAGAAGCCGACAGAAGAGCTACGCAGATAATCGTAGGAAGCCTTTGGAATTTGAGATTGGAGACATGGTTATGCTTAAGGTATCACCATGGAAAGGTTGAGTCCGAGGTATATTGGACCATTCAATATTGTACCAACGAATTGGACCGGTTGCTTATAAGTTGGATTTGCCAGTGGAGCTTAGTGCTATTCATAACACATTTCACGTGTCGAACTTGAAGAAGTGCTTAGCGGACCAAGAATTGGTGATTCCTTTGGATGAGATACAACTTGACGATAAGTTGCATTTTATTGAAGAACCAGTGGAGATTATGGATCGAGAGTTTAAGAAGCTGAAGCATAGTAGGATTCCGATTGTGAAGGTACGATGGAATTCTAGACGTGGACCGGAATTCACGTGGGAGCGTGAGGATTTCTTCAAGGATAAGTACCCGCATTTGTTCTAATGGTACGAAATGTGAGTATAAGAGGAGGCGAACGTCGGGACGTCGTTCTCTTAAGGAGGGGAGGATGTAACACCTCGAAAAGCGAGGTCATTATTTTATCCTATTTTACGCATATTTTTGAAATTTTTGAGAATTTTTATCGTGGAATTATTTGACGGTTTAAGTTGAAACCGATAAACGAGACTAAATTTAGATGTTTGACCATATAAGAAGAATCGATCGAGATCGCGATACCGACGTATGCCCAAAATCTATAGTTTATTATCGATTGATCGATATTTGAATTTTCGAGATTTTTATTTTTATTTACGTGTTAAGTCGAATCGGAACCATTTTTACTTTATTTTGTGTGAGTATAGGCTTATAATTATGTTTTAGAAAGCCGGGACGAATCCCGACTCCCGCAAAAATTCAAAGCCGACTAGTAAGTCGATTCTCGCCGTTAAAATTTGTCATTTACTTTTAAGCCCAAACGTTAGCTAAGTTTTCACTTTGTTCCCTCCCAATTTTTACAAAACAAAGAAACACACACACACACACACACACTTCATAATTTCATTTAAAAAAAAAATTCTCTCTTTCTTTCTCTATTGAGTCGCCGGCCACCCACCCTATAACCACCACCACCACTAGATTTTTTTGTGTTTTTGAGGAAGATAATCAAAGACAACTTCTTCAATTTCCTTTGTAAGTGTTTTAATCTAATAAAAACACACATGCATCAACTTGATTTTTTCCAAAAATTATTTCTTATGAACAAATATGTTTTGATTGATTTTTCTTGAATGCATGTTTTAATTGGGTTATTTTAAACATGGGGTATTGATTTAAAATGATTGAAACAAATTTTTGATTGTATTTTGGTGCTTTGAAACCCACGGCCCAAGGGGTTTTTTGTTTTTTCTTGATGTTGATTAATTTTGAGCATGGATATTTGTTTGTGATGATGTTTTTGATGTTTTTAACTTGTTTAAACACAATGCATGTTTAGTTATTGAAATGGGTTATTGTGAATGATTGATCATAAAAGTGATATAAGGTGTTTAGGATGTTTTAATTTGTTCATATGATGTTGTAATAGGTCTAAGAGTAGTTAGAAATGATTGAAATGGTGATTTGATATGAGTTTTAAAATGTCTTTTTCAAACAGATTGTTTAAGGCTATTTTTTGTAATCTTAAGTCTAAGTCCATGTCTTAAGGATTAGATGTAGTAGTAGATCTTTTCTCAAGCTTCGTTTTGATATAAGATAGAGCTTTTAACTCCTAACGAGTCAAAAGTTATGCTACTTTAAAATTTCGTGTAACGGGAGATGAAAGTCGACATAATCCGAAATTGTGTTTGATTTTAGGTCAAATCTCGGGGACTATAAGTAGAGTTTTAAAAAGATTTGAGAGTTGTTCTTTGGCTCTATACCTGTGTTTTTTGGTCTATTTTTAGACTTAGGAGTCAAATTAGCAAGTGGTACATTTTAAATGAGTCAAAGAGATCTTACAACGTAAAGGTACAAAACTGTCCGAAAATTGAAGTTTAGAAATATGACAAGCAGAAAATCTTAAAAGTAAAAAAATTTTATGAAATTTAATATGGGCTATCTTCAGGTTATAAGTGATTTTTATAAATTTTCTCATAATTTATGGTGATGTCTAACTATAAGAAAACAACCGGTACTTTTGGTAAGTACCGGCAGAATTATAAAATGAGCAACACTTTTAGTTACGTAGATAAATGGTACCAGTCTAGTAACTATCACTTGTTTGCATTTGACGTGAGTTTGTACTTATGACAATTGACTATATTTAAGTATTATTAGGTACCTAATAGTATGTAAATGAGTTGACTCATTTCGCATTTATTCGCTAGGTGTTGTGATTGAATTTCCCGGGCATCCTCATCGTCGGTGATCGTCATCCGTTACTTTGACTAATACTTCTACATAAGGTGAGTCTATAGCCTCGCTTTCTACTGTATTTAAAATGATTTTTACCCGCGAGGGGGATACATGCTATTTAAATGAAAATGAACATAAGTCATGAATGATTGTTGGACCCGAATGATGCCTTGAATTGTGTTGAGTCCCTAGTAGCAAAAAGTCCCTAATTTCATGAACCGTTAGTTATTGTCTAATTCTTGTGTGAATTGGAAATAGCCGTTTATACAATTTGTGGTACTACGGGGTTGACGACCCAATTTGATACGAGAGTTGTACGTTGAGTACCCTCTGCGTACAGATATTTTGTATGAGAAATAAGGATTAATTGAAACTAATCCCTTTTGAGGGGCGATGGTTTCATATAAGTTATGCCGGCATTCGGCGCGGGTGACTAATTAGTTAACGGCTCGGTGTCATGAGCTCATACACAATTATTAGCTAATGCTAAAGATAAAAACCTTGAATAATAGATTGTTTGATCGACAATTCTATGAATGATCGTGAATGAATTTTATACTCTTATGTTCAAATGTGATTGTAAAACCTACAAATTTCGCTCAACATTATTTGTTGACCCTTTTAAGCATGTGTTTCAGGTAATCAAGGCTAGGATGTGGCAAAGCATGTTATGGAGAGTTGGTGTGGCTTTTGGGGTCTATTATGTTTTCCTCCCTTTTATTTAAACAATTTAAATTTTATTTTGTTTAAAGTGTAAGAAATTGGATATTTGGTTGAGATTCGGTGTGGACCTAAACGCTCTCTATTGTAACTTTTGGGTTGGAAAAACTAATTAGACTTTGTTGTTGTACACTTTTATAAATGTAAACTTTTAAACGTCTCTTTTTAGTCGTTCTGTATGACTAGTGTGTGATGATAACTACCCAGCATCCAATTATTGTATTTCCGTTGCGCATGTAATTTGGGGGTGTTAGATACATTGCGCAGTGGACATACACATTTGGGTGCTAATCTTAAACATCATTACACAAAGCACTTTGAACGATCTCAAAATGAGGAATTTGAAATATAAACGGAAATCATTTAACCATTGTCTAAAACTGTCGATCCCAATTAAAACAAGAGTTTAACAATCAGAGTAGCGTTTTGATCCCCAAAAGATCTCAACTAATCATCTAACATTTTTAACAAAATACATTATCAACATAATTAGTTTATGACAAGGGAAAGAAATCAGTTTTAGACCCAATAACCACAAAAGCAACCCGCAACCTTCTCCAAGAAGCTCCGCCATCTATCAACTTCAATCACATGAAAAACATGTTTAAAATCATCAACACAAAGGTTTAGCAAGTCTATAGGTTTACCAAATCATAATTTGAACACAAGAGAAAAATCAATCATAATCATTTAATAGAATTGTTGTATATACAATCTATTATTATGGTTATTCATCTTATAGCAAAAGCAATACAACTGTTTTTAAGCTCATGACACCTACCCGTTATTACCAACCATCCGCCAAAAGGTTGGCATGATAAAAGTGAAACCATTGCCCCTCTTAAGGCAATCGTTGTAAGTTTTACATTGTCTCTTATTCAAGTTATCCGTCCAAGCAACGCACTCAACGTACGAACTCTCGTCACGGATAGGGATGTCAACCCTGATAGTACTGTCAATTGTTTAAGCGGCTATTTCCAACCCACATAAGGGAAAGACAATAGTTAACGCATCATGAATTTAGGGCCTTCTACAACTAGGTACTCAACACAATTCAGGCAACATTCGGGTCCAAAGGCAACATACGAGTCCAAACAATTATTCATGACTTGTGTTCCATTTATTTTCAAATAGCATGTATCCCCCTCGCGGGTTTTAAAATTATTCAAAACAAATACAAAGCATGGTTATAGACTCACCTTGAGTAATAGAAGTAGCAAGACGATCTTCGACGATAGTTGATGCCCGATAAACACGAAAACCGCAACCTGTCAAATAAGGCGCGTTCATTAATAATAGACTCGAGTATAAACCATACATAATAACGTAAAATTCAAAATCATACAATCACAACAAACCCGAAAGAAAACAATATAAGTGATACTATTATACTCCTCTATATGTTTACTTTATTAATCTATACTATCGATAAAAATCTGTCGGCACATACCAAATGTACTAGCTAATTTACCTCACTTAGATACGTCAAAAGTTTATGAAAATAATCGAGGAACTCACTTAATATCTATAGAAAGTCCTCCAAAAATTTCGTCAAAAGATTTTACTTCTAAGACTCCGTGCCGGACACATCTTTGAATCATAAAAACTGGACAGTTTTACGTCATCGACTCATACAACCATTTTGACTTCTCTAATCAACTTTATTTATAAAACCGTCACTTAGATTTGAAAATAGGCTCACAAACTAGGGTTTACATCTTTAAAATAGTCCTTGAATCATAACTCATTCTATAGTCCCTGAGATTCGATCCAAATATCGACAACAATTTCAAATTGTGTCGATACTCGTCTCTCGGTACACGAATAATCAAACTATCACAACTTTTTCCTCGTTTTGAGTTAGAAGCTCTAATCTACGCCAAAACAAAGATAATCAAAATCTCCATAACCCTATTTCGTTAGTTTAACCATTTTCAAAACATAAGACCTCCAAAAACAGCATTGAACCCACTGCACTAATTTACCTTGTAAAATCTCACATAAAATCATACTTTTGATCAATTCTAACCACTTTTCTCATAATCCTAATCCCCTACATCAAAATATATCAATCCTAACACTAATATAAATCATAAAAATAAAAACACAAAAATCAAAATCAAGTTTCTTCACAAAAACAACATGATCTAAGCAAGATCATAACTAGATAAACACATGCAATACTCACACCAACCCTATTTCATAACCAAAATCAAAAACTTGTTGCATGTTAAATAATTTAGTACCAATAGAATCCCCTTTTGATTTTAGAGATGGGTCTTGTTTTATTTTTTCAAAATCAAGCTAAATTTGAAGATCAAATGGTGTTTTTGGTGTGTATAGCTCACGACTATGGTGAAAGAAAGAGAGAGATGAGATGAAATTTTGGTTAAAGTTGTTTACTATGTGTTTTTAGTTAGGTGGAGAGTTTATATGGTGGATGGAAGGGCTAGTTTCACCAATCTTGCATAGTTTTGGAATAAAATGCAATAAAATAGTTTAAATGGTAAGAAATGTATATTAGTTATTTTTGAAAATATTTACGAGACTCGGGTTTCATAAAAATACTTCTCAAAAGTTAAAACGCACTCAAATATGATATTAATATAGTCCCAACACGACTTTATACGCAATTAAAATTAAAAACATCAAAAATATAAACATCGAAACAACAAATAATAAAACGTAAAATTTCGGGCATCCCTAGATATTGTAATCACTAACAATCCTCACAATTAGTAAAAAGGTAAAATAAGGCCTCCAACATCGGTTTTAAATTAAATCACCAAACGTCATAGCATTCCAGCTCATAAAAAATTTCAAAAATATTCGTAATATAGGATTAAATAATGACCTCGGGTTCGGGTTATCACATCCGACCCTCCGAAAAGAGAGCAACGTCCCGGTGCTCGGCCCCTATTATATTCATGTTCCGTACCTCTATAAAAAAAGAGAACTCTTTTCCTGAAAGAAATCCTCATGCTTCCTTCGTGATTTCAGGTCCACTCCGAGAATTCTTATATCATCACAATATAAAATGCAACTTATCTTCAAGAACACTTTGTTCTCTCTATGAAATGCAACTTATCTTCAAGTTGAATTCTTTCCTTGTTGTTCCCAAAACAAGTTTCACCCTACATAACGACACCTTAAGCATAACCACCTTTCCTAAATTCAAATTCCATTGATTTCCTTCGATTGCCGATGAGATGGCATTTATACATGATCTCATCGTTCTTTTCGGGCTTTAAATGCATAAAAATGTCATAAAATTACCATATATATGCTTGTGTTTGTTTACTTGTGTATTTTAGGTATGGATATCGTGAAAAAGACAAAAGATCACAAGATACAAGGAAAAAACGAACACGAAAAACGAAGCCGTACAAAGAACCGGGCCCTAATCATGGAATTTTCATCAAATACCCTTAAAGACTTGAAGACAAAACAAGATTGATCCTCATTCTATGAAGAAATGACACTTAAAACCCTTGTATATTGATAATTACAAGTTTGGTCCCTTAAGTTTGTCAAAATTGCAAAAAGGTCCTTCAACTTTGAAGAAATGGCAAGAATAGTCCCTCAACAAATTCAAATTGCCAATTATGGTCCCTCATGAAATTAAAGATACAAAGAAGACCTTGGAAGATCAACAATGTTCAAAAACAGCCCTTGAAATATTCAAAGATGTCAAAAACTACCTTTGAAACCCTTTTCAAAGGTTTGGTGCCAAAATTGCCAAACCTTGGAAGTTGATATAAGCTAAATAGGGCGCTGACAGGTTTTAAAAGAGAAAAGACAAAAGAAAGGAAAAGAAAGGACCAAAAGTGTCAAAGTGGAAAGATTTAAACAAGAAAATGCGCCAAACACCCACTATTCCCTTAAAAACGGATCAAAGGGGTTTACTGTTCATCTTTTACCAGCCCAGTTTTTACCTTCACTTAACTTGGGTTAAAACCTAATTCACCTTGCACACGAGTAATTCCCACACCCCAAAACCTTTCCCACACACAAACACCCCAATCCCACGCGTGTGTTCCAAAACCCCAATTCCCTCTCAACCAATCAGCATTCACCTTAGGCCCCAAGTCTTGTGACGTGTCCCAAATCAAAGGCTAAGGATATTTGCTTACTCTCAAAGCAAAAATGAACGAAGGAGATCAAAAAGGACACCTCAACACTCAAAACGCGTCAAGGGCAATTTGGAGATTTTCTACTAATTAGGGTTTATGTTTTTAGCCTTCTAGTATCTTCCTAGACTAGTATAAAAGGAGACCCAAGCTGTGGTGATCCCTTTGTTCCAGTTTCAAGCTTTTCTCACTTGTAATTCCTTTTTAGAAAAATAAAAGTTTGGTTTTTGATATATTCAAGTATAATTCCTTTTTATTGTTTTTAAAAGTTGTGTGTAGTGTTGAGGCTTGACTCTGAGTTCCACTTTGTTATATGGTTAAGCAACTTTGATTTTCAAAGTTGTTTAAGGTTTCTGAAACTTGGAAGATTTTTGGTAAGAAATCTGTCCAAGGTTTTTGATGTTAAGAAGTTGGTTTGGTTTGCTGAATTAGTGTTTAGAAAACGTTTTAAGAAGATTAAAAAGGTTTTGGAAGGTTTTAAAAAGAAAGAAAAAAAAAATTCAGAAAATATATTATTGCTTGTTTTTGTGTTTTCTTCCTTTGTTTTGATTTGAGCAGGATCAAAGGGTGTTGTTGATTAAGTCTGCATGCACCCGGGTGCATAAGGAGGTGGTTAAGCAACCACTAGGACCCTTGGATGTAAGGGTCCTAAGGTAAAACCCTTTACCTTGTTAAAGTTTCAGAAAATAGCTAGTTGTATGATCCTACATGATAGTGGTGCTTAAGTGTATTTTGATTGCTTGATTCATGTTCTTTTGTGATTGTATGCATGATACATGATCTTTGGAACCAGTTTGAATAGGATTAGAGTGTTTTGGTTTGATAATTTTGGTTTACAAGTTTTTAAAGTAGTGTTTGGCAAAGGGTTTTAGCAGGGGAGATAACTTGATTAGTGCTTATAAAAGGTGTTAGAAGGTTGGTTAAAGGCTAAGTTAAAGTACTCATTAGTTGGTAACTAGTTTAGAAAAGGTTTGGAAGTTAAATTGTGAGTTTAAAAGCAAAAGGGTATAGCAAAATCTGCTTAAGTCATATTCTGATGGTTTTTCTTGAAATTTGATACTTCATTTGAGAAATCTGTTGAGAGTTTGGGTAATTTATGATTTGATTTGGTTTGCATGATAAGTTGTGAGTTGGTGTGCCAAATTTGTGGTCCCTAAGTTGAGTATTGTGCTTGTAATCTGCTCATAAGTCCACAGGTCTAGGGATTCTATATCAGCAACTCATCATAGGTCTGTGGTGCTTTGTTTTTGCTTATTGAGTGTGCTAGGTGTGCATTATTTGTGTGTTTCTGACTCCTTGTGCTTCCATGAGCACAAGGGTGCCCCAATTGTCCAAAAGCAACCACCAAATAAGCTCAAACCAAGCCCCTCTTGGCATCAAAAGTGCACAAGTGTGCACTCTAATTGCTCATCAGAAACTTATTAAACCTGGAAAGTTTTTGGATCTTCATTTGGCTAAATCTTGGCTAAATTGTGATATTGGAGTTGGATTCATAGCTTATTAAAGTTACCAGTTGGATTGAAAAAGGAAAAAATTAAAAAAAAAATAAATAGCAAAAAAAATCCACTAGCCTGGCTTCGAACCCCTGACCTCTCGTTGGAGGGTTCAAGGCTCTTACTAGTGTGCTAGCATTTATCTTGTGTATAGAAGGGAAAGGTTTTTTACTTAAAGTCTATTGGTTTCTAGCTTATTTAATAAAGCCGTGAGTAAATAAGCTTATTTTAGCTTATTTGTTAAACGTTTTTGCTTATTTTGATTTTTCCTAGGACCTTATTAAGTTTATAGATTTTTCTAGCTACTTTTTATATTTTTCCCATTATTAGTTTATTTATTAGAATTTATTTAATAGACGTTTTTTAGAAAATCATTAAAAAGTACCAAAAAGATTTTTAATTTTTAGGAAAAATAGTTTTTAGGTTTTAAAATATATTTTTGAGGTTTACATCTTATTTTGGTTTTATAAACTTTAATTTTTAATTTTATATTATTTTAAGGTTTTTTATAAACTTTAAAGATTTTTATAAAATTATTAAAAAAGGTTTAGGAGCTCTAATTAGTGTTTTTCTCTTAGTTATATTATTTAGGATTTTTAGAAATTTTTTATTTCAAATTTTAGAAACTTTTTATTTTTAGCAATATTTTAATATTATTTTATTATTAATTTTTCAAAATTTTCTTTTTCTTTCTTTTTCATTTTTCCTAGGATCTTTGTCATTAATTAGGACTATTTCCATTTTTAGAATATTTTTATAACTTTTAGATTTATTTTTATAATTATTTTAAGTTTAATTAGGTTTTAATCATTTTTAATCATTTTTAGAGTTTTAAAAATAGTTTTAATAGCTTTTAATTTTTAGAAAATTACTTTTTAGTCTTCTAATAATATAAGTTAAGTGACTATTCAATAAAATCATATTTTAGACATTTGAATTAGTTAAATTTAATTTTAGGGCTTTAATTAGCATTTAAAATTAATTATTTAATTAATAAAAGGTTTTAAAATATCTTTGTTGGATTTTTATCTTTATTTATATTATTTTAGACTTGTTTTAATCTCTTCTTGATTTTGTTTTTGGTAGTATAATAATTTTTTAATTTGGGTAGTTTTTCACGACTTTACGTTTTCGTCGTAGTTTAATTTTAACATAACCGTCTTTCGTCTTCTCATCCCCATTCTTCTCAATATTAATCTCAAATACATACAAGTTAATTCACAACACCATACCTCCTTTGGAAACGAATCTTTCATCTCTTTTAAGTGATTGGGTCATTAGTGTTGATTTTTCCTAAAATCATCACTCGATACTTACCGCTCATATTTAGTTGCTTGTTTTTCCTAAAGCAAGTTATCTAAATTTACTACAATCATTTTGGCGCCGCTGCCGGGGAGGTGTGTCGTGTTTTAATTTGGAAAACTTTTGTTTTTGATATTATCCATAAATAGTATTTGTGTTAAGTGGAACTCCCTTAACACGTATTATCGGTTTTCTTGGTTTTTCTTGTACAAATATTATTAATATATTGTATTAAGTATCACAATAAATTTACAATATCTCCAAAAGTGTGAAAACACAACCTTAATTGGGATTTGATCTCCTAATTATTGTATTCGAATCTCAAACAAAAAGAAAAGGCAAAAATAGATAAATACTTTCGTGAAGCTCGATTTTGAAAAATACGAACTATAAGGTGGGTATAAGGCGGGTATTATAAAATATACCCTAAGGAAAAAGGCTCTTAAGTGCTTCGCGCCGCCTCGTTTCCCCGCTTGCTTGTGAGTATTTTGAGAATTGAAGGCTAATCGAGGGTTTTGCCGCCCAAAGTATTAATACGTATACTATATTTGCTTGGTTTTCTTTGTGATTAAACCCTCGTGAACAATTTGGTTTTCACCAAAGTTCTAAAGTCATTCGAAGGCGTTCACTCCACGTGATCGTTTTCATTCCTTTGAGGCTTCTTTAATCAAGAGTTTGATTCGAGGAGAGATTTTGTAGATTGTTGTCTACGAAGATACACCAAAATCCAAAAAAATTAAATATCATCAAAAACACAAAAAAAATTGAAAATCCACAAAACAACCAAAAAGAATCTTCTTTGCTCACCTCCCATTCTTCGTGAAGTTTATGATCACTCGTAATCAAGCAAAACGAGCTCGTAAACGTCTTCAAAAGCAAGCAAATCAAGGATCGTTGATTGTTGAAGAACCTCCAATTGTTGAACTTATTATAGAACAAGAAGTCGTCATGGCTAATCGTACTATGATGGAGTTGCTACAAGCACCCACCGAGGGTTTTGGAGAGGCTATTGTGATTCCCGCCATCCTTGCGGAGAATTTCGAGATTAAGACGGGTTTAATGTCGATGCTACAAGCAAACAAGTTTCGAGGTCACGAGAAAGACAACCCGCATTACCATATTAGGAATTTCAACCGTCTCACCGCCACTAGCAAATTCAAAGATGTTCCACATGACGCCATTAAGATGATGTTGTTTCCATATTCGTTGGATGGACCCGCAAAAATTTGGCTCGAGAAAGAACCGCCAAATTCGATTTTGACATGGGCCGATCTCGTTTCTAAGTTTGTGAACAAGTTTTTTCCACCATCGAAAACAACACACTTAAAAAATGAGATTTCACGATTTGTGCAACGTAACAATGAAAGTTTTTCAATGGCATGGGAACGATTTAAGGAGATGTTACATGAATGTCCTCACCATGATTTTTCGGAATTGCATCAAATTGATACTTTTTATAATGGGCTTAATGATCATGAACGAGATTATTTGAATGCCGCCGCGGGTGGTAATTTTTTGTGCAAGACGACAAATGAGGCTTTACAAATCATTGAAAATCGATCTAAGGTTTATAGCCCTCGTAACACACCGAGTGTTGCCAATATGGGTTCGTCATCTTCGTCACAATCGTCTCGTAGCATTAACGCCTTACATGATGAAGCTAATGAGGAAAATCGGTTTTTTGATATATTTGCTAATCTAATGTCCCATTGGAAGGCTCAAGAAGCTTCCAATTCCGCTTCGGTTAAAGCGGTTGCTAAGAGTTGTTTATCTTGTGGAGGAGCTCATGATCTTTCCGAGTGCATTACCGCGGATGGTAACACTTCAAGTGCTTATGTAGCAACGGGAACTTTCAACCAAAACGGCCAAGGTTCCCGCCAAAATCAAGCTCCACCAAATCAAAATGTTAACAATTATCGAAACAACAACCAAGGTAATTACCAAGGCAACACACGCAATTACAACAAAGGGAATTATCAAAGTGGGAATGGACAAATCTCTAACCAAAATCAAAACCGTGATTTTCAAAACACTACACAAGGTTTTCAAAATGCTCACACGAAAAATTTGCAAGGAGAATTTTTAGATTATGCAAAAGCAAATGATGCTAAATTTGATAACATGCAACGTGAGATGATTAGCTTAAGGTCCGAGTTGAAAAACGAGCTTAAAAATGAACTTGCTAATGAACTTAAAACTCATGCAAACAAAATGGAAGGAAATGTCCAACGTCTTCAACAAAACCAACAAAAGATGGAATTAGGACAACATGAGATTAAGCAAGAGTTATTGAAAGCGGATGCTAGGCAATCGAAGTTTGAGGACCGAATGGCTAAGATGTTTGAAGCTATCATGTGTAAGCCCTCTTCCTCGGGTGGTCTTCCTAGTGATACCATTAACAACCCGAGGGGAGAATTGAAGGTTGTTGCTACACGAAGTGGTAAAACTTTCAAGGAACCAATCTCTCGTCCGAGTACTTCTAAGGAGAAGGAAATCGAGAAAGAACCCGAGGTGATGGTCGAAAAGGAGCACATTACAATCCCACGAAGTACCGCTCAAACCACACCTACGGTTATACCAATACCAATTGTGGAACCCGAGTTTCCAAGGCCGTTGCCTAATGACCAACCCACACCACCTTTACCCTACCCTTCAAGACGAAACAAAGAAAAAGCACAAGAACGGAACAATTATCAATTTGAGCTATTTATGAAAATGTTTCGTGACTTGCATTTTAACATAAGTTTTGCCGATGCTTTAATCATGATGCCTCGATTCGCCGCAAACTTCAAAAGTATGCTTAACAACAAAGAAAAGTTACAACAAACGTCTAGTTGTTCATCGGTTTTTCTAAGCCGCATACCACAAAAAGTCGGTGATCCCGGTAAAATTTTGATTCCGTGTGCTATACAAGATATGGAGGAATGCTACGCCTTGGCCGATCTTGGCGCTAGTATTAATTTGATGCCTCTCGAGATTTTCAAATCGCTTTCGCTTCCGGCTCTTACTCCTTCGAACATGTCCATCGAGATGGCCGATCATTCTACGATCATGGCATGTGGAGTAGCCGAGGACGTTTTCGTTAAAGTCGGAAAGTTTTACTATCCCGTTGACTTTATCGTTGTAGACATTCCCATCGATCGAAAAGTTCCTCTCATTTTGGGTCGTTCATTTTTGGATACATCACGAGCACTCATCGATGTTCATGCTCGTAAAATCACCCTTCGTTTCAATGAAGAAGAACTTGTCATCAATGCAACACAAAACTCCAATCTTTCTCATGTCTATTCTATTGCAACTTTAAACCATGGTGACTCGACCAATGTCGTTTGCAAAGAATTTTCACCAAGAGTTTTAGGGAATGTCTCCAAAAACAATTTACCATTTCCTCCGCCGGTGGAGGTTATGAGTGCTAAGCCTACAAAGAAGAAACCATCAATACTTGAATCGAAAAATCCTTCACCTTCATTCTTGAAAAGTGTTGATAAGTTGCCGGTTTCTACGGAAGATCTTTCGGATGATGAATATGTTGACCCCGATGGGGAGGTTTTCTTCGTCGATAAACGTTTTGAGAACTTGCCACCACCAAAACCAAAACGGTTTCAAAATGTGAGAATTTTTAGTGTGACTAATATCGTCTTAGAAACACCGAATATTTTCGACATAATCAAAAAGGGTTTTCATAAGGAGAGTTTAAAAGATAAAAAAGGAAATGATCTTAAATGTGATTTAATTGATTTTTCTACAAAACTAACTCCGTCATCACCACGTGCTTTGAGTACTACAAACTCGTCTACTCCTTTTGACGATGTTTTGTGTGGTTCTAGTATGGGGGAAGCCCCTTATGTTCCCTCATCTTTGTCCACCGAGGACGAGATATTCGATCCCGGAATTTCATGTAAAGGGAAATCTCGGTCTTCCACCGATGCAATAAATGGAAACTATATCTATTTGCTTGGTGCGAGTCTACCTCGAGTAGCTCAAACATTTGTCTTACCAATTGTCTCACCCTTCTACTTCTCATCTATTTTCTTCAAACTCTTTGAGTTTATGGCACATGTTGAAGTGGCGTTGAATTGTTTTTCCAATGGAAACGAGAACGCCATCTTCGACCCCGGTATTTTGCATCATTTAAGGACTTAGTCCTTTTTACCGGTTGCTTTTTGGGCCTTGTTTATCATGTAAGTCCCTTTGACCACACCATGATTTTCCCTAAATGTTCACATTTTGAGGGGATCGAGTCGAGCTCATGACTCGGTAATCAAAAACGAGGTGCCTCGTGGGGGAGATCCCATGCTTATCTTTATGCTTTATGTTCACTAATAAGGGGACTTGTACCCTTCCAACTCGTTGTCTCGTGGTTGTTTGTGATTGTGTTATCTAGATCATCATCATCATCTACGATTGAAGACTCTCATGTTCGTTTACGTGAGCCTCCATCGTTCGTTTGAAGAAGTTTTTCACGAATCCATGACATATCCTTTATTGTTCTAACAATTATCTTTTAGCATAATTAATAAACGGCTTTAGATATATTGTTGATCACCCTTTCCATGCTAGATCCTAAGCATTCGACTCTTCGTCTCTAGTATGGGGGTGCTCCACCTTTAGACTCGAAACATTGAGGACAATGTTTACTTTTAGTATGGGGGGGTGAATAGGTACTTGCTTTGCTACGCCCTCACGTTTTCCAATTTTCAATGTTTTGTTTTGCTAATAAGGCTAAAAATGGAAAAATTTTAAAATTTTTCTTAGTTTTCATAAGTGTTTTTAAGACACGAATGTATATTTTCCGATGGGTAGAATAAGAGTTAATTTTTGACTTGATGGGCATTTGGAGCCATTTACATTCCTTAACCCGCTCAATTCAAGTTTTGCTAGACTTTTATATAGGGAGCTTTAAAACACGAAAGTCTTAATTCATTCGGGTTAAGAACAAGAACTTTTCGCAAGTTCCTATAATTGATTCTAGAAAGTCACTTATCAAGGGAACTTTAAAATGCATTCTCTAAACTTGAAAAAGTCCAAGAAAGTGCAAGATCCTATAGGTGGCTTGAAAACCCAAAACTTTGATTTGATATAGTCTTAATGAAAGCTAATCCAAATTTGGCTTAATTTTGACTTGCACGGCTAAGTATTCACGAGTCTCTTTAATTAGAGGTCTTTATATAGTGAAGAACGAGAAATGATAGAGTTAGACAAGTGATCATGCTAAACGTAGAACATGAAAATGTTCTTTCAAAAACTCATATGTTTTTAATTGTGGCTTTTTCTTCCCATAAGATCAATGCATTAGGAATAAATCATAATTGCAATAAGTAAGGTCGTACGATTTGAAAGGTTACTTAGCCTCTAGCGCAAGATCGTTTAAAAGTTGCTCGGGGTTGAATAGAGTTCATAGCCAAGGCATAACTTATTGAAGCGGGACGCGAAGATTGGCGATCATCCAAAAAGGCCCTAACAAGGCATGAGGAGCTCTATTTTTGCTAAAGATCCAAAGATGATGTGAAGTATCATTATTCCAAAATCAATATGAAGGATCGAGACACACGACGAGAAGCAATTACTCCCCTAAAGAATGGAGAAAGTCTATCCAAAAAGACCCTAACAAGGTATGAGGATAAATATATCCAAGTCCGAAAAGGAGGCGGATCGTTGTATATCAAAATCCAAAGTAAAGATTGAAGAAAAATGATGAAGTCGTGGTCCTATACGAAGAATCTCTCAAAAACGTCAAGTGAAGAAATTCCAAATATATGAAGAGAAGACCATAATTTCAAGAACGTCTTCCCAAGATTTGAAGTATGAAGTACGTGCCAAATATCGGTCCGAGAAAGGTCTCAAATCGTGAAACGAGTTATGCCAAGATATGAACTTAAGGAGATACACGAGAAGCCGTTTTAAAAGATTTTGTCCTTCGGCTAACTATTGATCAAATCGTGCTACTTTGCTTTCGGACTAATAACTACTCAAATAAGTCAATATGAATCACTTGTGATCCATGACAATTAGATAAAAAAATGTTAGTAACCCATTTCCTTTTAAAATAACTAGGATTGCGGGGAGAAAAAGTATTACACAATTTGAACGTATGAGTAGTGTTAGCATTATGACTTGTACCAACAATGATCTTGTTTTTGCACTTAGCATGGAATGTATGATAATCAAGGATGACGAAATTTACTCTAAGGGACATTAACTTGTTTCTATTCTTTGACCCTAAAAGTCACATTTTGGTGATGAAAATCATACATTATGTCTTTACACATTCTCGTAGTATGTTGCAAGTCTTTTACTTTTCAATAAAGGTTAATAAAATTGAACTTTGGTGATGCTTAGATACTTTATTCTAGCATTGCGTGAGGGCACGGCAATGGCTTAGTATGGGGGAGTGATGAGATGGCATTTATACATGATCTCATCGTTCTTTTCGGGCTTTAAATGCATAAAAATGTCATAAAATACCATATATATGCTTGTGTTTGTTTACTTGTGTATTTTAGGTATGGATATCGTGAAAAAGACAAAAGATCACAAGATACAAGGAAAAAACGAACACGAAAAACGAAGCCGTACAAAGAACCGGGCCCTAATCATGGAATTTTCATCAAATACCCTTAAAGACTTGAAGACAAAACAAGATTGATCCTCATTCTATGAAGAAATGACACTTAAAACCCTTGTATATTGATAATTACAAGTTTGGTCCCTTAAGTTTGTCAAAATTGCAAAAAGGTCCTTCAACTTTGAAGAAATGGCAAGAATAGTCCCTCAACAAATTCAAATTGCCAATTATGGTCCCTCATGAAGTTAAAGATACAAAGAAGACCTTGGAAGATCAACAATGTTCAAAAACAGCCCTTGAAATATTCAAAGATGTCAAAAACTACCTTTGAAACCCTTTTCAAAGGTTTGGTGCCAAAATTGCCAAACCTTGGAAGTTGATATAAGCTAAATAGGGCGCTGACAGGTTTTAAAAGAGAAAAGACAAAAGAAAGGAAAAGAAAGGACCAAAAGTGTCAAAGTGGAAAGATTTAAACAAGAAAATGCGCCAAACACCCACTATTCCCCTAAAAACGGATCAAAGGGGTTTACTGTTCATCTTTTACCAGCCCAGTTTTTACCTTCACTTAACTTGGGTTAAAACCTAATTCACCTTGCACACGAGTAATTCCCACACCCCAAAACCTTTCCCACACACAAACACCCCAATCCCACGCGTGTGTTCCAAAACCCCAATTCCCTCTCAACCAATCAGCATTCACCTTAGGCCCCAAGTCTTGTGACGTGTCCCAAATCAAAGGCTAAGGATATTTGCTTACTCTCAAAGCAAAAATGAACGAAGGAGATCAAAAAGGACACCTCAACACTCAAAACGCGTCAAGGGCAATTTGGAGATTTTCTACTAATTAGGGTTTATGTTTTTAGCCTTCTAGTATCTTCCTAGACTAGTATAAAAGGAGACCCAAGCTGTGGTGATCCCTTTGTTCCAGTTTCAAGCTTTTCTCACTTGTAATTCCTTTTTAGAAAAATAAAAGTTTGGTTTTTGATATATTCAAGTATAATTCCTTTTTATTGTTTTTAAAAGTTGTGTGTAGTGTTGAGGCTTGATTCTGAGTTCCACTTTGTTATATGGTTAAGCAACTTTGATTTTCAAAGTTGTTTAAGGTTTCTGAAACTTGGAAGATTTTTGGTAAGAAATCTGTCCAAGGTTTTTGATGTTAAGAAGTTGGTTTGGTTTGCTGAATTAGTGTTTAGAAAACGTTTTAAGAAGATTAAAAAGGTTTTGGAAGGTTTTAAAAAGAAAGAAAAAAAAATTCAGAAAATATATTATTGCTTGTTTTTGTGTTTTCTTCCTTTGTTTTGATTTGAGCAGGATCAAAGGGTGTTGTTGATTAAGTCTGCATGCACCCGGGTGCATAAGGAGGTGGTTAAGCAACCACTAGGACCCTTGGATGTAAGGGTCCTAAGGTAAAACCCTTTACCTTGTTAAAGTTTCAGAAAATAGCTAGTTGTATGATCCTACATGATAGTGGTGCTTAAGTGTATTTTGATTGCTTGATTCATGTTCTTTTGTGATTGTATGCATGATACATGATCTTTGGAACCAGTTTGAATAGGATTAGAGTGTTTTGGTTTGATAATTTTGGTTTACAAGTTTTTAAAGTAGTGTTTGGCAAAGGGTTTTAGCAGGGGAGATAACTTGATTAGTGCTTATAAAAGGTGTTAGAAGGTTGGTTAAAGGCTAAGTTAAAGTACTCATTAGTTGGTAACTAGTTTAGAAAAGGTTTGGAAGTTAAATTGTGAGTTTAAAAGCAAAAGGGTATAGCAAAATCTGCTTAAGTCATATTCTGATGGTTTTTCTTGAAATTTGATACTTCATTTGAGAAATCTGTTGAGAGTTTGGGTAATTCATGATTTGATTTGGTTTGCATGATAAGTTGTGAGTTGGTGTGCCAAATTTGTGGTCTCTAAGTTGAGTATTGTGCTTGTAATCTGCTCATAAGTCCACAGGTCTAGGGATTCTATATCAGCAACTCATCATAGGTCTGTGGTGCTTTGTTTTTGCTTATTGAGTGTGCTAGGTGTGCATTATTTGTGTGTTTCTGACTCCTTGTGCTTCCATGAGCACAAGGGTGCCCCAATTGTCCAAAAGCAACCACCAAATAAGCTCAAACCAAGCCCCTCTTGGCATCAAAAGTGCACAAGTGTGCACTCTAATTGCTCATCAGAAACTTATTAAACCTGGAAAGTTTTTGGATCTTCATTTGGCTAAATCTTGGCTAAATTGTGATATTGGAGTTGGATTCATAGCTTATTAAAGTTACCAGTTGGATTGAAAAAGGAAAAAATTAAAAAAAAAATAAATAGCAAAAAAAATCCACTAGCCTGGCTTCGAACCCCTGACCTCTCGTTGGAGGGTTCAAGGCTCTTACCAGTGTGCTAGCATTTATCTTGTGTATAGAAGGGAAAGGTTTTTTACTTAAAGTCTATTGGTTTCTAGCTTATTTAATAAAGTCGTGAGTAAATAAGCTTATTTTAGCTTATTTGTTAAACGTTTTTGCTTATTTTGATTTTTCCTAGGACCTTATTAAGTTTATAGATTTTTCTAGCTACTTTTTATATTTTTCCCATTATTAGTTTATTTATTAGAATTTATTTAATAGACGTTTTTTAGAAAATCATTAAAAAGTACCAAAAAGATTTTTAATTTTTAGGAAAAATAGTTTTTAGGTTTTAAAATATATTTTTGAGGTTTACATCTTATTTTGGTTTTATAAACTTTAATTTTTAATTTTATATTATTTTAAGGTTTTTTATAAACTTTAAAGATTTTTATAAAATTATTAAAAAAGGTTTAGGAGCTCTAATTAGTGTTTTTCTCTTAGTTATATTATTTAGGATTTTTAGAAATTTTTTATTTCAAATTTTAGAAACTTTTTATTTTTAGCAATATTTTAATATTATTTTATTATTAATTTTTCAAAATTTTCTTTTTCTTTCTTTTTCATTTTTCCTAGGATCTTTGTCATTAATTAGGACTATTTCAATTTTTAGAATATTTTTATAACTTTTAGATTTATTTTTATAATTATTTTAAGTTTAATTAGGTTTTAATCATTTTTAATCATTTTTAGAGTTTTAAAAATAGTTTTAATAGCTTTTAATTTTTAGAAAATTACTTTTTAGTCTTCTAATAATATAAGTTAAGTGACTATTCAATAAAATCATATTTTAGACATTTGAATTAGTTAAATTTAATTTTAGGGCTTTAATTAGCATTTAAAATTAATTATTTAATTAATAAAAGGTTTTAAAATATCTTTGTTGGATTTTTATCTTTATTTATATTATTTTAGACTTGTTTTAATCTCTTCTTGATTTTGTTTTTGGTAGTATAATAATTTTTTAATTTGGGTAGTTTTTCACGACTTTACGTTTTCGTCGTAGTTTAATTTTAACATAACCGTCTTTCGTCTTCTCATCCCCATTCTTCTCAATATTAATCTCAAATACATACAAGTTAATTCACAACACCATACCTCCTTGGGAAACGAATCTTTCATCTCTTTTAAGTGATTGGGTCATTAGTGTTGATTTTTCCTAAAATCATCACTCGATACTTACCGCTCATATTTAGTTGCTTGTTTTTCCTAAAGCAAGTTATCTAAATTTACTACAATCAATTGCCAACATAACGCTTCTGATTACTCCTTACTACTAACAAACGATCCTTAATATTTACTATCTTATTTGTAGTCACCAACATCATTCCCAGTTCATTCATTTATTTCTCCCAATATTACTTCAATACACAGAAAACCTAACTTACATTCATAACTCTCGATCTTTAATCTTCACAATTTGAAGTTCTTTATGGACCTTCAAACAGTACAGTCTCATTACCAGCATGATAACCGTTATCGTATAAGAATTCCAACAATTCCTAAGTCAATCACACGCGCACAAGTTATCATCCTATGTTTGAATCGTCCTTTCACTTTGTCCATTAGTCTATGTATAACACGCAATAATCAACTCAACTTTCACCTTTACCCAAATGAGAATGTATCGATTACTTGACTTGTGAGATTCCTTCATTACTAAGTCTCGCACTCCTTACATACCTTTCTCATATGGACATAACGGCCATCAAATCCGATTCTCCAAAATACTTCATCTCAATCGATCTTACTACAAAATTCTTTCCATAAGTTTGACAAAATGTTGAAACCACTTACCTTGACATCCTTCTCTATCAGACCAGTATCTTACAATCTCAATATCCTTTCTATCAAGTCCACACTTCTTGTCATCGCCAAAACTCAAAACCTTAGAGGATTTTTCCTTTTCCTTTCTGATAAGTGCATCAGCTACCACATTCGCTTTTCCCGGATGGTAGCGAATCTCATTGTCATAATCACTCACTATCATAATCACCAACATACTCAAGTACTCGAAATTTTATAACTGGTGATCCTCTACTAATCTTCTTTACCTTCCCAAGAAATTGAATATGAGACAAATCTTATGATCCTTGATTACTACACACTTGATTCCATACAAGTAATATTTCCACAATCTCAAAGAAAATACCACAACTCCCTAGCCCTTATGAAACGCATCACAATAACTATAAATTATTCATATCCTTCCAACAATGACAACATCAACGTAGAACACAACCTATCCTTCAGTGCTCAGAATATAGCTTCTTCATATGATAAGGATCAGATCTCAAAACTTACAAATTTAGATGTATAAATGGGACTCACACATCCAATTCTTCTTAGTCAGCTTAATCAATGGTTTAAAAATCAGTGAAAACCTTTCGATAAACCTCTGATAATTCTCAGCTTAGACCAAGGACTTAGTAGATTTCTGTCGGCGTCGTTAGTACCGACCAATCCTTAATCGCTTCAAACATGGCAAGATTTCCACGATACCTTTGTTGTTAATCACATACCCCAGAAAATGCACTGATTTCAACCAACACTCACACTTAGAGAAATTTTTCACATAGATTTTCTTTCTTCAACCATCCTACAATTATCCTCATATGATACTTATGCTCCTCCTTTCCTCTTGGAATAAAATAGAATATCGTCATTAGATTCAATGACTAACTCACCCAAGTATATTTTACACACACGATTCACCAAGTCCGTGAATACGGTAGACGCATTCGTCAATTCCAAAAAGACATAACTTAAAACTTAAAATACTCACGTTAAGTACGAAAAAAATTATAGGAATATCTTCTTCCCTAACTCTCAGTTGATGATAACAAGTTTATCAAATGAATTTACTTTTAAAGTTCCCTGCCCGACTCATCTTTGAACTACAAAAACCGGACAGTTTTACGTCATCGACTCATACAACCGTTTTAACTTCTATAAACGACTCCATTTGCAAAACTGACACTTAGGTTTGAAAATACACTCACCCTCTAGGGTTTATACTTTTTCATCAGTCCTTGACTCATTTCAAAACTCATTCTATAGTCCCCGAGATTCGATCCAAATATCGAAAACAACTATATGTTGTGCAGATACTCGTCTCCGGGTATACGAATAATCAAACTATCATAACTTCTCGCTCGTTTGGAGCTAGAAGCTCTACTTTATATCAAATCGAAGCTAATCGAATTCTCTACAACCATATGCAATTAGTTAAGCCTTAATAAAATCATAAGGTACCCAAAATACCCTTTTTCCTACTGATCTAAATTACCCATCAAAATCTTGCATGAAATCATGTTTTTAACCAAAATCACTCTTTTTTATCATCATCCCATAACCCTCATAACAACATAACTCATCTCTAACACTTGTATCATTCTAAAAATCAAAAACCCAAAATCAAAAACATGTTTAGTGAAAAACTAGCATGATAATCACTTGATCATCACCAACAACACATGCATAATCACAAACTTGACCTACCAACCCTAGAAAAATCAAAATCCATGCATGTAACTAAATTTAGTACCAAAATGTGCTCCTTTAAATTCTAAGGATGGGACTTGTGTTGGTTTAGCTTAGCTCAAACTCAAATTTGAGTGAAAATTGATTGAAAGGGGCTAGGGGTGACGACACGAAAAAGAAAAAGAGAGAGGAAAAGATTTTGCTAGTTTAGGTGTAACTATGAGAAAATTAGGTAGATTTTAGGCTTTTATATAGTGGTGGAGGGACCTTTCTTGTCAATTTGTGATAGTTGTGGACCAAAATAAAAATAGTTAGCTAAAAAGCGTGAAATGACTATTAGTCAATTTTGAAAATATTCATGGAGCTCGGGTTTCATAAAAATACTTCACAAAAGTTAAAACGTATCTCAAAATATAATAATATCGTCTCCCGGCTCGACTTAACACGTCATTCAAAAGAAAACATCAAAACGACAAACATCGAACAACCGACAATAAAACGTAAAATATTGGGCATCCATCAACATCACGCTTGCTAATACTCCTTATACTTATTAAATATAAAATATAAGTCTCCAAACATCGGTTTAAACTTAAACCTCCAAAAATAAATATCATTCAAACTCATCAAAAATATCAAAAATAGTAGGAAAATAAGATTAAGCAATGACCTCGGTTTCAGGTTATCACATCCCCTCCTTCTTAAAAAGAGTGACGTCCTTGGCGCTTAACCCTCTCTAGACAATGAGGATACTTATCCTTAAAGAAGTCCTCACGTTCCCCGGTAAACTGTGGTCCACGCCTAGAATTCCATCTCACATTCACAATCGGAATCCTACTATGCTTCAATTTCTTTACTTCCCTATCCATAATCTCTATAGCTTCCTCTATAAAATGCAACTTATCATCAAGTTGAATTTCCTCCAGTGGAATTACCAAATCCCTTTCAGCTAAACACTTCTTCAGATTAGACACTTGAAAAGTGTTATGAATAGTCCTAGTTCATCCTTCAACACTAACTTACAAGCAACCAATCCAATCCTTTGGATAATATTAAAAGTCCAATATATATCGGGCTCAACTTTCCTCTCTTTCCAAAACGAATCACTCCTTTCCATGGCGATACTTTCAGCATAACCATGTCTCGTACATCAAATTCTAACGGCTTCCTCCTATTATCAGCATAACTCTTTTGTCTGCTTCTGGTAGATAGCAAACGCTTCTTAATTTGCACAATCTTTTCAGTTGTCTCAAATATCATTTCATGTCAAGTCAGTTGACTCTCTCCTACATCACTCCAACAAATTGGAGATCTACACTTACGTCCATACAAAGCTTCAAATGGTGCGAGTTTAATACTAACATGATAACTATTATTATACGAAAATTCAACCAATGGCAAATGCCTATCCCAACTATTTCTAAAGTCAATCACACACGCTCGAAGGATATCCTCTAACGTTTGAATCGTCCTTTCGCTTTGTCCATCAATCTCCGGATGATATGTTGTACTCAAACTTAACTCCGTTCCCATCGCTTTCTACATTTCCAAAACTCTGAAGTAAACCTACTATCACGATCTGAAATTATTGACAAAGGCCCACCATGTCGACAAACAATCTCCTTCACATATATTATCGACAGTCTCTCCATACTATTCGTCTTCTTCATTGGTAAAAAGTGAGCAGACTTAGTCAATCTATCTAGAATCACCCATTTCATATCACAACCACTAGAAGTCCTTGGCAAAACTGTTACAAAATCCATAGTAATCTTCTCCCATTTCCACTCAGGAATCTCAGGTTGCACTAATAATCCAGACGGCTTCTTATGTTCAGCCTTTACCTTCACACAAGTTAAACACTTATTAACATACTGGGCTATATATGCCTTCATATTCGGCCACCAGTACACTTTCTTAAGATCTTGATACATCTTGTCCGATCCATGATGTATTGAATACTTAGACTTATGAGATTCATTCATCACTAAATCTCACATTCCTAAAGAACCTTTCTCAGACGGACAAAATGGTAACCAAATCCTATTCCCAAAATATCTCAATCCATTCGGCCTTACTACAAACAATGGTTTCAACATTCTACCCAGATTTTCTGCCTCGATATTTTATTTCTTCAAAACATTAGCTTGGGCATTCAATATCATTTCTGTCAAATCAACACTTCCCCTCATTACCAAAGCTCTAACTCTTAAAGACTTATCTCTTTCCTTTCTACTAAGGGCATCAGCTACTACATTCGCTTTACCAGGGTGGTAACGAATCTCGCAGTCATAGTCACTCAGCAATTCTACCCATCTCTTTTGTCTCATATTCAATTCCTTTTGATCCAAAATATGTCGCAGACTTTTATGATCAGTGAAAACCACACACTTGGTTCCATACAAGTAGTGTCTCCACAGCTTCAAGGCAAAAATTACAGCTCCATGTTCTAAATCATGAGGAGTGTAATTCTCTTCATGCTTCCTCAATTGTCTCAACACATAAGCTATTACTTTCTCCCTTTGCATCAACACAGCTCCAAATCCTTTATGAGACGCGTCACAATACACTATAAAATCTTCAGATCCTTCTGGCAAAGACAAAATCGGTGTAGAACACAACGTATCCTTCAGCGTATTAAACGCAACTTCCTCTTCTAATCCCCATTCAAACACTCGATTCTTTTCAGTAAGCTTAGTAAATGGTTTAGCAATTAGTGAAAAATTCTCGATAAACCTTCTATAATACCCAACTAGACCAAGAAATTAGCGAACTTCAGTCGGCGTTGTTGGTACCGACCAATCTTTGATTGCCTCAATCATAGAAAGATCCACACGAACACCTTCACTATCAATCACGTGCCCCAGAAATTCCACTAATTTCAACCAAAACTCGCACTTAGAGAACTTTGCATACAACTTCTCTTTCTTTAACAATTCCAAAATTATCCTTAAATGCTTCTCATGTTCTTCTTCGCTCTTGGAATAAATGAGATTATACTCAATGAATACGATAACAAACTCATCCAAATACGGCTTGCACACACGATTCATCAAGTCCATGAATACGGCAGGCGCATTCGTTAATCCAAAGGGCATCACTTGAAATTCAAAATGTCCATATCGAGTATTTAAAGATGTTATTGGAATGTATTCGTCCCTATCTCTTAGTTGATGATACCCCGACCTCAAATCTATCTTCGAGTATACACTCGACCCTTGCAACTGATCAAACAAATCATCAATCCTCGGCAATTGATACCGATTCTTGACAGTCAATTTGTTAAGCTCTCGATAATCAATACCTATTCAAAATGAACTATCTTTCTTCTTAACAAACAAAACAAGAGAACCCCATGACGATGAACTCGGTCTAATAAATCCCTTATCCATCAATTCCTTCAATTGATCAGATAATACCTTCATCTCAGACGGTGCTAAACGATACGGTGCACGAGCAACAGGCGCAGCTCCCGGTACTAAGTAAATACGGAACTCAACTTCATGATGCGGCAGTAATCCAGATAAATCTTCAGGAAAAACCTCAGGATACTCTCTAATCACAGGCACATCCTCCAGTTTCCTCTCATTCACACCATCGTTACTTATCTGGGCAAGAAACAGTTCACAACCTCTTTCTATATACCTCATCATCTTCAAACAAGAAACAACTCTCAAACGAGAAGTACACTAATCACCCTTCACCATCAATACCCTATTCCTTAGTGGTATCTGAACTTATCTTTCACCATAAACAATTATTGCACCATTCGCAACTAACCAGTCCATACCAATAATCACGTCAAAATATCCTAATTCTATGGGCATCAAATCAATACTAAGCACATAATTCCCTAACTTCAAGGAACTACCTTTCAGTATAGAACTAGTGCTAACAACCTTACCATCAGCTAACTCCACATTATAACTAGTTGTTAATCTTACTGGCTTTCTATCCAATAGCTGACTGAATCTAACATCTATGAAACTTGTATCGGATCCAGAATCAAACAACACACAAGCATAGCAAGCATCGAGTAACAACGTACCAGTCACCACATTTGGCCCTTGAGGTTTGTCAGCATCTCCCACGACATAGGCTGGAGCAGTAGTCCCATTAGCAACAGCAACAACATTGCCTCCCTGTCGATCGCCAATCCTCGGACAGTTTCCTTGCTTATGTCCACAACCTCCACATCTAAAACAATTAACTACCTTGACAACATTGGCTCCAGTGGCCACACCCTTGTTCCTACAGTCTGCCACTTTATGTCTGGCCTTCCCATACCTGTTGCAAGCAGGTGGGCAATTCCCAACATGATACAGACTGCATCGACCATACTTCGGGTTCACTTTGTTTCCTTGGGGTCCAGTAGCATCACGAACACCATCATTCCTCCTAAAGTTGTATTGTTGATTCCTATTTGGGCCTTGGTTATTGTTGTTACGATAACCTCCTCTATTCTGCCCTTGGTTTGAATGTGCAGCTTCCCACTTTCTCTTATTTCCCTCAGCAATACTATCCTTTCGATCATGCAGCTTCACGTCCATCAAAGCATGAGCCATCTGAACAGATTCAACAAAAGTCTTGGGTTTCAACGAAGTAATTTCCCCCTTGATATTACTAGATAAACCCCTGATATACTGCTTCATCTTCTTACGGTCATCAACAATAGCATCGGGACACAACAAACATAAATCAGAAAACCTCTTCGTATAAGCCACCACATCATTATTCCGCAGCACCAAAAGCCTCAACTAATCTTCCAACTGACCTAACTCTTCCTCAGGCCAAAACTTAGCAGTTAACAGTCCCTTTTTCTTGCATTAGCTTCAACCAAATCTACTGTAGCTACCTGACTATTCCACCTACTTAATGCATCATCCTGAAAAGTAGTTGCAACAAACATCACCTTACTAGCTTCTGAACATCCACTGATTTCAAAAGTACTTTCAATCTTCTCAATCCACCTTCTTAACTCCAAAGCACCATCAGTACCACGAAATTGGGTAGGTCCACATTTCATGAAACTAGCATAAGAAAATTCTTTCTGAACTTGTTGAGCAACAACATTACCTCCAGCTTCACCAGCAGCATTTCCTCCAATCGGCTCATCAGCATTACCTTCAACTGGATTAGCAGCATTCCCTCCAACTTGACCAGCAGCTTTCCTATTCTCAGTCTATTGGTTCCTCGCAGCACATTCAGCTTCCAGTGCTCTAGCTATGGCTTGCTTAATCATAATAATCACAGTAGCAGATGTCAATTTCGCCGGCATGTTTAGATAATTATTCAAACAACAATCTAGTAATGATAGAAAAATGTCTCCCAACTCTTTCCTGTGTCATCACAGAAGAAAAAGAACAAGTAAGTATTCATATCAAGATAAGAAGAAGGATTTCTTTATCAATATGTATCATGGATACTACATGCACAAACAACACAATCCATAGTGAATCATCAACCAAATCACAAAAGAACTAAAAGACAAATCATAGATCATGAAGGTAATTTGGATTGCACTGGAAAATTTCCACAAAATTGTAACAAGTAATGTCACTACAACCCTTCATCACGGCAAACTTAAAAGGCATTAAGTTTCATCACAAACTAAAGTACCAGTCTACTTAAGTTCTATTACAACAAGGCTAATAAAAACAACATAATAAACTAAACATGTGATCCCCGCAGCTTCTTATACATTATCTCGTCATCACTGCTGCTGTCATCCTCCTCAGAGTCTTCTTCCACTTTTTCCTTTCCTTTTCGACCTGTTCCTTCACACGGCTTCACCAATGAATGGGTCTCAGCACGACTCGACACATCCCTGATTACCACACCTTGACTTGGAAAAGACCTCACTGGCAAGTCCCACACATTCACCCTTGTATTCATTTCTTGATTCTCACGAAACCTTTCAAATTGCGCACTTAAATTCAACACCATCGCTTGTGTAACACCCCCAAATTTATACAACTCAGTACAGCGGAAGACTAGTTGGTGTTACGGGATAGCACATTACTCACATCATAGACAACGCATAAAAATCGCGTTGTTTAATAATAAATCATTTCCATTCATAAATATCAAAGTTACATCGGTCCCAAGTCATATTATTTCATACAAAGTTTTACAAAGTATTTGAATGGAAAATATAGTTTAGGTGCAGGCCATGAATTCTTGTTGTCTTCCCGAGAATTACCTTCAAGTACCTGAGATAAAACATGTTAAAAGAAAAGGTCAGCGATAACGCCGAGTGAATTCATAGAGTTTAATAAATTCCATCAATATATCTTTGGTATAAAATTAGTACCAAAAATCAATCCGTACAAATCATTGTAATAGGCCGTAAAATAGCCAAAATCATTTTATACAAATCTTTGTAATAGGCCATAAAATAGCCGAAGTCATTTTATATAAATCCTTATCGAAAATCATAATATAGGCATTTGCCTTAAAAATTATTATACGAGCCAATGTCGTAAAAACATCATACAATACGTCTTATGACGTTGTATAAAATCAAATAAAAACCGTTATATGAATATGGTTATGCAAACCAAAACACAAACATAATATCAATAGTATGACCCTGTATTGCTAGTCAGGCAATACATCATAATTCGGAGCGTCTATTAGTATTTCGTTAATTTTGGATTATTATAAGCCGCATGACATTGTTACCTTACTAAACCAACAACGGGTAGCTAACCCGATACCAATTTTGCCCATCTAAAGTAGCGTGTCGTCACAAAGGTCACGCTATGGAAATCTTCTCATACATAAATTTGCTTACCAATCAATGTGGCACGACGGGGATCAACCGTCAAGGCGCGAACTGGGCTGATCATCCCCAAATAGTACTATTAAATGCATAAGCGTCTACCAACTCCCGGTAGTTCACAATTCATACTAATGGGACTTTTAGTGACATAACCTAACTTTAATAATCCTTTTTATTTCATCTATCGGGTCCATTAGTCATTTATCGGGTCATACAATCGGGTCATTCAATCATTCGGGTCCAAAATCAATAAACAAACAATCGGGACAAATGGTGTCCTATTTTATAAAACTAACATGTTATCTCCCTCGCGGGTTTATAGAACATTTATAAAAACATTTAAAAGAGTGCGAGGCTATGAACTCACATTGATGTGGGAAGATGATTATCGGCGATTTGGATGTACGGTACGTGCTTCAATCACGGAAACCTAGACAAATAACAATCGGTCTTAGACGTTTGTCCAATGACTTTATAAAAATAACAATTATGTATACATATGATGATTATATATATATATGATGATCAAGTGGGTTTACATATTCTCATTTACTCATTTTAGAGTTATATGTCGATAACTTTTATACTAGTTTTCTCGTTTTACCTATTTACGTGTTTTAGGTTCAATAAGCCTATTATAAGTTCTTAACTTGTTTTAATCCTTGTTATACTTATTTTATCAGTATGTATACTTTCCATGTTGGGCCCAAATGGGTTAATCCCAATAAGTTCTTTTTACAAGTTTTTATCTTATTAAGTCCAATTATTAGTCTAATATGTTTAGTTAGCTCGTAAATGTCCGTAATTCTTATAGTTCGGGTTTTATCGGTTTTTACTTGTATTAGTTACCTATACATCAGTATATGACTTTTATAAACTTTACATTAGACGGGTTTGGTTGTCTAAGTTTTATTTGGCGAAAAACGTTAATTTTACGGCGATAGCCGAAAAAGTCGTAAAAATCAAGTTTATAGTTTTTATTACTTATAAATATTATTTTACCACCATTTATATAATTTACCCATTTAATCAACCTTTTATACATTTATATAAATAAGTTTTATTAGTTAGTGGGTTTATATCTTTACATTTTATACATTATAATGTGAGTGCTTATATAATAATAATAAACATTATTTCCAAAAATCTGATTTTTAACTTCATGTTCACCATTTTTAACATATCTAGAGTTCTATAATGACTTAGAATCTCATTTTTGGATGACATGTTCTTCATAATATGTGATACATATAACTTAGTTATAGCTACTGCCCATTTTGAGTTTAAGTTGCCTTAACAGTCCCTACAAAACTGCTTATTCAGATTACACCACCTAACTTGTTTTGATCATATCTCGCTCATTATTTTGATTCCATTGCATGGCCAACTCTCACATGTGTATAACATCATCTACTTACTGTAAATGGATCAAACCATGCAATTTTATCAGTTCATCTTTTAGTTATCTACTGTTTTTATACAGCCAACTAAATAGTCAAGATTTTAGCTTCATTTCTTATAGTTATCATCATTTTTAAGCATTTTATCAACACTTGATCCCCACACAACATTTTTATCATCATATATACATCATATACATATACAAAATGAAAGAAAATACATTTGTTCTTTACAAAATAACAAGAGTAAAATGGAGAGGATGATCTTCTTTACCAATCCAAGTGGATTTCTTGTTTTAGGAAGACAAGAACTTGATGAACACAACAAGTATCTCCAAGACCATCAAATATCAAGAACATAGGTTGGAAAATCAGCCCTAGGACACAAGCAAATCACCTACAAAGTTGTTAATATTGCCACCAAATGATCAAGGCTTCAAGAGAACACCTTAATAGAACTAGTAAACATGTGGTTTATGGCTAGAAAAGATCAAATAGGGTGTTTGTTGGTTAATAGTGGACGGCACAAGGGAGGAGTTGAGAGGATTTTGATGTTGGTTTTGCATGTGAGAAAGATGGAAATGAAACAAGTAGCTAGTTTTGGAGTGTTAAGTGGTATGTGTTAGCTTGAAATGTAAGCATGGCTTACACATGTAATGTGTAAGCTAAACTTGATGCCACCTTGTGTTGTGGTGTCAAGTTAGCCGTCCCATACAAGCTAGTGGGGTGGGACAATGTGTTTTGTCCCATCTCACTAGTTTACGGGTATTTCTCGATTCTAGTTTTCTCCATTTGCGTGCCCTCGGGTCGTTTTACGAAAAACGTTTTTATAAATTATGAATCAACGTCACAAAACGAATCTAATAAAAATTGTCTCATCAAAAACGGAGTTCGAAAACGTAAATACGTAATCCTAAGGTTTCTGGTTTAGTCGTAAAGGACGTTAAAATAAAATCGTAAGTCCTAGTCTCTTCTCGTAAATTTGTGAGTTTATGAACCAACACAAATTTAAAACTCCAAAACAATATTCACGGATAAATTTATTTTCTGAAATGTCGGACTGTCACCAAAGACGGTGTATGTAAACGTAAGCACGTAACGTAGAATCCTCCGGTTTAAACGTAGTCGATGCTACTTCAAGATGTAAATCCAAATTTCTTCCCAAAAATAAGTGAGTTCATATTGTAATATTAAAATAATATTTTCAAATGATATTTGAGAATAAAATATCAATCGTAAATTGACGGATTGTCACAGCATTTACCCCTAAACAGGATCTTTGTCCTCAAAGATCATCTTACCTTATTACTCGCTTCTTATAGAATTAAAGCCATGTGGGTATTTCCTCCACATTCGGTCTTTTCTCACAAGTGCAATTCATTATAATACGCGAGTTCTATCAAACTAACTACGGGAATAAGATCAGGCTTAATGTTGACTTACTTTCTCTATCCATGATGTTCACGGGTTTTTGATGAATGCAACTTTTCGCCGATCTAAGCTCTACTAAGAAACAATCAGATTCTCACTTGATAGATATTCCATCAAGTTCGATTTACGAAACATAATTTACGCATTCCTTGAAGTCCTAGGGTAGATCCAACTTATATGCCTTTCAATCCCAACTTTTACATCGTCTCAATGGTCTTCAACGGGGACTTGTATCCCATGATTTGTCAGATCATGAATTCATTTTTCCGAGTTTAAAAATTGTGGCATAACTTCGCTACCCGTTTGGCACTTCAAGATCTACATTTCATATTCACATAACCTCCGGCCCACTATCGGCAGTCAATAATCAAATCCTAATTTCAATAATCATCAGATCTCGCGGGTCGGGTATTTTGAAAGGTTAGGTTCGCCATCATAGGAAACCTTAAACCTAAAAGATATGTCCAACTCACAATGGATGTATGTCGGATGTCATCATTTCAACTCTTGCTTATAGATGCTCTAAGATTTAGATCCTAACAAGATTCGATCTCAATCCTAATACGATGATTATCAATGATAATCTTTCCAAAGGAAAACGATTATACGGTCTATTACCAAAGGTCAATCATTCAAACATAAAACAACACTTATAGTATTTTGTATCGTTACTTTACCTCGTCCCTTCGATTGGGGTGGTACATAGTACTCTCATCAAGGTTCGTTCTCAATGACTTCTGAGCAAATCTCTAGAAATTCGATGCGAAGCGAGGATCTTGATATATAGATGATCGATACAGGCACACTATGTTTACATAACTCTTTTGCATTTATCATTAACGGGAATGATATTAGCAGATTTGGTCAGTCTGTCGACGATGACCCAAATCGAATCAAATTCAGATGATGACCTTTGCAATAGCTAAACGTTAACTAATGTATGAGGCGATGTCTGCCTTCATAATTGCCATCAGTACATCTTCTTCAGACAAAGATACTTTTAGCCAAAAATCACATACATATAATACTTATACTTACAAATTCCAACATAACTATATCTCATAATCCTCCATATTTAGACAATCACATGTGGTCTTTTATACATTTAACGCCACCGGCTTCTTAATTCTAATGGTTCACATTAGCCGCGAACCCCTTTTTATTATCTATATTATCCTTCTTACAAACATCGTTTATTTTTATATCGTTCGGCAATTTATTTTGCACCCTCATTATTAAGGAATATATCCTAATTGGTTCTTTATCCTTTTTATATAATATGTCAGTATCTATATTCACTTCTCATGATGATGTAATTATCATGTACACAATTCACTCAGATATTCTTTCTATATTATGCGTTAGTAATTACGTTCACCTTTCTTCATATTTTCTAAGTTTCAGTTTCGTCTTATCTATTATTTTTATCCGTTTTACTCAATCCATCGTCTAAAGCGTCGATAATCATTACAATTAATTAAATAATTATTAGTTAATTTTTATAAAGCGTAAACGAAAATTTTTAAATTTCTTAGTTCGACCAATTATATAAAATGTTCAAAATAAATTTGAATTTAATTAACAAGATTTTTGTTGATTTAACGAAAATATTTAATAAGATTCGTAAATGTTCGAAAAACCTTTGTTTATACTTTGGTCAAAGTTTTCTTAGTTGAAAAGCAAAAATTTTTGTTTTAAGTTTTCAGGTTATGGTATAAATGGTTTTACTCAATCCTTCTTAAGTTATCTTGAGGTATACACAAACATTTACCCCTAAACAGAAGTTTAGTTAAATGGTTTGTGTATAAGGGAATAATCCCTTTAAAATCCTTTGTTAAAACATTTGTCAAAACATATTTCCATTTCTTTTTGGTAAAATCCAAAGTCTTCAAAGGGCTCTTAATTTTTGAAGAGTCAATTTATATTCCATTATCTATTAATCACACGGTTAAATCATGTAAAGGTTTAAGTCTTTAATCACATATTAGATATTCAAGGTACATGTTTTTATTGTTCAGCCAGTTCAGGGCAATCTATAAATAATTATTAACTCATTATTATTCTTATATACAAACAAATAGTCCTTAATGGTCACACGCATGAATTTATCAAATTTCAGCCTACACACGTGATCCACCAAATTCATGAATACTACATGTGCATTGGTCAATCCAAACGACATCACGTGAAACTCATAATGTTCATTACAAGTACCGGATGTAGTGATTGGAATACATAATCTTTTCCGCAGATGCGAAGTTGATGATAACCATGTCGTGGATCAAATCTTTAAAACATACACTAGAACCTTGTAAATGATCGAACAAATCTTCCATTTCGAGTTATGGACATCGTTTTCGATTGTCAATTTACTCAATTCACAGTAATCTATAAATATAAGGAATGATAACACCATAGCTCTTCAGGATGACAGGCTTGGTAGAATAAAATCATTCTCCGACAACTCTCTCAGTTGTACGGTAATTCCTTAAATTCAGATGGTGCTGACGTACAGTGCACAAGCCACAAGTGCAGCACCGGGAATAGAATCAATACCAATTTCAATCTGCCTTAATGGCAAAAGTCTAGGTATTTCATCAACAAATACCTCCTAAAGTTCCAGATAACATAAACATCTTTTAATAAATTCATATTAGGTTTTTTTTCTAGATTATAATATCTATGACTAATTCACAACCATTCATGGTAATATTTCAAGTCTTAATACAGGATATGGTCATTCACCAAGAATTATTTAGATCACTTTTGATAATCAACATCTTATCTTTTTGGGGAATTCTATTCGAGTTCCCATCAATTAAGACAATGTCGTCATGTCATAATCAATCAGTTCATTCTACTGGCACTATCAGCTTTTCAGTTTCATTGCCGTCGATAAGATGTGAACTTCTCAAAAGACTAATAATAACTCATAATCCTTCATAATTCAAGGATATACGGAGACATAACTACTATTAAAAGAGTAAGGTCAACGCATAATCTAAGCGAGAGAATTTCAAATCAGTTACAGACGAAAACATTTAACGAATATGAATATATCCCATGTTTTTATAATTTGAGTACGCATTCGAAAGCTCCTCGGATCGTTACCCAGGTCATTCAAATGAAATTAAATCATAAGAAATGATAAGAATGTCAATACATCCAGTCGGGTATCAACACTCGGTAATCAGATACTTTTCCTAAGAATCTCACTACGGGAGAATTGGACAAGAAAGAATTGTCAATTGTCAAATAAGACAATTTCCACAGATGAGTAAATTTAACCCAGAAGAATAGATGATACAGGCACATATGTAGGTGTCCGTAACACTATGTCCTTATTTTTCACTTCTTGCAGATCTCATAAATTTTAATCCTTCACAATCTTCAAAGAAAATTTAGAGTTTATTAACCAGTTTTATTGTGACTACTAATCAGCCTTGCATAGTTCATTCCAATTTGTATGTAGGCGCGCAACTATATACAATTTCAAGATTAACAATGCAATACTCAGTTCGTCAAAATTTCATCATCACGTTTATAATAAAAACATTTTCATGCTTAATTCTTAAATTAGAATCAAGAATAAATTTTCAAAGATTTTCTTTGTTATGAAAACAATTAAGTTTTCCAATGTGTTTCATAAGCAACTTTATTTTGATATCAATCACTTTTAAATCTCACTTTCAATAATCCTCATTGTGTTGAAAATTAAATTTTCTCAAGGCATCATGTTTTATCTTATAAAAACAACGAGTGATCTGCAGAAGAGTGATGAAAGCTTGTTCACCAAGAACTAACTACGATATGATAGGAAATGAACTTTAGCCAAATAATCATGAGGTTCATGACCTCGATGGCACTCACGAAGAATGATTCACAACGTAACTTAATTCGAGATGAGTACTCGTTCAATGGTTACATCACTAATGCGATCATTAGGATGAAGCAATAAAAGATAGATAACATCGATACATGTAGAATTTAGCAATCAAAGGTAGTCTTTTCATTAATCACAAACAAGTCAAATTGTACCGTAACACATTACGTTTCACTATGTCATACAATTTACAAAACTCATCCTACCAACTGATATCTCAGTTAAGTTAGGGATTTTTAAAAGATACCACAATGAATACTAATCTACAATAGTCATTAGGTGTTCCACATGTCCCAGAAGATCCATCGGTCTCAATTCAGAAGAAGATTTCTTCAATTTATTTCTTGGACACTAGGCATCCTCATTAGTGGACAATGGCCTAGGAACAACACTTAACACGAACTAACAATCATTTAAAACATTATAATTCAATCACAGAATTTAACGACTTCTATTAACAATCTCATATTCCATACGAGTTAAATTTTACTTTATTCAAATTTCAACCAATTTTATACTCAATTCGATATCCTACCTCATTCTCCAATACTTTCAATCTTATTTATAAAACCTTAATAGGGCAATAAAAGCTCGATATGATCAACGCTTAATTTCCAATCCTATTAACTCTTACAACAACAATTATCAAATGAGTCACTAGCATGAGATGACTCACACATTCAATCAGATTTCTCGGAAAGGTACTAGTGGCATGAGGCTTTTGGGTAATGGTTCCAATGACAGCCTCAAGTGCAACATTCACCCTTTCGATTTCAAATTTAAGAATTGGATGACAACGAATCAGATGACATCTTTCTAGGTGGTAACGTTTTGTCAAACTCCACTTTATAAGAAAAGATCGTCATGACATCGATATCAGATTTAATTTCGCCAATTATTTTTCAATATCACAATCAACTAATATCTACATTTCTACGAATATCAACCATTTGTTGGGATCATAAATGTCCATAACTTGGTTTAGATATAGGATAGCTAGAATTTCTACGAGAATAGCTTCGATTAATTTACTAGGGGAATTTAGGGTTACTTGTGACAATCTACGTCGTATAAATACCTCGTATAAAAATCAAAATAATCATCAAACAATCATGTAATAAAATTACATCATATATATATATATAATCCAAGTTATATATATATTAAAATAACACTTCTCAGTCTTGGCCTTGTCGGTAACTCGGGAATTCTTTGACACCGTTATAGTCAAAAGATTTTTAGACATTTTTAGAAAAATGGTTTTAGTTAAAAGATTTTGAAATGTTTTATTCAAAACCTTGGTTTTAAAAATCTTTCGTTCTCTATAACGAGAGCTCTGGTACCAAACTGTAACACCCCCAAATTTATACAACTCAGTACAGCGGAAGACTAGTTGGTGTTACGGGATAGCACATTACTCACATCATAGACAACGCATAAAAATCGCGTTGTTTAATAATAAATCATTTCCATTCATAAATATCAAAGTTACATCGGTCCTAAGTCATATTATTTCATACAAAGTTTTACAAAGTATTTGAATGGAAAATATAGTTTAGGTGCGGGCCATGAATTCTTGTTGTCTTCCCGAGAATTACCTTCAAGTACCTGAGATAAAACATGTTAAAAGAAAAGGTCAGCGATAACGCCGAGTGAATTCATAGAGTTTAATAAATTCCATCAATATATCTTTGGTATAAAATTAGTACCAAAAATCAATTCGTACAAATCATTGTAATAGGCCGTAAAATAGCCAAAATCATTTTATACAAATCTTTGTAATAGGCCATAAAATAGCCGAAGTCATTTTATATAAATCCTTATCAAAAATCATAATATAGGCATTTGCCTTAAAAATTATTATACGAGCCAATGTCGTAAAAATATCATACAATACGTCTTATGACGTTGTATAAAATCAAATAAAAACCGTTATATGAATATGGTTATGCAAACCAAAACACAAACATAATATCAATAGTATGACCCTGTATTTCTAGTCAGGCAATACATCGTAATTCGGAGCGTCTATTAGTATTTCGTTAATTTTGGATTATTATAAGCCGCATGACATTGTTACCTTACTAAACCAACAACGGGTAGCTAACCCGATACCAATTTTGCCCATCTAAAGTAGCGTGTCGTCACAAAGGTCACGCTATGGAAATCTTCTCATACATAAATTCGCTTACCAATCAATGTGGCACGACGGGGATCAACCGTCAAGGCGCGAACTGGGCTGATCGTCCCCAAATAGTACTATTAAATGCATAAGCGTCTACCAACTCCCGGTAGTTCACAATTCATGCTAATGGGACTTTTAGTGACATAACCTAACTTTAATAATCCATTTTATTTCATCTATCGGGTCCATTAGTCATTTATCGGGTCATACAATCGGGTCATTCAATCATTCGGGTCCAAAATCAATAAACAAACAATCGGGACAAATGGTGTCCTATTTTATAAAACTAACATGTTATCTCCCTCGCGGGTTTATAGAACATTTATAAAAACATTTAAAAGAGTGCGAGGCTATGAACTCACGTTGATGTGGGAAGATGATTATCGGCGATTTGGATGTACGGTACGTGCTTCAATCACGGAAACCTAGACAAATAACAATCGGTCTTAGACGTTTGTCCAATGACTTTATAAAAATAACAATTATGTATACATATGATGATTATATATATATGATGATCAAGTGGGTTTACATATTCTCATTTACTCATTTTAGAGTTATATGTCGATAACTTTTATACTAGTTTTCTCGTTTTACCTATTTACGTGTTTTAGGTTCAATAAGCCTATTATAAGTTCTTAACTTGTTTTAATCCTTGTTATACTTATTTTATCAGTATGTATACTTTCCATGTTGGGCCCAAATGGGTTAAGCCCAATAAGTTCTTTTTACAAGTTTTTATCTTATTAAGTCCAATTATTAGTCTAATATGTTTAGTTAGCTCGTAAATGTCCGTAATTCTTATAGTTCGGGTTTTATCGGTTTTTACTTGTATTAGTTACCTATACATCAGTATATGACTTTTATAAACTTTACATTAGACGGGTTTGGTTGTCTAAGTTTTATTTGGCGAAAAACGTTAATTTTACGGCGATAGCCGAAAAAGTCGTAAAAATCAAGTTTATAGTTTTTATTACTTATAAATATTATTTTACCACCATTTATATAATTTACCCATTTAATCAACCTTTTATACATTTATATAAATAAGTTTTATAAGTTAGTGAGTTTATATTTTTACATTTTATACATTATAATGTGAGTGCTTATATAATAATAATAAACATTATTTCCAAAAAGCTGATTTTTAACTTCATGTTCACCATTTTTAACATATCTAGAGTTCTATAATGACTTAGAAGCTCATTTTTGGATGACATGTTCTTCATAATATGTGATACATATAACTTAGTTATAGCTACTGCCCATTTTGAGTTTAAGTTGCCTTAACAGTCCCTACAAAACTGCTTATTCAGATTACACCACCTAACTTGTTTTGATCATATCTCACTCATTATTTTGATTCCATTGCATGGCCAACTCTCACATGTGTATAACATCATCTAGTTACTCTAAATGGATCAAACCATGTAATTTTATCAGTTCATCTTTTAGTTATCTACTGTTTTTATACAGCCAACTAAATAGTCAAGATTTTAGCTTCATTTCTTATAGTTATCATCATTTTTAAGCATATTTATCAACACTTGATCCCCACACAACATTTTTATCATCATATATACATCATATAAATATACAAAATGAAAGAAAATGCATTTGTTCTTTACAAAATAACAAGAGTAAAATGGAGAGGATGATCTTCTTTACCAATCCAAGTGGATTTCTTGTTTTAGGAAGACAAGAACTTGATGAACACAACAAATATCTCCAAGACCATCAAATATCAAGAACATAGGTTGGAAAATCAGCCCTAGGCCACAAGCAAATCACCTACAAAGTTGTTAATATTGCCACCAAATGATCAAGGCTTCAAGAGAACACCTTAATAGAACTAGTAAACATGTGGTTTATGGCTAGAAAAGATAAAATGGGGTGTTTGTTGGTTAATAGTGGACGGCACAAGGGAGGAGTTGAGAGGATTTTGATGTTGGTTTTGCATGTGAGAAAGATGGAAATGAAACAAGTAGCTAGTTTTGGAGTGTTAAGTGGTATGTGTTAGCTTGAAATGTAAGCATGGCTTACACATGTAATGTGTAAGCTAAACTTGATGCCACCTTGTGTTGTGGTGTCAAGTTAGCCGTCCCATACAAGCTAGTGGGGTGGGACAATGTGTTTTGTCCCATCTCACTAGTTTACGGGTATTTCTCGATTCTAGTTTTCTCGATTTGCGTGCCCTCGGGTCGTTTTACGAAAAACGTTTTTATAAATTATGAATCAACGTCACAAAACGAATCTAATAAAAATTGTCTCATCAAAAACAGAGTTCGAAAATGTAAATACGTAATCCTAAGGTTTCCGGTTTAGTCGTAAAGGACGCTAAAATAAAATCGTAAGTCCTAGTCTCTTCTCGTAAATTTGTGAGTTTATGAACCAACACAAATTTAAAACTCCAAAACAATATTCACGGATAAATTTATTTTCTGAAATGTCGGACTGTCACCAAAGACGGTGTATGTAAACGTAAGCACGTAACGTAGAATCCTCTGGTTTAAACGTAGTCGATGCTACTTCAAAATGTAAATCCAAATTTCTTCCCAAAAATAAGTGAGTTCATATTGTAATATTAAAATAATATTTTCAAATGATATTTGAGAATAAAATATCAATCGTAAATTGACGGATTGTCACAGCTTGTAGACTAGCAACTTCATCCATTTCCCTCGCTCTAACATACTCTGACCTTCTCACACTAGAAACAAACATGTCAAACTTCCTTTCATTCTGCTCAAACCTTTTGATTACTCGGGTTTCAACTACATACCTTTAAAACATAGACGTATCAAACTTTTTAAGAAACCAGTAAATATCTTCATATGATCTAGGACCTGGACAGTACACCTTAGAAATATCATCATGGATAGATCGGGCACTAGCAGCATTACTTGACTCAACAGAGAAATCATTCCTAACACGGTCAACCCTAGGCAAACAACTCAAATAACTATCACAAGGCATAGGTCGCTGACAATTCTGAACAGTCGATGGCACCACATTAGCTCTCGGAACATAACTACCTTGAATCACTTCAGGCTCAGTCTGTTCTACCGTAGTAGGAGCAATCTCATCATCCAGATATACATAGGGCTCCTCATCGTCACTAGCACCAAAGTTATCTACTTCCTTACTTCCTAATATGCCATTCGTCTCAATCTAATCATCCTCACATGGTATATCAGCCATTTTCTACAATTATAAGGGTTCAAGGATACTTAAGGTCATTGTTAAAAATTAATATGCAATGCATGAGCATGCAAATGTTATACGTAACCCATGATATGAAATGCAATGCAAATGATGTTTATGCAATGCTCGCAAATAAAATATGATAATGACAAGCACTCAACGCACTTTCAATAACCTCGATACAATATCATAGTATTTACTTAATAAATAATCGGGAAATCATTTCAGTTCTGAGGGATACATCTATAATACAAAACAAAACTAAAAGTAATCTTACCGGAGCATTGCAGAGAAGTTATGTGCTTTTGAAAAATAAATATTTTCGACACCAAAGTTATAGTTTAGGACAATTTTCAAAATCGACCTAGTTCTCTATACCTTTTAGCTCTGATACCAATCTTTAACACCCTCAATTTACATTGTGCAGCGGAAATACACAATTGGGTGCTACTAGAAGTATCATGACAAACAAGATATATTGAATGACTCAAAAGAGACGCTCACACATAAAATATAAATAAGACTTCACACATTGTCTAAAACATAATTTTCATCCCATAATGTACTAAAACGACACCAGAGTAAAGTGTTTAGTCCCAACGGATCTCGACCATCAAACCAACAAGTTTCAGTACAGTACATAAACATTAGACAAATTGTGACAATCCGTCAATTTACGATTGATATTTTATTCTCAAATATTATTTGAAAATATTATTTTAATGTTACAATATGAACTTACTTATTTTTGGGAAGAAATTTGGATTTACTTCTTGAAGTAGCATCGACTACGTCTAAACCGGAGGATTCAACGTTACGTGCTTACGTTTACATACACCGTCTTTGGTGACAGTCCGACATTTCAGAAAATAAATTTATCCGTAAATATTATTTTGGAGTTTTAAATTTGTGTTGGTTCATAAACTCACAAATATAGGAGAAGAGATTATGACTTAGGATTTTATTTTAACGTCCTTTACGACTAAACCGGAAACCCTAGGATTACGTATTTACGTTTTCGAACTCCGTTTTTGATGAGACAATTTTTATTGGATTCGTTTTATGACGTTGATTCATAATTTATAAAAACGTCTTTCGTAAAACGACCCGAGGGCACGCAAATCAAGAAAACTAGAATCGAGGAATACCCGTAAATTAGTGGGATGGGACAAACTAATTTATCCCACCCCGCTACACATGGGGCGGCCAAAATCCACCAACACATCTTATGATGTGTCCATAACTTCACAAAACAAGCAACATATGTCATTAGCTTAGCTAGTAAGCTAAGCTTACCACAAAACCATCAACTACTTCACACTTTCTCATTTCATCCATGCAATACCACTTATAAATCATCTCATCCCACTCCATTGTGCTGTCCCATATTCACCAAAAACACCTCCATTTGATCCAAATTTAACCACAAACTATTGTTATAACTTACATACGTTAATCTCCTTCAAAAGAGATGAAGATTGGTGGTGATTATAACATCCAAGGAGGAGTTTTTATGGAGTCTTGGGGCTGATTTTCCACAAGGTGTTTATGAAGATTGGTGGTCATGAAGATGGTCTTGGTGCATCACAAGTTTCTCCATCAAAATCCATGTTTTGATCACAACCTACATCATCATGGTGGTATAAAGATTGTCCTCCTCATCTTCTTGTTATTTTGATTATGTAAACATGTATTTTATTTCCTATTGTATATGTATATGATGATTATATGATGATAAAAATGTTATGTGGGGATTTGGTGTTGATAAATATGATTAAAAAGGTGAAAAACTATAAAGAACAAGGCTAAAATCTTGCTTAAAAGAGATGGCTGTATAAAACAGTAAAGAAACAGGTCATGGACTGATAAAATGATGAAGTAGAATCCATTTACAGTAATCTATATGTCTTGTACACATGTGAGAGTTGGCCATGCAATGGAATCATTGTAATGGGTGAGATATGATCAAAACAAGTTTAAGGTACAAATCTGAGTTCACTGTTTTCGACGATTTTTAGAAAATACTTAGAGGATGATTAAACAGTAGCTATAGAAGAGTTAAATGTAGCACATATCATGTAGTTTATGTGATAAAAAGTTTAGCTTCTATCTCCATATAGAACTCAAGATATGGCAGTTTTGGTGAAAGTGAAGATAAAAAACAGATTTTGGAAATTAAAGTATAATGATATTATATAAGCACTCAAAATTATAATGTATAAAATATAAATTAAAACCCACTAACTTATGGATTCTATTTATATAAATATGTAAAAGGTGGAATAAGTGTATAAGTTATAAAAATGGTAACTTGTTAAGTTTTATAAGTTATAAAACTATAAACATGATTTTTACGACTTTTTCGGCTAATACCGTAAAATTAACGTTTTTGTTAAATAAAACTTAGATGGTTGGACCCGTCTAATGTAAACTTTATAAAACTTATATATTGATATATAAACATGTATAACAAGTAAAAACCGATAAGACCCGAACAATAGGACATACGGACGTTAACGGACTAAATTAACATTATTGGACTAATAATACAACAAAAATGGACTAAAACACTTATAAACTTATTATTGGGCTTAACCCATTTAGGCTCAACTTGTAAAGTGTAGATACTGATAATATAAGTATAACAAGGATTAATACAAGTTAATAACTTATAATAGGCTTATTGAACCTAAAACACGTAAATAGGTAAAACGAGGAAAACTAGTATAAAAGTTATCGACACATAACACAAAAATGAGTAAATGAGGATATGTAAACCCACTTGATCATCATATATATAAAATCATAATATGTATACATAATTGTTATTTTTATAAAGTCATTGGACAAACGTCTAAGACCGAGTATTATTTGTCTAGGTTTCCGTGATTGAAGCACGTACCGTACGTTCGAATTGCCGATAACCCGCCTTCCCACATCAACGTGAGTTCATAGCCTCGCACTCTTTTAAATTTTTTATAAATGTTTTATAAACCCGCGAGGGAGATAACATGTTAGTTTTTATAAAATAGGACACCATTTGTACCGATTGTTTGTTTGTTGATTTGGACCCGAATGATTGAATGACCTGATTGTATGACCCGATAAATGATTAAAGGACCCGATAGATGAAATTAAATGGACTATTAAAGTTAGGTTATGTCACTAAAAGTCCCATTAGCATGAATTGTGAACTACCGGGATTTGGTAGACGCTTATGCATTTAATAGTACTATTTGGGGACGATCACCCCAGTTCGCGCCTTGACGGTTGATCCCCGTCGTGCCACATTGATTGGTAAGCCAATTTATGTATGAGAAGATTTCCATAGCGTGACCTTTGTGACGACACGCTACTTTAGATGGGCAAAATTGGTATCGGGTTAGCTACCCGTTATTGGTTTAGTAAGGTAACAATGTCATGCGGCTTATAATAATCCAAAATTTACAAAATACTAATAGACGCTCCGAATTACGAAGTATTGCCTGACTAGCAATACAGGGTCATACTATTGATATTATGTTTGTGTTTTGGTTTTCATAACCATATTCATATAAAAGTTTTTATTTAGCTTTATACAACGTCATAAGACGTATTGTATGATGTTTTTACGACATTGGCTCGTATAATGATTTTTAAGGCAAACGCCTATAGTATGATTTTCGATAAGGATTTGTATAAAATGACTTTGGCTATTCTATGGCCTATTAAAATGATTTTCAGTAAAAATATTATACTGATATTATATTGATGGATTTTATTAAACTCTATGAATTCACTCGGCGTTATCGCTGACCTTTTCTTTTAACATGTTTTATCTCAGGTACTTGAAGGTAATTCTCGGGAAGACAACAAGAATTCATTGCCCGCACCTAAATACTTATTTTCATTCAAATACTTTGTAAAACTTTGTATGAAATATAATGACTTGGGACCGATGTAACTTTAATATTTATGAATGGAAATGATTTATTATTAAACGACGCGATTTTTATGCGTTGTCTATGATGTGAGTAATGTGCTATCCCGTAACACCAACTAGTCTTCCGCTGTATTGAGTTGAGTAAATTTGGGGGTGTTACAGTTTGGTACTAGAGCTCTCGTTATAGAGAACGAAAGATTTTTAAAACCAAGGTTTTGAATAAAACATTTCAAAATCTTTTAATTATAAACATTTTTCCCAAAATGTCTAAAAATCTTTTGACTATAACGGTGCCGAAGAATTCCCGAGTTACCGACAAGGCCAAGACTGAGAAGTATTATTTTAATATATATATAACTTGGATTATACATATATGATGTAATTTTATTACATGATTGTTTGATGATTATTTTGATTTTTATACGAGGTATTTATACGACGTAGATTGTCACAAGTAACCCTAACTCCCCTAGTAAATTAATCGAAGCTATTCTCGTAGGAATTCTAGCTATCCTAGATCTAAACCAAGTTGTGGATATTTATGATCCCAACAAATGGTTGATATTCGTAGAAATGTAGATATTAGTTGATTGTGATATTGAAAAAGAATTGGCGAGATTAAATCTGATATCGATGTCATGACGATCTTTTCTTATAGAGTGGAGTTTGACAAAACGTTACCACCTAGAAAGATGTCATCTGATTCGTTGTCATCCAATTCTTAAATTTGAAATCGAAAGGGTGAATGTTGCACTTGAGGCTGTCATTGGAACCATTACCCAAAAGCCTCATGCCACTAATACCTTTCCGAGAATTCTAATTGAATGTATGAGTCATCTCATGCTAGTGACTCATTTGATAATTGTTGTTGTAAGACCTAATAGGATTGGAAATTAAGTGTTGATTTATATTGAGATTGTATTGCCTTTACAAGGCCGAAGAATAAGATTGAAAGTATTGGAGAATGAAGTAGGATATCGACTTGAGTATAAAATTGGTTGAAACTTGGATAAAGTAAAATTTAACCTGTATGGAATATGAGATTGTTAATATAAGTCGTTAAGCCCTGTGATTGAATTATAAGGTTTTAATTGATTGTAGGTTCATGTTAAGGGTTGTTCCTAGGCCATTGTCCAATAATGAGGATGCCCAGTGTCCAGGAAATAAATTGAAGAAATCTTCTTCTGAATTGGAACCGATGGATCTTCCGGGACATGTGGAACACCTAATCACTCTTGTAGATTAGTATTCATTGCGGTATCTTTTAATAATCCCTAACTTAACTGAGATATCAGTTGGAAGGATGAGTTCTGAGAATTGTATGACATAGTGACGCGTAATGTGTTACGGTACAATTTTGACTTGTTTGTGATTAATGAAAAGACTACCTTTGATTGCTAAATTCTACATGTATAGATAATATCTATCTCTTATTGCTTCATCCTAATGCTCGCATTAGTGATGCAACCATTGAACAAGTATGAGTTACGTTGTGGATTATTCTCTTTGTATTCCTCAGTGTCATCGAAGTCATGAACCTCATGATTATTTGGCTAAGCTTATTCCCTATCATATCGTAGTTAATTCTTGGTGAACAAGCTTTCATCACGCAGATCACTCATTGTTTTTATAAAGTTAAAACGGCATCCTTTGAGAAAATTGAATTTTCATCACTATAAGGATTATTCGAAGTGAGATTTATGAGTGATTGTTATCAAAGTAAAGTTGTTTAAGAAACGCTTTGGAAACTTAATTGTTTTCATAATAAAGAAAATCTTTGTAAATTTATTATTGATTCTTATTTAAGAATTAAGCATGAAAATGTTTTTATTATAAACATGATGATAAAATTTTGACGAACTGAGTATTGCATCGTTAATCTTGAAATTGTATATAGTTGCGCGCCTACATACAATTTGGAATGGACCATGCAAGACTGACTAGTAGTCACCATAAAACTAATGAATAAACACTACAGTTTCTTTGAAGATTGTGAAAGATTAAATTTTATAAGATCTGCAAGAGGTGAAAAATAAGGACATAGTGTTAGGGACACTTCCATATGTGCCTGTAGCATCTATTCTTCTGAATTGAACTTACTCATCCGTGGAAATTGTCTTATTTGACAATTGACAATTCTTTCTTGTCCAATTCTACCGAGTGTTGATACCCGATTGGATGTATCGACGTTCCTATCATTTCTTTTGATTTGATTTCATTTGAATGACCTGGGTAACGATCCGAGGAGCTTTCGAATGCGTACTCAAATTATGAAAACATGGGATATATTCATATTCATTAAATGTTTTCGTCTGTATCTGATTTGAAATTCTCTCGCGCAGATTATGCGCTGATCTTACTCTTTTAATAGTAGTTGTGTCTCCTGATATCCCTGAACTTGTGAAGGATTATGAATTATTATTAGTCTTTTGAGAAGTTCACATCTTATCGACGGAAATGAAACTGGAAAGTTGATAATGCCAGTAGAATGGATTGATTGATTATGACATGACGAAATTGTCTTAATTGATGGGAACTCGAATTGAATTCCCCTAAATGATAAGATGTTGATTATCAAAAGTGATCTAAATAATTCTTGATGGATGATTTTATCCTGCATTTAGACTTGAAATTTTACCGTAAATGGTTGTAAATTAGTCATAGATATTATAATCTAGAAAGAAGTTAATATGAATTTATTAAAAGATGTTTATCTTATTTGAAACATTAGGAGGTATTTGTTGGTGAATTACCTAGACTTTCGCCATTAAGGCAAGTTGAAACTGGTGTTGATTATATTCTCGGTGCTGCACCTGTGGCTTGTGCACTGTACGTCAGCACCATCTAAATTAAAGGAATTACCGTACGACTGAGAGAGTTGTCGGAGAAAGATTTTATTATACCAAGCCTGTCATCATGAAGAGCTATGGTGTTATCATTCCTTATATTTATAAATTACTGTGAACTGAGTAAATTGACAATCGAAAACGATATCCATAACTCGAAATGGAAGATTTGTTCGATCATTTACAAGGTTATAGCGTATGTTTTAAAGATTTGATTCACGGCATGGTTATCATCAACTTCGCGTCCGCGAAGAAGATTATGTATTCAAATCACTACATCTGGTACTTGTAATGAACATTATGAGTTTTACGTGGTGACGTTTAGATTGACTAATACACATGTAGCATTCATAAATTTGGTGAATCACGTGTGTAGGATGTAATTTGATAAATTCATGCTCGTGATCATTAAGGACCATTTATTTGTTTATAAGAATAAGAATGAGTTAATAATTATTTATGGATTACCCTGAATTGGCCGAACGATAAAAACCTGTACCTTGAATAATTAACACGTGATTAAAGACTTAATACTTTACATGATTTGACTATGTGATTAAAAGGATAATGGAATATAAATTGACTCTTCAAAAATTAAGAGCCCTTTTAAGACTTTGGATTTTACCAAAAAAAAATGGAAATATGCTTTGACAAATGTTTTAACAAAGGATTTTAAAGGGATTATTCCCTTATACACTAAACATTTAACTAAACTTCTGTTTAGGGGTAAATGTTTGTGTATACCTCAAGATAACTTAATAAGGATTGAGTAAACCATTTATACCATAACTTGAAATTTGAAACGACACTTTTTGCTTTTCAACTAAGAAAATTTTGACCAAAGTATAAACCAAAGATTTTTCGAACAATTACGGATCTTATTAAATATTTTGGATAAATCAACAAAAATCTTGTTAATTAAATTCAAATTTATTTTTAACATTTTATATAATTGGTCGAACTAAGAAATTTAAAATCTTTACGTTTACATTTCATAAAAATTGAATAATAATTATTTAATTAATTATAATAATTATCGACGCTTTAGACGATGGATTGAGTAAAACGGATAAAAATGATAGTAAAGATGAAACTAAAACATAGAAGATATGAAGAAAGAATTTTGAATAAATACGGTTGTGATATTTATTTCATCAGGAAAGTGATCGTAATTACTGACGCATAATGTAGAAAGAATATCTAAGTGAACTGTGGACATAATAATTATATCATCATGAGAAGTGAATATAGATACCGACGCATTATGTAGAAAAGATAAAGAACCAGTTAGGACATGTTCCTTAATAATGAACGTGCAAAATAAATTGCCAAACAATTTAAAATATAGCCGATGATTGTAAAAAGGATAATATAGATAATAAAAAGGGATTCGCGACTAATATGAATCATTAAGATTGAGAAGCCGATAGCGCTAAAAGATTAAAAGTCCATTTGTGATTGTCTAAATATGGAGATTGTGAGATATAGTTATGTTGGAATTTGTAAGTATAAGTATTCTATGTATGTCATTTTTGACTAAAAGTATCTTTGTCTGAAGAAGTTGTACTGATGGAAAATTGTGAAGGCAGACATCGCCTCATACATTAGTAAACGTCTAGCTATTACAAAGGTCATCATCTGAATTTGATTCGATTTGGGTCATCGTCGACAGACTGACCAAATCTGCTAATATCATTCCCGTTAATGATAAATGCAAAAGAGTTATGTAAACATAGTGTGCCTGTATCAAACATCTTTATCAAGATCCTCGCTTCGCAACGAATTTCTAGAGATTTGCTCAGAAGTCATTAAGAACGAACCTTGATGAGAGTACTACTTACCACCCCAATCGAAGGGACGAGGTAAAGTAACGATACAAAATACTAGAAGTCTTGTTTTATGTTTGAATGATTGACCTTTGGAAATGAATCGTATAATCGTTTTCCTTTGGAGGGATTATCGTTGATAATCATCGTATTAGGATTGAGATCGAATCTTGTTAGGATCTAAACATTAGAGCATCTGTAAGCAGTAGTTGAGATGAAGACACCCGACATACATCCGTTGTGAGTTGGACATGTCTTTTAGGTTTAAGGTTTCCTATGATGGCAAACCTAACCTTGCAAAATACCCGACCTGCGAGATTTGAAATGATTGTTGAAATTAGGATCTGATTATTGACAGCCGGTAGTGGGCAAGAGGTTATGTGAATGTGAAATGTAGATCTTGAAGTGCCAAATGGGTAGCGAAGTTATGCCACAATTTTTAACCTTGGAAAAATGAATTCATGATCTGACAAATCACGGGATATAAGTCCCCGTTGTATGGGACCATTGAGATGATGTAAAAGTTGGGGTTGAAAGGCATATAAGCTGGATCTACCCTAGGACTTCAAGAACCACGTAAATTATGTTTCGTAAATCGAACTTGATGGAATATCTATCAAGTGAAAATCTGAATTCTTCTTAGTAAAGCTTAGATCGGCGAAAAGTTGCATTCATCAAAAACCCGTGTACATCATGGATAGAGAAAGTAAGTCAACATTAAGCCTGATCTTATTCCCGTAGTTATGTTTGATGAAACTCGCGTATTATAATGGATTGCACTTGTGAGAAAAGACCGAATGTGGAGGAAATACCCACATGGCTTTAACTCTATAAGAAGCGAGTAGTAAGGTAAGATGATCTTTGAGGACAAAGATCCTGTTTAGGGGTAAATGCTGTGACAATCCGTCAATTTACGATTGATATTTTATTCTCAAATATTATTTGAAAATATTATTTTAATGTTACAATATGAACTCACTTATTTTTGGGAAGAAATTTGGATTTACTTCTTGAAGTAGCATCGACTACGTCTAAACCGGAGGATTCAACGTTACGTGCTTACGTTTACATACACCGTCTTTGGTGACAGTCCGACATTTCAGAAAATAAATTTATCCGTAAATATTATTTTGGAGTTTTAAATTTGTGTTGGTTCATAAACTCACAAATTTACGAGAAGATATTAGGACTTAGGATTTTATTTTAACGTCCTTTACGACTAAACCGGAAACCCTAGGATTACGTATTTACGTTTTCGAACTCCGTTTTTAATGAGACAATTTTTATTGGATTCGTTTTATGACGTTGATTCATAATTTATAAAAACGTCTTTCGTAAAACGACCCGAGGGCACGCAAATCGAGAAAACTAGAATCGAGGAATAACCGTAAATTAGTGGGATGGGACAAACTAATTTATCCCACCCCACTACACATGGGGCGGCCAAAATCCACCAACACATCTTATGATGTGTCCATAACTTCACAAAACAAGCAACATATGTCATTAGCTTAGCTAGTAAGCTAAGCTTACCACAAAACCATCAACTACTTCACACTTTCTCATTTCATCCATGCAATACCACTCATAAATCCTCTCATCCCACTCCATTGTGCCGTCCCATATTCACCAAAAACACCTCCATTTGATCCAAATTTAACCACAAACTATTGTTATAACTTACATATGTTAATCTCCTTCAAAAGAGATGAAGATTGGTGGTGATTATAACATCCAAGGAGGAGTTTTTATGGAGTCTTGGGGCTGATTTTCCACAAGGTGTTTATGAAGATTGGTGGTCATGAAGATGGTCTTGGTGCATCACAAGTTTCTCCATCAAAATCCATGTTTTGATCACAACCTACATCATCATGGTGGTATAAAGATTGTCCTCCTCATCTTCTTGTTATTTTGATTATGTAAACATGTATTTTATTTCCTATTGTATATGTATATGATGATTATATGATGATAAAAATGTTATGTGGGGATTTGGTGTTGAAAAATATGATTAAAAAGGTGAAAAACTATAAAGAACAAGGCTAAAATCATGCTTAAAAGTGATGGCTGTATAAAACAGTAAAGAAATAGGTCATGGACTGATAAAATGATGAAGTATAATCCATTTAAAGTAAGCTATATGTCTTGTACACATGTGAGAGTTGGCCATGCAATGGAATCATTGTAATGAGTGAGATATGATCAAAACAAGTTTAAGGTACAAATCTGAGTTCACTGTTTTGGACGATTTTTAGAAAATACTTAGAAGATTATTCAACAGTAGCTATAAAAGAGTTAAATGTAGCACATATCATTTAGTTTATGTGATAAAAAGTTGAGCTTCTATCTCCATATAGAACTGAAGATATGGAAGTTTTGGTGAAAGTGAAGATAAAACTCAGATTTTAAAGTATAATGATATTATATAAGCACTCAAAATTATAATGTATAAAATATAAATTAAAACCCACAAACTTATGGATTATATTTATATAAATATGTAAAAGTTGGAATAAGTGTATAAGTTATAAAAATGGTAACTTGTTAAGTTTTATAAGTTATAAAACTATAAACATGATTTTTACGACTTTTTCGGCTAATACCGTAAAATTAACTTTTTTGTTAAATAAAACTTAGATGGTTGGACCCGTCTAATGTAAACTTTATAAAACTTATATACTGATATATAAACATGTATAACAAGTAAAAACCGATAAGACCCGAACTATAGGACATACGGACGTTAACGGACTAAATTAACATTATTGGACTAATAATACAACAAAAATGGACTAAAACACTTATAAACTTATTATTGGGCTTAACCCATTTAGGCCCAACTTGTAAAGTGTAGATACTGATAATATAAGTATAACAAGTATTAATACAAGTTAAGAACTTATAATAGGCTTATTGAACCTAAAACACGTAAATAGGTAAAACGAGGAAAACTAGTATAAAAGTTATCGACACATAACACAAAAATGAGTAAATGAGGATATGTAAACCCACTTGATCATCATATATATAAAATCATCATATGTATACATAATTGTTATTCTTATAAAGTCATTGGACAAACGTCTAAGACCGAGTATTATTTGTCTAGGTTTCCGTGATTGAAGCACGTACCGTACGTTCGAATTGCCGATAACCCGCCTTCCCTCATCAACGTGAGTTCATAGCCTCGCACTCTTTTAAATGTTTTATAAATGTTTTATAAACCCGCGAGGGAGATAACATGTTAGTTTTTATAAAATAGGACACCATTTGTCCAGATTGTTTGTTTGTTGATTTGGACCCGAATGATTGAATGACCCGATTGTATGACCCGATAAATGATTAAAGGACCCGATAGATGAAATTAAATGGATTATTAAAGTTAGGTTATGTCACTAAAAGTACCATTAGCATGAATTGTGAACTACCGGGATTTGGTAGACGCTTATGCATTTAATAGTACTATTTGGGGACGATCACCCCAGTTCGCGCCTTGACGGTTGATCCCCGTCGTGCCACATTGATTGGTAAGCGAATTTATGTATGAGAAGATTTCCATAGCGTGACCTTTGTGACGACACGCTACTTTAGATGGGCCAAATTGGTATCGGGTTAGCTACCCGTTGTTGGTTTAGTAAGGTAACAATGTCATGCGGCTTATAATAATCCAAAATTTACAAAATACTAATAGACGCTCCGAATTACGAAGTATTGCCTGACTAGCAATACAGGGTCATACTATTGATATTATGTTTGTGTTTTGGTTTTCATAACCATATTCATATAACGGTTTTTATTTAGCTTTATACAACGTCATAAGACGTATTGTATGATGTTTTTACGACATTGGCTCGTATAATGATTTTTAAGGCAAACGCCTATAGTATGATTTTCGATAAGGATTTGTATAAAATGACTTTGGCTATTCTATGGCCTATTAAAATGATTTTCAGTAAAAATCTTATACTGATATTATATTGATGGATTTTATTAAACTCTATGAATTCACTCGGCGTTATCGCTGACCTTTTCTTTTAACATGTTTTATCTCAGGTACTTGAAGGTAATTCTCGGGAAGATATGTGTTGTCTATGATGTGTGTAATGTGCTATCCCGTAACACCAACTAGTCTTCCGCTGTATTGAGTTGAGTAAATTTGGGGGTGTTACACAAATTGTTCAACAATAAAAGGATAGAAATTGTCTTAGACCAACAGACTTCAAAAACCAACCCAGAACATCCATACCAAAGCTCCGACATCAATCACCTTCGATTACCTGAAACACATGCTTAAACGAGTCAACAATAATGTTGAGCGAGTTCATAGGTTTAAAAAATCACATTTGAACACAAGAAGAAAATCAATCATAATCATTTTATAGAATTGTCGTGCACACAATCTATATCAAGGCAACTCATTGTATTTAAGCTCATGACACCAAGCCCTTAACCAATTAATCACCCACGCCAAATGCCAGCATGACTAGATAAAACCATTTCCCCTCTAGGGTATTAGTTGCTAGATATATACCCAAATATCATTCGCGTAAATTATCCTTCCCAGAGGTTATTCAACGTAATGCCCTGGTCTCAGATTGGGTGGTCAACCCAATAGTAATATCATTTGAATAAGCGGATACTCCCAACTCACAACATCGAGTCAGAACATAGTTAACGGTTCATGAACTTAGGGTCTTTAGCAACAAGGTACTTAATACAATGCAAGGCAACATAGGCAACATTTGGGTCCAAACAATTAATCATGACATGTGTTCATTTATTTTTAAAGACCATGTATCCCCCTCGCGGGTATTAAAACATTTAGTACCTAGCATGAAAAGAGAGGCTACAGACTCACCTTAGTATAAGAGACCTAGCAAGATGATCGTCGATGATAGAGGATGCCTTTCAAACACGAGAACCGCAACCTATCAAATAAGGCGTGTTCCTTAATAATGACTCGACAAATAAACCATACATAAGAATATCAATCTCAAACTCATAAAACTACGACAAACTCGAGAGAAAATGACACAATTAATACTATTACACTCTTCTACACATCTACTTTATCATTCTATACTCTCGACAAAAATCTGCTGGCACATACCAAATGTACTAGCTCATTTACCTCACTTAGATTCGTCAGACGTTTATGAAACGACTTGAGGAACTAACTCACTATCTATAGAAAGTCCTCTAACAAGTTTATCAAATGAATTTACTTTTAAAGTTCCCGGCCCGACTCACCTTTGAACAACAAAAACCGGACAGTTTTACGTCATCGACTCATACAGCCGTTTTAACTCCTATAAACGACTCCATTTGCAAAACCGACACTTAGGTTTGAAAATAGACTCACCCTATAGGGTTTATACTTTTTCATCAGTCCTTGAATCATTTAGAAACTCATTCTATATTCCCCGAGATTCGATCCAAATATCGAGAACAACTATATGTCGTGCCGATACTCGTCTCCTGGTACACGAATAATCAAACTATCATAACTTCTCGCACGTTTGGAGCTAGAAGCTCTACTTTACATCAAATCGAAGATAATTGAATTATCTACAACCCTATGCTATTAGTTAAGCCTTAATGAAATAATAAGGTACCCAAAATACCCTTTTTCCTACTGATCTAATTTACCCATCAAAATCTTGCATGAAATCATGTTTTTAACCAAAATCACTCATTTTTATCATCATCCCATAACCCTAATAACAACATAACTCATCTCTAACACTTATATCATTCTCAAAATCAAAAACCCAAAATCAAAAATAAGTTTTTATTGAAAAACTAGCATGATACTCTCTTGATAATCACCAACAACACATGCATGATCACAAACTTGACCTACCAACCTTATAAAAATCAAACTCCATGCATGTAACTAAATTTAGTACCAAAATGTGCTCCTTTAAATTCTAAGAATGGGACTTGTGTTGGTTTAGCTTAGATCAAACTCAAATTTGAGTGAAAATTGATTGAAAGGGGCTAGGGGGTGACGACATGAAGAAGAAAAAGAGAGAGGAAAAGATTTTGCTAGTTTAGGTGTAACTATGAGAAAATTAGGTAGATTTTAGGCTTGTATATAGTGGTGAAGGGACCTTTCTTGTCAATTTATGATAGTTGTGGATCAAAATGAAAATAGTTAGCTAAAAAGCGGGAAATGACTATTAGTCAATTTTGAAAATATTCACGGGGCTCGAGTTTCATAAAAATACTTCTCAAAAGTTAAAACGTATCTCAAATATAATAATATCGTCTCCTGAATCGACTTAACAGGTCATTCAAAAGAAAACATCAAAACGACAAATATCGAACAACCGACAAACATCGAACAACCGATAATAAAACGTAAAATATTGGGAATCCATCGACATCACGCTTGCTAATACTCCTTATACTTATTAAATATAAAATATAAGTGTCCTAAAATCGATTTAAACTTAAAGCTCCAAAAATAAAAATCATTCAAACTCATCAAAAATTTCAAAAATAGTAGTAAAGTAAGATTAAGCAATGACTCGGTTTCAGGTTATCACAATTATTAAATCTCAAACATCAACACCACATACAACTAACTAATTCATACCAATAATCTACATCTAATGATCCCAACTCTATGAGCATCAAGTCGATATTAAACACCTATTTCCCTAAATTCCTGGAACGCTCTCTTAGTATAGAACTAATACTAACAACCTTTCCATCGGTTAACTCGATATCATAGTTAGTTATCAATCTTACTGGTTCTCTATTGATAAAGCGACTAAATCTTTACATTTCTAAAGATTCTATCTAATCTAAAATCAAACAACACACTAACATAAATAACGTCAAGTAAGAACGTACCATTTACAACGTTCAGACCTTAAGGTTTGTTAGCATCACCCATAACGTAAACTAAAGCGGCATCATTCGCATCTTGTCGATTCCCTTTCCTTGGACAATTCCCTTCCTTGTGTCCTTTCCCACCACAACGAAAATTTAACACCCCCAATTTACATTGCGCAACGGAAAATACACAATTGGGTGTTATTCACAAACTTCATTTCACAACTCTTTAAATGACCCAAAAATATTATACTTAGGAATAAATATGGAAATAATTTAAATCAATGTCTAAAACCTTCAATCCCAAGTAAAAGTTGTTTAAAATATATTAGAGTAGCGTACAGGTTCCCCTAATCTTAATCAAAACAACAAACCTTTTACCAAAATACTTTACCATTTACTCTATGTTTATGACAATAGGGAAAGAAATCTGTTTTAGACCAAACACCACAAAAAAAGCAATCCGCAATCCTTCTCCAGCAAGCTCCGCAATTCAACAAATTCAAGTATCTGAAATACATGCTTAAAATCATCAACACAAAGGTTGAGCAAGTGTATAGGTTTAACAAAACATAATTGAACACATCATAAAAATCATTCACAATTGTTTAATAGAATTGTGGCCATATAATCTATTAATCAGGCATTTCATCTTATAGTAGTAGCTATTGAATTGTATTAAGCTCATGACACCGACCCCTTAAGTTAGTCACCGACGGCAAATGCCAGCATGAATAGAAGAATTACCAGTGCCCCTACTAGGGTATCAATTGCAAGAATACCAATTCTCATTCTCGTAAAATTATCCTTCCTAGAGGTTACTCAGCGTAATGCCCTGGTCTTAGATAGGGTTGTCAGCCCAATAGTACTATTATTAGAATAAGCGGCTATTCCCAACTCACAACATCAAGTCAGAAGATAGTTAACGGCTCATGAATTTAGGACTTTCACAATTTAGGTACTTATACAATTCAATTCATCAAAGGCAACAAAGGCAACATCGGGTCCAACAATTACTCATGACATGTGTTTAATTTACTTCAAATAGCATGTATCCCCCTCGCGGGTTTTAAAATCATTTAAACAAGTAGAAAGCGAGGCTATAGACTCACCTGGAGTAATAGCAGTAGTAAGACGATATTCGACGATAGTTGATGACCGATAAACACAAAAACCGCAACCTATCAATTAAGGCGCGTTCATCAATAATAAACTTGAGTAAAATCCATACTTAGTAACACCAAACTCAAAAATCATAAAATCACAACCAACCCAAAATGAAAACAATACAAGTGACCTTTTACTCCATTCTATATGTTTATTCTATTAGTCAATTCTTTCGATAAAAATCTGTCGGTACACACCAAATGTACAAACTCTTACCCCACTTAAACACGTCAAATTTTTATGATACTAACCAGAGATGTCACTTACTATATATATAAAGACCTGTTAAAAGCTCATTAAAAGATTTTACATTTAAAGTTCCCTGCCCGACACATCTTTGAACTACAAAAACCGGACAGTTTTACGTCAACAACTCATAGTCTTTTAACTCATTTATTTTTCTCCGCTTATAAAACCGACACTCGACTTTAAAATAAACTCAACATCCTCATACTTAAAACTTAACATCAGTACTTGACACATTCCAAAATCCATTTAATAGTCCCCGAGATTCGATCCAAATATCGACAACAATTATATATTGTGACGATACTCGTCTCTCGGTACACGAATAATCAAACTAACGTAACTTTTCGCTCGTTTGGAGCTAAAAGCCCTACCTTATACCAAAACGAAGCTAAAAACATCCTCTACAACAATATCTAATTATTTCATCTCAAACTCAAACTCATATTTTCAGAAAATTAACTTTAATAATCTGTTTAAAAATATATATTTAAATATCACTCAAAATCAATTTTTCACCACAATTTAACACCATTTTTACCACTATAATCATCCTTACAGTACTACTTTCAATCATAACATTCAAAATCATCCTAGATGATCAAATCATAAAAACCTAACTCAAAAATTTCAACATGCAAACAACAAAAATGATATATAAACATATAAACTCCTACATACAACAAGAATTTAAGATAAAAACATATGATTTTCATCCAAAAATGGGTTTTTCAAAAATGTTCATGCATGTAAGAAATTTTTATATCAATATGTAGAGAATCAAGAATTAGGAATGGGTCTTCAATTTGTTTTAATAGATTTAAGCTAGATTTAAAAAAATCTAGGGTTTATGTGAGGGTGGGGGTGACGGTTTGAAGAACAAGAGAGAGAGGGGAGAGAAATTTGCATGTGGTGGTGGATTGTGTGTGTAAATGTGTGTTAATTTTCCATTTATATAGAAAACGTTTAGGGTAGTTTTTGCCAATTGTGATTCCATTGGACCAAAGTGTAAATACTTTGTTAAAAAGCGGGAAATGACTATTTGTCACTTTTAAAAATATTTACGGGTCTCGGGTTTCATAGAAATACTTCTCAAAACTTAAAACGCACACAAAATATGATATTATATAGTCCCGACACGACTTAATACGACATTAAAATAAAAACGTTAAAATATTAAACATCGACATGTTTAAAATAAAACGTAAAATTTATCGGGCATCCGTCGATATCGTCATTACTAATAATCCTAGCAACTCGTCAAAACGTAAAAATAAAATTTTCAACATCATCCAAATCAAATCACCAATCGTCATGACAATCAACCTCGTCAAAAATTTCAAAAATATACATAAAAATATAATTAAATAATGACCACGGTTTTGGGTTGTTACAGAAAATATATCACAACTCCAGGGGTACTAATTCCAGTGACTAATCCTCTAGTCCTACACTTAGCAGCTTTATGACCAGGTTGTCCACACTTACGACAAGTAGAAGGACAATTACCCACATGATATAAAGTACCGCAAACACACTTAGGATTTTTCTTGTTATCTCTAGACACAATGGCAGCATGAATCCCATAATTCCTTCCATAGTTTAAATACTGGTTTTGGTTCTGTCTTTGGTTATTGTTATTACGGTAGTCCCCACGATTCTGACCTTGATTCTGATTAGACTGAGCAGATTCCCACTTTCTCTTATTGCTTTCAACAAGGCTATCTTTCTTATCTTGCACTTTCACGTCCATTAAAGTATGCGCCATCTGAACAGCTTCATCGAAAGATTAAGGTCTTGAAGAAGTAGTCTCACCCTTGATATTACTAGACAATCCTTTAATGTATTGCTTCATCTTCTTGTGTCCATTTGGAAAAGCATCAGGACATAACAAACACAGTTCAGAGAACCTCCTAGTATAAGCAGTAATATTATCGTTTCTTAACACTAAGTTCCTCAATTCGTCTTCTAACTGTCCTAGTTCCTCTTCGGGACAAAACTTAGCAGTCAATAATCCTTTAGTCACAGTCCAGGTCCTACCATTAGCCACAACTAATCCTATAGTAGCCACTTGACAATTCCACCAACTCAGTGCATCATCCTGAATTGTAGCTGCAACAAATTTCACCTTATTAGCTTCAGAACACCCACTAATCTCAAATGTACTCTCCATCTTCTCAATCCATCTGCGCAATTCCAAAGAACCACCAGTACCACGAAACTGATTAGGACCACACTTCATAAAACTAGCATACATACATTATTTTGGAAACTTCAACACTATTAACTCCAGCACTTTGATTCCTTGCATCACGATCAGCTTCAAGTGTTCTAGCAATAGCTCGCTCGATCATAGTGTTCACAGTAGCAGTTGTTAGCTTTGGCGGCATGTTTCAAGAAACTTAGTCACGTAGCGATCTACTAATGACAGAAATATGCTTCCCCTACTCCTCTTGTGATGACAAAAGAAATAAACATTATAAGTATACACATCAAGAAAAAAGTAGGATTTCTTTATCAGGACATATCATGGATACTACATGCACGAACAACACAAACTACAATGACTCATAAATCAAATCACAAAAGAGCTAATAAAGACACATCTTATATCATGAGGGTAATTCAGATTACGTTGAGGTTTCAACAAGATAGTGGTAGTGTCTGTCACTACAATCATCTACCGAACAAACTTAAAAGATAATAAGTTTCATCGCAACGCTACGACACAATGTCTAAATAAGTTCGATCACATCATGAAAATAAAATACAAAGAAATCTATCACGCGATTAGCTCCTTAGACACCGGCTTCTCATCCTCCTTATCATTGTTGTAAGCTTCACCACACTCGTGTACCTCCCCTTCGCACTTCAAAGTCGAATCACAACGTGATGGCAGCTCACTCCCAAAGTTCAAATACTCACCTCTACATGGCACATTACTCACAAAACAAGTCTCTATACGACTTTCGACATTCCTAATCTTCCAAGCTTGACTCAGAATTGATCTAACATGAGACTCCCATTCACTCATCCTCTCAAACCTTACACTCATCCTCTCAAACCTTACCTACTCCTCTTTAAACCTCTCAATTCAAGCACTCAAATTCATCACCATCGACCTAAGGGTAGCAATCTCGTCCATCTTTCGAGCCCTAACAAACTCCAATCTCCACATACTAGATATAACCTTTGAAACAACTTTTCATTCTTCTAAAACCTCCTAATCGCACGAGTTTCAACCACATATCTATCATACATCAACCGATCAAACTTCCTCATATTCGATACAAGTCGCAAGAAATCAGTTGTCAAATCATTCATCATTTGGTCTTACTGTCCTAGACCGTCGGCGGTATATAAGGTCATTATTCAAAATTATATATATATATATATATATATATATATATATATATATATATATATATATATATATATATATATATATATATATATATATATATATATATATATATATATATATATATATATATATATATATATATATATATATATATATATATATACGTATATATATATATACATATATATATATATATATATATACATATATATATATATATATACATATATATATATATATATACATATATATATATATATATACATATATATATATATATATATATATATATATATATATATATATATATATATATATATATATATATATATATATATATATATATATATATATATATATATATATATATATATATATATATATATATATATATATATATATATATATATATATATATATATATATATATATATATATATATATATATATATATATATATATATATATATATATGCATTGTATGAAGAAAACTATGATAACAAGTACTCAATGTACTTTCAACATCATCATTACATCATCATAGTATTTAATTTATAAATACTCTAAACATCATTTCAGTTTTTAGGGATACATTTAACTATAAAACAATGCAAAACAAATAATCTTATCGGAGCCTTGCGGAGAAGTTGCGTGCTTTTGTCAACCCCGATAGTACTATCAATTGTTTAAGAGGCTATTTCCAACCCACACAATGGAAATACAATAGTTAACGGTTCATGAATTTACGGCCTTCTACAACTAGGTACTCAACACAATTCAGGCAACATTCGGGTCCAAAGGCAACATACGGGTCCAAACAATTATTCATGACTTGTGTTCCATTTATTTTCAAATAGCATGTATCCCCCTCGCGGGTTTTAAAATCATTCAAAGCAAGTACAAAGCGAAGCTATAGACTCACCTTGAGTAACAGAAGTAGCAATACGATCTTTGCCGATAGTTGATGCCCGATAAACACGAAAACCGTAACCTATCAAATAAGGTACGTTCATTAATAATAGACTCGAGTATAAACCATACATAATAACGTCAACCTAAAATTCATAGAATCACAACAAACCCAAAAGAAAACAATACAAGTGATACTATTATACTCGTCTATATGTTTACTTTATTAATCTATACTCTCGATAAAAATCTACCGACACATACCAAATGTACTAGCTCATTAACCTCACATAGATACGTCAAAAGTTTATGAAACTACTCGAGGAACTCACTTACTATCTATAGAAAGTCCTCCAAAAAGTTCATCAAAAGATTTTTCTTCTAAGACTCCCTGCCCGACACATCTTTGAATCACAAAAACCGGACAGTTTTACGTCATCGACTAATACAACCATTTTGACTTCTCTTATCAACTTTATTTACAAAACCGTCACTTAGATTTGAAAATAGACTCACAACATAGGGTTTAAATATTTAAAACATCCCTTAAATCATTTTGAAACTCATTCTATAGTCCCCGAGATTCGATCCAAATATCGACAACAACTTCAAATTGTGTCGATACTCGTCTCCCGGTACACAAATAATCAAACTATCATAACTTCTTCCTCGTTTTGAGTTAGAAGCTCTAATTTACGCCAATACGAAGATAATAAAAATATCCATAATCTTATCACATTGGTTTAACCTTTTTCAAAACATAAGACCTCCAAAAACAGCATTGAACCCACTGCCCTAATTTACCTTCTAAAATCTCACATAAAATCATACTTTTGATCAATTCTAACCACTTTTCTCATCATCCTAATCCCCTAGCATCAAAACATATCAATCCTAACACTATTATATATCATAAAAATAAAATCCCAAAAATCAAAATTAAGTTTCTTCACAAAAACAACATGATCTAAGCTAGATCATAACTAGATAAACACATGCATACTCACACCAACCCTATTTCATAACCAAAATAAAAAACTTGTTGCATGTTGGAAAATTTAGTACCAATAGAATCCACTTTTGATTTTAGAGATGGGTCTTATTTTATTTTTCTCAAAATCAAGCTAAATGTGAATATCAAATGGTGTTTTTGGTGTGTATAGCTCACGGCTATGGTGAAAGAAAAAGATAGATGAGATGAAATTTTGGTTAAAGTTGTTTACAATGTGTTTTTAGTTAGGTGGAGAGTTTATATATGGTGGGTTGAAGGGTTAGTTTTGCCAATATTGCATAGTTTTGGACCAAAATGCAATAAAATAGTTTAAACGGTAGAAAATGTATATTAGTCAATTTTGAAAATATTTACGAGACTCGGGTTTCATAAAAATCTTTCTCAAAAGTTAAAACGCACTCAAATATGATATTAATATAGTCCCAGCACGACTTAATACGCAATTAAAATTAAAAACGTCAAAAATATAAACATCGAAACAACAAATAATAAAACGTAAAATTTTGGGCATCCGTCGACATCATAATCACTAATAATCCTCGCAATTAGTAAAAAGGTAAAAATAAGGCCTCCAGCATCGGTTTTAAATTAAAGCACCAAATGTCATAGCATTCAGTCTCATAAAAAAATTTCAAACATATTCGTAATATATGATTAAATAATGACCTCGGGTTCGGGTTATCACAACTCAGCCGTTTCATTTTCCATGCGGCAGGTATTAAGTAGGAGACTGAGTTGTGAGAGTATGGGCTTACTTTGAGTCACCCGAGAGTTCAATAAACTTTATGTCTTTTAATGATTTGATAATTTTTCATTTTGAACCCCGTTGTTTTGGGGATTTATGTTATTAAGATATTACTTTGAGTATTTTGGATTTTATTAAAAGTTTCATTTTAGCCCTTTTGAAATATGATGTATCTGATGTGACCCCATAGTAGTAGCACTTTGTCTCTTTTTGGAGCGAGGTGTTACAATTTACGTAATGTATTACAGTTATACGTTTGTCATGAACAAAACCCGAAGAGATTAAATCGACCAAACATCGTAATGTTTGCACAAACAATATGCCCCTTTTTGACGATGACAAACAAGTAAATCGTAACCCATATTAAAATGTATAAGTTACTCATTTACACTTACTTCTCCCCCTCTTGTCGAATCAAAAAGGTAGTCGACGTCTTGAAGAAGAGAAGAATCAACACCGAGAGAGCACACATCCAAAATGGTAGTCATCGATTGCACGTCATTAGAAGAAGAGAAGAATTAACGCCAATAGAACTTGCATCTGAAAGGTAGTCTTCATTTGTAGAAGAGGATGATCAACTTAGAGAGAGCTTGCATCCAAAAATCTATTCTTTCCTTGTAATCGTCGGTTGAGAGGCGAAAATCCAAACTGTAGAACCATCATCCAAAGATATTGAGCTTGCGTCAACCTAGTGAAGTCTTCAATCACCATAAGTTAACCAGCTCCATGCATAATAATATGCTAATCTTCGAGAACCCATAATTTATTACTTGCAAGATGTTCAATGAATGCAATTTAAGTGAGTGAACGATCGAAAATATAATGAGTTGAACTCTTGAAAATGCTCCCCCTTGATATGAACTCTCCCTTGGTTGAGACATCATCAAAGCAAGAATATTGACGAGCTACAAAATGGGTTAGAGGTGTCCTACAAAACAAAGTTAGTGGAAAAGAGCATATATACATCAATGTCATCCAAACGGAATTATCTTTAAACAACTCGAGTACAAAGAGAGGGACTCAAGATGAAGCTAAAACAATCTTAACTTTTTTAGAAGTTTCAAAAGTTTGACAAGTTAAGAAAAATAAGTGGGATATTAGATAGAAAAGAGAACCCAACTTATTTTGGTGACACCAAAAATATATAAAAAGGACTAAGAGAAGAAAGAGATGTCCAAATTGTAAAAAAAAATTGTCGAGAGGACATACTCTACTTTAATATCTTGGCAAGAATACCAGACTAAAGAGAGTATGACATGGACAATAAAATAATTCCACATAGTTAAAAAGAGAGGAAGAATGACTATGATGGACAAGAAAACGAGGACGATAAACCGTCGTTTGCACAAACAATGACAAGCATTGAAGAAATAAGTGTGCACGCGATGCTATCAATCCAAAAAAAATGTCAAAGGAGAGGATTTTGACAATCTCATTTCACAATTGGTAGAAATAAATATAGAAAAGAAACATCCATACCAATTGTAATGATAATATGTTAAAGGGTTAAAAACCTAGAATTTTTAGAATCACCCAAATCAATTGTAAATTTTAACCGCAATCAACTCTCAACAAAGAAGTTAAGGATAAATTCACAAGATAATTCAAGAATTCTATACCCTAGAAGATAATAGTGAAATCTTGAAAGAAAACGAGAGAAGAAACTCAAAGAGGTTCAAGAAAACATGATAGAGATAACACAAAATCTAACACATAATCAAGTAAGCACATAGGATAAATCATGCAAAGCCTAATGTAATCATAGAAGAAGGATATACATTAAGAGAAGATCCTAGTTAATGCCTATATGAAACAAAAAGAAGATGGTGATTTTCTTAACAATCAACAAAGTAAAACCTAACTCAACTAAGCATTCAAAATCAAGGAAAGAGTTCCATCAGTCCTAGACCTAAATGCAAGTAGGTTTAAGCATGTAGATATAAGCATGTAAGCATACACATGGAAGCATAAACATGTAAGCATAAGCATGTAAACATAAGCATGTAAGCATAAGCATGTAAGCATAAGCATGTAAGCATACGCATGTAAGCATAAGCATGTAAGCATATGTAAGCACATAGGTTTGAGCATGTAGGAGCAATTAAGAAAGCATCAAAACACTAATCATAGAGATTAATGTGCAATGCTAAATGTAATCTAGAGACTTATGTAGAAAAGGCAAGCCTAATAGTCTACAATAAACCAATGTAGAGAAGGTGTACTATTAACACATATGACACTCAAGAAACAAGATTACTTAAAAAGAGAAGACTTAGTAAAGCATGTTAGCACTTAGCATTTAAGGACATGCATGAGTTAGACACATCTAAGAGATATTATACCGGAATTGCTAGACAAAGACAAAACCTTTATTATAGGCAAGCATTCAGTAACTAAGCAATTAAGCATATAGCATAAGGATAAACAAGAAGATATAAGCAAGTAGCATACAAGCAAGTTATCTTTCTAGATATCACAAATCAAGCTACATGTAGTGTAAATATCCAAGGATAATCCTAATTCTTATTATTTTAAGAAAAGGCCTCAAAATAATAGAAAAGAAAGAAACACAATAACAACAAGATCCAAGACACATAGATAAATCGTGTTGAAAATCATGAAAAGAAATACAAGTACATAAAGATCATAAAAAGATTTATGAAACGCTAACCTATAACTTATGCATAATTCTAATCCTAGTTACACTAGAATTCTAATATTTGCTTAAATTGGATGTATTATTAACAAAAAACACACATGCTTAATTAGAAGACAAGGTGGTAGTGGAATTTGATGGAGAAGGCTTGGTGATAATCTTGTAATTCAACTCATAATAGATATGAGACATGACAAGATGTTGATATTGACAACAAAGACAATGTGTTCCATGATCCATGACATTATCATGTGATGGAGGAAGAAGACAAAAGGTAAGAGGTGGAAAAGGAGAGTTTACAAAATCAATTTCCTTAGAAGGAGAAGAGATATTATTTGTGTGTTCTTTGGCGGAAAATCAAGGCTTTTATTTGGTGAATAAGACATTTTGCTTTGGTGTGAAGGAGATGCAAAAATACTTAGGGTTAAGTAGAGAAAGCACAAGATATTTTAGGAGAGGTCAAAGGTTTGAAACAAATATTTCATAGAATGTTGGAACACTTTTGAAGTTTCAAGAAACCCGAATTTGAGAGCTTCTGCTCGCAGTTCTTTATCTCTGCTTGCGGTTCGATAAAGATATTGAGCAGTGGGATATTTAAAGAACCGCCCACAAAAGGTGTGTTTTTGGGGGATAAGGGAATTTTTCCAATTCAAAAATCTTAATGTTCTAGTCTAACTTATCATAAAGTTATGCTAAAGAGAAATAAAAACTAGAACACACACAAAGGAAAAACACATAGGTTCAATTAGCATGTAGGAAGAAAGCTAAGAAAAACCTAATGGCTAGAAAATAAAAAGACTCCTAATGACATACAAAGTTCATCTAAGTAAACTATAATTATCATATTTAGAAAGAGACATTTAATCAATTTAGAGAATGATCATGAGACTATCACTAGAGGTGATCAATTAAGGCTAAGCACGACCATTTTTACGAGTTATCCATTAACTCGACTTCTCACATTAAAGTAATTTAACCATTAGGTCAAATTGAGTTTCTAGTGCAATAGATTCTCTAGTAGTCATGGGAAATGCTTGCTTCTATTCTCTCCCCTCGAGCCGAAAAGAAATGTGAAGGATAAAGAACTGGAAAGGCTGCAAAAGTGGAATCATTTCTTTATTGGTGATAGTTATTCGATTCCAACATATCTTTCTTCCTTGTCTCAGTAATCAACATAAGAGTAGCGAGAGCAGGGCGTAAGCATTAGTTCTTTCTTGCATTTTGTCGTTGATCATGCTGAAATCGCTAGTTTTGACCCCCTCAAGTTAGACAAAATGTAATTCCTACATTTGCGTAATGAAGTATAGCAAGGATGAAATATGTATAACCACGCTATGCAAGACCTAATGAGGTCTGAGAATGCACCATTGCATATCTTGACAATATAGTCTAGTTAAGGTTATTTAGCTTAATAGATCTTGAGGCCAATAACAATGAATTGCATAAACAAAGTTTATACAATTTGTTAGAACACTCTTGATTGGTCTTTTGGAAATGACACATTTACCAATTACATTGCAATGTAAATTATTTGATTATTTCGGATGAAACATCCAAGTTGTCAAACCGACTCCATTGTGTATTATAAGAAATTATTAAAAAAAATTGTCTAATTAATTTAACAAGTAGATTCAATATAACATTATCAACAAAAGTGTTAGTTATGATCCAACGTTTATTATTAAGAGTCCACATACGTATCAACACTAAAAAATATGTCAATTAGATTCGATAATGATATCAATCATAATTTGAATAATGAGTTCATATATATTGGAAATCTTTCTTGATTCTCACAAACACTCCTTTTAGAGAAAATAGCTAAGATTTTCAAAGATTAGATTTGACAAGCTCATAAGGCTTTCAAACCAAAGAGTGTTAATAAACACGATGAGGTATACAATATGTTTATATAACATATGTAAACCTAGAGATGTTGGTTCTATATGCAATACACAAAGAATGTTGCAAACAAAATGCAAGAAATCTAGCATAAATCCTAATTAGGAAAAACTAGATATTAACAAATACCAAGCAAGGCACAAGAGATTAGACATATAAGAAAATATACTACAAATAGTAAAGAACACTCAATAATGTCTACACAAAATTATAACACACAAGGAAACAAACATAAACAATTAGCTTAACACATAAAAGCATTTGTCCATGTTTTGAGTGTTAGATACAACAAAGTATGCATAGCTTCATTTCACTTGAAAATAGTTTTCAACTCATTTCAAAATTTAATTAGGTTTAACACTTTGTAAATATATCAATTTTCAATGATATGTCAACAAAAGATGTCCAACTTAATATAAAAGAGTAAAACATAAGTTTTACGAGAAACCGAGACTCAATACTTTGGACAAAGTATATAACTTAGAAAACATCCAAATTATAAAGTTTTAATAAAGGTTTGGAAGTAGTATTAAAAGAAAAAGGACCCAATTATGTTCGGAATGATGGGTGGCACGACTTATACGGACTTACAGTTGATTTTATAGGATTTTTTCAAAGATTGCAAAAATTTGTGTCAGACTGACCGCGGTTCGTTATTGATAACGAACCTCAGGGAACAATTAAGGATCCGTGGTCAGTGGACAAAAAATGAGTTTTTGACCAAAATCATTTGGTAACTTTTTGGAAGGACTTAGGACTGTAAAAAATCATTTTAGACACATACAACTCGTATTTTAGAGTTAATTAGGACACAAAGGATTTTATACTTCCAAACATGAAAAGATTTATTATCAAGCTATTATACGAAGTTTATCTAACACCAAAACTTGTACCAATGAAACAATAAAACAAATTTCATATGTAATCACTCTTCATGGATAATTTGATACAAAGATCGTCTCTTATTTTAAAAACCCGTTTCCATTTTTAAAAATCATTTCCATTTTTAAAAACCATTTGTTTTAAAAATGAGAGAAAAGATGGATCCAAGCTTTAAAGCACAATATACTTTAAAGATCTTGAATAGCCTCGCTCTGATACTAATCGTATAAACTAGAAGGGGAGAGGGGTTGAATAGTTTCTAATTAATTTTCAAAACATTTTCGTTTAATCCACTGACCATGGTTCATTAATTGTGACCGCGGTTCTTTATCAATAAAGCACTGCCGGTTCATATAAGGAACCACCAACAGTGGACGTAGAAACATTGTTAATTTGAAACCTTAACATTGTTCTTTATGTGAGCTACAAAGTGATACACATGATCACTTGTTTATCGAGTGCCCATTCTCGAAGAAAGTTTGGGATACTGTGAAAATGTATGGAGATTTGGGTTCATCTAACCACATTATCAATCAGATCACTGAGGTCTTGCACCTTCTTGCCAAACAGAAGTCGTCCAGGAGTGTCATTGCTAAGATCATATTGGCGGCTTCGTCTTATTTTATTTGGCAGGAACGGAACAGTAGGCTTTTTAAGAAGGAAAAGAACTGTGTCTCAAGTGGTGGAATGTATTTAACTAATGTTCGTTTAAAGCTCATGTCTTGCTGTTTCAAGAGATCAGCTAATGGTTTAATGTTTGCTAGTCTTTGGAGGCTTCCTGAGTCTATTTTCTCTAGATGAGCGTTAAGTGGTTTTTACTCATTGATGTAATAGCTTTTGTGTTAAGTTATTTTTCTCATGGCATGTCGTGAGATTGAGTGGTTCGAGCTTGTGGTTGAGGTTAATGTGGTATTTCAGCCACATTCATTGTACTTATTGGTTTTTTGGGATTAATATATTTTTTACCGGGGAGAGTCCCCTAATAAATGGGTTTTTGCATAGCATTTGTGTACTCGATATCGTTCTCGTTATCTTATCACATTGATCACAGTTAATGGTGGAATAGTCGGTGTTGGTCACTAAAAGGGGGGGCTTGAGATTATCTATTTCTATTAAAATAACAAGTTAACAAAACTAGGATAAGAGACTTAAACAAAATATCAAACAGATTTAAGTAATTAAAAACTAATTTAAAAGTAATTTTGAATAAAATGATAAAAGACAATTTTTAATTACACTCAACAAAAAGTTAAACCTCGAATAAAAATAAATTTTAAGACTCTAATATTAAACTAAGACAAAACACGTTTTAAAATAATACTAAGTAAAAATGCGAGAAAAGTTAAATTTGAAACTTAAAGTCTAAAACTAGGGTCAGATCACACTTGGATCGTAACCCAGATCGTGGCCACAGATCGCAAGGAGCGATCGCAACCAAGTGAGCTTAAGTTTGGATTGTACCCACGATCGCAACTAGTGGATCACAGTGACGATCGTACTCCTCGATCGTACTCCATGATTGTACTCACGATCGTAACCAAGGATCGTGGATTGGATCGTGACAGCCAATCGCACCCTGGATTGCAGTCTTCGATCGTACCCTAGATCGCAACAAGTGGATCGCATTATAGATCGTAGAGTGTGATCACAGTGGACGATCGTACTTGGTGATCGAAGTAATGGATCGCAAGTAGAAACCCTAGGGGTTTATGGGATCACAGTTACTTGATCGGACTGGGTACTTAATGCAGGTTCAATGGTATTTAAAAAGCAATAACCAAAAATGAATGAGCACAAATTAACAAAGACGAATAAACACTTATTGAAATCTTAACCAAATGAAAACAAGCATAAATTTAAAAACTTCTAAGACACGAAATAAGCAAACTTTATAAATCAAACTCTAAAAAGTCTAAACTTTTAAGAAAACTTAAAAGACAATAAGCTAGATACGAAATAAGCCAAAAAGCATAACAAGCTTAAAGCTTAAATCGTATAAAAACTTAGATAGGAATAAAAAGATAAACTTTTTAATCAATCAAACATCAAGATTAAACACGATGCATAAATATTTTGAATCAAAGATAAATCAAAATCAAGAAAGGTTGAAGAAGATTAAAGATGAAAAGCTTAAAGTTGAACTTGTAGATTAATGATTCCAAAATACAAGATTAAATTAAAGCTTAAACATGAAAGAAAGAAAAGATGAAATTCTAGTGAGAGAAAGTTAAACACTTTCTCTCTCTAAAATTTAGAACTACAAAGGAAAAATAAAATAGTCTTATAATTTTCTTCTTTAATTAGACTTAGTTCTTCGACTTCATTAAACTTACGTCTTTAGACTTTTTCTTCGATAGATCTTCAGAATAGGCCTTGGACTATCGTTCTTTTTGCACTCTTGATCTTTTGACTTTGTCTTTTCTCGCTTTCTTCGATAAAAGCCCGTGATAGCCCGTGTTTTCTTCCTTTTTCATATTTTTATCCTGAAACACAATAAAAACACAAATCACGCATAATTCCGACTTTTACGACATAAAATACACGTTTTGGTCTTGTAATTATTGGAAATAAGTGGTAAATGGATAAGTGTTTTCACACTTATTAAATCCCCTACACTTGACCATTGCAATGCCCTCATGCAATGCATTAATTTCAAAGCACAGATTACATTTCTCATCATAATTAACCCACCTTGGCCTTTATTAAATACTAGATATTAAGGAAACTAAAAAGATAGAAATATATACAAAACAAGGAAAGGAATCAAAGACTTACATTAGGGTTTTGGTTGTCATGAATGTTTATCATTCTCAAGTTTCACGTTCCCCACACCAAGCTTATAAACGAGATCATTGTTATTATAAGTTAGCAAACTAATACGAACTCATGTGGCCCAATTATTTACTTAGACTCCCTTATTCCTAGGTGTATCTCTTATACTTTATGATTGTCTTGAATGATCACGAGGATACATTGTTTGACTTATTTCGATAGTTTATTTAGGCTGAAAATAAATTCGGACGATTTAATCAATAGTTAGCTAAAGGACAAAATCTTTTAAAACTGCTTCTCGGGACCTCTTAAAGTTCATATATTGGCATAACTCGCTTCACGATTTGAGACCTTTCTCGGACCGATATTTGGCTGCGACTTCATACTTTGAATCTTTGAGAGATGTTCTTGAAATTATGGTCTTCTCCTCATAATAGGAATTTCTTCACTTGAAGTTTTTGAGAGATTCTTCAGTTTTGGACCACGACTTCTTCATTTTTCTCCAATCTTTATTTTTGATTTTGATATACAACGATCCGCCTCCTTTTATGACTTGGATCTATTTATCCTCATACCTTGTTAGGGCCTTTTTGGATAGACTTCTCCATGATTTTAGGGGAGTATTTGCTTTTTGTCGTGTGTCTCGATCCTTCATATTGATTTTTGATAAATGATTCTTCACATAACTTTGGATATTTAGCAACAAAATGTAGATCTCATGCCTTGTTAGGACCTTTTCGGACTCGCCTATCTTCGCATCCCGCTTGAATAAGTTATGCCTTGGATATGAACTCTAATTAACACCGAGCAACTTTTAAACGATCTTGGGCTAGAAGCTAAGTAACTTTTCAAATCGTACAACCTTATTTATTGCAATTAAATTTATTAGCAAGTGATGGGAGAAAAAGATTATAATCAACTCACATAAATTCATGAAAGAATACCAAACTTATAACTGAGTCTATCATCTCTCGTTCTCGACAATTTAAAATCTCAAAGAATGAGACTCGTGGATGCTTATCCAATTAAATCAAAGTTTTGGGTTTTCAAGTCATCTATAGGATCTTGCAACTTCTTAGACTTTTTCAAGTTTAGAATTCGCATTTTAAAGTTCCCTTGATAAACGACTTTCTAGGATCAATTATAGGAACTTGCGAAAAGTTCTTGTTCTTAACCCGTGAGAGTTAAGACATTCACGTTTTAAAGTTCCCTATATAAAAGCCTAGCAAAACTTGACTTAAACACGTTAAGGATACTAGCTAGAGTAAACTTAGATAAGTAAACTCGGGTTGAGTCAAAATATTCATGACGTTTGAAAATTTAAAACCACTTTATTTAAACTTTATTTTAGCAAAGAAAGTAAATAACGATAACAAAGGAAAAACTACTAGGCCAAAATAGATAAAAAAATTTGAAAAATGTCAAAAAAGTAGATTTTCCGGTTATAATGAGGACAAATTAATGGAAAAGCCCACTTACTTCGATAGAAGTCCCCCTACAATTGATATAAACATTGTTCTCAAGGTTTAAGCATGTGGGAGTAAACTCCCCTACACTTAGGACATTGTGCACTTTGTTTAAATCTTGCTAAGGAAAGGACAACTATAGTGATTTCAATGTCAACATATAAGATATGAAATATTGAATCACGACAGTTTAGGATAGAACCGGGAAGACGGGTACACGGGATCACGGTTCGTCAAATGTCATCAAAAGTGCTCTTTGAAGCTTTAATTCCTACACATAATAAGAAAGAAAACAACAAACACCTACGGGGCTCCCCCTACACTTATTATGAAAACAGTAAAGGATAGATCAACGGGCTGCCTCCCGAGAAGCGCTTGTTTTTGTTAAACAAGTCACGAGCCTGACTCGACCCAGAACTAATTCAAGGGAAACGTGGTGAGGGATGGAATCATCTCATGAGAGATGTCCTCACCAAAGTACAACTTCACACGTTGTCCATTCACTTTAAAATTAGGCCCATTTGGCTGAGAAAGCTCAATGGTGCCACAAGGGAAGACTTTGGCGACGGTGAATGGACCAGACCAACGGCTCTTAAGCTTGCCCAAAAAATTTTTCAACCGAGAGTTAAAGAGTAAAACTTGATCACCAACGTGAAACTCTCGGTTCTTAATCCTTGCATCATGAATGATCTTGGTTTTCTCCTTGTAGATCAATGAATTCTAATAAGTATCATTCCTTAGTTCATTTATCTCATTGAGTTGAATCTTCCGAAGATCACCGGCTTTGTTGATATCAAAATTAGCCCACTTCAAGGCCCAATACGCCTTATGTTCCAGCTCAATAGGGAGGTGGCATGCCTTCCCATACACAAGACGATATGGAGTGCAACCAATAGGTGTCTTATAGGCGGTACGGAAAGCCCACAAAGCATCATCTAACTTATCGGCCCACGAGGCACGATGCTCTCCCACAGTTCGCTCTAATATTCTCTTCAATCCACAGTTAGAAATCTTTGCTTGACCATTTGTTTGGGGATGATAAGCGGTGGAAAGACGGTGATTGACAACATACTTAACCATGACTCGAGCAAATTGATCATTGCAAAAATGAGTCCCGCGGTCACTGATGATAGCACGAGGAATACCAAATCGAGAAAAAAGTTGTTTCAAGAAGTTCACAACCACCCTCGCATCGTTTGTAGGGAGAGCCTTTGCTTCAACCCATTTAGATACGTATTCAACGGCTACGAGGATGTACTTGTTCCCTTTGGATGATGGAAATGGCCCCATAAAGTCGATACCCCATACGTCAAAGATTTCACATTCTTGTATGAAATTTTGAGGCATCTCATCTTTATGTGTGATATTTCCTTGGCGTTGGCAAGCATCACAATGTTTAACCATTTCATGAGCGTCATGATAAATGGAGGGCCAATAGAATCCAGAGTCGAACACTTTCTTCGCAGTGTAATTAGGACCAAAGTGACCACCGGTGGGTCCTTTGTGGCAAGCGTCAAGGATTAATAGAGTTGCCGGCCCATCAACACACCGACGAATGACAAGATCCGCACATTGTTTGAAAAGGTAAGGTTCCTCCCAAAAATAGTGCTTAATGTCTTTAAAGAACTTTTTCTTTTGTTGGGACATTAACCCTTCCTTGATAATTCCACCCGCCAAATAGTTTGCATTGTCCGTAAACCATGGGGTTTCATCAAGATTGGAGTTAATAGACATCAAGGCCTCAAGGGGAAAAGAGTCATTAATCTCTTGATTTGGGAGCTCCCCTTGATAAGGATCCTCGAGTCTACTAAGATGATCCGCGACTAGGTTTTCCGCTCCCTTTTTATCACGAATTTCAATTTTGAATTCTTGAAGGATTAAAAACCAACGAAGAAGTCTTGGTTTGGGATCTTGTTTTGTTAACAAGTAATTCAATGCGGAATGGTCGGTATAGACAATGGTGGTGGAAAGAACAAGATAGGGGCGAAATTTTTCAAATGCATACACTATAGCTAAAAGCTCTTTTTCGGTAGTGGTATAATGCAATTGAGCCCCCGTCATTGTGTTGCTAGCATAATGGATTGGTTGGAAGTGTTTGTTCACTCTTTGTCCCAAAACCTCTCAAATAGAAATGTTGCTAGCATCACACATCAATTCAAAAGGTAACTCCCAATTAGGGGTAACCAAGACAGGTGCCTTAGTTAGTTTATCCTTAAGAAGATTGAAAGATTCAATACACTCTTTTGAGGTGGGTCATCGGGCGAGCAATTTTAGAAAAATCTTGAATGAATCGACGATAGAAGCCCGCATGACCAAAAAAACTTCTCACACCCTTCACGGTTGAGGGTGGAGGCAATTTAGCAATCACATCGACTTTAGCACGGTCGACTTCAAGACCGGCTTTGGAGATTTTATGTCCAAGAACAATGCCTTCTTTTACCATGAAATGGCATTTTTCCCAATTAAGAACGAGACGAGTGTCTTCACACCTTTTGTGCATACGTTCAAAATTGGCAAGGCAAGTAGAGAAAGAATCACCACAGACCGAGAAATCATCCATAAAGACTTCCATAATTTCTTCAACCATGTCATGGAAGATAGCCATCATACACCTTTGGAAAGTCCCGGGAGCATTGCATAAGCCGAAAGGCATTCTTTTGTAAGCAAATGTTCCATAAAGACAAGTGAATGTGGTTTTCTCTTGGTCTTTAGGATCGATGGGACTTTGAAAATACACGGAGAAACCGTCTAAGAAGCAAAAGTAATCATTACCCGCTAAACGGTCGAGCATTTGATCCATGAAAGGAAGAGGGAAATGATCCTTGCGGGTGGCATCATTGAGCTTGCGATAGTCTATGCAAACTCGCCAACCCGTGACAAGTCGAGTAGGAATCAACTCGTTGTTTTCATTGGGAACAACGGTTATTCCGCCTTTCTTAGGTACACAATGGACAGGACTAACCCATGGCGAATCCGAAATAGGGTAAATCATTCCGGCATCTAGAAGTTTGATAACCTCTTTCTTGATGGTGTCATGAATTATAGGATTAACCCTTCTTTGGCTTTGGATTGAGGGTTTAAAGTCGTCTTCTATGAGAATTTTATGAGTACAAAAGTTCGGATCAATTCCGCGGATATCGGAAATTTTCCAAGCAATTGCTTTATTATGATTCTTCAGCACGTCGATAAGTCGAGATTTTTCTTCTTCTTTCAAGTACTTTGCGATGCTGACGGGTAACTTCTTATTGTCTTCAAGGAAAATGTATTCGAGATGAGACGGTAGATTCTTAAGCTCTAAATCCGGAGGATTTTCGATGGAAGGCGTAGTCAAATTCGGATCATCGATAGAGATTTCCTTAGGAGACTGTACCACCCCCAAATTTACACAATTCAATACAGCGGAAGACTCGTGGGTGTTACGGGATAGCACATTACTCACATCATAGACAACGCATAAAAATCGCGTCGTTTATTAATAAAGCATTTCCATTCATAAATATCAAATTTACATAGGTCCCAAGTCATTGTATTTCATATACGTTTTACAAAGAATTTGAATGGAAATTATTATTTAGGTGCGGGCCATGAATTCTTGTTGTCTTCCCGAGAATTACCTTCAAGTACCTGAGACAAAACATGTTAAAAGAAAAGGTCAGCGTTAACGCCGAGTGAATTCATAGAGTTTAATAAAATCCATCAATATAACATCGGTATAAAATTATTACCGAAAATCATTTTTGTACAAATCATTGTAATAGGCCATAAAATAGCCAAATTCATTTTATACAAATCCTTATCAAAAATCATAATATAGGCATTTGCCTTCAAAATCATTATACGAGCCAGTGTCGTAAAAATATCATACAATACGTCTTATGACGTTGTATAAAGTTAAATAAAAACTGTTATATGAATATGGTTATGTAAAACCAAAACGCGATCATAAAATCAATAATAAGATCCTGTATTGCTAGACAGGCAATATATCGTTATTCAATGCGTATAGCAGTATTTCGTTAATTAGATAATTATAAGCCGCATGACATTGTTACCTTACTACAACAAACAACGAGTAGCTAGCCCGAAACTCAATTTGCCCATCTAAATTAGCGTGTCGTCACAATAATCACGCTTATGTAAATCTTCTCATACATAAATTCGCTTACCAATCAATGTGGCACGACGGGGATCAACCGTCAAGGCGCGAACTGGGGTAATCGTCCCCAAATAGTACTATTATATGCATAAGAGTCTACCAAATCCCGGTAGTTCACAATTCATGCTAATGGGACTTTTAGTGACATAACCTAACTTTAATAATCCATTTCATTTCATCTATCGGGTCGATTAATCATTCATCGGGTCATACAATCATTCGGGTCCAAATCAATAAACAAACAATCGGGACAACTAGTGTCCTATTTCATAAAAACTAACATGTTATCTCCCTCGCGGGTTTATAAAACATTTCATAAAAACATTTAAAAGAGTGCGAGGCTATAAACTCACATTGATGTGGGAAAGCGGGTTATCGGCAATTCGGATGTACGGTACGTGCTTCAATCACGGAAACCTAGACAAATAATACTCGTCTTAGACTTTTGTCCAATGACTTTATCAAAATAACAATTATGTATACATATGATGATTTTATATATATGATGATCAAGTGGGTTTATATATTCTCATCTACTCCTTTTAGTATTATGTGTTGATAACTTTTATACTAGTTTACTAGTTTTACCTATTTACATGTTTTAGGTCCAATAAGCCTATTAGAAGTCCATTAACTTGTATTAATCCATTTTATACTTTATTATCAGTACTATAATTTACATGTTGGGCCCAAGTGGGTTAAGCCCAATAAGTAATTTTTATAAGTATTTAACTTATTTAGTTAAATTATTAGTCCAAATATGCTAACTTAACTCGTTAATGTCCGTATGTCATATAGTTCGTGTTTTATCGGTTTTTACTTGTATTAGGTACTGATATATCAGTATATGACTTTTAAAAACTTTACATTAGACGGGTTTGATCGTCTAAGTTTTAATTGGCGAAAAACGTTAATTTTACGGTAATAGCCGAAAAAGTCATAAAAATCATGTTTATAGTTTTTATAACTTATAAATCTTATTCAACTACTATTTTTATAAAGTGTCCATTTATTTAACCTTATACATATTTATATAAATGAAATTTGTAAGTTAGTGGGTTTCAATTCATATTTTATACTATATTAGTTTGAGTGCTTATATAATACTATTAAACATTAATTCTTCAAAATCTGATTTTTAGTTTCATCTTCACCATTTTTATCATATCTTGAGTTCTATAAGAAGATAGAAGCTCATTTTTGGATGGTCTAAACTTCATATTATGTGCTACACATAAGTTAGTTATAGCTACTGCTCAATCCATGTCTAACTATCCTTAACAGTCCCTACAAAACAGACTATTCAGATTGGTACACTCATCTTGTTTTGATCATATTTCACTCATTTTGATGATTCCATTGCATGGCCAACTCTCACATGTGTATGACATCTAACACTTACTGTATATTGATTCCACTTTACTATTTTATCAGTTTAACATTTGGTTACTTACTGTTTTTATACAGCCATCATATTTAGCAAGATTTTAACCATTTTACATGTGGTTTTCCATCTTTTTACCCATGGTTATCAACACTAAATCCCCACATAATATTTTTAATCATCATTCATCATCATATACATATACATTAATAAATAAATTACAAGATTACATAATCAAAATAACAAGAGGATAGGAAGAAACAATCTCTATACCACCAATAGTGATGAAAAGATGAGGTTTATGAAGAACAAGACTTGGTTTTAGGTAACCAATCTTATGAGATATCAACACCACTTCTAGGATCACCAAGTATTTGTAGACTCCTTGTGAAATCATCCCTTGATCTTCATGAAAACTCCTTGAGAAATCAGCCCCAAACTCCCTTGAAAACTCCTTTTCACATGTTAAGATCACATCCAATCTTCATCTTTTTAAGTAACTGTCAACATATTTTGATTATAGCTTGAGTTCATGGTTAAATTTTTTATGAGTGGGGTGATTTATGGTGATATGGGACGGACATGAGAGAATAGAGAGAGAGATTGTGTGTATTTTCCTTGTTTGCATGTAGAAAAGTGGTTTATGGAAGCTAGTTTTTGTGTTGAATGGTTTTGGTGAAAACTAAGGACAAGTGTCCTTAGTTTTATACAACTTTGACACATAAGGTGTGTTGGTGGCTTAAGCTTTGCCACCCATTTGTGGGGTGAGGCAAGTGTAAACGTGTCTCATCCCACTAATTTACCAGGTACTTGTCGATTCTAGTTTCCTCGATTTGCGTGCACTCGGGTCGTTTTACAAAAAATGTTTTTATAAATTATGAATTAACGACACAAAACAAATCTAATAAAAATTGTCTCATCAAAAACGGAGTTCGAAAACGTAAATACGTAATCCTAGGGTTTCCGGTTTAGTCGTAAAGGACGTTAAATTATGCTCGTAAGTCCTAATCTCTTCTCGTAAATTTGTGAGTTTATGAGCCAACACAAATTTAAAATTCCAAAATAATATTCACGGATAAATTTATTTCCTGAAGTGTCGGACTGTCACCAAAAAAGGTGTATGTAAACGTAAGCACGTAACGTAGAGTCGTCCGGTGTAGACGTAGTCGATGCTACTTCAAGACATAAACCCAAATTTCTTCCAATAAATGAGTGAGTTCATAATATAACATTAAAATAATGTATTCAAATAACAATTGAGAATAAAATATCAACCATAAATTGACGGATTGTCACAACATTTACCCCTAAACAGGATCTTTGTCCTTAAAGATCATCTTATCTTACTACTCGCTTCTAATATAGTTAAAGCCATGTGGGTATTTCCTCCACATTCGGTCTTTTCTCACAAGTGTAATACATTACAATACGCGAGTTTCATCAAACATAACTACGGGAATAAGATCAGACTTAATGTTGACTTACTTTCTCTATCCATGATGTTCACGGGTTTTTGATGAATGCAACTTTTCGCCGATCTAAACTTTATCAAGAAGCAATCAGATTTTCACTTGATAGACATTTTATCAAGTTCAATATACGACACATAATTCACGTAGCCCTTGAAGTCCTAGGGTAGATCCAGCTTATATGCCTTTCAAACCAATCTTTTACATCATCTCAATGGTCCCATACAATGGGGACTTATATCCCATGATCTTTCAGATCATCAATTCATTTTTCCATGGTTAAAATTTTTGGCATAACTTCGCTACCCATATGGCACTTCAAGATCTACATTTCATATTCAAATGAGCTCCTGCCCACTACCAACAGTCAATAATCAGACCCTAATTTCAACAATCATTTCAGGTCTCGCGGGTCGAGTATTTTGTAAGGTTAGGTTCGCCATCATAGGAAACCTTAAACCTAAAAGACATGTCCAACTCACAATGGGTGTATGTCGGGTGTCTTCATCCCAACTCCTGCTTACAGATGCTCTAATATATATCCTCACAAGATTCAATCTTGATCCTAATACGATAATTATCAATGATAATCTTTCCAAAGGAAAACGATTATACGGTTTATTACCAAAGGTAAATCATTCAAGCACAAAACATCACTTATAGTATTTTATATCGTTACTTTACCTCGTCCCTTCGATTGGGGTCGTAAACAGTACTCTCATCAAGATTCATTCTCAATGACATCTGAGCAAATCTCTAGAAATTCGATGCGAAGCGAGGATCTTGATAGAAATGATCGATACAGGCACACTATGTTTACACAACTCCTTTAAATACAAAGAGTCAATTTCTTCATCAAGAATCTATCATTAACATGAATGATATTAGCAGATTTGGTCAGTCTGTCGACGATGACCCAAATCGAAGAAAATTCAGATAATGACCTTTGCAATAGTTAGACGTTTACTAATGTATGAGGCGATGTCTGCCTTCATAATTTGCCATCAGTACAACTTCTTCAGATCAAGATACATTTAGTCAGAAATGACATGAATAGAATACTTATACTTACGGGATTCCAACATGACTATATCTCACAATCCTCCATATTTAGACATTCACAAGTGGCCTTTTAATCATTTATCGCCATCGGCTTCTCAATTCTAATGGTTCACATTAGCCGCGAACCCTTTTTATTATCTATATTATCCTTTCTACATAATGTGTTAGTATCTACATTCACTTTTCCTGATGAAATAATTATCACAACCACAATTCACTCAAAAATTCTTTCTTCATATTTTCTAAGTTTTAGTTTCGTCTCAACTATCATTTTTATCAGTTTTGCTCAATCCCGCGTCTAAAGCGTCGATAATTATTACAAGTAATTAAATAATAAATAATTAATTTTTATGAAACGTAAACGTAAGAAGTTATAAATTTTCTCGGTTCGTCCAATTATAGGAAAATGTTCAAAAGAATAAATTTGAATTTAATTAACACGATTTTTGGTTATTTACCGAATATAATTAATAAGATTCGTAAATATTTGAAAAATCTTTGTTTATACTTTGGTCAAAGTTTTCTTAGTTAAAAGCAAAAATTGTCGTTTTAATTTCAAGTCATGATATAAATGGTTTTCCTCAATCCTTCTTAAGTTGTCTTAAGGTATGCAAAAACATTTACCCCTAAACAGGAGTTTAGTTAAATGTTTTGATTATAAGGGAATGATTCCTTAAAAATTCATTTGATAAAACATTTGTCAAAACATATTTGCACTTTCTTTTTGGTAAAACCCAAAGTCTTAAATGGCTCTAATTTTTGAAGAGTCAATATTTTCCATTATCTATTAATTATACATTTATTGTAAAGGATTAAGTCATTAATCACATGTTAATTATTCAAGGTACATGTCTTCATTGTTCGGCCAATTCAGGGCAGTCTATAAATAATTATTAATTCCTTCTTATTCTTATAAACAAACAAATGGTCCTTAATGATCACAAGCATGAATTTATCAAATTACAGGCTACACATGTGCATTGGTCAATCCAAACGACATAACATGAAACTCATAATGTTCATTACAAGTTCTGGATGTAGTGATTGGAATAGATAATCTTCTTTGCGGACGCGAAGTTGATGATAACCATGTCGTGGATCAAATCTTCGGATATACACTAGAACCTTGTAAATGATCGAACAAATCTATCATCTTAGGTAGTGGATGTAGATTTTAATCGTCAATTTACTTAGTTCACGGTAATTAATAAATATAAGGAATGATAATACCATAGCTCTTCATAATGACGAGCTTGGTAGAATAAAATCTTTCTCCGACAACTCTCTCAGTTGTACGGTAATTCTTTTAATCTAGATGGTGCTGACGTACAGTGCACATGCCACAAGTGCAGCACCGGGAATATAATCAATACCAATTTCATCTTGCCTTAATGGCAAAAGTCTAGGTAATTTACCAACAAATACCTTCTAAAGTTTCAGATAACAGAAACATCTTTTACTAAATTCATATTAGGTTCTTTCTAGATTATAATATCTATGACTAATTCTCAACCATTCACGGTAAAATTTCAAGTCCAAATGCAGGATATGGTCATCCATCAAGAATTATTTAGATCACTTTTAATAATCAACATCTTATCATTTAGTGGAATTCTACTCGAGTTCCCATCAATTAAGACAATGTCGTCATGTTATAATCAATCAATCCATTCTACTGGCACTATTAACTTTCCAGTTTCATTGTCGTCGATAAGATGTGAATTTCTCAAAAGACTAATAACAACTCATAATCCTTCACAGTTCAAGGATATCTGGAGACACAACTATCATCAAAAGAGTAAGGTTAACGCATAATTTACGCGAGAGAATTTCAAGTCAGATACAGACGAAAACACTAACGAATATGAATATATCCCATGTTTTCATGATTCGAGTACGCATTCAAAAGCTCCTCGGATCGTTACCCAGGTCATTCAAATGAAATCAAATCAAAAGAAATGATAGGAACGTCGATACATCCAGTCGGGTATCAACACTCGGTAATCAGATACTTTTCCTAAGAATCTCACTACGGGAGAATTGGACAAGAAAGGAATATCAATTGTGAAATAAGACAAATTCCACAGATGAGTAAATTCGACTCAGAAGAATAAATGGTACGGGCACATATGTAGGTGTCCCTATCAATATGTCCCTATTTTTCACTTCTTGCAGATCTCATAAAAATTTATCTTTCACAATCTTCAAAGAAAATTTAGTGTTTATTAATAATTTAATGGTGACTACTAATCAGCCTTGCATAGTCCATTTCAAATTGTATGTAGGCGCGCAACTATATACAATTTCAAGATTAACGATGCAATACTCAGTTCGTCAAAATTTTATCATCATGTTTATAATAAAAACATTTTCATGCTTAATTCTTAAATAAGAATCAATAATAAATTTACAAAAATTTTCTTCGTTATGAAAACAATTAAGTTTTCCAAGGTGTTTTATAAACAACTTCATTTCGATAACGATTATTTACAAGTCTCACTTTAAATAATCCGTATGGTGATGAAAACCCAATTTTTCTCAAGGGATACTGTTTTAACTTATAAAAACAATTAGTGATCTGCAAAAGAGTGATGAAAAGTTTTTCACCAAGAACTAACTACAACATGATAGGAGATGAGCTTAGCCAAATAATCATGAGTTTCATGACCTTGATGGCGCTCAAAAAGATTAATCCACAACGTAACTCAAACAGAGATGAGTACTTGCTCAATAGGTGCATCACTAATGCGAACATTAGGATGAAGCAATAAAACATAGATAACATCGATACATGTAGGATTTAGCAATCAATTGTAGTCTTTTTGTTAATCACAAACAAATCAAAATTGTAACGTAACACATTATGTGTCACTATGTCATACAATTCCAAGAACTCATCCTACCAACTGATGTCTCAGTTGAGTTAGGGATTATTTTTAAAAGATACCACAATGAATACTAATCTACAAGAGTCATTAGGTTTTCCACCTGTCCTGGAAGATCCATCGGTCCGGATTTAGAAGAAGATTTCTTCAATTTATTTCTTGAACACTGGGCATCCTCGTTAGTGGACAATGGCTTAGGAACAACCCTTAACACAAACTAACAATCATTTAAAACCTAATAATTCCATCACAGAACTTAACGACTTCCTCTTAACAATCTCATATTCCATTCAAGTTAAATTATACTTTATTCAAGTTTCAACCAACTTATATTCAATGCGATATCCTACCTCATTTTCCAATACTTTCAATCTTATTCTTAGACCTTCAAAGTGCAATAAAAGCTCGATATGAACAACACTTAATTTACAATCCTATAGCTCTTACAACAATAATCATCAAATGAGTCACTAGTATAGAATGACTCGCACATTCAATTAGACTTCTCTGAAAGGTATTAGTGGCATGAGGCCTTTGGGTAATGGTTCTAATGACAGCCTCAAGTGCAACATTCCCCCTTTCGATTTCAAATTTAAGAATTGGGTGACAACGAATTGGATGACACCTTTCCAGGTGGTAACGTTTTATCAAACTCCACTCTATAAGGAAAGATCGTCATGACACCGATATCAGTTTTAATCTCGCCAATTCTTCTTCAGTATCACAATCAACTAATATCTACATTTCTACGAATATCAACCATTTTGTTGGGATCATAAATATCCACAACTTGGTTTAGATCTAGGATAGCTAGTATTCCTACGAGAATAGCTTCGATTAATTTACTAGGGGATTTAGGGTTCCTTGTGACAATCTACATCGTATAAATACCTCGTATAAATATCAAAATAATCATCAAACAATCATGTAATAAAATTACATCATATATATATATATATATATATATATATATATATATATATATATATATATATATATATATATATATATATATATATATATATATATATATATATATATATATATATATAATCCAAGTTATATATATATATTAAAATAACGCTTCTCAGTCTGGCCTTGTCGGTAACTCGGGAATTCTTCGGCAACGTTATAGTCAAAAGATTTTTAGACATTTTTAGAAAAATGTTTATAGTTAAAAGAATTTTGAAATGTTTTATTCAAAACCTTAGTTTTAAAAATATTTCGTTCTCTATAACGAGAGCTCTGGTACCAAACTGTAACACCCCCAAATTTACTCAATTCAATACATCGGAAGACTCGTTGGTGTTACGGGATAGCACATTACTCACATCATAGACACCGCATAAAAATCGCGTCGTTTATTAATAAAGCATTTCCATTCATAAATATCAAATTTACATAGGTCCCAAGTCATTGTATTTCATACAAGTTTTACAAAGAATTTGAATGGAAATTATTATTTAGGTGCGGGCCATGAATTCTTGTTGTCTTCCCGAGAATTACCTTCAAGTACCTGAGACAAAACATGTTAAAAGAAAAGGTCAGCGATAACGCCGAGTGAATTCATAGAGTTTAATAAAATCCATCAATATAACATCGGTATAAAATTATTACCGAAAATCATTTTTGTACAAATCATTGTAATAGGCCATAAAATTGCCAAAGTCATTTTATACAAATCCTTATCAAAAATCATAATATAGGCATTTGCCTTCAAAATCATTATACGAGCCAGTGTCGTAAAAACATCATACAATACGTCTTATGACGTTGTATAAAGTTAAATAAAAACCGTTATATGAATATGGTTATGTAAAACCAAAACACGATCATAAAATCAATAATAAGACCATGTATTGCTAGTCAGGCAATATATCGTTATTCAATGCGTATAGCAGTATTTCGTTAATTGGATTATTATAAGCCGCATGACTTTGTTACCTTACTACAACAAACAATGGGTAGCTAGCCCGAAACTCAATTTGCCCATCTAAATTAGCGTGTCGTCACAATAATCACGCTTGTGTAAATCTTCTCATACATAAATTCGCTTACCAATCAATGTGGCACGACGGGGATCAACCGTTAAGGCGCGAACTGGGGTGATCGTCCCCAAATAGTACTATTATATGCATAAGCGTCTACCAAATCCCGGTAGTTCACAATTCATGCTAATGGGTCTTTTAGTGACATAACCTAACTTTAATAATCCATTTCATTTCATCAATCGGGTCATTTAATCATTCATCGGGTCATACAATCATTCGGGTCCAAATCAATAAACAAACAATCGGGACAACTAGTGTCCTATTTCATAAAAACTAACATGTTATCTCCCTCGCGGGTTTATAAAACATTTCATAAAAACATTTAAAAGAGTGCGAGGCTATGAACTCACATTGATGTGGGAAAGCGGGTTATCAGTAATTCGGATGTACGGTACGTGCTTCAATCACGGAAACCTAGACAAATAATACTCGTCTTAGACTTTTGTCCAATGACTTTATCAAAATAACAATTATGTATACATATTATGATTTTATATATATGATGATCAAGTGGGTTTATATATTCTCATCTATTCCTTTTAGTGTTATGTGTTGATAACTTTTATACTAGTTTACTAGTTTTACCTATTTACATGTTTTAGGTCCAATAAGCCTATTAGATGTCCATTAACTTGTATTAATTCATTTTATACTTTTATTATCAGTATTATAATTTACATGTTGGGCCCAAGTGGGTTAAGCCTAATAAGTAATTTTATAAGTGTTTAACTTATTTAGTTAAATTATTTGTCCAAATATGCTAACTTAACTCATTAATGTCCGTATGTCATATAGTTCGGGTTTTATCGGTTTTTACTTGTATTAGGTACTGATATATCAGTATATGACTTTTAAAAACTTTACATTAGACGGGTTTGATCGTCTAAGTTTTAATTGGCGAAAAACGTTAATTTTACGGTAATAGCCGAAAAAGTCATAAAAATCATGTTTATAGTTTTTATAACTTATAAATCTTATTCAACTACTATTTTTATAAAGTGTCAATTTATTTAACCTTAAACATATTTATATAAATGAAATATGTAAGTTAGTGGGTTTTAATTCACATTTTATACTATATTAGTTTGAGTGCTTATATAATACTATTAAACATTAATTCTTCAAAATCTGATTTTTAGTTTCATCTTCACCATTTTTATCATATCTTGAGTTCTATAAGGAGATAGAAGCTCATTTTTGGATGGCATAAACTTCATATTATGTGCTACAGATAAGTTAGGTATAGCTACTGCTCATTCCATGTCTAACTATCCTTAACAGTCACTACAAAACAGACTATTCAGATTGGTACACTCATCTTGTTTTGATCATATCTCACTCATTTTGATGATTCCATTGCATTACCAACTCTCACATGTGTATGACATCTAAAAATTACTGTATATTTATTCCACTTTACTATTTATCAGTTTAACATTTGGTTACTTACTGTTTTTATACAGCCATCATATTTAGCAAGATTTTTACCATTTTACATGTGGTTTTCCATCTTTTTACCCATGTTTATCAACACTAAATCCCCACATAATATTTTTAATCATCATTCATCATCATATACATATACATTAATAAATAAATTACAAGATTACATAATCAAAATAACAAGAGGATAGGAAGAAACAATCTCTATATCACCAATAGTGATGAAAAGATGAGGTTTATGATGAACAAGACTTGGTTTTAGGTAACCAATCTTATGAGATATCAACACCACTTCTAGGATCACCAAGTTTTTGTAGACTCCTTGTGAAATCATCCCTTGATCTTCATGAAAACTCCTTGAGAAATCAGCCCCAAACTCCCTTGAAAACTCCTTTTCACATGTTAAGATCACCTCCAATCTTCATCTTTTTAAGTAACTATCAACATATCTTGGTTATAGCTTGAGTTCATGGTTAAATTTTTGATGAGTGGGGTGATTTATGGTGATATGGGACGGACATGGGAGAATAGAGAGAGGGATTGTGTATATTTTCCTTGTTTGCATGTAGAAAAGTGGTTTATGGAAGCTAGTTTTTGTGTTGAATGGTTTTGGTGAAAACTAAGGACAAGTGTCCTTAGTTTTATACAACTTTGACACATAAGGTGTGTTGGTGGCTTAAGCTTTCCCACCCATTTGTGGGGTGAGGCAAGTGTAAACTTGTCTCATCCCACTAATTTACCGGGTACTTCTTGATTCTAGTTTCCTCGATTTGCGTGCCCTCGGGTCGTTTTACGAAAAACGTTTTTATAAACTATGAATCAACGACACAAAACGAATCTAATAAAAATTGTCTCATCAAAAACGGAGTTCAAAAACGTAAATACGTAATCCTAGGGTTTCCGGTTTAGTCGTAAAGGACGTTAAATTATGCTCGTAAGTCCTAATCTCATCTCGTAAATTTGTGAGTTTATGAGCCAACACAAATTTAAAATTCGAAAATAATATTCACGGATAAATTTATTTCCTGAAGTGTCGGACTGTCACCAAAAACGGTGTATGTAAACGTAAGCACGTAACGTAGAGTCCTCCGGTTTAGACGTAGTCGATGCTACTTCAAGACATAAACCCAAATTTCTTCCAATAAATGAGTGAGTTCATAATATAACATTAAAATAATGTTTTCAAATAATAATTGAGAATAAAATATCAATCATAAATTGACAGATTGTCACGGAGACGGTGGAGAAATATTGTCTTCATTGAGAAGTTTCTCAGTGGTACGAATGTCTTCATCCTAATCGGTGGAAGAATCGTCATATTGTAAGTCCACATCCCCCAAAGTTGCTTCAAATTCTTTCAAAAGGAAATCACTTTCTCCAAATGGAGTCAGTGAGGGAGCAATAGAGGCAACGGTCTCAACAATGGGTAGAGAAGAAGAACCACTTTTACAAGCGTCTTTGAAATGCTCTTCACAAGCATCATCAAGAACGTCAATGAAATTATCGCTCTCGTGTTCATAAGGTTATTTAGAAAGTTTACCCATGTTGAAGACGATTTTATCGTCACCAACTCTCATGATTAATTCGCCCGCGGCTACATCAATGAGAGTGCGACCGATCCTCAAAAATGGACGTCCAACGATTAATGCAACACGGGGATCCATCTTGTAGTCAACGACAACAAAATCCGCCAGAAAGGTGAAATTGTCGACACTGACGAAGACATCTTTGGCTATCCCCACCGGATAAGCAACCGTACGGTTAGCTAATTCCAATGTCATTCGTGTGGGGACTAGCTCGGGTAGAGATAATTGTTTCCAAACACTTAACGGCATTAAGTTTATACTAGCACCTAGATCGGCTAGGGGAATACAATTCTCTACCCCGGGGAAGTTACAAGGAATGAGAAAACGACCCGGATCATCAAGTATGGTTGGTAATTTCCTTAAGAGCACTGCGGAGAAATTCTCATTAAGTTGGGTGATGAGATGGCATTTATACATGATCTCATCGTTCTTTTTTAGGCTTTAAATATACAAAGATGTCATAAAATACCATATATATGCTTGTGTTTGTTTACTTGTGTATTTTAGGTATGGATATTGTGAAAAAGACAAAAGATCACAAGTTACAAGGAAAAACGGACACGAGAAACGAAGCCGTACAAAGAACCGGGCCCTAATCATGGAATTCTCAACAAAATACCTTGAAGACTTGAAGACAAACAAGATTGATCCTCATTTATTGAAGAAATGACACTTAAAACCCTTGTATATTAATAATTACAAGTTTGGTCCCTTAAGTTTGTCAAAATTACACAAAAGGTCCTTCAACTTTGAAGAAATGGCAAGAATAGTCCCTCAACAAATCAAAATTGCCAATAATGGTCCCTCATAAAGTCAAAGATGCAATGAAGACCTTTGAAGATCAAGAATGTTCAAAATCAGTCCTTGAAATATCTCAAAATGGCAAAAAGAACCCTTGAAAACCCTTTTGAAAAGTTATGTGCCAAATTTGCCAAATGGTGAAAGTTGATACAAGCTTAAATGGGCGCTGATGGACTTTTTACCACAAATGCAAAAAGAAAGGAAAGACAAGGGCTGAACTTGTGCAAATGAAACATTTAAACATATTTTTGCGCCAAACAACTTCCCACTCTACCAAATCCGGATCAAAGACTTTACTATTCACCCCAAGAACCCAGTTACCATCTCACTTAAAACAAAGGGTAAAAACAAATTACCCAGGCACACGTTTGATTCACACATGCAGAAACCTATCCCACACACAAAACCCTCATCTCCACTCACTATGGACCCCACCCCAATACCCTTTCCACCAATCAGATTTGAACTTGGCCTCCAAGCTTAGCCACGTGTCAAGATCAACAGCTGAGAGCCTTTGCTTGATCACAAAGCTAAAATGAACGTGTAGGATCATTTTGGGCAGCTCAACAACAACAAATGTACTCAAGGACTTAGGGCATTTAGGGAATTTCACATCTAGGGTTTATGAACAGTGTAGCCTTGGCATTTGCCTATAAAAAGACTCCTCAACATGTTAGAGAGCTTTTGTTCCAGATTTTAGCTTTTAATCTTTGTAATTCCTTTTTATGAAATAAAATTTGATTTTCAGAAATTTTGAGAAATCTTGTTCTTGTTTATAAAAGTTTGGTGTTTGAGAAGCTAAAATCTGAGTTCCATTTATATGTTTGAAGGTTTTTGAGGCAAGGTTTTAAGTGATAAAACTTGTGCATCAAAAATCAGATAGTCCTTGTTTATTTGATCTCACCCTTGTGTGTGTTCATCTTAGCAGCATTGGAAGCTGGTACTTGTTTTGCTAGTACCTCAGCTCAAACAATCCAGGGCCTGGATGTAGGTCTTGGAGGTTTACACCTTCTTCCCTTTTCATTTTCTCTTTAATTTTCTGAATATTTGTGATTTTTGTGGATTTGTGCTTGAATCTGTGTTATTGTGGATGTTTATTGTTGATTTGGCTTTGTTTGATGTTAATGAGGTGTTATTGATCTGATTTGTGGGTTGAATCTTAATGATCCTTTGAAAATTTGTGAAAATAAGTTTTAAAAGGGTGTTTGGGATTACTGCATAAGTTGGATTTGAGGTTTGTTAAGTGCTTGTGTGTTGTATGCAAGTATTGGTATATGTTATTTGGGAGTATTTGTGCATCTGTTTGCAGGTTTTGTGGTCTTAAACACATTGATTCATAGATTGGCTATAAAATCTTCATAACTTGGTAAAATTGGCTAGGATTTTGAGGACACCTAGATCTAAGCATAGGTTAAGGGTAACAAGTGCTAAATCATAGCTAATCACACCAGGGTAGAGGGATTTGAGGCTTGAAATTTGATCAAGTGTCAAGTATATCAGCAAACTTGTTTCTGCATATGTTCTTTGTTCATCAGTAACTTTTTGTGCTTTGATCTTGCTATTTACTTTGATTCAGTGTTTGATTCTTGTTGCTTTGTGTTTATTGTTAGTTTATATAGCTTGTGTGTGCATCTGGTTAAGTTTGGTTGGCTTATTTTGCTGAAATCTGCTTATTAAGTGCTTAACTGCTTATTTGCATATCTGGAGCATATCTGGTGACTGTTTGGCTTATTGTGGCTTATTGTGTGGATCATTTTGTGATTTAATTGTTGCTATTGACTCCTTGTGGTTCACTGATCACAAGGGTGCCTTTGTTTCCAATTGAATCAAACCAGAACTCTCATATAAGCTTGGTCAATTAGTCAAAGCAGTGGGAACTCCTTTCCCCTGCTGGTTGCCACTGATAGTGCATTTTTGGTGTCAGCTTATCAATAAGCTATAATAGCATTTGGGTGGTTGACTTTTAGGTTTGACTAGAAAACCAAGTCCTTTGACTTTTACATAAGTTCATTTGTGCTTATTCTGGCTTATTTCTTGTGCTTATTGGATTTTTGTTGATTGATATTGCTTATTGAGTCCATTTGAAAGCTTTTGCAAGTTGAATCAGCTTCTGAGGTTGAGTATTTCTCAAAAACGACTATTTTGTCGTTTTGTGGAATTTTGCTTTTCTATTTTCTGGCTTATTGAGTGAGCTTATTGAAAATTTCTTTTGACAGATCTCTTAAGCATCCAAAAAGAGGGTTGTGTGTCAAATTAGAGCTTATGGCATTAGCTTATGGCTTAATGGGCTGAAAAGCCCAATAAGAATAAGCTTTGTGTTCAATAAGCTGTGATAAGCACATTTTCAGCTTTTGGGCCTTTAGAGTTTTGTTCTTAGAATTAAATTTTATGTCAGATAGAGCTTTTCCAAGTCAATTGGGCCAAGTTTGACTTTTGGGCCCAAAAGCCCATTTAGGTTGACTGAATTTGGATTTGGCCCATTTGAGGGCCCATTAGGGGTATTTTGGTAATTTCACGTTCATTTTCTGATTATTTAGGTTAAAATAAACTAGTTTGCAAGTTTTTAGAATTTTTTATAATTTTTGGATTTTTAATATTATTTTATTATTATTTTATTATTATTTTTAAAATTTCTCTTTTTCCAACTTTTTACATTTTTCTTAGGTTAAATACATTAAAATAGGATTTTAGCAACTTTTAGAATAATTTTATCACTTATAGATTAATTTTTATAATTATTTTAAGTTTTAATAGTTTTTAATTCATTTTAAATAGTTTTATTTAGTTTTAAAATTCCTTAAAATAGTTTTTAATCATTTTAGGTCATTTTAGAGGTTTATCAATTGAAAAATATTAATTTGGGCTTTTTAATAATTTATTTGATTTTTAGGGCTTTAATTAGCATTTAAAAATTGAATATTTAATTATTTAAAAGGTTTGAAAAAGTTTTGATTATTGGTAAACTCTTAGTTTATTATTTTTAATTTTTGGGGAATTTTTGGTAATTTTTAGAATTTATTTTAATTTTGGTGATTTTTTAGTCTCTACGTTTTAACTTTCTAATAGTGATTTTGCGTTAATTTTTATTTTTACGACTTCGTCATTTTCTCTTCTAATCCCCTTCTAAACCAATCATTAATCACAAACATTTGGCAAGTTTTTCACACACATATACCTCCTTGGGAAACGAACTTACACACCATTAAGGGTCATTAGTGTTGATTTTTTCCTAAAGTCATCACTCAATACTTACCGCTTTTACGCCTTTTTCCTAAAGGGTGTAATTTACAACAATCACTTTGGCGCCGCTGCCGGGGAGGTGTGTCGTGATTAATTTGCATTGTTGTTTTTAATATTAACCAAATAGTATTTGTATTAGTAGAACTCTACTAATACGTATTATCGGTTTTCTTGGTTTTTCTTGTACAAATATTATTACTATATTGTATTAAGTATCACAATAAATTTACAATATCTCCAAAAGTGTGAAAACACAACTTTAATTGGGATTTGATCTCCTAATTATTGTATTCGAATCTCAAACAAAAAGAAAGGCAAAAATAGATAAATACTTTCGTGAAGCTCGATTTTGAAAAATACAAACTATAAGGTGGGTATAAGGCGGGTATTATATTATATACCCTAAGGAAAAAGGCTCTTAAGTGCTTCGCGCCGCCTCATTTCCCCGCTTGCTTGTGAGTATTTTAAGATTGAAGGCTAATCGAGGGTTTTGCCGCCCAAAGTATTATTACGTATACTATATTTGCTTGGTTTTCTTTGTGATTAAACCCTCTTGAACAATTTGGTTTTCACCAAAGTTCTAAAGTCATTAGAAGACGTTCACTCCACGTGATCGTTTTCATTCCTTTGAGGCTTCTTTAATCAAGAGTTTGATTCGATGAGAGATTTTGTAGATTGTTGTCTACGAAGATACACCAAAATCCAAAAAAATTAAATATCATCAAAAACACAAAAAAAATTGAAAATTCACAAAACACCCAAAAAGAATCTTCTTTGCTCACCTCCCATTCTTCGTGAAGTTTATGATCACTCGTAATCAAGCAAAACGAGCTCGTAAACGACTTCAAAATCAAGCCAATCAAGAGACGTTGATTGTTGAAGAACCTCCAATTGTTGAACCTATTGTAGAACAAGAAGTCGTCATGGCTAATCGTACTATGATGGAGTTGCTACAAGCACCCACCGAGGGTTTTGGAGAGGCTATTGTAATTCCCGCCATCCTTGCGGAGAATTTCGAGATTAAGACGGGTTTAATGTCGATGTTGCAAGCAAATAAGTTTAGAGGTCATGAGAAAGACAACCCGCATTACCACATTAGGAATTTCAACCGTCTCACCGCCACTAGCAAATTTAAGGATGTTCCACATGACGCCATTAAGATGATGTTGTTTCCATACTCGTTGGATGGACCCGCAAAAATTTGGCTCGAGAAAGAACCACCAAATTCTATTTTGACATGGGCCGATCTCGTTTCTAAGTTTGTGAACAAGTTTTTTCCACCATCTAAAACAACACACTTAAAAAATGAGATTTCACGATTTGTGCAACGTAATAATGAGAGTTTTTCAATGGCATGGGAACGATTTAAAGAGATGTTACATGAATGTCCACACCATGATTTTACGGAATTGCATCAAGTGGATACTTTTTATAATGGGCTTAATGATCATGAACGAGATTATTTGAATGCCGCCGCGGGTGGTAATTTTTTGTGCAAGACGACAAATGAGGCTTTACAAATCATTGAAAATAGATCTAAGGTTTATAACCCTCGTAACACACCGAGTGTTGCCAATATGGGTTCGTCATCTTCGTCACAATCGTCTCGTAGCATTAACGCCTTACATGATGAAGCTAATGAGGAAAATCGGTTTTTTGATAGATTTGCTAATCTAATGTCCCATTGGAAGGCTCAAGAAGCTTCCAATTCCGCTTCGGTTAAAGCGGTTGCTAAGAGTTGTTTATCTTGTGGGGGAGCTCATGATCTTTCCGAGTGCATTACCGCGGATGGTAACACTTCGAGTGCTTATGTAGCAACGGGAACTTACAACCAAAACGGTCAAGGTTCCCGCCAAAATCAAGCTCCACCAAACCAAAATGTTAACAATTATCGAAACAACAACCAAGGTAATTACCAAGGCAACACACGCAATTACAACAAAGGGAATTATCAAAGTGGGAATGGACAAATCTCTAATCAAAACCAAAACCGTGATTTTCAAAACACTACACAAGGTTTTCAAAATGCTCACACTAAAAATTTGCAAGGAGAATTTTTGGATTATGCAAAAGCAAATGATGCTAAATTTGATAACATGCAACGTGAGATGATTAGCTTAAGATCCGAGTTGAAAAACGAGCTTAAAAATGAACTTGCTAATGAACTAAAAACTCATGCAAACAAAATGGAAGGAAATGTCCAACGTCTTCAACAAAACCAACAAAAGATGGAATTAGGACAACATGAGATTAAGCAAGAGTTATTAAAAGCGGATGCTAGGCAATTAAAATTTGAGGACCGAATGGCTAAGATGTTTGAAGCGATCATGTGTAAGCCCTCTTCTTCGGGTGGTCTTCCTAGTGTTACCATTGCAAACCCGAAGGGAGAAATGAAGGTTATTACTACACGAAGTGGTAAAACTTTCAAGGAACCAATCTCTCGTACAAGTACTTCTAAGTAGAAGGAAATCGAGAAAGAACCCGAGGTGATGGTCGAAAAGGAGCATATTACAATCCCACGAAGTACCGCTCATACCACACCTACGATTGAACCAATACCAATTGTGGAACCCGAGTTTCCAAGGCCGTTGCCTAATGACCAACCCACACCACCTTTACCCTACCCTTCGAGACGAAACAAAGAAAACTTGCAAGAACGTAACAAACAACAAATCGAGCTTTTTATAAAAATGTTTCAACAAGTGCATTTTGATGTGAGTTTAGCCGACGCGTTGTTATATATGCCTCGTTTCGCTTCCACTTTTAAAAGTATGATGAGCGATAAGGAAAAGCTTTCAAAGCTTGCTAATTGTTCTTCGGTTTATCTTAACCGCATACCGGAAAAAGTTGGTGATCCCGGAAAGTTTCTCATTCCTTGTGATATACAAGATATGAAAGAATGCCTCGCCTTGGCCGATCTTGGTGCGAGCATTAATTTGATGCCATTTTCCATTTGGAAATCGCTTTCGCTTCCGGATCTCATTCCTTCGAACATGTCCATCGAGATGGCCGATCATTCTACGATTATGGCATGTGGAGTAGCCGAAGATGTTTTCGTGAAAGTGGGGAAGTTCTACTATCCCGTCGATTTTATAGTAGTTGACATCCCCGCGGATCCTCAAGTTCCTCTAATTTTGGGACGATCATTTTTGGACACTTCGAGATCGCTTATCGATGTTCATGCGAGAACTATCACTTTGAGATTCAACGAAGAGGAACTTGTTACAAACGCTACTCAAAACTCAAAACCTTCTCATGTTTATGCAATCGCTACCATCAATCACATTGACATCGTTGATGTGGTTTGCGATGAGTTTTCACAAGAAGTGTTAGGTTTTTCCGATAGCTCGTCAAGTGGCAATCCCACTATTTTGGATCCTATTCTTGCTAATTCCACACCAAATCTCACTCCATTCCAAGGAGGCGATCTCACTTCAAATGAAATCGACAATGAAGATGAGGTGTTGATTAGTGATGATACTTCTATTCCACCATTTCTTTCGCCGATGGAAGTTATGAGTGTTGAACCAAAATCTTCAATCGAGGAACCACCTATCCTCGAATTGAAAGATCTTCCTTCTCACCTTGAATACGCATTCTTGGAAGGTGATGACAAGTTGCCGGTTATTATCGCAAAAGGTCTTGCTAATGATGAAAAAACCGAGCTCTTGAAAGTTCTTAAGGCTCATAAAGGGGCAATTGCGTGGAAAATATCCGACATTAAGGGTATTGACCCAAAATTTTGTACTCACAAGATTTTAATGGAGGAGGACTACAAACCCGCAATTCAAAGTCAAAGAAGGGTGAATCCCAAAATTCACGATGTCATTAAAAAGGAGGTCCTTAAACTCCTTGACGCGGGAATGATTTATCCTATATCCGATAGCCCATGGGTGAGCCCAATCCATTGTGTCCCTAAAAAGGGAGGAATGACCATTGTGCCCAATGAAAACAACGAGTTAATTCCCACTCGTGTTGTGACCGGTTGGAGGGTGTGTATTGACTACCGAAAGTTAAATGACGCCACTCGTAAAGACCACTTTCCTTTGCCCTTCATGGATCAAATGTTGGAGCGACTTGCGGGAAATGAATTCTATTGCTTTTTAGATGGTTTTTCCGGTTACTTTCAAATCCCTATTGACCCTCGTGATCAAGAGAAGACTACGTTTACGTGTCCTTATGGAACGTTCGCTTATCGTAGGATGCCTTTCGGACTTTGTAATGCACCCGGTACGTTTCAACGGTGTATGATGGCGATTTTTCACGATATGATCGAGAAGTCGATGGAAGTTTTTATGGATGACTTCTCGGTGTTTGGTAATTCGTTCACGTCATGTTTATCTAATCTCGAACAAATGTTAAAACGTTGTGAAGAAACCAATCTTGTGCTTAATTGGGAGAAATGTCATTTCATGTGTAAACAAGGAATCGTCTTAGGACATAAGGTGTCAAACGCGGGGATTGAGGTCGATAAAGCTAAGGTAGACGTCATCGCCAAGTTACCTCATCCCAAAACTGTTAAAGGAGTTAGGAGTTTCCTAGGCCACGTGGGCTTTTATCGTCGTTTCATCAAGGATTTTTCGAAGATTTCTCGTCCTATGACACACCTTCTCGAGAAGGATGCTCCTTTTAACTTTAATGAGGATTGTGTTAAGGCTTTCGAGACTCTAAAAAGGAAACTTACCGAAGCTCCCATTCTTGTTGCTCCTAATTGGGAATTACCCTTTGAAATCATGTGCGATGCAAGTGATTATGCTATAGGGGCCGTCTTAGAGCAACGTTATGACAAGCATTTTCGTCCTATCCACTATGCTAGTAAGACGATGACCGAGGCTCAATTAAAGTACACCACAACGGAAAAGGAATTCCTTGCCGTGGTCTATGCTTTTGAGAAATTCCGACCTTATCTCGTCTTGACTAAAAGCATTGTGTATACCGACCATTCGGCTATCAAGTATCTCTTAGCTAAGCAAGATGCTAAGCCGAGATTGCTTCGTTGGATGCTCCTCCTCCAAGAATTTGATGTCACCGTGCTTGACAAAAAAGGAGCCGAGAATCTAGCGGCCGATCATCTCTCTCGTCTAGAAGATCCTCACAAAGATGTTTTCGAGAACAAGGAAGTTACCGAAACATTTCCTCTTGAGACTCTCGGTGTAGTGAATTCTAAAGACACCACCCCATGGTTTGCCGACATTGCAAATTACCATGCGGGCAATTTCATAATCAAGGGTATGACGACACAACAAAAACAAAAATTCTTTCGTGACGTCAAGTTCTATTTTTGGGACGACCCTTATCTCTTTCGGATTTTTGCGGATCAACTCGTTCGACGTTGTGTGTTTGGTGCCGAAGCTTCTAATATCCTTAGAGCTTGTCACGAGGGACCCACGGGTGGTCACCACGGTGCTAATTTCACGGCTAAGAAAGTGTTCGATGCCGGTTTCTTTTGGCCTTCTATCTATCGTGATGCACACGCACTTGTGAAGTCGTGTGATTCGTGCCAACGTCAAGGAAAATCGTCTCAACGTGATGAAATGCCACAAAACATAATTCAAGTGTGTGAGATTTTCGACATATGGGGAATAGACTTTATGGGGCCGTTCCCATCGTCTCATGGCAACAAATATATCCTCGTCGCGGTGGACTACCTTTCTAAGTGGGTGGAAGCTAAGGCTTTGCCTACTAATGATGCTCGTGTGGTAGTGAAGTTTTTGAAGCAACTATTCTCTCGGTTCGGAACCCCTCGTGCTATTATAAGCGATCGTGGAACCCATTTTTGTAATGACCGATTCGAAAAGGTTCTAAAGAAATATGGAGTTACACATCGTCTTTCTACGGCTTATCACCCGCAAACGAGTGGGCAAGTCGAGGTTTCGAACCGAGCTTTGAAGAGGATTTTAGAGAGGTCAATTGGAGAAAACCGTGCTTCGTGGTCCGACAAACTTGATGACGCTTTATGGGCCTTTAGGACCGCTTATAAGACACCTATCGGTTGCACTCCTTATAATTTAGTCTATGGGAAGAATTGTCATTTGCCTATTGAGTTGGAGCATAAGGCATATTGGGCCCTTAAGCATGCTAATTTTGACTTGAAGATCGCGGGAGATCACCAGAAAATACAATTGAATGAATTGGATGAATTAAGAGATAATGCTTATGAAAATTCATTAATTTTTAAAGAAAAGACTAAAAAGTTTCATGATTCAAAGATTAAAAACCGGGTTTTTAACGTTGGTGATCAAGTGTTGCTTTTTAACTCTCGTCTTAAGATATTTTCCGGGAAATTGAAATCTCGTTGGTCGGGTCCGTTCACCATAACACAAGTGTTTCCATATGGGACCATTGAGCTAGCTCAAGATGATGGCCCTAATTTCAAGGTGAATGGACATAGGCTTAAGCACTACTTTGGTGGGGAAATTCCTTCAATGGTTTCCCCCGACCAAGACACCTTCCCCAATGATAATTAGCATTGAGGGGATCGAGTCGAGCTCATGACTCGGTAATCAAAAACGAGGTGCCTTGTGAAGAGATCCCATGCTTATCTTTATGCTCACTATTCACTAATAAGGGGATTTGTACCCTTTCAACTCGTTGTCTCGTGGTTGTTTGTGATTGTGTTATCTAGATCATCATCATCTACGATTGAAGACTCTCGTGTTCGTTTACGTGAGCCTCCATCGTTCGTTTGAAGAAGTTTTCACGATTCCATGACATATCCTTTATTGTTCTAACAATTATCTTTTAGCATACTTAATAAACGGCTTTAGATATATTGTTGATCACCCTTTCCATGCTAGATCCTAAGCATTCGATTCTTCGTCTCTAGTATGGGGGTGCTCCACCTTTAGACTCGAAACATTGAGGACAATGTTTACTTTTAGTATGGGGGGGGGTGAATAGATACTTGCTTTGCTACGCCCTCACGCTTTCCAATTTTCAATGTTTTGTTTTGCTAATAAGGCTAAAAATGGCCAAATTTTAAATTTTTCCTAGTTTTCATAAGTGTTTTTAAGACACGAATGTATATTTTCCGTTGGGTAGAATAAGAGTTAATTTTCGACTTGATGGGCATTTGGAGCCATTTACATTCCTTAACCCGCTCAATTCAAGTTTTGCTAGACTTTTATATAGGGAGCTTTAAAACGCGAAAGTCTTAATTCATTCGGGTTAAGAACAAGAACTTTTCGCAAGTTCCTATAATTGATTCTAGAAAGTCACTTATCAAGGGAACTTTAAAACGCATTCTCTAAACTTGAAAAAGTCCAAGAAAGTGCAAGATCCTATAGGTGGCTTGAAAACCCAAAACTTTGATTTGATATAGTCTTAATGAAAGCTAATCCAAATTTGGCTTAATTTTGACTTGCATGGCTAAGTATTCACGAGTCTCTTTAATTAGAGGTCTTTATATAGTGAAGAACGAGAAATGATAGAGTTAGACAAGTGATCATGCTAAACGTAGAACATGAAAGTGTTCTTTCAAAAACTCACATGTTTTTAATTGTGGCTTTTTCTTCCCATAAGATCAATGCATTAAGAATAAATCATAATTGCAATAAGTAAGGTCATACGATTTGAAAGGTTACTTAGCCTCTAGCGCAAGATCGTTTAAAAGTTGCTCGGGGTTGAATAGAGTTCATAGCCAAGGCATAACTTATTGAAGCGGGACGCGAAGATTGGCGATCATCCAAAAAGGCCCTAACAAGGCATGAGGAGCTCTATTTTTGCTAAAGATCCAAAGATGATCTAAAGTATCATTATTCCTAAATCAATATGAAGGATCGAGACACACGACGAGAAGCAATTACTCCCCTAAAGAATGGAGAAAGTCTATCCAAAAAGACCCTAACAAGGTATGAGGATAAATATATCCAAGTCCGAAAAGGAGGCGGATCGTTGTATATCAAAATCCAAAGTAAAGATTGAAGAAAAATGATGAAGTCGTGGTCCAATATGAAGAATCTCTCAAAAACGTCAAGTGAAGAAATTCCAAATATATGAAGAGAATACCATAATTTCAAGAACGTCTTCCCAAGATTTGAAGTATGAAGTACATGCCAAATATCGGTCCGAGAAAGGTCTCAAATCGTGAAACGAGTTATGCCAAGATATGAACTTAAGGAGATACACGAGAAGCCGTTTTAAAAGATTTTGTCCTTCGGCTAACTATTGATCAAATCGTGCTACTTTGCTTTCGGACTAATAACTACTCAAATAAGTCAATATGAATCACTTGTGATCCATGACAAATAGATAAAAAATGCTAGTAACCCATTTCCTTTTATAATAACTAGGATTGCGGGGAGAAAAAAGTATTACACAATTTGGACGTATGAGTAGTGTTAGCATTGTGACTTGTACCAACAATGATCTTGTTTTTGCACTTAGCATGGAATGTATGACAATCAAGGATGACGAAGTTTACTCTAAGGGACATTAACTTGTTTCTATTCTTTGACCCTAAAAGTCACTTTTTGTGATGAAAATCATACATTATGTCTTTACACATCATCGTAGTATGTTACAAGTCTTTTTACTTTTCAATAAAGGATAATAAAATTTGAACTTTGGTGATGCTTAGATACTTTATTCTAGCATTGCGTGAGGGCACGGCAATGGCTTAGTATGGGGGAGTGATGAGATGGCATTTATACATGATCTCATCGTTCTTTTTTAGGCTTTAAATACACAAAAATGTCATAAAATACCATATATATGCTTGTGTTTTTTTACTTGTGTATTTTAGGTATGGATATTGTGAAAAAGACAAAATATCACAAGTTACAAGGAAAAACGGACACGAGAAACGAAGCCGTACAAAGAACCGGGCCCTAATCATGGAATTCTCAACAAAATACCTTGAAGACTTGAAGACAAACAAGATTGATACTCATTTATTGAAGAAATGACACTTAAAACCCTTGTATATTAATAATTACAAGTTTGGTCCCTTAAGTTTGTCAAAATTACACAAAAGGTCCTTCAACTTTGAAGAAATGGCAAGAATAGTCCCTCAACAAATCAAAATTGCCAATAATGGTCCCTCATAAAGTCAAAGATGCAATGAAGACCTTTGAAGATCAAGAATTTTCAAAATCAGTCCTTGAAATATCTCAAAATGGCAAAAAGAACCCTTGAAAACCCTTTTGAAAAGTTATGTGCCAAAATTGCCAAATGGTGAAAGTTGATACAAGCTTAAATGGGCGCTGATGGACTTTTTACCACAAATGCAAAAAGAAAGGAAAGACAAGGGCTGAACTTGTGCAAATGAAACATTTAAACATATTTTTGCGCCAAACAACTTCCCACTCCACCAAAACCGGATCAAAGACTTTACTATTCACCCCAAGAACCCAGTTACCATCTCACTTAAAACAAAGGGTAAAAACAAATTACCCAGGCACACGTTTGATTCACACATGCAGAAACCTATCCCACACACAAAACCCTCATCTCCACTCACTATGGACCCCACCCCAATACCCTTTCCACCAATCAGATTTCAACTTGGCCTCCAAGCTTAGCCACGTGTCAAGATCAACAGCTGAGAGCCTTTGCTTGATCACAAAGCTAAAATGAACGTGTAGGATCATTTTGGACAGCTCAAGAACAACAAACGTACTCAAGGACTTAGGGCATTTAGGGAATTTCACATCTAGGGTTTATGAACAGTGTAGCCTTGGCATTTGCCTATAAAAAGACTCCTCAACATGTGAGAGAGCTTTTGTTCCAGATTTTAGCTTTTAATCTTTGTAATTCCTTTTTATGAAATAAAATTTGATTTTCAGAAATTTTGAGAAATCTTGTTCTTGTTTATAAAAGTTTGGTGTTTGAGAAGCTAAAATCTAAGTTCCATTTATATGTTTGAAGGTTTTTGAGGCAAGGTTTTAAGTGATAAAACTTGTGCATCAAAAATCAGAAAGTCCTTGTTTATTTGATCTCACCCTTGTGTTTGTTCATCTTAGCAGCATTGGAAGCTGGTACTTGTTTTGCTAGTACCTCAGCTCAAACAATCCAGGGCCTGGATGTAGGTCTTGGAGGTTTGCACCTTCTTCCCTTTTCATTTTCTCTTTAATTTTCTGAATATTTGTGATTTTTGTGGATTTGTGCTTGAATCTGTGTTATTGTGGATGTTTATTGTTGATTTGGCTTTGTTTGATGTTAATGAGGTGTTATTGATCTGATTTGTGGGTTGAATCTTAATGATCCTTTGAAAATTTGTGAAAATAAGTTTTAAAAGGGTGTTTGGGATTACTGCATAAGTTGGATTTGAGGTTTGTTAAGTGCTTGTGTGTTGTATGCAAGTATTGGTATCTGTTATTTGGGATTATTTGTGCATCTGTTTGCAGGTTTTGTGGTCTTAAACATATTGATTCATAGATTGGCTATAAAATCTTCATAACTTGGTAAAATTGGCTAGGATTTTGAGGACACCTAGATCTAAGCATAGGTTAAGGGTAACAAGTGCTAAATCATAGCTAATCACACCAGGGTAGAGGGATTTGAGGCTTGAAATTAGATCAAGTGTCAAGTATATCAGCAAACTTGTTTCTGCATATGTTCTTTGTTCATCAGTAACTTTTTGTGCTTTGATCTTGCTATTTACTTTGATTCAGTGTTTGATTCTTGTTGCTTTGTGTTTATTGTTAGTTTATATAGCTTGTGTGTGCATCTGGTTAAGTTTGGTTGGCTTATTTTGCTGAAATCTGCTTATTAAGTGCTTAACTGCTTATTTGCATATCTGGAGCATATCTGGTGACTGTTTGGCTTACTGTGGCTTATTGTGTGGATCATTTTATGATTTAATTGTTGCTATTGACTCCTTGTGGTTCACTGATCACAAGGGTGCCTTTGTTTCCAATTGAATCAAACCAGAACTCTCATATAAGCTTGGTCAATTAGTCAAAGCAGTGGGAACTCCTTTCCCCTGCTGGTTGCCACTGATAGTGCATTTTTGGTGTCAGCTTATCAATAAGCTATAATAGCTTATTTTAACCAGCAACAACTTTGTTTTTGTAATAGGTGCTCATATTTTAACCCATTTGTTCATCCTGGAGCATTTGGGTGGTTGACTTTTAGGTTTGACTAGAAAACCAAGTCCTTTGACTTTTACATAAGTTCATTTGTGCTTATTCTGGCTTATTTCTTGTGCTTATTGGATTTTTGTTGATTGATATTGCTTATTGAGTCCATTTGAAAGCTTTTGCAAGTTGAATCAGCTTCTGAGGTTGAGTATTTCTCAAAAACGACTATTTTGTCGTTTTGTGGAATTTTGCTTTTCTATTTTCTGGCTTATTGAGTGAGCTTATTGAAAATTTCTTTTGACATATCTCTTAAGCATCCAAAAAGAGGGTTTTGTGTCAAATTAGAGCTTATGGCATTAGCTTATGGCTTAATGGGCTGAAAAGCCCATTTGAGGGCCCATTAGGGGTATTTTGGTAATTTCACGTTCATTTTCTGATTATTTAGGTTAAAATAAACTAGTTTGCAAGTTTTTAGAATTTTTTATAATTTTTGGATTTTTAATATTATTTTATTATTATTTTATTATTATTTTTAAAATTTCTCTTTTTCCAACTTTTTACATTTTTCTTAGGTTAAATACATTAAAATAGGAATTTAGCAACTTTTAGAATAATTTTATCACTTATAGATTAATTTTTATAATTATTTTAAGTTTTAATAGTTTTTAATTCATTTTAAATAGTTTTATTTAGTTTTAAAATTTCTAAAAATAGTTTTTATCCTTTTAGGTCATTTTAGAGGTTTATCAATTGAAAAATCTTAATTTGGGCTTTTTAATAATTTATTTGATTTTTAGGGCTTTAATTAGCATTTAAAAATTGAATATTTAATTATTTAAAAGGTTTGAAAAAGTTTTGATTATTGGTAAACTCTTAGTTTATTATTTTTTATTTTTGGTGAATTTTTGGTAATTTTTAGAATTTATTTTAATTTTGGTGATTTTTTAGTCTCTACGTTTTAACTTTCTAATAGTGATTTTGCGTTAATTTTTATTTTTACGACTTCGTCATTTTCTCTTCTAATCCCCTTCTAAACCAATCATTAATCACAAACATTTTGCAAGTTTTTCACACACATATACCTCCTTGGGAAACGAACTTACACACCATTAAGGGTCATTAGTGTTGATTTTTTCCTAAAGTCATCACTCAATACTTACCGCTTTTACGCCTTTTTCCTAAAGGGTGTAATTTACAACAATCACTGGGTCTGAGCGATATCGAGAAGCTTTTCTTTTTCACTGAGAAGATCTTAAAACATTTTAGCATATTTCGGCATGTGAGCGAGAGCCTCAACAAAGGAGATGTTGAAATTCAATTGTTTAAACATTTTTAGAAAGTTCGAAACCTGAATATCATCCTTGTTCTTCAACTTCTCTTTCCTCAACCTTGAGGGATAAGGTATATCGGGTTGAGATGAAGGCTTTGGAATGGAATTCTCACTCACATCATTGGATGATGGAGGGGTGGAAGTAGAAGGTGGATGAATCGGTGAAGGGGACTCGTTCTCCTTTGTCACAATTACTGGTGTAGGTGTAGGAATCTCGGGTTCCTTTAAACCTTTGCCACTTCGGGTGGTGATTGCTTTCATCTCCCCTCTTGGATTAGCAACGGTGTTACTCGGAAGAGAACCCGAACCAGAGGCTTGATTACTTGTGAAGAAACTAGCCATCATATCCCTTAAGTCATTCGTTTGACTGCTCAAAAAGTTTCTCATATCGGCTCGAAGATCATTCCTTTGTTTCGTCATATCTCCTTTTAAGTTGATGATTTGACGCTGAATATTCTGCACCAGCGCGTCATTAGTCCTCATATAAGTTTCAACCGCGTGATTAAATGTGGTGGGTTGGTTGGAAGGAGGAGCATGGTAGGCAGGTGGTTGATAAGTGGGTTGTCGGTAAACTTGATTATTTCCTTGAGGTGGATACGGGTTTCTGTGGGTTTGATATTGATTTGGAGCTCAAGTTTGGTTTTGATTGTTGCGGTTGAAATTGTTTTGGTTTTGAGGAGGAAAACCGGGTGGTGAAAGGAAGTTGTTTGAACGATAACTGAGCAAATTACGGTCACCTTGAGGAAGAGCTTGATAGCCTCCCGTAGAAAAGTTATCGTTAGCGGCATACACATTTTCCGAATTGTCATGAGTCGAAGGACAATCGGTGTATGAATGAGAACCCCCGCAAATCTCACAAGAGGTTTCTACAACTTTAGCTTGTTTTTGTTGATTCGTAGCTATGAGTAGAATATTTTTGTTCATTTTGGCCATCATGTGAGTGAATTCGGTCATATCTGGGGTTGATGAAGTAGAAGAAACATTGGCCCTTGGGTTATTCCTTGAAGAAGCAGATGAATCCCAATTTTTGTGGTGAGTGGTCATGTTTTCTATAAGTTCTCTACACTCCTCAAGTCGTCTCTTCATGAATGTACCACCGGCGGCAGCATTAATCGTATCACGATCACGAAAAGTTAAACCATTGTAGAAAGTATCAATCAAAGTAACGGGGAGTATGTTATGGTTCGGACAACGGTCGATCAAGACATTATATCGTTCCCAATCATCAAAAAGCGACTCATCAGGTTCTTGAGTGAATCCACTGATTTGGTTGCGAAGACTAGTGACCATGGATGGTGGAAAGTAGCGCGACAAAATTTTGAGTCATGTCATTCCATGTATGAATTGAGTTTTTGGGAAGACGATCAAACCATTTTTCGGCATGGTGGGATAAAGTGTGTGGAAAAAGGTGAAGGCGAAGAAAATCCATGGAAACACCGGGCAATTTAATGCTTTGAGTGACGGTTATGAATTTATCAAGATGTTTGTTGGCATCATCATCCGGTAATCCGCGAAAAGGACAAGCGTTTTAAACTTGCTGGATCATGTGATGCTTCAACAAAAATTCAGGAGCCGTGATTTGCATCGGCGCAATCGGTCCTCCGCGTCCGTTCATTGTTGGATGACAAAGCTCCTCCATCGTTCGAAGGTCGGGTGGGGGGACATTGTTGTTGTTGTTGTTATTATTCAAATTAGGTTGAGGTGGGTTGTTATTATTGTTATGCACACCGGTCATATCTAAGTCTCTAAGAGTCTCGGGCTCAGAATAAGACGTAGATCGAGTAAGCATACACTAAAATGAAATAAAATATTTTTTGTTTTTTTTATTGTTTTTTGATTTTTGAATATTTTTTATTTTTAGGATTTTTTGAAAGTTTTTGTGCTTGAAAATAACGTTCCCAAAAGAACGGGTCCCAAAATCTAATTATTCTCACTAACAACCGTTAATCTTTACGAAAAGAGCCGGCAGCGGCGCCATTTAATAAATGGGGTTTTGCTTAGCATTTGTGTACTCGATATCGTTCTTGGTATCTTATCGAATTGATCACGGTTAATGGTGGAATAGTCGGTGTTGGTCACTAAAAGGGGGAGCGTGAGATTATCTATTTCTATTAAAATAACAAGTTAACAAAACTAGGATAAGAGACTTAAACAAAATAGCAAACGGATTAAAGTAATTAAAAACTAATTTAAAAGTAATTTTGAATAAAATGATAAAAGACAACTTTTAATTAAACTCAACAAAAACTTAAACATCGAATAAAAATAAATTTTAATACTCTAATATTAAACTAAGACAAAACACGTTTTAAAATAATACTAAGTAAAATGCGGGAAAAGTTAAATTCGAAACTTAAAGTCTAAAACTAGGGTCAGATCACACTTGGATCGTAACCCAGATCGTGGCCACAGATCGCAACGACCGATCGCAGCCAAGTGAGCTTATGTTTGGATCGTACCCACGATCGCAACTAGTGGATCACAGTGACGATCGTACTACTCGATCGTACTACTCGATCGTACTCCCCGATCGTACTCACAATCGCAACCAAGGATCGTGGCTTGGATCGTGACAGCCAATCGCACCCTGGATCGCAGTCTTCGATCGTACCCTGGATCGCAACAAGTGGATCGTAGTATAGATCTTAGATTGTGATCGCAGTGGACGATCGTACATGGTGATCGAAGTAATGGATCGCAAGTAGAAACCCTAGGCGTTTATGCGATCACACATACTTGATCGGACTGGGTACTTAATACAGGTTCAATGGTATTCAAAAAGAAATAAGCAAAAATGAATGAGCACAAATAAGCAAAGACGAATAAGAACTTATTCAAATCTTAACCAAATGAAAACAAGCATAAATTTAAAAAACTTTTAAGACACGAAATAAGAAAACTTTATAAATCAAATTCAAATAAGTCTAAACTTTTAAGAAAACTTAAAAGACAATAAGCTAGATACGAAATAAGCCAAAAAGCATAACAAGCTAAACTTTTTAATCAATCAAACATCAAGATTAAACACGATGCATAACTATTTCTAATCAAAGATAAATCAAAATCAAGAAAGGTAGAAGAAGATTAAAGATGAAAAGCTTAAACTTGACCTTGTAGATTAATGATTCCAAAATACAAGATTAAATTAAAGCTTAAACATAAAAGAAAGAAAAGATGAAATTATAGTGAGATAAAGTTAAACACTTTCTCTCTCCAAAAAGTAAAACTTCAAAGGAAAAATGAACTAGCTAACACTAACTAACACCCTCTTAATGACACATTAGGAGGGTATATATAGGAGGTGGGGAGGATAAGTGTTTATGCTTCCTTCTTTCTTTCTTCTCGACTCGACTTGATTTAAAATCTTTGTCTTTCTCGACGTCGTCTCGGGATTTGTCGATATAAATTGAACTAGTCTTATAATTTTCTTCTTTAATTAGACTTAGTTCTTCGACTTCATTAAACTTCCGTCTTTAGACTTTTTCTTCGATAAATCTTCAGAATAGGCCTTGGACTTCTGTTCTTTTTGCACTCTTGATCTTTTGACTTCGTCTTTTCTCACTTTCTTCTATAAAAGCCCGTGATAGCCCGTGTTTTCTTCCTTTTTCATATTTTTATCCTGAAACACAATAAAAACACAAACCACGCATAATTCCGACTTTTACGACATAAAATACACATTTTGGTCTTGTAATTATTGGAAATAAGTGGTAAAAGGATAAGTGTTTTCACACTTATTATCCCCTTTACCCAAAAAATTCCTTTGTATGAAATTCCTTATCAATCTTGACTTAATATGAGATGTGTTTGTTGGAGATAAAGACTAAAAGTAAATAAACACAAAAACACATACAAATCAATAGTACATCAAGCAATACTCTAAACACTAAGCACACACGTACTAAGCTTTAGCTTTCCGTAACTAAGATGTTTAAGGGATGCAGACTTGATCATAATCTAAATATGAAGCACACACGTACTAAGACTTAACTTTTCCGCAACTTGGATGTTTAGATTATGAGACGCATACAACATACAACATATAAATGCATCAATAAAATTATTGACATAAATGTAAAATAGAATACCGACACAATGATTTATAGTGGTTCGGTCACAAATCTCCTCTTCGCGCTACTCCACTCCTCGAGTACCCAACTCGAGAGTTACTTCACTAGTAAACAATGCTCCTTTCAAGGCGGAGAAAACCATACACGTTGCTTACACCATTTCTGACACTAAGCAAGATGTAGAGTCCTAATCTTAGGTAGGACCAATCTACACACGTCGCCTACTTCTTATTTTCCAACACAAGGCTAGATGTCGAGTTCTAATCTTAGGTAGAACCCATCTACACCAATCTGCACACTAATTATGTTGTATGGCCCAACATAACAAACCTTGTGTTTTATGGCCTAAACACATAAACCATATAGATCTAAGTACACAACACTTAGATCTATGACTCTAACACTATATCCAAGTAATACACAACTTGGATCTACACTCCTAACTCCTAATCTAATGATACCCATCACTTGGATCTTCTACCCTTACATCCAAGTGAACCCATCACTTGGATATACTACATATACATAAAGTCCAAGCATACATACAACTTGGATCTTCATGATTTACATTGTAGTAAAACTATAAACATAACTTAGATCTATAGAAGGAGAGATCTTCATCATGTTGTGAACCCGACACTCAATAGTGATGAAAGTGTTCTTCTCTTTGTACTTGACAGGATGAGAGGATTGATGATAGAATTACATCCTAAACAAGATTAATCAAAACTAACTAATCGAGGAGTTAAAGATGTTTTTAAAGAAACTGTGCAAAAAGGGTTGAAAGAAAAGCTGTAAATTATCCACTATTAATAAGATAAGAGTGCAACGACTATAATACTCGCGGTTCCTTAATTGTCCTTGTGGTTCCTTATAACGAACCTTGGGTGCCTTTTAGGAACCTCGGGCTTGGAGTCTGTGCATTTTTGTCCTTTAGTAGGGAAATGCCATCTGGTGAAGATTATACCTCAAGGGTATATTCTTAGACCATTTTAAATGTGCCAAATTAAAATTTCCATTTTATTTTTAATAAAACATTTTATTAAAAATAATGTTTAATAAAAAACTTTGTCACATTTAATAAAAAGTGAGTTTTAAGAAAAACAAAATCCTTGATCACTTAGTTAGGTTAATTACTTGGTTGTTCATACCTTGAGTGATTCATGGCAAATGCGTTCTTGGAGGTATCGAGAGAAGTATACAAATGTATTCTTGAGTGATTACGAGTACCTTAACATTTTACATAATGTATTGCGAGTTATACATTTGTCATCAACAAAATCGAAGAGATTATATCGACTAAACATGATAATGTTTGCGCTAACAGGTTGATTCATGCTTCTAGATGAAGATTCGTTAATGGCGGCTCGAGTATTTTACTATGAGAAGCACAATGAAAAGGCAAGAAGGGTGTATATACTCCTAAGGTTACCGTTCATGCATGTGGATGATCGCCACGTTTGATCCACTAGCACCATCTGACGGTGGAAGACGAATCGTGTGCTGATATGGCAATCACTTTTTCTGCTTCCCAATATAGTAGGTAACAGGGGGGATGTATGTGTAAAATTGGGCGGGAGTATTTGAAACTTCTTTGTTACTCTTCACATATGTTCTTACCAACTCATTTTCAAGTGCGGTTGTAATTACTTTTATAGTCTAGTAGTTGTGGCACGCCGTGGGACTACTAGACGTGGGGGACATGATGACGTATAGTCCTTAGTCGGGCTGTGTAACCCGACCTACGGGTAGTACCCATATCCATTACGTATGGATCATTGACAGTCGGCATCGAAGCCCAGAAGGCCCAATAAGTCGTTGTCGTACACATTCTATCTCAACCGTGTCCTGGCCGCACGCGGACAATATTATACAGAATCATAATCTAACTAGGATTATGATTCACTTAAGTTAAGAGGATATACAATCTTCTTATTTACGAGATAAGGATCTTGTTGTATATGGTAGTTATCTCTTGCTTAGGCCGCAAGTTTAGGGAAGCCCAATTAGGGTGTCACTGGTATAAAAGGAACCCTAGAGGTTTCACAAAGGTACGGTTCACATAGTACTCTAAACCCTAACCGATAACTCAAACCAATTACTTACTCTCACGTCGGAGTTTAATCGTGGAATACATTAGCATGGTAAGCCTAACGATGTCTATTATTTAGTGTGTAGGGTCTTCAAACAAGTTCACTTGGTGTAAGAGTCGAAGTCTTCAAACACCCGAATTAAGCCTAATTCGGGTCAAGCGCGGTCCATCCAACTTTTGCATCAAAATGAAACATTGATGAACTTTATCACTAAAATAGAAAAGAGAACAGGGTATGAAGTAAAAATTCTAAGTAGTGATAATGGTGGTGAGTTTAAAAACAAAGTCTTAGATGCCTTCTATGTCAAGAAAGGGATTACTAGAGAGTTTAGCACATCTAGAACTCCACAACAGAATGGTGTAGCTAAAAAGAGAAATAGAATCCTAATTGAGGCAGATAGGACCTTGTTGGCAGATGCTAAGTTGCCCATTTCATTTTGGGTTGAGACTGTTAGCACAACATGCTATGTGCAAAATAGGGTTTAATCAACAAATCTCACAACAAAACCCCATATGAGTTATTTGCATGAAACAAACCCTTAATAGATTTCTTTAAACCCTTTGGTTGTCATGTTTTAATTCTAAATTTATGGACAATCTAGGTAAGTTTAATTCTAAAGGTGATGATGGGTACTTTGTTAGGTATTCGTTAAACAACAAGGGTTAGAGAGTTTACAACAAGAAAACCAAGTTATTAACTATAAACCTTCATGTAGAGTTTTTGGAGAATAAGCTTAGTGATCCCGAGTCTGGTCCTAACTGGTTGTCTGACTTGGAACCTTTGAGCAGATCTATGAATTATGTGCCTGTAACTCACCACACATATATGGAAGCTTCAAGTTCTAACAATGCAGTTACAAAAGCAAGTATTGATGCAGGATCACAAGACAAAGAGCATATCTCACCATTGGGATTCATGGATATACCTATGTGGTTTATAGAGAATGAGAAGGCATCTGCTGATTAGAAAAGTGAGGTTGACAAGGAGAAAAAGAGTCCACAGGGGTGAAGCAGTCAAAAATGTCAGTGGCAAATCATCAGCCATTAACAGTACATTTATATCCCCTATTGTGCCCAATGATGGTGATAGTGGAAAATCTTAAATTACAGACAATGAATTTTACCCACTGATAATAGAGACAATGCTGACAGTGGGAAAGAAGACATTGATGACAACAATATTGGACACTTAGAAGATACCGTTCTGGTAGATAATCTATTTGGAGGATCACCATTGAAAGTTACCAAATATCATCCTCCTTCTCAGATCATTAGATCTGTACATACTCTAAGGCAAACTAAAAGTCAACGCAATAAACAGGGATTTGTTGCCAATATTCACAAGAAGCAGGATCATGCCTTGATACAAGAGTGTTTGTTTGCTTGTTTTCAGTCCCAAGCAAAGCCTAAGAAAATCTTTGATGCACTTAAAGATGAACGATGGGTTGAAGAAATGCAGGATGAGTTTCACTAGTTTGCAATACAAGATGTTTGGGAGCTAGTTGATTGTTCTAGATGTTTAGGGATGTTGGAACACGTTGGGTTCTTAGGTACAAGAAGGATGAATGGGGCATTGTGATCAATAACAAGGCTAGATTGGTTGCTCAAGGGTACACACAAGAAGATGTTATTGACTATGAATAGGTTTTGCACCTGTTGCTAGGATAGAAGCAATAAGGATTTTACTTGCATATGCTTCTTGCATGGGATTCATTGTGTACCAGATGGATCTGATGAGTGCTTTCTTGTATGGAACAATTGATGAGGATGTGTGTGTTATGCAACCTCTTGGTTTTCAAGATTCAAAGTATCCAGACAAGGTGTATAGAGTGAAAAAGGCTATGTATGGCCTTCATCAACCCCCTAGAGCATGGTATGGTACATTGTCAAAGTATCTTTGTGACAATGGTTTTAAAAGAGGGACCATAGATCATAAATTGTTCACAAACAAGAAGGGATCTAATTTTCTTCGAGTTCAGATCTATATGGATGATATCATCTTTGGATATTCCAATCCAGAGATGAGAACATAGTTCTCCAAGCTGATGACTAACAAGTTTCAAATGAGTGGAATGGGAGAGATGAATTTCATCATTGTTCTTAGTTCAATAAAGGAAGGATGTACTATTCATATCTCAAGACAAGTATGTAGCTGAGATTTTGAATAAATTTGGTTTCACAACAAATGAAAAACGGTCTAGCACTCCTATGGACAGGGAAACCCCATAAGGAAAGTTTTGATAAGGAAAATAAGTAGATGTAAGGCATTATAGATCTGTGATTGGTTAATTTATGCATCTCACAGCCTCTAGACCTGACATCGTATTTAATGTGTGTGCATGTGCAAGACATAAAGTGACTCCAAAAGAGTGTCACTTACAGGTTGTGAAGAGGATCTTTAGGTACCTTAGATTCTATCCAAGTTGAGGTCTTTGGTATCCTAAAGACTCCCCATTAGAGTTAATTTCTTATTCAGATACTGATTATGATGGTGACAATGGAGACAGAAAGTTAACCATGGGTGGATGCCAATTCTTGGGGAGTAGGTTGATATCTTGTAAATACAAGAAGCAGACCATTGTAGCCAATTCAACAACTAAAGGAGCCAATTCAACAACTGAAGCTAAGTATATAGCAGCTGATGTATGATGTGGTCAAGTGTTGTGGATTCAAAATCAACTTCTGTATTATGGGTATAATTTTATGCATACAAAGATATACATAGATAATAACAGTGCTTTGTGTATTATTAAAAATGTAACACCCCCAAATATTTATACTTTAGTTCAGCGGAAGAGTCATTGGTGTTACGGGATAACACATTACTCAAATCATAGACAACGCTTAAAAATCGCGTCGTTTAATAATAAAGCATTTTTCCATTCATAAATATCAAATTACATAGGTCCTCAGGTCATAGTATATCATACAGTTTTACAAAACATTTGAATGGAAAATTTTTTTGAATGCGGGCCATAAATTCTTGTCGTCTTCCCGAGAATTACCCTCAAGTACCTGAGATAAAACATGTTAAAAAGTCAGCGAAACGCCGAGTGAATTCATAGAGTTTAATAAAAACCATTAATATATCATCGGTATATAATCATTACCGAAAAACATTTTTATACAATTCTTTGTCGTAGGCCATAAAATAGGCCAAAGACGTTTTTATACAAATCTTGGTCGTAAATCATAAGATAGGCTTTTGCCTTCAAAACCATTATACGAACCATTGTCGTAAAGATATCATACAATACGTTTTATAAGGCTGTATAGAGTTTAATAAAAATCGTTATATGAAAATGGTTATGAAAAAACAAAACATGAACATAATATCAATAATAAGACCCCGTATTGCTAGTTTGGCAATATATTATAATTCGGATCGTATATCAGTATTTTCATTATTGGATTATTATAAGCCGCATGACATTGCTACCTTACTATAACAAACAACGGGTAGCTAACCCATAATTCCTTTGCCCATCTAAAACAGCTTGTCGTCACAATAATCACGCTTATATAAATCTTCTCATACATAAATTCGCTTAGCAATCAATGTGGCACGACAGGGATCAACCGTCAAGGCGCGAACTGGGGTGATCTTCCCCAAATAGTACTATTATATACATAAGCGTCTACCGAATCCTGGTAGTTCACAATTCATGCTAATGGGACTTTTAGTGACATAACCTAACTAATAATAATCCATTTCATTTCATTCATCGGTTCATATAATTATTCATCGGGTCATATAATCATTCGGGTCCATATCAATAAGCATACAATCGGGACAACTGGTGTCCTATTTTTATTAAAACTAACATCTTATCTCCCTTGCGGGTTTATAAAACATTTCATAAAACATTTAAAAGAGTGCGAGGCTATGAACTCACGTTTATTGGGAAAGGCGGGTTTTCAGTGATTTGGATGTACGGTACGTGCTTCAATCACGGAAACCTAGATAAATAATACTCGGTCTTAGACTCTTGTCCAATGAATTTATAAAAATAATGGTTATGTATATATGATGATATCATAAGTATGATGATGATCAAGTGGGATTTTATCTCTTCATACACATTATAGTGTTATGTGTTAGTCAAATTTTAGACTAGTTACACTAGTTTCAACTTATTTATATATTAAGGCCCAATAAGCCCATTAAAAGTCCAATACATTATATTAGCCCATTTATACCTTTAATACCAGGCCTATACTCATATTTTAGGCCCAACTGGGTTAAGCCCATGAGTAAGTCCATTAGTGTATAGCCAAACTAGTTGGATCAATAGTCCAATAAGGCTACTTTGGCCCATTAAGTTCCATACGTTATAAAGCTCGGTTTTATCGGGTTTTACTTGTCAAATGTAGTTACATTCAGTATATGAGTTACAAAAGTGTTACATTAGATGGGTCCGACCGTCTAAGTTTTATTTGGCAAAAACGTTAATCATTCGGGTTTTGGCCGAAAAGACGTAAAACTTATATATAGTTTTATAACTTTAGAAAACATTCGAGTTTGTATTTTATAAAATGTCAAGTTTATTTATCATAGTATATAACTCATTTTATATTACTTATTTATAGTTATTGGGTTTTATGTATTTATTTTATAATAATATTACTTGAGTGCTCATTTTATATTATTTAATTTTATTTACAAATCTGATTATCAAAGTCACTTCTACCATTTTTGCCATATCTTGAGTTCTACAAGGAGATAGAAGCTCAAATTTGGGCATCACAAACTAAATGATATGTGCTACAAATAACTCCCCTTTAGCTACTTCTCAATCATCCTCTAAGTATCTCTAATAATTCGGCCAAAACAGACTATACAGATTTGTACCTTAATAGTATTTTGATCATATCTTGCTCATTTTATTGATTCCATTGAGTGGCCAACTCTCCACATATGTAAAAATCATATATCTAACTGTATATTTAATAATATAAGTCATTTTACCAAGTGTTCATATGGTTACTTACTATTTTATACAGCCTATAATTTTAATCAAGATTTTAACATCTTTACATGTAGATTTTAGTCTTTTTAACCAAATCTGTTAACACAAAATCCCCACATAATATTTTGATCATAATTCATCATCATATACATATACATATATAAATAAATACATGATTACTTTTACAAAATAACAAGAGTATAGGAAGAAACAATCTCTATACCACCAAAGTGATGAAAAGGTTGAGATTTTGGATGAACAAGGTTTGGTTCTTGTTACCAAATCTTCAACTTTAGCAATGAACTTTTTGAAATCTTCAAGTGGATGAACACCTTCATGGAAATCATCCCTTGAAATCCATGTAAACTCCTTTTTTGTTGTTAAGATCACCTCAAATCACCAAGTTTTCAAAGGGTTATCATCTTATGCAAGTTAAACATAAGATTTATGATAGAAATTTGATCAATGATGGTGTTTGAAGGTGGAGTATGGACGGCACGGAGGAGAGAGTAGAAAGATTTGAGAGAGTTTTTGGTTGTTTGCATGTAAGGAAATGAGAGAAATGGTTTAGGCTAGTGTTTTTGTTAGCTTAAGTTGTTTTGGTAAGCTTGGAGGACAAGGGTCCTTTAGGCTTGTGTAAGTTTGCCACCAAGGGTGGTTTTTGTGGCTAGTTTGGCTGCCCATAGTGAGGGGGTGGGACAAGTGTAACTTGTTTCATCCCCTTATTAATTTACGGGTACTCCTCGATTCTAGTTTCCTCGATTTACGTGCCCCTGGGTCGTTTTACGAAAAAAGTTTTTATAAATTATGAATCAACGGCACAAAACAAATCTAATAAAAATTGTCTCATAAAAAACGGAGTTCAAAAACGTAAATACGTAAACCTAGGGTTTCCGGTTTAGTCATAAAGGACGTTAAATTATGCATGTAAGCCCTAATTTCAACCTGAAAATTTGTGAGTTTATGAACCAACACAAATTAAAACTCCAAAATAATATTCGAGAATAAATTTATTTTCTGAATGTCAAACTGTTACAAAAACGGTGTATGTAAATGTAAGCACGTAACGTAGAGTTCTTCGATTTAGACGTAGTCGATGCTACTTTAAGACGTAAACCCCAGTTTCTTCCCAAAGGTGAGTGATTTCATAAATTTACAATAAAATAATGATTTTAAATAATACTTTGAGAATAAAATATCGACCATAAATTGATGGATTATCACAAAAAATCATGTACAACATTCTAAAACTAAAAATATGGAGATTAGACATCATTTTATTAGGGATTGCTATAAAAAAAGGTTTAGTTCATCCAAATACAATTGATACTGAAAATAACGTATCAGATCTTTTAACAAAACCTTTTGATGTTGGATGGTTCTAGTCTTGGTTTCAAGTAGTGGGATGGTTAATCCTTGAAAATTGTCTATTAAAATGTTGTAAAAGTATGTATAGGATGTCCACTGTTAGGTTTCTATGTAAGCACTGTTAGTATTTTCCACTGTTATTTTTGCCACTAACATCTTAACTCTAGCCACTCCTGTGGAGAAATTTGCCTTTGTTTGTGTTTTTGTGGTATTTGGCTAATCTTGCAAGGTATTGGAGCAACATCACTTGGTGATGGATAAGGAGTTGCTCATGGATGGATTTTTAAGTAACAAATTGTTATTTATGATGGTTTGAATGTTTACATTCCTATCTTGAAGTAAAAATTTATTCACCATCTTGTAAATGTTTGTAAGTGTATTCTTAACTTAAGGGGAGGTGTTTGGATACCTTTAGGGTTTTAGGATACTTTTAGAGTATTCATATTTGGTTCTAAACTGTATCTACTAGTGAGTGAGGGTTGGAAATGATGAATACATTCCTTATGGTTTGTTGGAGTTCCTAGTCTTGAGGCAATGTAGCATGCATATCCGTAACAAGTTTGCATGTTTCCAAGACCTTTTGACCTAGATTTGGGCTTGGTCGGATGAGAGACTTGGGATTGTATATCTATGGGCTAACTTGGGAGGCACAAAGGTTTTATATGAATTAACTTCATTCATGGGGAATTTGTGAGCAAGGAACTCTAGAGTTCTTGTATGTCTATCATGCTTTTGCATGAGTACATGCATGGTCAGTGATTGTCACTTATGCCTATTGTTGAATAGTTAATTCCATTAGGATTAATTCCTTTGTTTTTGTTATTTTTGTTTTTTACCTAAACATTTTCACCCACTAACATTGGGTATTTAGCCACTGTCATGTATTATTTAGCCCATGTTAGACAATTTTTTTATACACTGATAAAATATGACCGTTAACACTGATAGACATAATTGACCCTTGAAAAACACTAGGCCTACCTAGCTTTTATTTTTAGGGTTATTGGGCGTATTTTTTGGACAATTGACTATCTTCTATTTATATAAATTGAGATAAGTGTAAATTTTTGAAAGATTTACTTGATTACACTTGCCTCTTTTTCAACCAATCAGCATCCTATTTGTCTACTATATTACCCCAATCCATTTCCTAACAGTGCCACTTGTTCTTCTCATATTTTTCTTACATATGTAATCATATTACTCACTTTTCTTTCACCTTAAGCTTTTAATTTTTAACAATGGTGCCCAAATTCAAACCTCAAAATATTGACCTTGTATGTTATCCTCAACACAACATGATTGTTATCTTGGAGAAGAATAACAAGCCCCCTCAATACCATGATATGATCGACTTCATGAGGACGTCTAAACTCAGGTTTTCACTTACTCATAAGCCAATTTTTCCTACCTCACATATCAAAGGGTTTTTGGAAAATGCTACTTCCAAAATAGTTGATAATGTGAGAACAATAGAGAGCTCTATTCATGGGGTCAAGAAAGTAGTTACAGAATCCCTTATTCGTCAAGGTTTACAGTCTAATGATTTGGGTGGTGTGGTTACTCTTTCCACTGATGAGCTACATAGAGGACTTACATGATTGGGATATGAGTTTCCATAGTGTAAAATCTCAAAGTTTGATAAAAATCAATTTCCCCGGCCTAGAAGTTCTTAATAAATGTCCTTATGCAGTCTATTAATCCTAAATATTCTACTTTTAATGAAATTAGTCATAGTATGGCTAATGCCATTGTTTTCTTAGCTTTAGGGCGACAATAAAAATTTTCAAAAATGATTTTTAAGGGCATGTTGAAAAATAAGGGTAACAAAATGGTTTTACAATACCCTAGATTCTTGGAAATGGTTTTACATCTTCAAGGTGTTTATAATGTTGAGCATAATAACTATTTTGAGGCCCCTCCACAAAAAAGACGCCTAATTTCCACCCTTAACACCCACCATAGGCATTTGCCTCTTACACCCCATGCTTTCCCAAATTCAAAGGGGTGAAGTTTTTGCAAACCCAACAATCAACCAACCACCACCCCCACCCCTCCTCATTCCCCTAAACACATGGAAATTGATGAACCTGACACTATATTTGTAGCCCCTGACACTCAACCCCTACCCACTGTTACTCAACCTTTACCAACTGTCATACAACCTCTACCCGCTGACACTCAACTTGCACACATTGTTTTATATTCTGCCACCCAAACACCTCTCCTAATTATTCCTCACTGACCCATATGTATTCTAAACGCCAAAGGATCACTAGGGTTCCTTCCCTTGGTGGTCCTAGCCATGTAGCAAAGGAGGCCACTTCCACAAAGGTGGAAAGTGCTATGGGAATGGCTGATACTGCTGCACCTAGCTTAGTAGCAAATCAGGCCAGTGTCACTATCATTAAGCCCATTCCTATGCCCTATGATTCTCCATTAAGGGCTAGTTGTAAAACCCGTAAAATAAGGTCATATTTATTTTCTCGAGAATTTTAATTAAATTATATTTTAATTATTTTTATACTTATTTAAAATGATTTATTCTGATTTATAGAAGTTCTTATTTATTTTTCTGATTTTATTAAGTTATGAAAATTGATTTAAAATCTCTCACGCGAAAACTCTATAAAATCTTAACGATTCGATGGAACGAGAACCGGTGGCTATATATTTCGACTTTATTAAGTCAAACATATTTATTTTTATAAATTTCGTACTTACGTAAATAAATTCGCACCGTATAGATTTTTGTTAGCGTTTTAAGAAATCGAGTCGGGCTAAAACTAGATGCATTTTTACCTTGGGCTTAAGTAAATCATAAGAATAGGCAAGTGGGCCAAAAAGTCCACTCTCTTTCTTTTTTATCTTTCGTCGTGTACACAAACACAAGAACAAACACACACAGTTTTACTTCCACAATAAAACATCTCCTTCCCTCTTTTCTGTCTATGTTCGACGACCTCAGCCCCAAACTACCATCAAACCACCATTAAAACTCCTTTATTTCACAATTAAACAACACCAAACGTTCCCCTATCATTGCTCATCAAAACCCACCTTTAAAATTACATGCAATTAGTTTTGTAGAAATCAAGAATCATAAGAATTGGAGATAATTGGAATTTGATTATTCCAATAGGTTTGTAATATGTTACCAATGATCATGACATGATTGAACTGTTATAAAATTAGTGGGAACCCTCCCTTGGGGTCTCTCCTAGCCGCGACTTGTATGCACCCCAAAGGGGTCATGTATTGATTCTTGGTTTGATTTTGGTTATGTTTTTATGCTTGCATTATATCCTTTTTAATAGTTAAGTTTTGATAATAGCATGTATTAAGTTAATTAAAGGATCTTTGATTAAGTGATGTTAATTTTGTGAGATTCTTGGTAGATTTAGGTAGAATTAGTAGTGAATAAATGGGTGGATTTTATATTAAAATTTGGACAGAATGTTAGACGGACTAAACCTCACATATTTTCTACTGTAACTTGCACTTTTATAGCTTAAATAGATTCATTGATCATTTTCCATGTTACTGGCGAGTTGGATAGGCACTCAACTCCTTCGGATGAGGAAGTTATGACCTATTTAAAGTCGAAGGCCTATTTCGGGACAACGGGTTTGAATAACTTGTGTCTATAGGTTATTGAAACCCATATTTTCATTTTCAAGTTTAATACAGTAGTAGGGATCATATTTAAAGTTCTCTCACTGACCTCATGTCGATACCTATCACCAAATTGTTTTTATAGCTAAAACGGTAAACCCGAGTTGAAAACCTAAATTCTGAGTTTGTAACCTTCAAAGAATGCAATTTTCCTGATAATTGGTGTTAGGTATTTACTCGTGGTTGGTATGGGTTGAAAATAGAGTCTTGAGGCTTTCCAATGTTGGAAATCTCATAACTTTAAACCTGATAGGTTAACGGGTTATTTTGTCCAAAGTTTGACTAGTGTAGTTTGACTTGTAAGTTCTTACGGTAGGGCTGTTAGTGTTTTGGACTTTTAGAAAGTTCCGTAAACTCTTAGATCGAATGCTTAGAAATTTTGGAAACTATATTCCAAGAGTGTTCCAGGGATGTAAATCCTAAAATCATTGGATTTAGAGTTTGGGAGACATACTCTTCTAAAAACAGTCCCGCTGGAACTTTATGACTTTTACTCCTATTCTTGTGCAAACTTGAGGCGTTTTGGATACAAACCATGTGTAATACTTGATTTGGCACTTAGAGCATATAGAGTATGTCATTCCTACAGGTTGTAATTCATGATTAGCATTATTAAACTTTGACTTAGGTTTTGGTGCAAATTCGTAATACATTTTTATTAAATTATTTTCGAATGATTGTTTTATAATTCTATAAAACGCGTACATAAGGCTCGTGATCATTTTCGTAGGTCACTAATAACCTTGTAGTGCTCTTATCTATATATATACAGCCCGGTTCCATCTTCCATCCCGTTCATCCATTTTGTTCAAAGGTGAGTCTATAGTCTCGTTTGTACACTTTAATTGTTTTTAAAACCCGCGAGAAGGAATACATGCTCTTTTATAAACTGAAAACACAAGTTATTTATGATATGCTTGTCCCAATATGAATGGACCCATGTTTTACTTTACTTTGCATTGAGTAATATATTACCAATTATAAAAGCCTCTATTATGGTCCATTAATTAACTTATGTTGGCTTAACCGCTAATCCAAATAATAGATCTACGGGGGAAGCCACCCGGTTCGGTGTGTGGGTTATGTTCCTAGAAGCTTTTGCCTGAACACCCACTCTGCGAACATTTTGTATTGAGAAATCAGGTATGCGGCAATGTACCTATAATCTGGAGGTCACTGACAATTAATAAATCTTCGTCTTATTAGACCTTTAATGAGAGTGTCTAAGGATTCGTTTCCATGAGCTTAATGCAACTATTGCTATATACATTTATAGTCGTTGATGCAAATTATCATACAATGCTTGTCGATTCCAAGTATGATAGGAAATTATAACTTATGCTTGTGTTCAAAATTATTATCTAAACCTATGGATTTCACTCGGTATTTTTGTTGATCATTTTTAGCATATATTTCAGGTAATCAAGGAGTATGAAGCTTGGAAGTCATGGGAATGAAGTGTGCATTGATGTGTTAAAACTCTTTGAAATATTTATCGTTCCTTTCTTAATAAAATTTAATGTTTTGTTTTAACTTGTACTTTGGTTTTGATAACTTGGGACTACGAACTCTATAAACATTTTGAGAACGATAAATTTTAAACGTCTGAGTCATTCTTTATATTTGTTTGTTGTTGTACCCTTGCTCAGCACCCAAATAATATATTCCGCTGCGTGTAAATTTTGGGGGTGTTAAAGATTGGTATCCAGAGCCATGAGTTATAGAGAAATAGGTCGTTTTTGAAAACCTAAACTGTAACTTTTTGTTTTATTTTTCAAAGAGTCGATGCACATGAATTCGCGTGACTTCGGTTCAAGCTATTCCTAAAATTATGATATTAGTATTCGTTATTACGTATCCCTTTATTGACAATTATTTATTAATAAGTAATAAATACTATAATCCTTTTATCGATATATATTTATATCGTTAAATTTTCTATGAATGTTTATCATCTTATTCATAATAAATTTAAATAAATCCTTGTTAATTCATTGTATTTATATTAAAGTATAGGAAATTTATTTTGTTGTAAAATTTTTATACTATGACCTTACATACTTTTATCCAGGAGGGCGACTAGTAAATGTTTCATTCTTTTCTCGGTACATTTCTTGGGTTTGGAGAATCGTGCCACCAAGGAGATTTGTCTACCTTACATTTGAAATCTAAGTGATGGACGTTATGCACCGATTTGCATTTTCTTATGTAATATTTTCTTTTTGTGCTCACTTATATAATTTTTATTTATTGTGTGGAATCTAGAAGACATGTATGTATATATATTTTGAGTTATTAGGAAGTGTTTGTCAAATATGTTGGAGGTTCGGGACTATAAATTGTGTGATAATTGAAAGTTCTAATGAAGTTCAATTGAATTTTGAGATGTGTCGAAAAATATATTTTATGCAGAAATTTTGAATGAGACTTAAGGGTGTAGAGAAATTTTTTATTTAAACGTTAGACTTAAAAAAAATTTTAAATTTAAAAAAGCTTAAAATAAGAGATTGGAGAATATATAAAATTTTAATTTGTGCAAAAACTGCAGGGGCTAAAATCATCATTTCTGGTCCGTTTCAGCTTTCGGCAGAAACACGAAAGTTGTCCGGAATGTCAATGTAGGCTTACCGCGAGAAATGTTACCTTGAAACTGAATATTTATGGGTTATTTATCTAATAATATATGTGTTTTTCTTTATATTTTCTTTTTATTTTAACACAGCTAATGCGAGGGCATTTTCTTTCATTTCTGGTTCGTTTCGAGTCTTATGTAAAATGTTTTTTTTTTCGAAAATATTTTTTTTCAAAAAATATTTTTCTTTTCAAAAAGTATTTTTTTTTGAAAAATAATTTTTTTCAAAATTTTTTTTTTTTCGAAATTTAAAAAAAAAAAATTCATAATTTTTTTTTCGAAATTTTTTTTGCAAAAATTTTTTTTTAGATATATTTTTTTTTTAAATTTTTTCGTTTCGAAATTAAAAAAAAAATTTCGAATTTTTTTTTACAAATTTTTTTTTAAACAATTATAGAAAAAAATATAGAGCATCACGGTTAGATAATTTAGTGCATCACGAATAAGACACTAATTTATTACCTTTATGCCTTTATGCAAGATACTCTCTTCGTGAGATGAATCGAACTCGGGTCGAGAGACTTGGTGCCTTGGTGGCACGCAAGATACTCCGCTGCACCAAACTGCCGTTCAAAAAAAAATTTATTACCTTTATGCACCATATTTATACTTTTGATGCACTGAAATTTGGAGTGTTTATAAGTTAATGCATCACAGTTTTAAGTTATTGCATCATAATTCCTTCACAAAACTTATAACTATGGTGTAATTCTCATATATATGATGCAACACATTTAAAACTACGATGTGTCAAATTATAACTATCATGCACAAAAAATATATGTGATTACTAATATTATAACATTGATTTTCTATATGCATAACTATGATGCAGTAAGTAAAAATCATTATATTTTTAAGTTTTGTGCATCACGAATGATGGAGTAATTTATAACATTAATGCATCATAATTATAACAATTATACATTATAAGTAAATGAATTATAGTTATCCGTTAGAGAATACAAATATATCGTTAGTATCACTTTTATTTTTGGTGCAATATAATAATTGTTTATCGCATTGTAATTTATAACTTTAATGCATCATAATTATGACATTAATACATTATAAGTAAATGCATTATATTTTTCCGTTGGATAATAAAAATTCTATCACTAGTCATCACTTGTATTATTAGTGCATGAATGTAATATTTTACCGCATCGTAGTTATAATTTTTGTGCATCATAGATAAAACATTGGTGAATGCACTATAATGTAATAATTAAAATTGTAATGCATTAATTTATAATCATGATGCAATAAAACATGTCACTGTAATGCAGTAAAAAAATTATAAAAAAAACATTTCCGAAATTTTTGTTTTTCCAATTATTCGAAAAAAGTATTTTGAAAAAAAAAATTACGAAGTTTTTTTTTCGAAATTTAACATTGATGAAGTAAAACATGTAACTGTGATTCAGTAAAAAATTCGAAAAAAGTATCCGAAAAAATATTTCTGAAAAAAAAAATTTGAAAAAAAAAATTCGAAAAAATTTTTTCGAAAAAATTTTTTTTCGAATTTTTTTTTTTAAATTTCGAAATAAAATTTAACGAAATTTTTTTTTTCGAAATTTATTTTCAAAAAAATTCAATTTCTTTTGTCGTTAAATGACATGATATGACAATATGATGTGGAATAGTGATTTGAAAAGATGACACATGTCACCTCCACAATTCACCTTATTTATTATATTATGAGATTTCTTGTAGAATAACCTCACTATATATATATATATATATATATATATATATATATATATATATATATATATATATATATATATATATATATATATATATATATATATATATATATATATATATATATATATATATATGGGTCAAAACATAAAAGGAAAACCTGTATTTTTAGAATAAAATTGTCAAACATGCGCGAAACTTGTAGGGGTATTTTAGTCATTTTACATTAGGTTTCAGGCCTCGGGTGATGTGACAACCAGATATTTTCAGGTAAGTAAATTTATTCTCGTAAATTATTTTTATATTTTATTTTAGTGTTGGTTCATGAACTCACATATTTACGGGATGAAGTTAGGGTTTACGTGCATAATTTAACGTATTTTACGACTGATAGTAGTAAAATACGACCTTTTAGGAAAAAGGCGTAAAAGTGGCCAGTATTAAGTGTCGGTTTAGGAAAACCAAGCACTAATGACCAAATGAAGTTCAAAGTTCGTTTCTCAAGGAGGCAAGTGTGTTGTGTAAGAAATGATTAAGTTTTTGTGATTATGATTATGAAGAAAAGAAAAGAGAAAGGATGACGGTTAC